>OX359264.1:57997201-58744701 GCA_947179155.2 Hedera helix | reverse complement strand
GGTTAAATCGATAAAGTTAAAAGTTAAGGATGTTATGTGCAAATTTTATTTTGTCGGACAATATTCGTTTGGTCGGGGAATATTCGTTTGGTCCGACGGCGCCGAAATAACAAATTATTGGTGGACCCCACAACGGAATATTTGTCGGATATAGAAAACGACAGAAATAACCTTTTTAAATAAAAATAGTCAACGGAACTGTTAAAATACCGGTGATAAAAGAATAGTAGCATACGGTAGTTATTGGTATTTTCTGTAGCACTCGGTACTCTACAGTAACACACGGTATTGCATAGTGTCTCATATTTTTGGTCTGATAATTGACACCGTAACTGTTACGCATCATTTCATCGATAATTGTCACTGCATAATATTTTATATTATCAATTCAATAATTGTTGTTACACAGTATTTTGCATTATTGATTTAATAATTGTCATTACACTGTATTTTATATCATTGAGTCAATAATTGTTGTTGCACTGTTTTTAAAATTATTGAACCTAATAATTGTCACAGTAACATATGCACAGTAATTCACATTATTGAATCAATAATTGTCATTACACAGTAACGTATGCTTTATTTTACATTATTGTTATCTCTATTATGATGTTATTTAAACAGTTGTATTTCATTAATTTATTGTCTTGATATCTAAGAGCTAACTATACTGTATTTATAACAATTAGTCATAATAATTGAATTGATAAAGTTATTTGTTTATAATATAAAGTTAGGTGATTATTAGGTGATATGAAATGAATGGTGTAGATTAAAGTGTGAATTATTGTTGAATAATTGAATTGATTTGTTTATAATATAAAGTTAGGTGATTATTAGGTGATATGAAATGAATGGTGTAGATTAAAGTGTGAATTATTGTTGAATAATTAAATTGATTTGTTTATAATATAAAGTTAGGTGATTATTAGGTGATATGAAATGAATGGTGTAGATTAAAGATAATATAATATTTGAAATGGATGGTGTAGATTAAAAGATGATCTTTAAATGAATGGTTTAGATTAAATGAATGATAAGATTTTTGGCTATAAATAGAAGCCTTAACTTAAGGATTTTTCATAAACTTCTTTACTTGTTCTTTCTTTCTCTCTCTAAATACTTCTTGTGAAAGTTCTCTCTAAGTGTGCTTAAGTCATCTTGAGTATTTGTGAAGATCTATAAGTATACGTGTACTGTTCAAGTTAATCAACCTCATTTAAATCAATATCCAGTCACGTGTTACGGTAAGGGATACCATCTTTTTCATCTTCCATTATTCAAACGTACTATGGTAAGGGATTATCATTATTTGATTCTCGATAATAATATTGTTTCTTCCTTACTCATAAGACGTGCCTTTTATTTCCATGTATTAAATTGTGGGAATAACCTTACGGAGCGGATTGCCGCCTGTTGGTGAATAACCTTTCGTATTCATTCATTATTAATCTCTGAGAATAACCTTACGGAGCGGATTGCCGCCTGTTTGGTGAATAACTCTTTGTACTCAAATTCTATTAAATTGTGGGAATAACCTTACGGAGCGGATTGCCGCCTGTTTGGTGAATAACTCTTTGTACTCAAATTCTATTAAATTGTGGGAATAACCTTACGGAGCGGATTGCCGCCTGTTTGGTGAATAACTCTTTGTACTCAAATTCTATTAAATTGTGGGAATAACCTTACGGAGCGGATTGCCGCCTGTTGGTGAATAACCCTTTGTATTAATTTCCTTCACCTTTTGTTAATCAAACCTGCTACGGTAAGGGATATTATTTTCTTTCATACTCCTAAATCGAAATTTATTATGGAACTATTGCTTCTATAATTCCTGAAAATATTATATGTTCCATAATAGTTGAACTTCATTATTTCAACTGAACCTTCCTATTTACGTGAACCTTTCTATTGAATTGTAACCGTTATTCTGAACTGTGGATCTTGAATATCATTTTTAAATTTCACTCCACATCATGTTGACAATTTGGACATTATTTGAATCTGTACAAAGTAAACTTCCGATACTTATTGTTATCCTATTTATTCTGTTCATCATTTATATCATTCTAATCATCCAAAAATCAAGCTGTTGTGAATATCTGTGGCCGGGGGCACAGATGTGATATATTTGTTGAACAGATGATAGGTTAAAGGCGATATAATAGGTTAAAGGCGATACATCTGTTCGGTGTCTTTTATGGCACGTGGTGAATGTTCTCTTTGGCCCGTAGTGCAAAGATGAACTGTTGTTTGGTATGATTATGACCAAAGGCTGAATCTGGTATAATCATGACCGTTGGTGCTATATTGAATATCTTTGGCCCGTAGTACAAAGATGAACTGTTGATGTGCATGATTATGATCAGGAACTGTGAATTTGTATTATCTTGACTAATGATATTTCAGATGATAAAAGTTGATGATGTTTTTCCTAAAAAGAGAACCGAGTGGACATTATAGTCTGCATTATTCTTCTAATAGATTACTCATTCCGCTGCTATTATTGATCTGAACGTTGTTTAAGAATTTAACTGCAGTTTTTGATATAAACCTTGTAGTCTATTGTATTCTATCAAGAACTCAACTGTTGAAGACTAATGATAATTTATTCGTCATTATCTTAGTCATGATATTCTTTACTGGGCTATTTGAGCTCACCCTTTCTTTTATTCCATTGTTTTTCAACAGGAGATGAAAACATAACAGGGTCTAGCCGGGGAATGGAGTGAGGGTCCGAGGAATAGTTATCATAGTTTTCACGTTTTGTAAAATAGTGTGGCAATAATAGTGAAGACTTAGTTGTGTATTATTATACACTGTATTGTTGTACGTTGTGCTTTGTTGTAATAATTTTGTTGTAGTATTTTGACGACTCAAGTTTGGGCTGTGTGGGCCCAGATTTGGGGGCGTCACAGTTGGCATCAGAGCTTAGGGATATGGTCTTTAATGAAGATCTGGGGTTAGAACTAGAAGGGGAGAGACGAATAGAATCAATCACTAGTGTGTCCTACCTAAATTAGATTTTTTTTTTATCTAATGAATCGATTTGAATGTAGGAACATGAAGAGATGAGTCAGTTTATTTGAACTAACATTTATTTTGTGACCACAGTTAATTATGGCATCTGGAAATCAGGAGGTTAACTATGAAATTACCGAAACAAATGTAGCTGCAAAACAAGAGGCGACGAATAATCTTCTTACAAACTCAGAGTTGAATCATTTGCCTAAGGCAAAAATTATGCGTGTTCTATCCAGTAAGGATGAAGGTGAAAGCTCTGCTACAGTCGTTCCAGATCCATTCTTAGAAGCAATTAAAGGAAGTAACGAACTTGCGGAAATTATTGCCTTTAATTTACTCACTAATTGGGAGAGTGATATCACCTGGTTATGCTCTATAACAAAGGATCAGAATATATGGACTTTTCATATTAGTCTTTGGGATTTATGGTGTTCCAGCTATGATTTTCAAGATTATTTAAAAATGATGTTTCTATACTTTTGGGCGTTACAATTTAGAGGAATTCAGGTTAAGTTAGTCACTATCGTGGAAACTGCAGTCTATCGAAAATACTATTTTAATGGAAATCATTGGTACCTTACTACTGATGAAGTTGATGAACCCGAGAAACAGTTTGCTAGAAAATTATTCAGTGGTATTCCCATGGTTGAAATACGTGAAGATCCGAATGAAGTATTCGGGATTCGATTTGACGATAACAGTCAAGAAACCGAATGAGGTGATAACCGGTAAGCTATTCATAAATTCTCGTGAAGTCTACGCTTTGTTAGATACTGGCTCTACCCATTCTTTTATCTCACCTGTATGTGCTCAACGTTTAAACTTAACTCCTAAAAACTTGGACTTTGACTTATCAGTTGAAACCCCATTAGGAGAAATGACCATTACATCTACTGTCTATAAATCTTGCCTAGTTCAAATCAACAACCTCACATTATCTGTTGACCTTATTTCTTTGGAGATGCGTGAATTTGATGTGATTTTAGGAATTGATTGGTTGACTACCCATCATGCTAAAATTGATTGTTTTCATAAGATTATTAGTTTTCATATTCCTAATCAACCTGTCATGCAAATTCAAGCAACTAAACCATTGAAATCTATAACTGTTATTTCTAGCCATAAAGTCATTCGTTTATTGAAAAACGGATGTCAAGCCTTTTTAGCTCATGTCACTGATTTGAACAAAAATACGTCAAACTTGAATGATATTCCCATTGTTAATGAGTTTCCTGACGTTTTTCCTTAAGAACTTCCTGGCTTACCCCCAAACCGTGAAATTGAATTTTATATTGATCTTGAACCCGGTACCAAGCCCATTTCCAAAGCTCCATACCGAATGGCTCCCATTGAACTTCAAGAGTTAAAAGTCCAACTACAGGAATTGTTGGATACCGGTTTCATTCGTCCGAGTGCATCACCTTGGGGTGCTCCTGTTCTATTTGTGAAGAAGAAAGACGGGAGTATGAGATTGTGCATTGACTACCGAGAATTGAACCATGTCACCATCAAAAACAGGTACCCGTTACCTCGGATTGATGACATGTTTGATCAATTGCAAGGCGCTCAACATTTCTCAAAGATTGATCTCCGTTCTGGATATCATCAGTTAAAGGTTAAAGCTGAGGACATTCCAAAGACTGCTTTCAGAACTCGTTATGGGCATTATGAGTTCTTAGTCATGCCTTTTGGACTAACTAATGCTCCTGCAGCTTTCATGGACATGATGAACCGGATATTCAAGGAACATTTGGATCATTTTGTGGTTGTCTTTATTGATGACATCCTCATATACTCCAAGAGTCGCGAGGATCATGAACAACACCTGAGATTGATACTCCAAAAGCTCCGTGAAAACAAATTATATGCCAAGTTGAAGAAATGTGAGTTCTGGCTTGAGGAGGTCGCGTTTCTTGGGCATGTGATTTCTAGTCAAGGAATATCAGTCGATTCTGCGAAGATTGAAACGGTACTAAATTGGGAACAACCCAAAACAGTAACCGAAGTCCGAAGTTTTCTGGGTCTAGCTGGTTATTATCGGAGATTCGTAGAAGGATTTTCTCGAATCGCCACTCCATTAACGCAGCTTACTCGGAAAAGCACAAAATTCATATGGAGCGAGGAATGCGAGAAAAGTTTCCAAGAACTCAAGAAGAGACTGGTTTCAGCTCCTGTTCTGACCATACCATCAGGATCAGGAGAATTTGTTATCTACAGCGATGCTTCTGGCAAAGGTCTAGGCTGTGTCCTTATGCAACATGGAAAGGTTATAGCCTACGCCTCTCGACAACTCAAAGATTATGAGAAAAATTATCCTACTCATGATCTAGAGTTGGCAGCAGTCGTTTTCGCGTTGAAGATCTGGAGACACTACTTGTACGGAGAAAAAATGGATATCTATACGGATCATAAAAGTCTCAAGTATTTCTTCACCCAGAAGGAACTCAACATGCGACAACGACGTTGGCTTGAGCTGTTAAAGGATTATGACCACACAATCCAGTATCACCCGGGAAAGGCGAACGTTGTAGCTGACGCTTTGAGCAGAAAATCTTATGCAAGTACAAGTGCACTGCTGACAACACAAAAGTGTATTTTGTACGACTTGCAAAAGATGGAGATAGAACTAAAGACACCAGGGACCCACTCGAAGATTGCTCACGTGCAAGTAGAACCAACTTTAATCGATAAAATTAAAGCTGTTCAAGCTACCGATCCGGAACTGATAAACATGATAAAGAAAGTACAAGAAGGTGCCATTCCCGAAGCAAGAATCGACGAGAAAGGAATACTTCGAGTCAACTCTCGACTCTGTGTTCCTAACGATCCTGAATTAAAGCATAAAATCATGATGGAGGCACACAACACGCCGTTTGCAATCCACCCAGGAGGTACCAAAATGTATCGAGATCTTCGACATACATTTTGGTGGAACAATATGAAAAGGGAGATTGCGGAGTTTATCTCAAGGTGCCTAACTTGTCAACGTGTCAAGGCAGAACATCAAGTTCCTAAAGGTCCATTACAATCACTTGAAGTTCCCGAATGGAAGTGGGAACACATCAATATGGATTTCGTGACGGGTCTTCCAAAAGTTTCTCAAGGCTTAGATGCAATTTGGGTGATCGTAGATAGATTGACCAAATCTGCTCATTTCTTGCCTATACGAGAAAACTTTTCACTTGAACGTCTTGCCGGTATGTACATAAATGAGATCGTGAGATTGCATGGCATGCCAGTTTCTGATCGAGATCCTAGATTCACTTCACGCTTTTGGATCAGTCTACAAAAAGCTATGGGCACTGAACTACGTTTTAGTTCTGCATACCATCCTCAAACGGACGGACAATCGGAAAGGACGATCCAGACCCTCGAAGATCTTTTGAGACTTTGTGTATTAGACTTCAAAGGAAGTTGGGATAAGTACTTGTCGTTGGTGGAATTTTCTTACAACAACAGTTACCAAGCAAGCATAGGCATGGCTCCATTCGAGGCATTGTATGGAAGGAAGTGTCGCTCTCCAATATGTTGGAATGAGGTAGGAGAAGCAAAATTGTTGGGACCCGAGTTGGTACGCTTGACGACCGAAAAGATCCAAATGATCCGACAATGAATACAGACCGCACAAGAACGACAAAAGAGTTATGCTGATCTTCATCAGAGAGACGAAAATTTCAACGTCGGAGATCATGTATTCTTACGTGTTTCTCCATGGAAAGGGGTTACGAGATTCGGAAAGAGAGGAAAGCTCAACCCTCGATTTATTGGCCCATTTGAAATCCTCGATCGAATAGGAACCGTAGCCTACAGACTAGCCCTACCACCATGAATGTCTCGCATCCATAACGTTTTTCACATATCTATGTTACGTAAATATGTGAAGGACCCAAACCACGTCATTGAGTTAGAACCAGACGTTATAGCAGAGGATTTAACATACGAGGAGGTACCTGTTAAGATCCTGGATAAGAAGGAGCAGATCCTACGCTCAAAGGTTATACCTCAAGTTAAGGTTTTATGGAGGAACCAAGATACTGAGGAAATGACATGGGAGCTAGAATCTGAGATGAAATCTAAGTATCCTTACCTCTTCGATATGTCAGGTACGTCAATTTCGGGGACGAAATTTCATAAGGAGGGGAGGTTGTAAGACCCCGAATTTTATGAAATACAAAATTTAATTTTTCTCCATATAGATATTTTTTTTTAAACAGTAAGTGGTTAAATCGATAAAGTTAAAAGTTAAGGATGTTATGTGCAAATTTTATTTTGTCGGACAATATTCGTTTGGTCGGGGAATATTCGTTTGGTCCGACGGCGCCGAAATAACAAATTATTGGTGGACCCCACAACGAAATATTTGTCGGATATAGAAAACGACAGAAATAACCTTTTTAAATAAAAATAGTCAACGGAACTGTTAAAATACCGGTGATAAAAGAATAGTAGCATACGGTAGTTATTGGTATTTTCTGTAGCACTCGGTACTCTACAGTAACACACGGTATTGCATAGTGTCTCATATTTTTGGTCTGATAATTGACACCGTAACTGTTACGCATCATTTCATCGATAATTGTCACTGCATAATATTTTATATTATCAATTCAATAATTGTTGTTACACAGTATTTTGCATTATTGATTTAATAATTGTCATTACACTGTATTTTATATCATTGAGTCAATAATTGTTGTTGCATTGTTTTTAAAATTATTGAACCTAATAATTGTCACAGTAACATATGCACAGTAATTCACATTATTGAATCAATAATTGTCATTACACAGTAACGTATGCTTTATTTTACATTATTGTTATCTCTATTATGATGTTATTTAAACAGTTGTATTTCATTAATTTATTGACTTGATATCTAAGAGCTAACTATACTGTATTTATAACAATTAGTCATAATAATTGAATTGATAAAGTTATTTGTTTATAATATAAAGTTAGGTGATTATTAGGTGATATGAAATGAATGGTGTAGATTAAAGTGTGAATTATTGTTGAATAATTGAATTGATTTGTTTATAATATAAAGTTAGGTGATTATTAGGTGATATGAAATGAATGGTGTAGATTAAAGTGTGAATTATTGTTGAATAATTAAATTGATTTGTTTATAATATAAAGTTAGGTGATTATTAGGTGATATGAAATGAATGGTGTAGATTAAAGATAATATAATATTTGAAATGGATGGTGTAGATTAAAAGATGATCTTTAAATGAATGGTTTAGATTAAATGAATGATAAGATTTTTGGCTATAAATAGAAGCCTTAACTTAAGGATTTTTCATAAACTTCCTTACTTGTTCTTTCTTTCTCTCTCTAAATACTTCTTGTGAAAGTTCTCTCTAAGTGTGCTTAAGTCATCTTGAGTATTTGTGAAGATCTATAAGTATACGTGTACTGTTCAAGTTAATCAACCTCATTTAAATCAATATCCAGTCACGTGTTACGGTAAGGGATACCATCTTTTTCATCTTCCATTATTCAAACGTACTATGGTAAGGGATTATCATTATTTGATTCTCGATAATAATATTGTTTCTTCCTTACTCATAAGACGTGCATTTTATTTCCATGTATTAAATTGTGGGAATAACCTTACGGAGCGGATTGCCGCCTGTTGGTGAATAACCTTTCGTATTCATTCATTATTAATCTCTGAGAATAACCTTACGGAGCGGATTGCCGCCTGTTTGGTGAATAACTCTTTGTACTCAAATTCTATTAAATTGTGGGAATAACCTTACGGAGCGGATTGCCGCCTGTTTGGTGAATAACTCTTTGTACTCAAATTCTATTAAATTGTGGGAATAACCTTACGGAGCGGATTGCCGCCTGTTTGGTGAATAACTCTTTGTACTCAAATTCTATTAAATTGTGGGAATAACCTTACGGAGCGGATTGCCGCCTGTTGGTGAATAACCCTTTGTATTAATTTCCTTCACCTTTTGTTAATCAAACCTGCTACGGTAAGGGATATTATTTTCTTTCATACTCCTAAATCGAAATTTATTATGGAACTATTGCTTCTATAATTCCTGAAAATATTATATGTTCCATAATAGTTGAACTTCATTATTTCAACTGAACCTTCCTATTTACGTGAACCTTTCTATTGAATTGTAACCGTTATTCTGAACTGTGGATCTTGAATATCATTTTTAAATTTCACTCCACATCATGTTGACAATTTGGACATTATTTGAATCTGTACAAAGTAAACTTCCGATACTTATTGTTATCCTATTTATTCTGTTCATCATTTATATCATTCTAATCATCCAAAAATCAAGCTGTTGTGAATATCTGTGGCCGGGGGCACAGATGTGATATATTTGTTGAACAGATGATAGGTTAAAGGCGATATAATAGGTTAAAGGCGATACATCTGTTCGGTGTCTTTTATGGCACGTGGTGAATGTTCTCTTTGGCCCGTAGTGCAAAGATGAACTGTTGTTTGGTATGATTATGACCAAAGGCTGAATCTGGTATAATCATGACCGTTGGTGCTATATTGAATATCTTTGGCCCGTAGTACAAAGATGAACTGTTGATGTGCATGATTATGATCAGGAACTGTGAATTTGTATTATCTTGACTAATGATATTTCAGATGATAAAAGTTGATGATGTTTTTCCTAAAAAGAGAACCGAGTGGACATTATAGTCTGCATTATTCTTCTAATAGATTACTCATTCCGCTGCTATTATTGATCTGAACGTTGTTTAAGAATTTAACTGCAGTTTTTGATATAAACCTTGTAGTCTATTGTATTCTATCAAGAACTCAACTGTTGAAGACTAATGATAATTTATTCGTCATTATCTTAGTCATGATATTCTTTACTGGGCTATTTGAGCTCACCCTTTCTTTTATTCCATTGTTTTTCAACAGGAGATGAAAACATAACAGGGTCTAGCCGGGGAATGGAGTGAGGGTCCGAGGAATAGTTATCATAGTTTTCACGTTTTGTAAAATAGTGTGGCAATAATAGTGAAGACTTAGTTGTGTATTATTATACACTGTATTGTTGTACGTTGTGCTTTGTTGTAATAATTTTGTTGTAGTATTTTGACGACTCAAGTTTGGGCTGTGTGGGCCCAGATTTGGGGGCGTCACATAAGACTCAAAAAATAAATAAGAAAAAAAGTAGCACATATATTAGCTCTAGTATATAAATTAAATGTATGATCTTTCTCTTTATATCTGATTTCTATTCTCACATTGTGGAGATTCAACAAGCATATATAATGAAGTACTAATTTACTATTTTTGTTTTGTTTTGTTTTATTCACTACATATATATATATATATATATATATATATATATATATATATATATATATATATATAGTATTACATAAAAATGTACTTGTCCAAATAGTGTCTAATTTCGAGGTTTCATCATCTCTCTTTTTCTTTTGTCCATCTAAAGAATATATGAAATGGTTAAACCTTAATAAGGACATGTATTTGCTAGGGAGTAAGATTGGGCACACACTATCCATACAATCCATTATAGGGATCAATAGCTGAGATTATGTACTTAAAACCCGTTGTCTTAGTAGTGTACTACTAAACCGTCCACTACTAATAGTAACTATTAGCGGATCTTTTCTAATCTTGGGCGTTTCTTCTTATTTTCAATGATATAGATGGTGCATGCCAGTTTTTTATTCATAACTACTTATTATGAATCATTCCATTATAGACACATACACGCACGCGCGCGCGCGCGCACACACACACACACACACACACACACATATTATGTATAAATACATTTGTATCTATACATCTATATAATATATTTCGACGTATACATATATATATGCACCTTCAACCATTTTTCTATGACATCTAATGCACATGTACGTACAAGTAAATGTACATGTTGGTACATATACGTACACACTTATACATGTACGTGCATACATATATATGTACATATATATATATATATATATATATATACATCATCTATATAAATGTATATATAAACATAAAATTAGTACTAATGATGATGATATGGAAAATACATATACTTCTTGTTATCTCTTACGTTATTGTTATTGGCATAGTCGAACTTCTCTATTTGAGTTCAATCCTTTATAAATTCGTAAATGTGTGTTTGTGTGTGTGTATACATAAATTTATATACACACTCATATATATGTATATATGTACATATATATATATATATGTATATACATATATAGACATTATAGACATTATATACCTATATATGTACACACACACACACATATACATATTTGTACATGTATGTACATATATAAATATGGTATACACACACAAATCCCTATACATATGGTATAAATATTGTGTGTGTCTACAATATATATGTTTGTATATACATATACAAATATGTATACATACATATATATATATGTGTGTGTGTGTGTGTGTGTGTGTGTGTGTGTGTGTGTGTGTGTGTGTGTGTGTAATGTATATACATACATAAAATTAGTACTAATAATGATAATGATATGAAAAACGCATAAACTTGTCGTTATCTCTCACGTTCTTGTTATTGGCACAATCGAGCTTCTTTATTTAAGTTCAGTCCTTTATAAATTAGATCTGGGAGGGTATCTGCCTTTAGCGTTTGCAATTGTTCAAATGGCGATAATGTACATTCGGAATGATGTGTACTGAAGAAAATATTACTATGAATTAGATCACAAGATTTCTCCTGAGAAGCTAAAGGAAATTGCGGCGAATATTAATTTATGTAGAATTTTATGCCTTATTGTCTTATACTCGGAGCTTGTTCATGGAATTCCTCTAATATTCAAGCATTATGTGACAAATATACCTGCATTGCATTCCGTCCCTGTTGTTCATGGAATTCCTTCAATATTCAAGCATTATGTGACAAATATACCTGCATTACACTTCATCCTTGTTTTCGTCTCCATCAAATCGCTACTAATTAATAAAGTGCCAATAGACCAAAGGTTTATTTTTCATATGATATATCCAAATGACCTTAATGTGTTTCGTTGCGTGGTGAGATATGGATACACAGATGTGAGTAACTAAGAGGAGCCATTTGAAAGGTTGTTGGTGGAAAGGTTGAAGGATTTCATAAGAGATGACTTAATGATTTCTTCAATGGTGTGCCATAGTCGATAGCGTCTAGAGAAAGTCGAAAAAAATGAAAGGGGAGATTGTTTAAATGAATAAAAAATTAGTGATCAAGTTGAAATTGAGAAGCAACAACAAAAACTACACGAGATAATGAAGGGGAAACTGAAGTGGTGGACAAAGCATGGAGGGCAAGGTTTGTTCACTTGGTAGGAGAATATGAGGTGGTTGTAGAGAAAAGAGCAAATTTAGGGAGGATAATTCTGCATATCATTTCTTGAAGAACAGTTTGAGGCAAAGTATTATTAAGGTTTTCGATATTCCTCTGAAGCGTATGCTTAAAGTGGGAATGACATATGAGCTTTAGCAGTTAGTAGCTAGAATATATAAGACCCGAAAATTAAATAAGAAAAAAAGGCGCACATATATTAACTCTGGTATATGAATTAAATGTATGATTTCTCTCTTTATTTTTGATTTCTATTATCACATTGTGGAGATTCTGTAAATATATATAATGAAGTACTAGTTTACTTTTTTTTTTTTTTTTCGTTTTGTTTTATTCACTATATATATATATATATATATATATATATATATTGTGTGTGTGTGTCTGTGTTTATATATAATACTACATTAAAATGTACTTGTCCAAATGGTATCTACTTTCGATGTTTCATCCTTTTTTTTTTTTTTTCCATCTAAAGAATATATAAAATTGTTAAACCTTAATAAGGACATGTATTTGCTAGGGAGTATGATTGGACAAACACCATCATTATCATCCATTATAGGGATCAACAGCTGAGATTAAATACTTAAAACCCACTATTAAATAACGGACTACTAAACCGTCACCTACTAATAATAGCTAGTAGCGGACGTTTTCTAATCCTAACCGTTCCTTCTTATTTTCAATGATATAGATGTTGTATGCCAGTAACAACTAATGCATATGCACATGTACATGCAGGTAGATGTATGTATAGGTACATGTACCTATACGTAAATGTGTGTGTGTGTTTATATATATAGTACTACATTAAAATGTATTTGTCCAAATGGTGTCTACTTTCGATGTTTCATTTTCTCTCTCTTTCTTTTGTCCATCTAAAGAATATATAAAATTGTTAAACCTTATAAAGGACATATATTTGCTAGGGAGTAAGATTAGGTAAACACCATCATTATCATCCATTATAGGGATCAACGGTTGAGATTAAATACTTAAAACCCACCGCCAAATAGCGGACTACTAAACCGTCCCCTACTAATAGTAGCTAGTAGCGGACGTTTTCTAATCTTAACCGTTCCTTCTTATTTTCAATGATATAAATGTTGTATGCTAGATTTTGATCTATAACATCTACTTATTATAGACCATTCCCCTATATGTATGTATGTGTATATATATATATATATATATATATATATATATATATATATATATATATATATATGTATAAATGGTTGTTATAGACACGTACTATTCCAGTAAATCCATCTATAGCTGTCCAACATAAGATCCAACGAACAAGAATGATGAAATAAAGGCCTTCCCGCTATATATATTTATACATATTTATATATATACATACACATATATATTATATGTATATTAAATACCATTTATACACACACACACACACACACACACACACACACACACACACACACACACATATATATATATCACATACACACATATATTATATGTATATTAAATACACATATATATTATATATATATATACATATGTGTATATACGTCTATATACACATATATAGACATATACAAAGATATATGTACCTTCAACTATTTTCTTATGACATCGAATGTATATGCACATGTACATGCAGGTACTATATATATATATATATATATATATATATATATACATAAAATTAGTACTAATCATAATAATAATATGGAAAACGCATATACTTTTCGTTATCTCTTAAGTTCTTGTTATTGGCACAGTCGAGCTTTTCTATTTGAGTTCAGTCTTTTATAAATTAAATCAGGGAGGGTATCTGCCTTAAGTGTTTGCTATTGTTCTAATGTCGATAATGTACATTTGGAACAATGTGTATCGAAGAAAATATTATTACGAGTTCGATCACAAGATTTCTCATGAGAAGCTAAATGAAATAGCGACGGATATTAATTTATGTAGAATTTCATGCCTTGTTGTCTTCTACTTGAAGCTTGTTCATGGAATTCCTCCAATATTCAAGCATTATACGACAAATATACCTGCATTGCACTCCGTCCTGGATTTCGTCTCCATCAAATCAATACTAATTAGTAAACTGCTAATAGACGAAAGGTTTATTTTTCATGGGAGATATTCAAATGACCTTAATGTGTTACGTTGCGTGGTGAGATATGGATACAAAGACATGTGCAACTAAGAGAAGCCATTTGAAAGGTTGTTGGTGAAAAGGTTGAAGGATTTCATAATAGAGGACTTAATGATTTCTTCAATGGTGTGCCATAGTTAAGAGCGCCAATAGAAAGTAAAAACAATGAAGGGGGAGATTGTGTAAATAAAGAAAAAAATAGTGATCAAGTTGAAATTGAGAAACGACAACAAAAACTGCACGAGACAATAAAGGGGGAGATTGAAGTGGTGGATAAAGCATGGAGGCCAGGGTTAGTTCACTTGGTAGGAGAATATGAGGTGGTTACAGAGAAAGGAGCAAACATAGGGAAAATAATTCTGATAAATTCTGCATATCATTTCTTGAAGAACAGTTTGAGGTAAAATATTAAATAAAGAATATAAGTTAATGAAAATCTGATTTCTGTGTATATTTATCAAAATATCTATTACTAGCTTTATATAGAGAACATACTACATGGTTACATGACATCTAATTCAAAATTCAAATTAATCTTAATCTATCTAGTTCTGTTACAAGCTTGAACAGATGCATTCTTTATCCAATATAGCATTCCTTATTTAATACAGTAGCGTATGGGGAGATAGTTTAATAGAGGAGAGACTCTGTGTCAATATTCCCCGTCAAGCGGATGGGGGTGAAACCACTGTCAGCTTGTTACATAAGAACTCGAACATCGTAGTGCTTAATGGCTTAGTGAAAATGTCGACAATTTGATCAGTTGTGGAGATGTAGCGAACAAGTAAATCTTTTTGCGCATAAAGTGGAAGTCAATTTCAATGTTCTTAGTACAAGCATGAAACACTAGATTTGCAGCCAAGTAAGTTGCCCCTATATTGTCACACCAAAGTATGGGAGGCTCCTTTAAAAAAACACCCAATTCACAAAGCAACGACTGTAAGTCAATTCAGCAGTTGTATCTGCCAGATATTTATAATCTACTTCAGTGGAAGATCGTGCCACAGTTTTCTGCTTGCGGGAGCACCAAAAAATTAAGTTTCGTCCCATATAAATGGCATAACCAGTAGTTGATTTTCAGTCCAGAAGAGAACCTGCCCGGTCAGAGTCACAGAAGGCTTGTATCTTGAATGGTTTTGTGCATCGAAGAATGGACAAACCATAAGTAGATGTGGCTTTTAAATATTGAATAGTACGTTTAACTACAACCCAATTAGACTCGGTAGGATTGTGCATGGATTGACACACTTTGTTAACAGCAAAAGAGAGATCTGGACGAGTTAAGATAGTGTATTGCAAAGCACCCACGATTTTGTCGAAAAAATGATGGATCGAAAAACAATGGATCAGAGTCAGGAGTAATTTGGACAATGGCACTAGGCGTACGGACTGGTTTGCAATCCATCATATTTGCACGTGAAATAATATCACGTATGTGTGAAAGCACAAGCCCAGTAAAACTCCGAATAACTTCAATCCTAAGAAAGAAATTGAGCGGTCCAAGATCTCTTAGAGCAAACTCTCGACCAAGTGTGGCCATTAATTCTGCTATAGCTGTAGAAGAATTTCTTGTGATAATTATATCATCAACATAAACCAATATAATTAATCAAATATGAGCAACAGTAGGCAAGAATAAGGATGTGTCAGATTTAGAAATGGTAAACCCCAATTGTTGAAGAAAATCGGATAAACGTTGATACCACGCCTGAAGAGCTTGTTTGAGGCCATATAATGATTTTCTTAGATGACAAGCATGGTTCGGATGAGCCTTATCCTCAAAGCCAAGCAGCTAGGACATAAAGACTGTTTCATCAAGATTGCCATTTAAGAATGTATTATTCACATCTAATTGAGGGATATGCCAAGATTAGGCAACAGCCATAGATAAAACAGTAAGAACTGTGACCGCACCCCTTCTTCTTGGTGGAAACCCTTGGCGACTAATTGCGCCTTGTAACGTGCAATGGAGCCATCAGTATTCCTCTTAATGCGAAAGACCCATTTACTACCGACCACATTCATATGAGGCAATTTGGGAACTAATGCCCATGTACCTTGAGAAATGAGGGCATTAATTTCAATATCCATTGCATCACGCCATTCCTTTAATTGAACAGCTTGAGTGTAACATATGGGTTCAACACTGGGTGTAGAAATTTCCACAAGAGTTTGGGCATTTGATTGATTGTATTTTAGAAGCATGGCTCTAGTCATGACACCAGATGGAGGTTTAATTGTGGAAACCACAGAAGAAGTAACTGCAGGACTTGAGGAAGCAGAACCAACTATAGACGAAAGACTAGGTGACATGAACTGTAGAGTCGGTGATGAAGAAAAGGCTGTAAATAACATAAGAGATGAAGAGGTTTAAAGTTCTTGAATAGGTGAAGAGGATATGAGAGATGGATTATATAAAGAATGGAGAGACCGAAATTTGGGTGGAGTATGAGAACTTATGTCTGGGAAGTGAACAATTGATGATGGCGACACAGGGTGCAAGGAAGAGTGTTGAGGTGATGGCATGGAAAAAGTGGATCCAATGGATACACGAGGAGCTGGAAAGGGAACTAGTGAGGTAGTGGCCAATGGGAGATGGGTTTAGGTTGGTGAAACTGAGGTGCTAACCTGCTGAGAAAATGGAAAGTTATGTTCATTAAATTGCACATGACGAGCTATATAAAATTTTTGTTTGTGGAGATCCAGACACCGATATCCCAAATGATTAGAACTGTAACCTAGAAAAATGTAAGGAAGAGATCTATAATCCATTTTATGAGAATTATATGGCTGAATAAAAGGATAACAGACACACCCAAAAGTACGTAAAAATGAATAGTCGGGAGGATGATGAAAAATACACTCATAGGGGGTTTTATTTTGAGAAACGGATGACGGCATACGATTAATGAGATAAACAGTTATTTCAAATGCAAAATGCCAAAACGAAATGGAGTGTAAGAGTTGGTTAACAAAGTAAGACCTGTTTCAACAATGTGGCGATTGCGTCGTTCAACCATACTATTTTGTTCATGAGTGTGAGGACAGGTAAGTCGGTGATTGATGCCAATGGAAGTAAAAAATTTATTTACAGAACGATATTCACCACCCCAATCAGTTTGAACTGCTTTTATTATTGAACTAAATTGTCTTTCAACAAATAATTCAAACTTAAGAAATATACCATACACATCAGACTTGGCTTGCATAGGATAATACCAGATGTATTTAGAAAAAGCATCAACAAAAATAACAAAGTACTTATGACCATCACAAGAGAGAGTGAGGGATGGACCCCACACGTCACTGTATATTAAATCAAGTATGTGTGAGACGTTGTGATTAGTAACAGGCAAATGAATTCGTGAAGATGTTTCCAATTGACAAGCATGACAAAAAGAGAAATTGAGAACAGATACAGGTAGTTCATTGCTAGAAATAATTTTATTGAGAAATTTTAAATGAGGATGTCCTAATCTATTATGCCAACAGGAAGAGGAGACTTTAGTTGCAGCAAAAACAACAAGTTCTTTATTTTTCTGAAAAAGAAGATTGAGAAAGTGAATAGAGGCCCTGATCACTCAGTCCGGTCAGCAACACGTTCTTCGTTGTGCGATCCTTCACAAAAAAACATGTTAGGTGAAACTCAAAATAAACATTATTATTAGATGTAAATTTATTCACAGACAATAATGATTTTGTGAGAGCAGGAACATGCAGAACATTATTTAACTGGAAAAAGTTATTATTGGAATGAAAAATAGCCAAACCAGTGTGACTAATTTTTAAGCCTTTACCATTACCAACCCTTAGGGTGTCTGTTCCAGTGTAAGGAGTGGAATGATCAAGGGACTGAAGATCTGGAGTAACATGGTGTGTAGCGCCAGTATCTGGAACCCAAGCATCTGTGAAATTATTCTAACAAAATGAAGCTGTATTTGCACTGGGCGGATGGGCATGATTATAACGTTGACAACAACTGTCTACAGTGTGATTAAAGCGATGACAGATCTGGCACTGAACAAACTGATTTGGAGATGACCGGTTGTTGGTGTTGTTATAATTATTTTGTCATGGCCTAGAATTGTACCGCTGTCGATTGTTATTATGTGGCCTAGATGAGTTTCTTCTGTTATTATAATTAAGGCATGTTTAATATCCAGAATAAGATCGAGAACTCTGCCCCTTTTATGCAAGATGTGTAAAAGCTTGGTGATTTCTAGTAGCATCGACTTCTACTTTAGGTATAGAAGAATCACTGAAATTGTGGACCAGCATTTCATGATTTAATAGAGCGTTGAGAAGATCCATAAATGAAATCGGAGTGTTAGTGGCAGCAAGTGTTGGAATGATGGTGTGAAATTCATGTCTCAGCCCCTTAAAGATGATGCAGTTGAAGTCACAAGTGGCTACCGGTCGTCCAACGGCAACAAGATGTTCGCTGATTGTTTTAGCTTTGTATAGATAATCAGTTATGGAGTCATCGTTCTGCTTCAGATCCTGTAAACTCAAAAGGAGGTTCAGCATTCTTGTGGTAGAGGGTGAGACATAGGCTGTCTCGAGCATGGTCCACAACTCTTGAGATGTTTTGGCATCGATAATGAGTGGAATAATATCCTCACGAAGGGAGGAGATAAGAAGACTCAGTAAGTTCTGGTCCTGTTGGTACCAGATATGGTAATCAGGATTATCTGTCGTGGGTGTATTTGCAGCGGTAGCCGGCAACTTGGCTGGAGGCGCAGTTTCTGTTCCATCAACGAAACGAATGAGATTGTTTCCACGAAGTAGTGGCATTAATTGAGCCTTCCAAGATAAATAGTTTTCGGGATTAAGTTTCATCACCAACATCTGTGTTGGGTTTGACAGATTCAGCGGTGATGTTAGAGTGTTTACAGCCATTAGTTGTCGCTGGTTTGGATTTGAGGCCTTCAAGAAAATGTGGAAAAGGATGATGACATAATGTTGATTACAGCTCTGATACCAAATTAAGGAATATAAGATGATGGAAATATGATTTCTATGTATATTTATCAGAGTATCTATTACTGGCTTTATATAGAGAACATACTACATGGTTACATGACATCTAATTCAAAATTCAAATTAATCCTAATCTATCTAATCCTGTTACAGGCTTGGACAGATGCATTCCTTATCCAATACAATAACGTGTGGGGAGATAGTTTAGTAGATGAGAGACTCTGTGACAATAGTATTAATAAGGTTTTCGATATTCCTCTGAAGCGCATGTTTAAAGTGGAAATGACATATAAGCTTTAGTAATTAGTAGCTAGACTATATAAGACCCAAAAAATAAATAGGAAAAAAGGCGCACATATATTAGCTCTGGTATATGAATTAAATGTATGATTTCTCTTTATTTCTGATTTCTATTCTCACATTGTGGAGATTCAGTAAGTATATATAATGAAGTACTAATTTACTTCTTTTTTTGTTTCATTTTGTTTTATTCACTACATATGTTTTATATATATACTAGGGATAACCTGTGCCTAAAGGTACGGTATAATTAATATAACAGTTGAGTATTATATTTAATATTTTTAAATTAAAATTTTTTAAATTGTTGTGGACTCTTAGTTCCATATAAAACTGAAAGTCCAACCATTAATACAAAAAGATTGATACTCAATTCAGTCATAGTGTCTTTTTTAGGCAAACATTAGGGTGCTACTTATTTCCAACTTAAAATTAGTTCTTGACAGGTTTGAGCAATTAATTGATTGACGATAACGGGCTCAAATTTGTGTAATATAGTGTTTTCGAGTATTCCACACACCTTTCCTTTATTGACAAAACGGAATGAGAAATTTGACAGCATTTATTTGCCTTCAGTATCTCTAACAATCGATCAATATGATCTATGAAAAGTATTTCCTGTGAAAAAAGGGTAGTACTGCAAGCCATTTGGAGGATCCAATGAGGGAAAAAAAAGATGTAAAAATTCAAAAAAAAAGACTTTTGCATATATAACCAAAAGTATAAAATAAGCCTTCTAAGGCCAAACAAAAAAAGTATTGTCATAACACCAATTAAATCACATCACCGTAACATTTTTTTCTCTATATTTTTTTTTGAAATTGGACAAAAGATTCTCATATCATGAGTCAGAGGATACTACAATAGTTGCTCTCGATATAGCCCGCAAAAATATCAAAGAGATGACACGTAATTGCCCGTGCCTTAAGGCACGACGTAAATTAAAATTTTAAAAATACTCTATTACCTAGAGACTCTTTGCAACCTAAAATAACTTACAAATTAATTAGAATGAATCTGAACTGTCCCTGTGATTTCCCACCCAAATCAATTTGCATGTGGAAATATAACGACTGCAATACTCGAAAAGCAGGAAAATAACGTTAATGCTAAAAGGGTGGCCTATATTGTTTACGTGCACTTTTTTTATTTATTAGTATTATTATTACTACTACTACTACTACTACTACTAGTATTATTATTATTATTATTATTATTATTATTATTATTATTATTACTAATATTATAATTATTATTGTCATTATTATTATTATTATTATTATTATTACTATTACTATTATAATAATAATAATTATTATTATTATTATTATTGCTATTATTATAATTATTATTATTACTATTATTATAATTATTATTGTTATTATTATTATTATTATTGTTATTATTATTATTATTATTATTATTATTATTAGTAGTAGTAGTAGTAGTAGTAGTAGTAGTAGTAGTAGTAGTAGTATTAGTAGTAGAATTATTATAATTATTATTATCATTATAATTATTATTATTATTATTATTATTATTATTATTATTATTATTATTATTATTATTACTATTACTATTACTATTACTATTACTATTACTATTATTATTATTATTATTATTATTATTATTATTATTATTATTATTATTATTATTATTATTATTATTATTATTATTATTATTATTATTATTATTATTATTATTATTACTACTATTACTATTACTATTACTATTACTATTATTATTATTCTTACTATTATTATTATTTTTCTTGTCATTATTTTTATTATTCTTACTATTATTATTATTATTATTATTCTTGTCATTACTATTACTATTATTATTATTATTATTATTATTATTAGTAGTAGTAGTAGTAGTAGTAGTAGTATTATTATTATTATTATTATATTGTAGTTGTGAATTTAATTTGAGAGGGAAATGTGAGTTGATAGATTTTTTAAAAAAAAATGTTGAATTGGGAGGGAAAATGAGTGATAGATTTGTGACCGTTGGATGTTGAAGCCCTAAATGATTTTAGACTGTTGGATGTTGAAGCCAAAATTGATTTGAGACCGTTGGATGTTGAATTCTTGAGATTTGAGCCGCTCTGTTTTATTATATAGATATGTGTGTGTGTGTGTGTAACAAAGCTAATGCTAATGAACTCAGATACACATTCTTGCATGGTTTCTTTGCATGGTTTCTTTTCCTTCTTTAGAGACTTTTGCATTGCTTGGTAGGATCTGCTTCATGATTCGGCCCACATTAGCTATTGGCAAGCAAGCGATCTTGCTCCTTGATGACCCCAGCCTCTTCTGAAGCATTACTAGCGCCTGCAAAATTGTATTTAACACCTCTATCTGAGATAGATCCTATATTATCAACCATTTCTATATAAACCAATCCTGTTAAACACAGACACGTCGCTCTTTTGTATTGCTAATTTGCCTCTATATAGATACATACATGCATTCATATATAAATATGCTCATGCCATGACTATGTTGTATATATGTGCATGTGCACCATGTACATGTGAAGGGTCAATAGCATAACGTGGCATTTGTCACGATGTTGACATGGTCAGCTCGTTGAGGAGGGATTGGCAGGCAATTTTCCTTGATGGTATGAGTTGGATTACTTTTCATATGTGATCAGGGATACTAAGGGGTTTGTGGGAGTAATCAAAACCCTAATAAAGTAAGAAAAAAGAGTTGCATTCATCAGTTATAGTCTATATGGTCCCCCGGCCCCTCCCCAAAAAAAAAAATTTGGGTCATTAGTCTTTAATGCTCTCAATAAGTATGGCTTAAGCACACTATTAAAAAATTGCTTTAAATTTTGTAGTCGTGGACTGCATAAATGCATGTGTGCTTATGGCAGCGTGCAAGCTACAAAACGTTCAATACAATATTTAGTGGAAACTCCATTGTTGGATTACCTACTAATTATGTTTCTACCCTAAGATTATGTCACTCCACACAAATGAAGAAACTTCGGAACTGTTCTGTAAAATTTGTAAGATCATGATCCATTCCTGGAACTCCGGACTACATTTAAATCAAGATAGGGACTTATAGCATCCATGTAGGTCTATATAACCTTCATTCTTTGTGGATCATCCCTACTCATGGAGTAGAAGAGAGTACTAAGAGACTTTTGTACTCTGAACCATTTAAAATTTTTTGTTTTCTTTATTTTCTACACTTAATATTTTTTCGTTACTCTACGTTTCTATTTGTGACTAGTTTCTGTAGTTGGTACAATATTTAGAACTTAAGATTTTCATTTAATCTTTGAAGGGGTTTCTAAAATTCATATTCTACTGTGCAAACTAATTAAAACTTACTTGTTTAATTATTTGATAATCAATCTTTTAAAAAAAAAATTAAAGAATCTATTCAACTCATTTCTAGATTTTTTCTAGTGCCCTTGGGTATAACGCATTTTTGCACATACCACGCACATGCTTATAAAAAAGTTGACGTACAAAATTTGGCCTAATATAATACAACTTGTAATCTTTACCATGAGAAAAAGGTGCTTATAAATATCATATAATATATTTAACATCAAACACAATTAAGCCCAAACGAGCCGATCTTAAGTGAAAAAAGCATAACTCGAGCTCGATTTGTTTATAAAAACGAACAAATGAGATAGTTCAAACTCAACTCGTTAAATGAACGCGAGTCCAATCAATAAAATATTTAAAGTCGAGTTCAAGAATAACTCAATTTGTTTACTGCATAAACCTGACTATTTTAAACTTACCGTTTTTCCAATTTAATGAATAAAATTCAGTGCACTAATTAGAAAAGATTATCTAATTAATAATTATGCGGCGTATGATTTTTTTTTCTTCCTTTCATACATATCAGAGAGTACTAAATCGAAAGCTCAATGAATAACATCATTAACAGGTAGAACTTTCAATTCAGGGATTTGATACTGTATGTTTTGGCCCACTACTTAAACTCCAACTGTAAACAATTGAAAGATGGCCTCCATTTTGTACTCTAATATTTTAATGGTTTTCTATGTCTAGGCAATAGAGTTTGAAACTATTTTATTCTCTTGTCATTATTTATTAAACTCCCTCGTATTAATTTATATAACAAGCGTTAGTTGAGATCTCATTAGCCAAATATTTCCCAAAAAAAGAGATGGAAGTAACAAATGACACATTGTCCTCAAGTTTACATTAAAATTTTATTATCATGCTGTTATTAATAAACTCAACACTCAATAAATTTAATAGTAAATATATTTCAAATATATATTCTTAAAGTTTGTAAATTTTGCAAATAGAACTATATTTGTGAAATGAAGGGAGTAATATAGTACTGCAGTTAAATATCAGGATTTGAAGACTAAATAGAAACTCATACAGCTGTTTAAAGGTCTAAGAATTGTAATTGGTCATTCAGTAAAAGTCATACCGTGATCTAGACCAAAGTCAGGCTTAAATAAACTATTGAATGAAGATACTACACTATTTTCATAGAAGAAACATCAGAATAAATCAAACGGATGGATCGCGAATCAAAATGTTCTAGAACAAAAGTCTCTTAAACCACAAAAATGATCCAGTAAAGAAAGATAGAAGGTGCATGATGCTGCTATGAAAGCAATTGTATAGGCCTTTTAAAGATAATAGGAAGTCAGTATACATATCTGTAATACGGAGTGAATGCTGTGTTGGTAGGTGTTTCTATAGTTATCTGCTTTCCACTGCCCTCCTTTCCATGGTTTAGGGGCCTGATTGACAGAAAGCATTCCATTCCTGTTGTTATACAGTGCTCACGAATATGATTGTACATTTGCATTTGATCCTGGAAGACTATCATATTTAGATCCATTCAATAAATATAAGGCCATTTTCAGACCGCTGAATTTCCCCAATATGAAAATAAGTTGGTGCATGCCAAACCAATCATAACATTTTAAGCACAAATTCAACAATATATATAACAGGGAGACCTCAAAAAGCACAAACCATCAAATACCTATATCAACCTATAAACATGAACCAGGTCAGAAAAAAATTTGGTACGTTAAAGACATCTATAGCCATGTTATCCAAAAAGTCTAAAATAGCAATCACCTCCAAAGGAACCTGTGGGGACAACATCAAAGAACCCAACTTAATCCTCATATGATTCTAAAAATTTACACATGAAATGCATTGGATCTAGACAGGTTGTCTTCATTACACTACCTAGGATCAACTAATCCCATTTTATGAATTTAATCAGAAGAAGGTTTTATACCAAACGCTGCTAAACTTCAGACCGAGATTTCAGTGACTATACAAACCTCTAAGCTTCCATCACTGAAACCACGCACCATTTCTCTCTTGCCTCATTTCCAATAAACGAAACAGCTTCTTGACATTATTGATTAAATAAAATCATCAATTCCCTCAAATGCCCTGGTGTGGGACCTTGACATCATCAAATCCATCTCTAGCTGTCCAACACAAGATCCAACGGACAAGAATGATTAAATAAAAGCCCTTTCATTGATAAGAATAATGGAAATAAAAAACTTAATAATGGATCAAGTAAAGACCAAAATACTCCTCATTTAATATTAAAAAAAACCTTTCTGCTACTCTTAATAGGGGAAAGAGGAACTCTTCTCTCTAATTATGGCTTGCTACTCTTAGCAGCGGTGGAAAGAGGAACTCTTCTCTCTAATTATAGCTTGGGTCTGGATGCTACTTAGGTAATGGGTGATTAAGATTGGGTGCACAGTAGATCATTGATTTATTGACAAACATCAAGTTCAGCAAATATATACTTGAATTAATTTATTGAAAACAATTATATGCATGACGGTGGTCATATTTATAAAGTTAAATTTTTATTTAACTTTTCACAATATTTATGGAATGGAATAATAAAAATATGAAATTAAATTTAAAATTTTTAAATAAATTTAGTTTCTATATTTATTTATTTTGGAATGGAGCACTATTATGTTAAATTTTAATTTTATAAAGTTAATTTTTTTAAAAAAATTAAATTACCATAAAGTTAAACGAGGAAAAACATTTTTGAAATAAAATTAATTTTCACACTTTTTTGTGGAACATAGCACTATTATGTTAAATTTTAATTTTATAAGTTAATTTTAAAAAAATAAATTACTAGAAAGTTAAACGAGGAAAAATATTTTTAAAATAAAATTAATTTTCACACTTTTTGTGGAACATAGCACTATTATGTTAAATTTAAATTTTATAAGTTAATTTTTAAAAAAATAAATTACCAGAAAGTTAAACGAGGGAAAATATTTTTAAAATAAAATTAATTTTCACACTTTTTTGTGGAAGATAGTACTATTATGTTAAATTTAAATTTTATAAAGTTAAATTTAAAAAAAAAAAAATTATAAGAAAGTTAAATGAAAATATTATTAAATAAATTGAATTTTCATATTTTTTTGTGGAACGGAGCACTATCATGTTAAATTTAAATTTTATAAAGTTAAATTTTAAAAAATTAAATTACAAGAAAGTTAAATGAGGAAAAATATTTTAATTTAAATTTATTTTTAAAAAAAATTAACTTAATTTCATAATTTTATTATTCCAATCCACAAATATTGTGAAATGTTAAATAAAAATTTAACTTTATCCATAGATACCATTTATAGATCATTATCCATAGCACTATTATGTTAAATTTTGCATTCTGAACTTTAAGGGCAAAATCACCATGAAATTGTTTAATCAAAAGCAAAAGGATAAGCAGGGTAACGTTTTCACAATAATTTACCGATGATCGTGACCAGATTGAAGAACCAAGCTGCAAATTCCGGCCAGAATTTACCAGAGAGAGAAGGGATTTGCGACTGCAAGAAGCTCCTTTATACATTGGACTGTGGACAAATTAGTTAGGCCGAAGCATTGGTCAGTTAGTATTTGGGCCTTTGGGCTTTGTTTTGTTTTCGACTCAATATTTTTTCTTTTCTTCTCTTTTGTCAGTGGGTATTTGGGCCTTTGGGCTTTGTTTTGTTTTAGGCTGTTAATAGTTTTGTTTCATACTAGTTGGATTAATATTTTTTAGCATAATTATTGTACTTCATCTCAAAATAATACCTTTTATTTTTTAATGAACATATAAAATGAGTATTTCATGTGCTTAATTATAATATATTGCAATGGGCCAGCACTTGTACCAAATCCAAAGTACAATATTAGTATAGGTCAGCACCTAAACCGGACCTTAAGTGTAAGTGAATTTGAACTAACATCTGTACGAGCTCTTCAATATATAATTTTATCCCAACGATACTTATTTATTTTTCTTCCAACCAACCCTTGAGCCCTTGACCTTAGGGGTGTGCACTAAAATCAATATTTTCGATTTTGTTGGTTTTTCGGACCGATTTGAACTGGCAGGTTCGATATAAAAAGAATCGGTCCGGTTTCAGTATAAAAAAAAATTGATATTTTATTAAAACATAGTTCTTGGCTTATAATTAACACAACTATATATATAAGTACAGATAATATCTTGCTTTTAAATAGTTTCAACTAATATGTGAAATTATTAAAAGCAGCAACATGGTTTGTCAATAAGAAACCATAATTTTCATTTAATAAGCATGTTATTAAAGCGAATAGAATAAAATGGGGAGGCCGCCTTTAATTTGTGTTGGTTTTATCCCTAGCTAGGGTTTCTATGTTAATGTCGATTAGCGTTTGACTTCGCCTAACTTAATGACCACTCCTAATGTACCACCGTCCATAATTACTACGTACGGTACTCTCCGAGCATAAATAATATGGTTTAATTAACCATAATTTAATCGAGAATTAAATATGGAGAATTATTATGTTAAAATGTATGTTTGTCACTACATTGTTATGCTAATGTTTGATACATCAAAAACATCGATCGACGGATAAAAAATAAGTCAGAATTTGTCCTTAGTTAGTACATTGTTATGCTAATGTTAAAATGTCTGTTCGTCTCTCATGAATTTTTTTGTGAAATTTACGTGGGATCAAGTCAAATTCGTTTGCAGTAATTTATAAGAATAAGTTATAATCAAATTGTAATTTTACATAGGTGTGTAATCTTTTAAAATTATAAGATGAGAAAATGTAAATTAAAAAATCTTTGGCAAAAAAAAAAAATGTCAGCAATCTTGTACATGATACAGGTACATTGTACCAAATGTGAATAGGCACAACTGACTATTAACGATGTAATAATTTTTTTTTTTTTGTCAAAATACTTGGCTATAGTGAACCTTTATAAAGATAATATTCTTTTTGTTTTAAATTATACGATCGTTGTTGACTTTTAAAAGTCAATTTAAATATTTTTAAACTCAAAACTGAGATAACTCATTAAATATTATGAAACAATAAAACTTACAATGAACAATATTTTTTAGATTATTTATAATATTCATCATTGTATTGATTAAAATTAAAAGAATCTACGTCAATTATGACTAATAAAAAAATATCTTAAGTTGACTTTAAAGAGTTAATGATCAAATAATATAAATGAATGGATTACACTATGCATAGATTTAAAGTTATTTGAACTTAATTATAGTTAAGAAAATGCACCAGCTCTCGAGCAAATTCACTAAACCCTAGCTTTTATACCACCAAATTATCTTATTATCACATGTATGGGCGTTTTGTTTTCGCATCATATAAGGGAGGGCAGGGACATGCTAGAGCCAGGAGGTACCATAACAGCTGTTTTCAATTAACCATTAGTATCTTTCTTGTCATTGCCAAATAGACAATACAACAAGGTAATTAAAATTTTATAGGGCCATAAGATAGATTCATACGGTTTTGATCCTTTCGGACCGATTGAAAAATTAAAATTATATATATATATATATATATATAAAAGCAGTTTCACTGTCAAGACTTCTCTTTAAATAAAAACAATTTCTGGACAATTTATATGCCTGCTATATAGTAGACAGAATTTAAGTTTCTGGCAGGAAGCAGTGAGAAATTAACTTAATAATACTGCCAATTAAGGATATAAATTACGAAAAATGTCAAACACAGTCCTCTGGTAGAGAAGTTTGAACATTCTTATTTCTACAATATGGACAAAAAGAAAATAAAAATTCCAAGCTAACTAGTCTGAACATGGTCACACTTGGAGGAAGAGAATGATAAAACCCGGAACTGTCTAATTAACTAGTACTAAAGAAAATAATTAGATTACGCCAAACAACAAGACCAAGTATACATTTCTCTTACTCAAGAAAACAAGATTAATAACTTAATTAATATGCGTCCATGGCAGTGGCAACCGGCAGGTACGTAAACCTTAGGCAGACAATGTTATTACTAGAATCAGAAAAAGCCATCTTAGCAAAAAGTAAATGCCAAAAGTTAACTTGTAAGATATATATTATGTAGTCTTAATCAAAAGTTAAGCACTTTGATTGTCATCTTTCATGTTTTTTTAAAAAAAATAAATTGTTTACTCAATTTTGAGTAGGAAATTGTTAATTACCCTTTAAATTCATATTATTTAATCTACCGTGCATGATTTATTTAGTTTTGATAAGCTACCATGCAAAATATAACTAGTACTTCGCTACATTTGTCTCAAATGAGAGTGATTAATTTTTTTGGATTTAATTATCTAAAATCATGTTAAGGTTTGTATGCGACACTATTAAACATGAATAATTTTTGGATGACTTTTTTAATATTAAGTTTAAACGTAAAATTCTTTATAATTATCTAGTTAACTGCACGCACACTCACTATGTGCATGTATGTGATTTAATGTAAAAAAAAAAGAGTGGGAGAGAGTACGTAAAACGGATAAAGAAGTAGGAGAGAGAAAATAAAAATGAAAAATCTGCTCAAGAGAATTAATAAGGATGAAAAGGGTAGAAAGGAAAACAAGTAAAAACTTCACAAAATTGTGACACTAAAAAGTGATTATTATTTTGTTTCCACTTTATAATATAGACAGATAATTATATACTTGTGTTGCAGAAACCTATATATATGCAACGAAAAATATTTTTACAACTCATCTTCCACAATAATGATTTCTTTTTACATTCATGAATCATGTGAAATTAGATATAAAACTTGTTTGTATATGATTACTTGTGTGTAAATTAAGTAGGGGTGCACACAGTCAATTTGGTTGATTTTTTAGAGGGAAAAAAAACCAAATTATTTAAGTCAGTTATAAAAAATTAAAAACCAAAACCGTCCAAATTTTTACATTGTAATCGGTTATCGATTTATTCGGTTTCAGTTAAATCGGTATGTTTATTCGGTTATTCGGTTCTGTAATTGATAATTTGATATTTATTATATTGCCAATTTTTCATAATAATTAATAAATCACTAACTCAATAACTACTAATTATAATAGAAGTTCTCTAAATCCGAAAAACAAAAATCACCTAACTCACTCACTAAGATAGAAGTTTTGTAAATTCGTCACAATAAAGGCATATAATAAATATATAATTATATAAAATAAATATTTATTAAAAAAATATATAAATTATATTATAATTTTAAATTGTTTGGTTGGTTTGGTCGATTTCGGTTTTTTGAGAAACCAAACCAAACTGGCCGAACTAGTCTCGATTTTTTAATTTTATAGTGTTCGGTTTTTCGATTTTATGTTTTTCGGTTTGAAATAGTAACGGTTTGGTTCGATCCTGTAGGTTTTTTGATTTTAATCGATTTTATGTGTACTCCTAATATAAAGTATAATAAAAAAAATTAAATAAAATGAGATTTTTATTGTATAATATAAGGGTAGTTTTAAACTTTTAATTATAATACCATAGTATTATATGTCAATGGACCTTGTAAACAAGGTGGATAGCAGGATCTTTATCGTATCGCAGCTGAATTAAAATGTCAATTGCTAAATACGTTCAAATCATGATACCGAGTCAGTGACTCGTTTTTTGGTTTCTTTTACTCGTTTGGATCAAATGAGACAAAAATGTGTTCGGCTCCGTCCTGTGGCGAAGCTAGCAAGTAGTATCATCGTTTTGAGGTCAAAATTAATATTGAGTTATAAATAATTTAACAAGAATTTAGAGGTAGCGTTCTCTATTAATTTTTTTTTGAATATTTTTGTATTTTTAAATCACATATATATTATATTACAATGAAAATATAATAACTAATAACATATGATATATATACACTATATTCACTCATAATAGAATTTTTTAATCACAATTTTTCATAATTCATTAATTATTTTAAAAAATAATTTAAATTAGATTATTATTTATTTTAAAAATATTATAGAGATAGATACATATATAGAAGGAATAGCAGTCAATAAGTCATATAGTGTTAAAATTTGTTTGAAAAAGTTATAAAATTTTAATTTAGCCCAGTATAATAAAAAAAATTATAAAATTTGAATGAGGTCAATTTGAGATATTTTAGGACTTCCAATTAGCATGAAAGGTTAAAGAGATAAAAAAAAATTGTGGGGTCAAATATATAAATTATATCCAAATAAATTTAATATATCATATATAAAATAAAAAATCGGTAGAGTCAATTGACCCTACACTCATACACATAGATTAGTAAATGCAGTTTAGACAATTCAAAAATTGATCCAATGACCATTTTTAAAATTAACTTTTTCCTGAGCGCAACTAAAAGTGGCGGAGAAAAAAAATTTGAAGTTTTTTTTTCTTAAGCTGCCACTAAGAGTAACAGCCGAATGAAATTACGAAACTGCCCACCGTTCAAAAAGGGGTCGCCACTCAGTAACTTGGCTTGAATAAGGAATTATTCCACTTGGGTGATACGTTGAAACTTGAATTGGTTGACCTTATTTCTTCATCTAATAAAACGCAGCAAAGCTAAAAAATAAAATAAAATAGTAATGTTGAACCGGCCGATCCTAGTTAGTACTAATAACAATAATTATTTAGTAAAGGTTGTCAAAGAATGGACTCCTGCATGTTAAAAAAATAAAACTCTTTTTATAAATTATTTTTTTTTTGTTTCAAATTATAAAATTACTATAAATTTTTAAAAATATTTTTAAATTCATAATTGAAACGATTCATTTAAAATTATGCTATAATAAATCTTACAATTAATAGTATATATTTTAAATAAATATTCAGAATTGGGACCATAAATATTACAAATAATAATAATAATAATAATAATAATAATAATAATAATAATAATAATAAAAATAATAATAATAATAATAATAATAAATGCTCTTTATACGCGAGACATATTCCTTCATATTTAGAATTTTAATTATTATTATTATGTGTAGTATAATAATAATACTAATAATAATAATAATAATAGTTACTTTTAATCTCTCCCAAAGAATGAGACAAGAACTAGATTCGATTGATTATTTCAAATATTTATTTAACAATCCTTACGTCGTCTATTTCTATATTTTGGACCCGTATTGGGAAACATTAATTATGATAATTTTATTCCTCGAAGTTAGAGCTGCAAACGAACCGAACTATTCGCGAACCGGTTCGGTTCGAATTCAGTTCGGTTCAAGTTTGACTAGTTGATTTTTTCGAGCCAAACTCGCTCATGGTATCGAGTTCGATTGCTCGATCGAACATATTCGCGAACCATGTGGTTCGGATCGACTATGTTCGTGAACGGTTCGGTTCGAGTTCGGTTCGACTATGCTAGTGTTCGACGCAGCTCGACTCGGTTCGGTTCGTTAGATGTTCCAGTTTGAATTGTATTTCTTACATGTTTAATATTTTTAAATTCTAAATACAAATAATTAGTTATTTCATATTAAATTTTAAAGTTTGTCTTATTAATAATTGTTAATTTTTTAGTAATTTTCTTTTTTTATTACTTAAACATCTTTTTGTTTTTTTAATAATTGATTAAAAGTACACATTTTTATTAAATAATTAATAAATAATAATGTGTACTTCTTCACCTGTAATTTAATTAAAATAATTGTAATATTTTCATAAATTTTTTAACAATGATTATTACAATTTATATCACTGATAATTTAATAAATTATAACCTATATCATAAATCACATAAATAATGTCATTAATCTTCATGCAATGACAATTTAACATTAATTAAAGAATGATACAATACAATTGCTTACATTTACTTGAGTTATTGAAATTGCCAAATTAAGATAGAGAATAGAGAAATCAAGTTATCATTGTATCGAGACTTCACTAATAGAGTAATAATCATTGTTTACATCAACCTATTGTTCATCAACCATATAATTAAAAGTGTAAACTTGATTTTAATTTTTTTAGTGTTACAGACTTATAGTGTATATGTGAGACGGTGAGAAAAAATAATTAACTAACTTTGTTTTATGCAATTAAGTAATCATATTTAGTATAAAAAATATTGTTTAAAAAGTTTAATAATCCAATAAAGCAATGTCACGGTACCGTTTGCATGAAGTTAAAATGAGTTAATAATTTAAATTAAAATAAGCAAAAAGGTGAAAACAAAAACAAAAACACAAAATGTCTCTAAATTACTTTGAGCCTTTGATATTAGAATTGTAGTTAATTTACAAAATTGTAAAATTTAATATATTACTTTAGTTTTTTAGAAAAAAATTATTTAGTTTTAAACAATATAATTATGAAAATTATAAACTTTTTATAAAATAATTCTCAAGATTTATGTTATTCAAAAGTTAATTACCACATTCCTTTTGAATTAAAAATTCATACTTGAACAGTTGATCTTATTACTTATATTTCAGAACGGAAGAAGTATCTAGTAGTAATACATTTCAAGGTTAACAACTTAACAATATTAGTTTATTAGATATTGAATTAATCTAAATCAACTAAATTCACATTATTTTAAATTTTAGAATACAAAAATATGAAAATAATTAATTAATTGAGGAAGTAGTAATATCGCCCTTTTTTTGAGTTAATTGAAAGTAGTAATATTTATTTATTCTAGACTAATTAAGTAATTAACAATAATATTGATCACTACTACTAATTTAATATATATATGAATATATTATAATATGATATTATGATATATTATATCTTATTTGGCAATTCCTAATTCCTAAATAAACTCGAGTATCTGAGTCCTCTTAGCCTTGTAATTAAATTTTAATTTTTTTTAAAAAAATAAAAATATTTAGCCTAATTTTTGCGAACTTGAGCATAATACATGAACTCGAGCATTATAGGTGAACTCGAGTATGCTCGCGAACTCGAGCATATAGTCGAACCCGATCTGCTCGCGAACTCAAACATTTCGCGAACTGTTCGCGAACACTAACGAACCGAACTCGCACAGGTGCGTTGGTTCGATAATACTACTCGAACATGTTCGAGTTCGACTAATGAGGTTCGAGTTCGGTTTGAGTTCGACAATGTTCGGTTCGGTTCAGATCGTTTGCAGCCCTACTCGCAGCTTAGTGACTTGTATCTAGTCCTTTTGATTCATTTTCCAAGCCAAGTTACTGGCCGCCACTCTTTGTGGCGGCGAATAGGGTAATTTTATAATTTTTTCCGATCGCAACTCTTAATGGAAGGGGAAAAAATTACTTTTTTTTTCTAATTGTTATTTTTAGTGGCGGTCAAAAAATTTTTTTGAAAAAATAACTATTAAATTACTTTTTGAAGTATTTAAAATGGGTCTATTGGAACAGTTGTCATAACAATTATTTGTTATGAATCATTCTCTTTCTCTCTCTCAATATATATGTGACGCCCCCAAATCTGGGCCCACACAGCCCAAACTTGAGTCGTCAAAATACTACAACAAAATTATTACAACAAAGCACAACGTACAACAATACAGTGTATAATAATACACAACTAAGTCTTCACTATTATTGCCACACTATTTTACAAAACGTGAAAACTATGATAACTATTCCTTGGACCCTCACTCCATTCCCCGGCTAGACCCTGTTATGTTTTCATCTCCTGTTGAAAAACAATGGAATAAAAGAAAGGGTGAGCTCAAATAGCCCAGTAAAGAATATCATGACTAAGATAATGACGAATAAATTATCATTAGTCTTCAACAGTTGAGTTCTTGATAGAATACAATAGACTACAAGGTTTATATCAAAAACTGCAGTTAAATTCTTAAACAACGTTCAGATCAATAATAGCAGCGGAATGAGTAATCTATTAGAAGAATAATGCAGACTATAATGTCCACTCGGTTCTCTTTTTAGGAAAAACATCATCAACTTTTATCATCTGAAATATCATTAGTCAAGATAATACAAATTCACAGTTCCTGATCATAATCATGCAGATCAACAGTTCATCTTTGCACTACGGGTCAAAGACATTCAATATAACACCAACGGTCATGATTATACCAGATTCATCCTTTGGTCATAATCATACCAAACAACAGTTCATCTTTGCACTACGGGCCAAAGAGAACATTCACCACGTGCCATAAAAGACACCGAACAGATGTATCGCCTTTAACCTATTATATCGCCTTTAACCTATCATCTGTTCAACAAATATATCACATCTGTGCCCCCGGCCACAGATATTCACAACAGCTTGATTTTTGGATGATTAGAATGATATAAATGATGAACAGAAGAAATAGGATAACAATAAGTATCGGAAGTTTACTTTGTACAGATTCAAATAATGTCCAAATTGTCAACATGATGTGGAGTGAAATTTAAAAATGATATTCAAGATCCACAGTTCAGAATAACGGTTACAATTCAATAGAAAGGTTCACGTAAATAGGAAGGTTCAGTTGAAATAATGAAGTTCAACTATTATGGAACATATAATATTTTCAGGAATTATAGAAGCAATAGTTCCATAATAAATTTCGATTTAGGAGTATGAAAGAAAATAATATCCCTTACCGTAGCAGGTTGGATTAACAAAAGGTGAAGGAAATTAATACAAAGGGTTATTCACCAACAGGCGGCAATCCGCTCCGTAAGGTTATTCCCACAATTTAATAGAATTTGAGTACAAAGAGTTATTCACCAAACAGGCGGCAATCCGCTCCGTAAGGTTATTCTCAGAGATTAATACTGAATGAATACGAAAGGTTATTCACCAACAGGCGGCAATCCGCTCCGTAAGGTTATTCCCACAATTTAATAGAATTTGAGTACAAAGAGTTATTCACCAAACAGGCGGCAATCCGCTCCGTAAGGTTATTCTCAGAGATTAATAATGAATGAATACGAAAGGTTATTCACCAACAGGCGGCAATCCGCTCCGTAAGGTTATTCCCACAATTTAATACATGGAAATAAAAGGCACGTCTTATGAGTAAGGAAGAAACAATATTATTATCGAGAATCAAATAATGATAATCCCTTACCATAGTATGTTTGAATAATGGAAGATGAAAAAGATGGTATCCCTTACCTCAACACGTGATTGGATATTGATTTAAATGAGGTTGATTAACTTGAACAGTACACGTATACTTATAGATCTTCACAAATACTCAATATGACTTAAGCACACTTAGAGAAAACTTTCACAAGAAGTATTTAGAGAGAGAAAGAAAGAACAAGTAAGGAAGTTTATGAAAAATCCTTAAGTTAAGGCTTCTATTTATAGCAAAAAATCTTATCATTCATTTAATCTAAACCATTTATTTAAAGATCATCTTTTAATCTACACCATCCATTTCAAATATTATATTATCTTTAATCTACATCATTCATTTCATATCACCTAATAATCACCTAACTTTATATTATAAACAAATCAATTTAATTATTCAACAATAATTCACACTTTAATCTACACCATTCATTTCATATCACCTAATAATCACCTAACTTTATATTATAAACAAATCAATTCAATTATTCAACAATAATTCACACTTTAATCTACACCATTCATTTCATATCACCTAATAATCACCTAACTTTATATTATAAACAAATAACTTTATCAATTCAATTATTATGACTAATTGTTATAAATACAGTATAGTTAGCTCTTAGATATCAAGTCAATAAATTAATGAAATACAACTGTTTAAATAACATCATAATAGAGATAACAATAATGTAAAATAAAGCATACGTTACTGTGTAATGACAATTATTGATTCAATAATGTGAATTACTGTGCATATGTTACTGTGACAATTATTAGGTTCAATAATTTTAAAAACAGTGCAACAACAATTATTGACTCAATGATATAAAATACAGTGTAATGACAATTATTAAATCAATAATGCAAAATACTGTGTAACAACAATTATTGAATTGATAATATAAAATATTATGCAGTGACAATTATCGATGAAATGATGCGTAACAGTTACGGTGTCAATTATCAGACCAATAATATGAGACACTATGCAATACCGTGTGTTACTATAGAGTACCGTGTGCTACAGAAAATACCATAAACTACCGTATGCTACTATTCTTTTATCACCGGTATTTTAACAGTTCCGTTGACTATTTTTATTTAAAAAGGTTATTTCTGTCGTTTTCTATATCCGACAAATATTCCGTTGTGGGGTCCACCAATAATTTGTTATTTCGGCGCCGTCGGACCAAACGAATATTCCCCGACCAAACGAATATTGTCCGACAAAATAAAATTTGCACATAACATCCTTAACTTTTAACTTTATCGATTTAACCACTTACTGTTTAAAAAAAAATATCTATATGGAGAAAAATTAAATTTTGTATTTCATAAAATTCGGGGTCTTACAACCTCCCCTCCTTATGAAATTTCGTCCCCGAAATTGACGTACCTGACATATCGAAGAGGTAAGGATACTTAGATTTCATCTCAGATTCTAGCTCCCAGGTCATTTCCTCAGTATCTTGGTTCCTCCATAAAACCTTAACTTGAGGTATAACCTTTGAGCGTAGGATCTGCTCCTTCTTATCCAGGATCTTAACAGGTACCTCCTCGTATGTTAAATCCTCTGCTATAACGTCTGGTTCTAACTCAATGACGTGGTTTGGGTCCTTCACATATTTACGTAACATAGATATGTGAAAAACGTTATGGATGCGAGACATACTTGGTGGTAGGGCTAGTCTGTAGGCTACGGTTCCTATTCGATCGAGGATTTCAAATGGGCCAATAAATCGAGGGTTGAGCTTTCCTCTCTTTCCGAATCTCGTAACCCCTTTCCATGGAGAAACACATAAGAATACATGATCTCCGACGTTGAAACTTTCGTCTCTCCGATGAAGATCAGCATAACTCTTTTGTCGTTCTTGTGCGGTCTGTATTCGTTGTCGGATCATTTGGATCTTTTCGGTCGTCAAGCGTACCAACTCGGGTCCCAACAATTTTGCTTCTCCTACCTCATTCCAACATATTGGAGAGCGACACTTCCTTCCATACAATGCCTCGAATGGAGCCATGCCTATGCTTGCTTGGTAACTGTTGTTGTAAGAAAATTCCACCAACGACAATTACTTATCCCAACTTCCTTTGAAGTCTAATACACAAAGTCTCAAAAGATCTTCGAGGGTCTGGATCGTCCTTTCCGATTGTCCGTCCGTTTGAGGATGGTATGCAGAACTAAAACGTAGTTCAGTGCCCATAGCTTTTTGTAGACTGATCCAAAAGCGTGAAGTGAATCTAGGATCTCGATCAGAAACTATGGAAACTGGCATGCCATGCAATCTCACGATCTCATTTATGTACATACCGGCAAGACGTTCAAGTGAAAAGTTTTCTCGTATAGGCAAGAAATGAGCAGATTTGGTCAATCTATCTACGATCACCCAAATTGCATCTAAGCCTTGAGAAACTTTTGGAAGACCCGTCACGAAATCCATATTGATGTGTTCCCACTTCCATTCGGGAACTTCAAGTGATTGTAATGGACCTTTAGGAACTTGATGTTCTGCCTTGACACGTTGACAAGTTAGGCACCTTGAGATAAACTCCGCAATCTCCCTTTTCATATTGTTCCACCAAAATGTATGTCGAAGATCTCGATACATTTTGCTACCTCCTGGGTGGATTGCAAACGGCGTGTTGTGTGCCTCCATCATGATTTTATGCTTTAATTCAGGATCGTTAGGAACACAGAGTCGAGAGTTGACTCGAAGTATTCCTTTCTCGTCGATTCTTGCTTCGGGAATGGCACCTTCTTGTACTTTCTTTATCATGTTTATCAGTTCCGGATCGGTAGCTTGAACAGCTTTAATTTTATCGATTAAAGTTGGTTCTACTTGCACGTGAGCAATCTTCGAGTGGGTCTCTGGTGTCTTTAGCTCTATCTCCATCTTTTGCAAGTCGTACAAAATACACTTTTGTGTTGTCAGCAGTGCACTTGTACTTGCATAAGATTTTCTGCTCAAAGCGTCAGCTACAACGTTCGCCTTTCCCGGGTGATACTGGATTGTGTGGTCATAATCCTTTAACAGCTCAAGCCAACGTCGTTGTCGCATGTTGAGTTCCTTCTGGGTGAAGAAATACTTGAGACTTTTATGATCCGTATAGATATCCATTTTTTCTCCGTACAAGTAGTGTCTCCAGATCTTCAACGCGAAAACGACTGCTGCCAACTCTAGATCATGAGTAGGATAATTTTTCTCATAATCTTTGAGTTGTCGAGAGGCGTAGGCTATAACCTTTCCATGTTGCATAAGGACACAGCCTAGACCTTTGCCAGAAGCATCGCTGTAGATAACAAATTCTCCTGATCCTGATGGTATGGTCAGAACAGGAGCTGAAACAAGTCTCCTCTTGAGTTCTTGGAAACTCTTCTTGCATTCCTTGCTCGATATAAGTTTTGTACTAGAACGAATGATACCGATATCTAATAATTAAACTTTTAACTCTTGGCGTTCTATGAGAGCCATTCGGTATGGGGCTTTGGAAATAGGCTTGGTACCGAGTTCAAGATCAATACAAAATTCATTTTCACGGTTTGGGGTAAGCTAGGAAGTTCTTCAGGAAAAACGTCAGGAAACTCATTAACAATGGGAATATCATTCAAGTTTGACGTATTTTTGTTCAAATCAGTGACATGAGCTAAAAAGGCTTGACATCCGTTTTTCAATAAACGAATGACTTTATGGCTAGAAATAACAGTTATAGATTTCAATGGTTTAGTTGCTTGAACTTGCATGACAGGTTGATTAGGAATATGAAAACTAAGAATCTTATGAAAACAATCAATTTTTTTTTCATGATGGGTAGTCAACTAATCAATTCCTAAAATCACATCAAATTCATGCATCTCCAAAGAAATAAGGTCAACAGGTAATATGAGGTTGTTGATTTGAACTAGGCAAGATTTATAGATAGTAGATGTGATAGATATTTCTCCCAATGAGGTTTCAACTGATAAGACAAGATTTAAGTTTTCAATAGTCAAATTTAAACGTTGAGTACATATAGGTGAGATAAAAGAGTGGATAGAGCCAGTATCTAATATGGCATAGACTTCACGAGAATTTATGAATAGCTTACCGGTTATCACCTCATTCGGTTTCTTGACTGTTATCGTCAAATCGAATCCCGAATACTTCATTCGGATCTTCACGTATTTCAACCATGGGAATACCACTGAATAATTTTCTAGCAAACTGTTTCTCGGGTTCATCAACTTCATCAGTAGTAAGGTACCAATGATTTCCATTAAAATAGTATTTTCGATAGACTGCAGTTTCCACGATAGTGACTAACTTAACCTGAATTCCTCTAAATTGTAACGCCCAAAAGTATAGAAACATCATTTTTAAATAATCTTGAAAATCATAGCTGGAACACCATAAATCCCAAAGACTAATATGAAAAGTCCATATATTCTGATCCTTTGTTATAGAGCATAACCAGGTGATATCACTCTCCCAATTAGTGAGTAAATTAAAGGCAATAATTTCCGCAAGTTCGTTACTTCCTTTAATTGCTTCTAAGAATGGATCTGGAACGACTGTAGCAGAGCTTTCACCTTCATCCTTACTGGATAGAACACGCATAATTTTTGCCTTAGGCAAATGATTCAACTCTGAGTTTGTAAGAAGATTATTCGTCGCCTCTTGTTTTGCAGCTACATTTGTTTCGGTAATTTCATAGTTAACCTCCTGATTTCCAGATGCCATAATTAACTGTGGTCACAAAATAAATGTTAGTTCAAATAAACTGACTCATCTCTTCATGTTCCTACATTCAAATCGATTCATTAAATAAAATAAATCTAATTTAGGTAGGACACACTAGTGACTGATTCTATTCGTCTCTCCCCTCCTAGTTCTACCCCAGATCTCCATTAAAGACCATATCCCTAAGCTCTGATACCAACTGTGACGCCCCCAAATCTGGGCCCACACAGCCCAAACTTGAGTCGTCAAAATACTACAACAAAATTATTACAACAAAGCACAACGTACAACAATACAGTGTATAATAATACACAACTAAGTCTTCACTATTATTGCCACACTATTTTACAAAACGTGAAAACTATGATAACTATTCCTCGGACCCTCACTCCATTCCCCGGCTAGACCCTGTTATGTTTTCATCTCCTGTTGAAAAACAATGGAATAAAAGAAAGGGTGAGCTCAAATAGCCCAGTAAAGAATATCATGACTAAGATAATGACGAATAAATTATCATTAGTCTTCAACAGTTGAGTTCTTGATAGAATACAATAGACTACAAGGTTTATATCAAAAACTGCAGTTAAATTCTTAAACAACGTTCAGATCAATAATAGCAGCGGAATGAGTAATCTATTAGAAGAATAATGCAGACTATAATGTCCACTCGGTTCTCTTTTTAGGAAAAACATCATCAACTTTTATCATCTGAAATATCATTAGTCAAGATAATACAAATTCACAGTTCCTGATCATAATCATGCAGATCAACAGTTCATCTTTGCACTACGGGCCAAAGACATTCAATATAACACCAACGGTCATGATTATACCAGATTCATCCTTTGGTCATAATCATACCAAACAACAGTTCATCTTTGCACTACGGGCCAAAGAGAACATTCACCACGTGCCATAAAAGACACCGAACAGATGTATCGCCTTTAACCTATTATATCGCCTTTAACCTATCATCTGTTCAACAAATATATCACATCTGTGCCCCCGGCCACAGATATTCACAACAGCTTGATTTTTGGATGATTAGAATGATATAAATGATGAACAGAAGAAATAGGATAACAATAAGTATCGGAAGTTTACTTTGTACAGATTCAAATAATGTCCAAATTGTCAACATGATGTGGAGTGAAATTTAAAAATGATATTCAAGATCCACAGTTCAGAATAACGGTTACAATTCAATAGAAAGGTTCACGTAAATAGGAAGGTTCAGTTGAAATAATGAAGTTCAACTATTATGGAACATATAATATTTTCAGGAATTATAGAAGCAATAGTTCCATAATAAATTTCGATTTAGGAGTATGAAAGAAAATAATATCCCTTACCGTAGCAGGTTGGATTAACAAAAGGTGAAGGAAATTAATACAAAGGGTTATTCACCAACAGGCGGCAATCCGCTCCGTAAGGTTATTCCCACAATTTAATAGAATTTGAGTACAAAGAGTTATTCACCAAACAGGCGGCAATCCGCTCCGTAAGGTTATTCTCAGAGATTAATACTGAATGAATACGAAAGGTTATTCACCAACAGGCGGCAATCCGCTCCGTAAGGTTATTCCCACAATTTAATAGAATTTGAGTACAAAGAGTTATTCACCAAACAGGCGGCAATCCGCTCCGTAAGGTTATTCTCAGAGATTAATAATGAATGAATACGAAAGGTTATTCACCAACAGGCGGCAATCCGCTCCGTAAGGTTATTCCCACAATTTAATACATGGAAATAAAAGGCACGTCTTATGAGTAAGGAAGAAACAATATTATTATCGAGAATCAAATAATGATAATCCCTTACCATAGTATGTTTGAATAATGGAAGATGAAAAAGATGGTATTCCTTACCTCAACACGTGACTGGATATTGATTTAAATGAGGTTGATTAACTTGAACAGTACACGTATACTTATAGATCTTCACAAATACTCAATATGACTTAAGCACACTTAGAGAAAACTTTCACAAGAAGTATTTAGAGAGAGAAAGAAAGAACAAGTAAGGAAGTTTATGAAAAATCCTTAAGTTAAGGCTTCTATTTATAGCCAAAAATCTTATCATTCATTTAATCTAAACCATTCATTTAAAGATCATCTTTTAATCTACACCATCCATTTCAAATATTATATTATCTTTAATCTACATCATTCATTTCATATCACCTAATAATCACCTAACTTTATATTATAAACAAATCAATTTAATTATTCAACAATAATTCACACTTTAATCTACACCATTCATTTCATATCACCTAATAATCACCTAACTTTATATTATAAACAAATCAATTCAATTATTCAACAATAATTCACACTTTAATCTACACCATTCATTTCATATCACCTAATAATCACCTAACTTTATATTATAAACAAATAACTTTATCAATTCAATTATTATGACTAATTGTTATAAATACAGTATAGTTAGCTCTTAGATATCAAGTCAATAAATTAATGAAATACAACTGTTTAAATAACATCATAATAGAGATAACAATAATGTAAAATAAAGCATACGTTACTGTGTAATGACAATTATTGATTCAATAATGTGAATTACTGTGCATATGTTACTGTGACAATTATTAGGTTCAATAATTTTAAAAACAGTGCAACAACAATTATTGACTCAATGATATAAAATACAGTGTAATGACAATTATTAAATCAATAATGCAAAATACTGTGTAACAACAATTATTGAATTGATAATATAAAATATTATGCAGTGACAATTATCGATGAAATGATGCGTAACAGTTACGGTGTCAATTATCAGACCAATAACATGAGACACTATGCAATACCGTGTGTTACTGTAGAGTACCGTGTGCTACAGAAAATACCATAAACTACCGTATGCTACTATTCTTTTATCACTGGTATTTTAACAGTTCCGTTGACTATTTTTATTTAAAAAGGTTATTTCTGTCGTTTTCTATATCCGACAAATATTCCGTTGTGGGGTCCACCAATAATTTGTTATTTCGGCGCCGTCGGACCAAACGAATATTCCCCGACCAAACGAATATTGTCCGACAAAATAAAATTTGCACATAACATCCTTAACTTTTAACTTTATCGATTTAACCACTTACTGTTTAAAAAAAAATATCTATATGGAGAAAAATTAAATTTTGTATTTCATAAAATTCGGGGTCTTACAATATATATATAGTTAATCAAGGGCAAGCGCTAGATATGAGACACTATTCCAACTAGCTGATCTCTTACCGTTCATTGATTGTAGAATTTAATGGCTAAGAGAGGGTTTGACGGCTAGTCCTAATAGTGGCTAGGGAAATTTTATTGGCCTGATCACTAAGGTCAAGTAGATTACGTCTTTTTAGCTTTTGACCTGGTCAGGTCAAAACCAAAATACTTTCGTTTCTTTTTATAGGATTCAACACATATTTAAATTATATACATGTAGGATGTTACTTTTAATTTTTATAGATATACTAAATTACTTTTAAATTATATACATATACCAAAAATTATATTAATTATAAATTTAAAATGAATAAATTAAATTAAATTTGAATTATATACATGTTATCTATTGTGATTTGGATACCCATGATTGATGGGATTAATCATTTTCATAGTTATCTATTAATTTAAAAATAATAAGAATTATATTATATAATTTTTAATTTCTATAAATATTTTAAATTTTTAAATCACCAACTTCTATGAATCATTTATTTTTATATATTCCTTAACAAAATAATTCATTCATTTAAAATATGATCAAATTTAATTTTGTTAATTCATTTTAAAACTATAATTAATATGATATTTAGTACATGTATATAATTTAGAAGTAATTTAGTACATCTATATAAATTAGAAGTAACCTCCTACATGTATATAATTTAAATGTATGTATTGAATCTTATAAAAAATAAATAAAAGTATTTTAGGTTTGCCCTGACCGCATGTAAGAAGTTCGGCTAGAAAAAACGACGTCATTTTTGCTACTTCTACATGCGGTCAAGCCAAAATAAAAAACGACGTAGTCTGGTTGATCGCTATTAGGACTAGCGGTTAGGCAAAAAAAAAATTCTTCCTGACTGCTACTAGGACTAGCAGTCAAGCCCCCTCCTAACCATTTAGATCATGTAATGAACGGTGCGAGATCAGTTAATTCGAATACTGCCCCTAACTAGCGTTTGTCATAGATCAACTCTCATATATATATATATATATATATATATATATAGAGAGAGAGAGAGAGAGAGAGGACGGTTCAAAAACAAACCTCTTAAATTGCATACTTCCTTAAGTAAGATACCTTTATCAAAATTACGTCGTTTTGAAGATTCTTTGATGGTATTTTCGTAAATAAAAGAAAAATAAGTGGGGTCGCGAAATCTCACATCATGTTACGTCTTATTTTAATATTATTATTTTTAAAAAAAGAAATTTCAAAACGACATCATTTTGATTGAGGCATACTATTTAAGAGAGGCATGCTATTTAAAATTTATGCTTTAAATTTGTCCCTTACATATATATATAACTTTATACGCTGACCATGTCTTTCTCCTGGTCCTTGACCAAGAGCTGGCAGACAGAAGTAATCAGAAAATAGAACATCAGTTCCAATCCCAGATAATTGATCAAATATCTCATCTAGAATTCATTTGTCATAAAAAGGAGCAGATCGAGTTTTCCGATAAACACGCTTTCTGTAGGGCCATCTAACAACCACCTTGTTTCTTAGAACAAACAACCTCATCTTTCCATTATATTTTTTAGGAGTAACCGGATCCAATCCTCTCTTACGTTGAGTATTCACTCTCATCTTAGAGACGATTAAAGGTACAATAATCTCAGTACACAATAAACGTATAATAAGTATCCAGTTATAATAAAAAAATATAATGAAGCAAATAATCAAAATCAGTCAAAACGCTTAAGGGTATCAGAAAAAAGAAGATACGCACCAATACACATGTAATTTTTGTTCCCCATTAACCAGACAAAAGTACTGACATCATGTCAGTGGGTCCCACTGCTTTAATAAAGCGTCAGAAGGAAACTTCCCAACTACTTCTCAAAACGACACCTCCCGTGTCGTTTCATTTAACTACAGTACTAGTGCTACAGTAACTCACTTATCGCTATAGTAGCTTACTTCTCACCCAAAAAGGCGTTGCGCATATCCTGTTCATATTTTTTTTTTCAAAATTGTGACGCCCCCAAATCTGGGCCCACACAGCCCAAACTTGAGTCGTCAAAAAACTACAACAAAATTATTACAACAAAGCACAACGTACAACAATACAGTGTATAATAATACACAACTAAGTCTTCACTATTATTGCCACACTATTTTACAAAACGTGAAGACTATGATAACTATTCCTCGAACCCTCACTCCATTCCCCGGCTAGACCCTGTTATGTTTTCATCTCCTGTTGAAAAACAATGGAACAAAAGAAAGGGTGAGCTCAAATAGCCCAGTAAAGAATATCATGACTAAGATAATGACGAATAAATTATCATTAGTCTTCAACAGTTGAGTTCTTGATAGAATACAATAGACTACAAGGTTTATATCAAAAACTGCAGTTAAATTCTTAAACAACGTTCAGATCAATAATAGCAGCGGAATGAGTAATCTATTAGAAGAATAATGCAGACTATAATGTCCACTCGGTTCTCTTTTTAGGAAAAACATCATCAACTTTTATCATCTGAAATATCATTAGTCAAGATAATACAAATTCACAGTTCCTGATCATAATCATGCAGATCAACAGTTCATCTTTGCACTACGGGCCAAAGACATTCAATATAACACCAACGGTCATGATTATACCAGATTCAGCCTTTGGTCATAATCATACCAAACAACAGTTCATCTTTGCACTACGGGCCAAAGACATTCAACATAACACCAACGGTCATGATTATACCAGATTCAGCCTTTGGTCATAATCATACCAAACAACAGTTCATCTTTGCACTACGGGCCAAAGAGAACATTCACCACGTGCCATAAAAGACACCGAACAGATGTATCGCCTTTAACCTATTATATCGCCTTTAACCTATCATCTGTTCAACAAATATATCACATATGTGCCCCCGGCCACAGATATTCACAACAGCTTGATTTTTGGATGATTAGAATGATATAAATGATGAACAGAAGAAATAGGATAACAATAAGTATCGGAAGTTTACTTTGTACAGATTCAAATAATGTCCAAATTATCAACATGATGTGGAGTGAAATTTAAAAATGATATTCAAGATCCACAGTTCAGAATAACGGTTACAATTCAATAGAAAGGTTCACGTAAATAGGAAGGTTCAGTTGAAATAATGAAGTTCAACTATTATGGAACATATAATATTTTCAGGAATTATAGAAGCAATAGTTCCATAATAAATTTCGATTTAGGAGTATGAAAGAAAATAATATCCCTTACCGTAGCAGGTTTGATTAACAAAAGGTGAAGGAAATTAATACAAAGGGTTATTCACCAACAGGCGGCAATCCGCTCCGTAAGGTTATTCCCACAATTTAATAGAATTTGAGTACAAAGAGTTATTCACCAAACAGGCGGCAATCCGCTCCGTAAGGTTATTCCCACAATTTAATAGAATTTGAGTACAAAGAGTTATTCACCAAACAGGCGGCAATCCGCTCCGTAAGGTTATTCTCAGAGATTAATAATGAATGAATACGAAAGGTTATTCACCAACAGGCGGCAATCCGCTCCGTAAGGTTATTCCCACAATTTAATAGAATTTGAGTACAAAGAGTTATTCACCAAACAGGCGGCAATCCGCTCCGTAAGGTTATTCTCAGAGATTAATAATGAATGAATACGAAAGGTTATTCACCAACAGGCGGCAATCCGCTCCGTAAGGTTATTCCCACAATTTAATACATGGAAATAAAAGGCACGTCTTATGAGTAAGGAAGAAACAATATTATTATCGAGAATCAAATAATGATAATCCCTTACCATAGTATGTTTGAATAATGGAAGATGAAAAAGATGGTATCCCTTACCTCAACACGTGACTGGATATTGATTTAAATGAGGTTGATTAACTTGAACAGTACACGTATACTTATAGATCTTCACAAATACTCAAGATGACTTAAGCACACTTAGAGAGAACTTTCACAAGAAGTATTTAGAGAGAGAAAGAAAGAACAAGTAAGGAAGTTTATGAAAAATCCTTAAGTTAAGGCTTCTATTTATAGCCAAAAATCTTATCATTCATTTAATCTAAACCATTCATTTAAAGATCATCTTTTAATCTACACCATCCATTTCAAATATTATATTATCTTTAATCTACACCATTCATTTCATATCACCTAATAATCACCTAACTTTATATTATAAACAAATCAATTCAATTATTCAACAATAATTCACACTTTAATCTACACCATTCATTTCATATCACCTAATAATCACCTAACTTTATATTATAAACAAATAACTTTATCAATTCAATTATTATGACTAATTGTTATAAATACAGTATAGTTAGCTCTAAGATATCAAGACAATAAATTAATGAAATACAACTGTTTAAATAACATCATAATAGAGATAACAATAATGTAAAATAAAGCATACGTTACTGTGTAATGACAATTATTGATTCAATAATGTGAATTACTGTGCATATGTTACTGTGACAATTATTAGGTTCAATAATTTTAAAAACAGTGCAACAACAATTATTGACTCAATGATATAAAATACAGTGTAATGACAATTATTAAATCAATAATGCAAAATACTGTGTAACAACAATTATTGAATTGATAATATAAAATATTATGCAGTGACAATTATCGATGAAATGATGCGTAACAGTTACGGTGTCAATTATCAGACCAAAAATATGAGACACTATGCAATACCGTGTGTTACTGTAGAGTACCGAGTGCTACAGAAAATACCAATAACTACCGTATGCTACTATTCTTTTATCACCGGTATTTTAACAGTTCCGTTGACTATTTTTATTTAAAAAGGTTATTTCTGTCGTTTTCTATATCCGACAAATATTCCATTGTGGGGTCCACCAATAATTTATTATTTCGGCGCCGTCGTACGGCACGAATATTCTCCGACCAAACGAATATTCCCCGACAAAGCGAATATTGTCCGACAAAAATAAAATTTGCACATAACATCCTTAACTTTCAATTTTGTTAATTTAATCACTTACTGTTTCAAAAAAAAATATATATATGAAGAAAAATTAAATTTTGTATTTCATAAAATTCGGGGTCTTACAACCTCCCCTCCTTATGAAATTTCGTCCCCGAAATTGACGTACCTGACATATCGAAGAGGTAAGGATACTTAGATTTCATCTCAGATTCTAGCTCCCAGGTCATTTCCTCAGTATCTTGGTTCCTCCATAAAACCTTAACTTGAGGTATAACCTTTGAGCGTAGGATCTGTTCCTTCTTATCCAGGATCTTAACAGGTACCTCCTCGTATGTTAAATCATCTGCTATAACGTCTGGTTCTAACTCAATGACGTGGTTTGGGTCCTTCACATATTTACGTAACATAGATATGTGAAAAACGTTATGGATGCGAGACATACTTGATGGTAGGGCTAGTCTGTAGGCTACGATTCCTATTCGATCGAGGATTTCAAATGGGCCAATAAATCGAGGGTTGAGCTTTCCTCTCTTTCCGAATCTCGTAACCCCTTTCCATGGAGAAACACGTAAGAATACATGATCTCCGACGTTGAAACTTTCGTCTCTCCGATGAAGATCAGCATAACTCTTTTGTCGTTCTTGTGCGGTCTGTATTCGTTGTTGGATCATTTGGATCTTTTCGGTCGTCAAGCGTACCAACTCGGGTCCCAACAATTTTGCTTCTCCTACCTCATTCCAACATATTGGAGAGCGACACTTCCTTCCATACAATGCCTCGAATGGAGCCATGCCTATGCTTGCTTGGTAACTGTTGTTGTAAGAAAATTCCACCAACGGCAAGTACTTATCCCAACTTCCTTTGAAGTCTAATACACAAAGTCTCAAAAGATCTTCGAGGGTCTGGATCGTCCTTTCCGATTGTCCGTCCGTTTGAGGATGGTATGCAGAACTAAAACGTAGTTCAGTGCCCATAGCTTTTTGTAGACTGATCCAAAAGCGTGAAGTGAATCTAGGATCTCGATCAGAAACTATGGAAACTGGCATGCCATGCAATCTCACGATCTCATTTATGTACATACCGGCAAGACGTTCAAGTGAAAAGTTTTCTTGTATAGGCAAGAAATGAGCAGATTTGGTCAATCTATCTACGATCACCCAAATTGCATCTAAGCCTTGAGAAACTTTTGGAAGACCCGTCACGAAATCCATATTGATGTGTTCCCACTTCCATTCGGGAACCTCAAGTGGTTGTAAAGGACCCTTAGGTACTTGATGCTCTGCCTTGACACGTTGACAAGTTAGGCACCTTGAGATAAACTCTGCAATCTCTCTTTTCTTATTGTTCCACCAAAATATATGTCGAAGATCTCGATACATCTTGGTACCTCCTGGGTAAATTGCAAACGGCGTGTTGTGTGCCTCCATCATGATTTTATGCTTTAATTCAGGATCGTTAGGAACACAGAGTCGAGAGTTGACTCGAAGTATTCCTTTCTCGTCGATTCTTGCTTCGGGAATGGCACCTTCTTGTACTTTCTTTATCATGTTTATCAGTTCCGGATCGGTAGCTTGAGCAGCTTTAATTTTATCGATTAAAGTTGGTTCTACTCGCACGTGAGCAATCTTCGAGTGGGTCCCTGGTGTCTTTAGCTCTATCTCCATCTTTTCCAAGTCGTACAAAATACACTTTTGTGTTGTCAGCAGTGCACTTGTACTTGCATAAGATTTTCTGCTCAAAGCGTCAGCTACAACGTTCGCCTTTCCCGGGTGATACTGGATTGTGTGGTCATAATCCTTTAACAGCTCAAGCCAACGTCGTTGTCGCATGTTGAGTTCCTTCTGGGTGAAGAAATACTTGAGACTTTTATGATCCGTATAGATATCCACTTTTTCTCCGTACAAGTAGTGTCTCCAGATCTTCAACGCGAAAACGACTGCTGCCAACTCTAGATCATGAGTAGGATAATTTTTCTCATAATCTTTGAGTTGTCGAGAGGCGTAGGCTATAACCTTTCCATGTTGCATAAGGACACAGCCTAGACCTTTGCCAGAAGCATCGCTGTAGATAACAAATTCTCCTGATCCTGATGGTATGGTCAGAACAGGAGCTGAAACAAGTCTCCTCTTGAGTTCTTGAAAACTTTTCTCGCATTCCTCGCTCCATATGAATTTTGTGCTTTTCCGAGTAAGCTGCGTTAATGGAGTGGCGATTCGAGAAAATCCTTCTACGAATCTCCGATAATAACCAGCTAGACCCAGAAAACTTCGGACTTCGGTTACTGTTTTGGGTTGTTCCCAATTTAGTACCGTTTCAATCTTCGCAGGATCGACTGATATTCCTTGACTAGAAATCACATGCCCAAGAAACGCGACCTCCTCAAGCCAGAACTCACATTTCTTCAACTTGGCATATAATTTGTTTTCACGGAGCTTTTGTAGTATCAATCTCAGGTGTTGTTCATGATCCTCGCGACTCTTGGAGTATATGAGGATGTCATCAATAAAGACAACCACAAAATGATCCAAATGTTCCTTGAATATCCGGTTCATCATGTCCATGAAAGCTGCAGGAGCATTAGTTAGTCCAAAAGGCATGACTAAGAACTCATAATGCCCATAACGAGTTCTGAAAGCAGTCTTTGGAATGTCCTCAGCTTTAACCTTTAACTGATGATATCCAGAACGGAGATCAATCTTTGAGAAATGTTGAGCGCCTTGCAATTGATCAAACATGTCATCAATCCGAGGTAACGGGTACCTGTTCTTGATGGTGACATGGTTCAATTCTCGGTAGTCAATGCACAATCTCATACTCCCGTCTTTCTTCTTCACAAATAGAACAGGAGCACCCCAAGGTGATGCACTCGGACGAATGAAACCGGTATCCAACAATTCCTGTAGTTGGACTTTTAACTCTTGAAGTTCAATGGGAGCCATTCGGTAGGGAGCTTTGGAAATGGGCTTGGTACCGGGTTCAAGATCAATATAAAAATCAATTTCACGGTTTGGGGGTAAGCTAGGAAGTTCTTCAGGAAAAACGTCAGGAAACTCATTAACAATGGGAATATCATTCAAGTTTGACGTATTTTTGTTCAAATCAGTGACATGAGCTAAAAAGGCTTGACATCCGTTTTTCAATAAACGAATGGCTTTATGGCTAGAAATAACAGTTATAGATTTCAATGGTTTAGTTGCTTAAATTTGCATGACAGGTTGATTAGGAATATGAAAACTAATAATCTTATGAAAACAATCAATTTTAGCATGATGGGTAGTCAACCAATCAATTCCTAAAATCACATCAAATTCACGCATCTCCAAAGAAATAAGGTCAACAGGTAATGTGAGGTTGTTGATTTGAACTAGGCAAGATTTATAGATAGTAAATGTAATAGGTATTTCTCCCAATGAGGTTTCAACTGATAAGACAAGATTTAAGTTTTCAATAGTCAAATTTAAACGTTGAGTACATATAGGTGAGATAAAAGAGTGGATAGAGCCAGTATCTAACAAAGCGTAGACTTCACGAGAATTTATGAATAGCTTACCGGTTATCACCTCATTCGGTTTCTTGACTGTTATCGTCAAATCGAATCCCGAATACTTCATTCGGATCTTCACGTATTTCAACCATGGGAATACCACTGAATAATTTTCTAGCAAACTGTTTCTCGGGTTCATCAACTTCATCAGTAGTAAGGTACCAATGATTTCCATTAAAATAGTATTTTCGATAGACTGCAGTTTCCACGATAGTGACTAACTTAACCTGAATTCCTCTAAATTGTAACGCCCAAAAGTATAGAAACATCATTTTTAAATAATCTTGAAAATTATAGCTGGAACACCATAAATCCCAAAGACTAATATGAAAAGTCCATATATTCTGATCCTTTGTTATAGAGCATAACCAGGTGATATCACTCTCCCAATTAGTGAGTAAATTAAAGGCAATAATTTCCGCAAGTTCGTTACTTCCTTTAATTGCTTCTAAGAATGGATCTGGAACGACTGTAGCAGAGCTTTCACCTTCATCCTTACTGGATAGAACACGCATAATTTTTGCCTTAGGCAAATGATTCAACTCTGAGTTTGTAAGAAGATTATTCGTCGCCTCTTGTTCTGCAGCTACATTTGTTTCGGTAATTTCATAGTTAACCTCCTGATTTCCAGATGCCATACCTAACTGTGGTCACAAAATAAATGTTAGTTCAAATAAACTGACTCATCACTTCATGTTCCTACATTCAAATCGACTCATTAGATAATAAAATCTATTTTAGGTAGGACACACTAGTGACTGATTCTATTCGTCTCTCCCCTCCTAGTTCTACCCCAGATCTCCATTAAAGACCATATCCCTAAGCTCTGATGCCAACTGTGACGCCCCCAAATCTGGGCCCACACAGCCCAAACTTGAGTCGTCAAAATACTACAACAAAATTATTACAACAAAGCACAACGTACAACAATACAGTGTATAATAATACACAACTAAGTCTTCACTATTATTGCCACACTATTTTACAAAACGTGAAGACTATGATAACTATTCCTCGAACCCTCACTCCATTCCCCGGCTAGACCCTGTTATGTTTTCATCTCCTGTTGAAAAACAATGGAACAAAAGAAAGGGTGAGCTCAAATAGCCCAGTAAAGAATATCATGACTAAGATAATGACGAATAAATTATCATTAGTCTTCAACAGTTGAGTTCTTGATAGAATACAATAGACTACAAGGTTTATATCAAAAACTGCAGTTAAATTCTTAAACAACGTTCAGATCAATAATAGCAGCGGAATGAGTAATCTATTAGAAGAATAATGCAGACTATAATGTCCACTCGGTTCTCTTTTTAGGAAAAACATCATCAACTTTTATCATCTGAAATATCATTAGTCAAGATAATACAAATTCACAGTTCCTGATCATAATCATGCAGATCAACAGTTCATCTTTGCACTACGGGCCAAAGACATTCAATATAACACCAACGGTCATGATTATACCAGATTCAGCCTTTGGTCATAATCATACCAAACAACAGTTCATCTTTGCACTACGGGCCAAAGACATTCAATATAACACCAACGATCATGATTATACCAGATTCAGCCTTTGGTCATAATCATACCAAACAACAGTTCATCTTTGCACTACGGGCCAAAGAGAACATTCACCACGTGCCATAAAAGACACCGAACAGATGTATCGCCTTTAACCTATTATATCGCCTTTAACCTATCATCTGTTCAACAAATATATCACATATGTGCCCCCGGCCACAGATATTCACAACAGCTTGATTTTTGGATGATTAGAATGATATAAATGATGAACAGAAGAAATAGGATAACAATAAGTATCGGAAGTTTACTTTGTACAGATTCAAATAATGTCCAAATTGTCAACATGATGTGGAGTGAAATTTAAAAATGATATTCAAGATCCACAGTTCAGAATAACGGTTACAATTCAATAGAAAGGTTCACGTAAATAGGAAGGTTCAGTTGAAATAATGAAGTTCAACTATTATGGAACATATAATATTTTCAGGAATTATAGAAGCAATAGTTCCATAATAAATTTCGATTTAGGAGTATGAAAGAAAATAATATCCCTTACCGTAGCAGGTTTGATTAACAAAAGGTGAAGGAAATTAATACAAAGGGTTATTCACCAACAGGCGGCAATCCGCTCCGTAAGGTTATTCCCACAATTTAATAGAATTTGAGTACAAAGAGTTATTCACCAAACAGGCGGCAATCCGCTCCGTAAGGTTATTCCCACAATTTAATAGAATTTGAGTACAAAGAGTTATTCACCAAACAGGCGGCAATCCGCTCCGTAAGGTTATTCTCAGAGATTAATAATGAATGAATACGAAAGGTTATTCACCAACAGGCGGCAATCCGCTCCGTAAGGTTATTCCCACAATTTAATAGAATTTGAGTACAAAGAGTTATTCACCAAACAGGCGGCAATCCGCTCCGTAAGGTTATTCTCAGAGATTAATAATGAATGAATACGAAAGGTTATTCACCAACAGGCGGCAATCCGCTCCGTAAGGTTATTCCCACAATTTAATACATGGAAATAAAAGGCACGTCTTATGAGTAAGGAAGAAACAATATTATTATCGAGAATCAAATAATGATAATCCCTTACCATAGTATGTTTAAATAATGGAAGATGAAAAAGATGGTATCCCTTACCTCAACACGTGACTGGATATTGATTTAAATGAGGTTGATTAACTTGAACAGTACACGTATACTTATAGATCTTCACAAATACTCAAGATGACTTAAGCACACTTAGAGAGAACTTTCACAAGAAGTATTTAGAGAGAGAAAGAAAGAACAAGTAAGGAAGTTTATGAAAAATCCTTAAGTTAAGGCTTCTATTTATAGCCAAAAATCTTATCATTCATTTAATCTAAACCATTCATTTAAAGATCATCTTTTAATCTACACCATCCATTTCAAATATTATATTATCTTTAATCTACACCATTCATTTCATATCACCTAATAATCACCTAACTTTATATTATAAACAAATCAATTCAATTATTCAACAATAATTCACACTTTAATCTACACCATTCATTTCATATCACCTAATAATCACCTAACTTTATATTATAAACAAATAACTTTATCAAATCAATTATTATGACTAATTGTTATAAATACAGTATAGTTAGCTCTTAGATATCAAGACAATAAATTAATGAAATACAACTGTTTAAATAACATCATAATAGAGATAACAATAATGTAAAATAAAGCATACGTTACTGTGTAATGACAATTATTGATTCAATAATGTGAATTACTGTGCATATGTTACTGTGACAATTATTAGGTTCAATAATTTTAAAAACAGTGCAACAACAATTATTGACTCAATGATATAAAATACAGTGTAATGACAATTATTAAATCAATAATGCAAAATACTGTGTAACAACAATTATTGAATTGATAATATAAAATATTATGCAGTGACAATTATCGATGAAATGATGCGTAACAGTTACGGTGTCAATTATCAGACCAAAAATATGAGACACTATGCAATACCGTGTGTTACTGTAGAGTACCGAGTGCTACAGAAAATACCAATAACTACCGTATGCTACTATTCTTTTATCACCGGTATTTTAACAGTTCCGTTGACTATTTTTATTTAAAAAGGTTATTTCTGTCGTTTTCTATATCCGACAAATATTCCATTGTGGGGTCCACCAATAATTTATTATTTCGGCGCCGTCGTACGGCACGAATATTCCCCGACCAAACGAATATTCCCCGACAAAGCGAATATTGTCCGACAAAAATAAAATTTGCACATAACATCCTTAACTTTCAATTTTGTTAATTTAACCACTTACTGTTTCAAAAAAAAATATATATATGAAGAAAAATTAAATTTTGTATTTCATAAAATTCGGGGTCTTACAAAAATGCCCTTCACCGTACTACCCTCACTCCGAATATTCCCTCTCAGCCAATCACCAGCAAACATGTGACGGGGAACGCCTTTGTAATATTATATTAAAGGTGTTCCTAGGCGATAATGGTAAGATAGTCTTTTCGCACTTTTTTTTTATTATAAAAAAGTCACTCCGCACCTCCAGCCAAAGTAGGACTTTTAATTAGTGGTTATTGACGGTTATTACTTTTTTTTTCGCACTGTACAAAAGTACGAATTGTCGTATATTTCAACAGTAACCTTTTATAAATAGATGTCTTATTCCCAAATCTGACCAATTTAATCACAAGCTTCATAGCCATGAAGCTTAACGTCGATGATGCTCACTCAGGCTAAACACATAAAGCCTCCATAGAAGTCGTAGCATCGTCTGAATCACATACGATCAAACTAACCTTTCTGTCCCTCTTCCAAAGAACAAAATAGAGGATCGCCCAAAAAACGATAATCATCGATAGCTGCTACATCATATACAAGTCATATATCCCTGGAAACGCTACCGGAACTGTCCGACTTAGTATATATGACCGTCGTTTACAAGGTAAAGACACAGAGCATACCTAATTTATTTTTTCGATCACTTGTCTTGTACAAATATGTTATTATGGTAACTGTTATATATAAAGGACGACCTTTAAGTGTATACAATAGCTGTAAAAAATCAGGTTTAATTTTCACCACCTAAAGGGTGGGTTTATAGGAATTGACTTTCCTGATCATGAATTTGATTTTTAAAACATTTTTTTAGGACGAACACACCTCCTAATTTCAGATTTTCTGCGAAAAATCATTTCTTAATGGATTTTTTATTTTTTCTGATTTTTACAAACCAATGCTCCAGACCTCCAAAAATCACGATTTTTGGATATGATGTTAAGAATCAAGTTTCCTATGACATATAATTTTTTCAGAATTTTTGGATCAAGAGGCTATTTTTAATAATTTTTTTAAGCTAAACATATGCATTAATTCGAGGGTAATGCAAGTGGTGGGGCCTGCTGTCACATCAAGAAAAGATTCCCTCTGCACCAACAGAAAAACGCCATATGTCCCAAAATCAACAAAAACTCACTCCGTTGCTCCAGGTCACTTCGGAGCACAAAGTGACTTAAGCCAATACCCAGAGACACTTTCGTCATTATGAAAAAAGTACGGAACTCCAACAAGAACAGTATTTCATCTCCAAACCGTATTATACAACCAAAATTAAATATAAAAAGTATTTATATTTATGTACGAAAAATAGATGTCCCAGAATTAATAAATACAATAAAAAAATCATCATTACCAGCAATATATAAATATTTTCTAAAAAATATTGACCTACAAAAAAATAATTAAAAAAATAAATAATATTTTTTTATTTTAAATAGAAATTATTTTTCACCCGAACAACAACAATATTTCTCAAACCCAGATTCCGATTATCAGAACTATTGGCCGGAATAGTGTCACCGGAATCTGAAAAAAAAAAAAGTCAATGTAGTTAGACTTTTAAGATTTCAACCCGACCCATAGGTATATGGGTCTTAAATTATACAAATAAATACAAGTATATATTTATTTGTTAAACAAAGTAAATAAAAAAATTAAAAGAAAAAGAAAAAAAAATATTTATAACACGCAGTAACTACCAGCAACCTCATAATAAATGATATTTATTATTTTTCACCAGATAAATCATCAATCTTTGCTAGAGCACACCTTGTGGAAAATAAACACCATTATTTTCACCATATTAATCCACCACATTTCCTGTTATAAAATTTTTAAAAACACACCTTACCAGAAAATAAGTGCGCTGCGCTTACCTCATCCTACTGCAATCACCTAAAAAATTAAAGCTTTTTTTCTCGCCAACCTAAAAAATACCACCTACTTTTACTGTAGTTACCGCTACAGTAACTCACTTTGATCGCCCTTTGTAATATTATATATAAAGGGCGACATTTAAGTGTATACAATAGCTGAAAAAAATCAGGTTTAATTCTCACCACCTAAATGGTAGGTTTATAGGAATCGACCCTCTTGATCACGAATCTGATTTTTAAATTTTTTTTTAGGACGAACACACCTCCTAATTTTCGATTTTCTGCGAAAAACCATTTCTTAAGGGATTTTTTATTTTTTCTGATTTTTACAAACCAATTCTCCAGACCTCCAAAAATCGTGATTCTTGGATATGATGTTAAGAATCAAGTCTCCTATAACATATAATTTTTTCATAATTTTTGGATCAAGAGGCTATTTTTAACGATTTTTTTAAACTAAACATATTCATTAATTCGGGAGTAATGCAAGTAGTGGGACCCACTTTCACATCAAGAAAAGATTCCTTCTGCACCAACAGAAAATCGTCATCTGTCCCAAAATCTACAGGAACTCACTCCGTTGCTCTAGGTCACTTTGGAGCACGAAGTGACTTAAGCCAATACCCAGGGACACTTTCGTAATTATGAAAAAGTACGAAGCTCCAACAAGATCAGTATTTCATCTCCAGACCGTATTATGCAACTAAAATTAAATATAAAAAAATATTTATATTTATGTACGAAAAATAGATGTCCTAGAATTAATAAATATATAAAAAAATCATCATTACCAGTAATATATAAATATTTCCTAAAAATATTGACCTGCAAAAAAATAATTAAAGAAAATAAATAATATTTTTTTATTTCCAATATTAAGCTAGCTTGAAAGAAAAAAAATTGTGAGAATATATAATTATGTCGAAATGTATTAAATACAAACTTTAATATTGAAAAAAAATATAAAAAACCAAAAATGAAAATTTCATTTCCAGATAGATTCCGCGCGGTAGTATTATAAGTGTTAATTAAATCTGTAACTGTTGATATTTACCTTTACCCCTATGTTGGTACTGAAATTCGTATCGGGCCCAAAGGTTTATTTCAAAGCATATATGCAGCTCTAGTCACAGTACATGCATTCTATTGTAGCAGCTATGTTTTTTTTTTTTTTTTTTTGAGGTTTTATGTCCTCTCTAGTAATTATAATGATAATAAATTAAATTTATACATAAATAAAAACATTACTACCTCAGTTATGTAAAGAATGTCACATTGTTTAGCCCTGGGGTATGTTCAAAACCAATGATACGAAGAACCATCTTTGATATAATTAAAAGTATAAGTTAAAATATAAATATATAATGAATTGTAATGCGGAGTGTATAATTATATTTTTGTAACGGTGGTTCTAATGACACAAATATTTGTCATGAATCTTATTATATCGCTAATTATTTACGACAAATTTTATTGTGTCACAATATCGTTATTACATATAATATTTGTGTCGATAATTATGTATTGAGATAAATTAAAAAATAGATCTATTTGACAGAGAGAATCCTAAATCAAATTTTTACTCTAATATTATAACAATATTAGCTACCTTTTATTGAGGTAACTTGTTTGCCAATATCTGTCTACTTGTTAACTATTCTAGAGTTGAACATTCAATTAAAATCTTTCCTCAATACAAATAAATTAATGCTAATTAAGACTAACCTCTAGCATATTCATTTAAATTAATATATCATACAATTAATAATTAAAATAATCTAATGTCAATAGTTTGATTATCATATTAAGATCTCAATAACCTGATTATCATTACTAGTGAACTTAATTGTTTTTGGATTTTTTTGAATTAATTTTGATTCTTTAAACATCAAAAAGCAGTTTCAATTCCCTCTTGCTTTTCACTTTTCAGATTTTGGCAATTTGACTATTTGGGGCCCCAAAAGAATCAAATTTTAAAATTTTCAAAGTTGTATTTTAATTAATTTTTTTCAAAAGGTTGATCAATTTAATTAAGCAATAGATTATCATAATTAGATAGTCAATATTTTTATTATTATAATAAAATAATCTTAAACTCTAACAAACAGGGCCTATGAGCGGTTGCATGCACTTGGGACATTAAAATCATGACCCTAATTAAATATTAAACCATTATAATTACACTATTACAAGGAAAAGGTAATTAAAGAGGGGGCTACACAACAAAAAAAATAAATTATTCCATGGGAAGAAGATGAGGAGCGGTTGTTAATGAAGGCAATTATTAATTAATTGATTAATTAATTAATATAATGTGAACAAATAAAATTTAGGGGCACTTCCCTGTCAGGTGGTCTCTTATGTACCTGCACTGTATATATATATATATATATATATATATATATATATGAGCCAAAGAAGACTAAAACTTCATAGGTCTTTCTCTTCTCTTTTTCTTCTTGCCAGAAATAAAGGAGAATTCCCTGGTTTTTGTCTTCCTTTAGTCATAGCAGATTCCTGATTTTATGTTCACCAAAAAACAAGCCCTCTTTTAGTTTACAATAATTCACCAACAACAAGAAAAAGAGAGAGCTAGCCAGCTTATACAAAAAAGAAAGAAAAATTAAGAAACTTGTATATATATATATATATATCACTTTTTTTTATGTCAAATATAACAGGTGAAGAAGGGAGTTTCTCTTCAGGAAATACTGGAGGAGAAGTCCACCAGCTAATTGTTCATCAAGAACAAAAGCTTCAGCCACAACCAAATGATCAATTCCATGGCGCCGCCACCAATAATAGCAATGGCTCAAGCTCACAACCACCTGCAGCTGCTAAGAGAAAAAGAAATCTACCAGGAACTCCAGGTAATTCATTAATTCCATCAACCCTAAGAAATCTCAAAAATATTAATTTCTTCTTAATTATAATTAAATGGTCATATTTTCGTCTATTATATGCATGATTGAATATATTTATATGTGCACCAGCATGTTTAATTAATTTAATTAGTTCCCACCACCATCAAAGAATTTTTTAATTTTTCTATAAGTGGTTTTCTAAAGGAAATGCTAGTGTAAAGGTTCAATTATTGCTTAGAAAGAGTACAATAATTGGGTAAAAGTACTGTGGTTTATTGCACAATTTGCACCTTTTTGTTCCCAACTGTTTTGGCTATATATATATATATATATATTTCATTATTTGTGACAAGATTAACTAATAAATTATTTGAATATATTTTTAATTGTATAGATCCAACCGCGGAAGTTATTGCTCTATCTCCAACTACACTAATGGCAACCAACAGATTTTTGTGTGAGATTTGTAACAAGGGCTTCCAAAGGGACCAAAATTTGCAGTTGCACCGGAGAGGTCATAATCTTCCTTGGAAGCTCCAGCGAAGAACGAGCACCGAGGTGAGGAAACAGGTGTATATATGCCCGGAGCCGACTTGTGTCCACCACAATCCGGCCAGGGCATTAGGTGATCTAACCGGGATCAAGAAGCATTTTAGCCGGAAACATGGTGAGAAAAAATGGAAATGTGACAAATGCTCCAAAAAATATGCAGTGCAATCCGATTGGAAGGCTCATCAAAAAACTTGTGGCACTAGGGAATATAAATGTGATTGTGAAACTATCTTCTCCAGGTAATTTTTGATCACTTTAGTAATGTTATCGTAATTTATAGAATTAGAGAGCAGTAGTTTCTAGAGTAGGGAGCTAATGCATAAGGTAATTAAGCATTCAACAAGCAAGCACTTGATAATCGCGCCAATTATTTATGTTTAGTAAAAGTATTGGCACTCTTATTTTTGCTTACTTCAAATGAATACTAAATGAGGTTTATGAAATGTGTAAGGTATATGCTGCTTTTTGTTGGCATTCGAACTTGCATGACCAGTTCTCGATCTTTTTGTCCAAAACAAGGGAATTAATTAAACTAACTAGCATTACTCTTAGTTAGGTTTCCCAAAAGAAATACTAGGACATGGATTTTGTGATATTTCAGACTTTCGGTTTAGATCTCTGTGTCTCTTGTTAACATGGACTCCATGTCATGAAGCATAAACGAGCAACCATGCATACTTTTTCCCCTATATATATATATATATATATATATATATATATATATATATATATGCAAACAGGGTATATGTACATAATTTAAAAACACAATGGTGTAGCTCACTGTGTTCCAAGTATTTAAAACAGTACATGTACTTGTTTTTTGTTTTTATTTTAAAATCTTCATTGTTGCATCATTCCTTTTCTTTTCTTTTCTTTTTTTCTAAATAATGTCGTCGCGTCTTTTTGTTGAACTTTTGAAACATCTTCCTAATTTAAACCTCTAGAATGAATTAAAATACTTGGTACATTCTTTACAAATATTCTGTCTTGTATATAGAGCTACTCTGTTTGTAAAACACGAGAGATTTAAAGCACAATGAACTAAAACAATCCCGCTACTTAATTATTTCTGCAGGAGAGATAGCTTTATAACTCACAGAGCCTTCTGTGATGCACTAGCTGAAGAGAACAGCAAAGTAAACCAAGGACTTATCAATAGCATGGGCTCAAACATCCAAGACCAAATGCCTCATGATACATCCATGGGTATGTCTGATTTTAACAACGACCCCAAAAATCCACTAAAATTTCTCCCTCAGGACCTCGCCCCAATGTTGTTTAAACCCATGAACATATCTAGTGGCATGTTCTCAAGCAGTTCAGGAACCCTTTTTGGGGGCCCAATAAATAATGTACCTTCATCTTCCTCAGGCCTTCAGCTCAGCTCAAACAGACCTTCAAGCCTCAATTACCTCCATGAAGGAAATAATGGGACTGGGCAGCTTTTGGGGGAGGCCCATATGTCTGCCACTGCCTTATTGCAGAAAGCATCCCAAATGGGTGCAACTGCGAGTAACAGTATCAACTCTCCCATGATGCAGAAAAGCTTCGTTGGTGGTGCAGGGCTCATGATTCAAAATCCTACTACTCATAACTCCTATGAAAATTTTCCAACACAATCACTTGATCAAACAAGTTTGGTGGGAATCAACGGCAGAGGATTTGCATCCCAATTGCAGCAAAAGGGCCCACAAGAATGGGCCCAGATGTTCGGTCCAGGTGTCGATAGCTCACGGTCCATGAACATTATGGGGATGTTTGGAGAAATGCTGAGGGGAGGTGATAGTAGTCAAAACCATGGAGGAGGGTTCATGAACATGGAACAACATGAAGATGGTTTGGGCCAAAACTCAACAGGCCAATCACGATTTGGAGGGAATGGGCCGAATGGCTGTAATGATATGCTGACAGTTGATTTCTTGGGGATGGGAGGATCAAGGCCACCAAATTTACCTGAACAACAACAGCATCAAAGAATGGGCTTAGAAGGAACGGTCCAACAAAGAATGCAAATGATGAATCCTTTTCAGCAGCAGCTCTCACATGGGGATGAAGCCATGGAAAAGCCCACTTGGGATGTTTGAGAGTTCCCATTTTTAATTATGTCTCCCTTTCTTTTTCTTCTTTTTTTTGCATTTTTAGATTTAGAGCAGTCATGCGTGGAGGAGCTGCTGTGAGAAACTATATAGAAGGAAATTTGGGATGAAGAAGAGATTTAACTTTTAATGGGTTGATCATTACAATTGGGCCTAGGTGATCTAAAGAAACTGACCCTGAATAATGAGGAATGTTCAGGGAGAAATGCTACATAAAGAGCTCATCCCCTGCAAATGTGAAATTGAAGTTTCCATGAGGGTTATATAGGAGCAGCACTAATTTAAAAACAATGAACAACTTTTTTGAGACTTCCAAGACAATTTGTTAGTGTTATGCATGATAATTTTGTAATTTTTCGATTAAGACGAGAGTCTTATTTGATTTACTTATTTACTTTTTAATACACATCATTTAGATATACTTGAATATAATATCTTTATCACATTTTAAATAACAGATTTCAGAATAAAAAATTAATTATAACATTTAAAAAATTACATTTAAATGCATTTCAAACAAATCTTAAATGATTATTGAGTACTACTATTAAAGTAATATCTGGGCCCACTAATGATTTAATGTACCACCTCCATTTCAAATTTAAAATTTATACAAAATTATTAAATTTATATCGATATAAATATAATTATCATAAATTATCTATAAAATATTACTTGCTATAAAATTTATTATGGCCCAGTGATGTCTAGAGCAGGCTGGCATGACCTCCTTTATAGTTATGTAGTTAATTTCATGTGATAAGCTTCCCATTTCTTATTTCTTATTCAAAGATAATAATCGTTTTTGGCAATAATATTAAAATAAAAAATACAAAAAGATTGGGCTAAATTTTTAACATTAAATTTTTAAACAGTATTATTCATAGACCTTAAAACAAATACTCCTCCTATATTGCAAATTTGACTAGAGAAAAGCTTAGTGCGAGTAACGAATTTTCATTCCTGCCTACCAAACAAGTCCTTAACTTTTAAATTTAATTAAAATCGATAGCGGTAATTTTGTACTAGTAATTATTAATACCTCTGGGTAAATTTCCCGAGTATTCATCTATCTAATCCTACCGGGTAAAGTAAAAGAGTAACCCTAACCCTAATTTGAGGAATATTCGGCTGTGCATCCATCCTATTTAACCTCATTACCTCCGCCAAGACATTGAAGAATGTACGCTTCTTCATCCTCTTGATTTTCCATCTCTCGTTACTTTCTCTTTAGTTCTTCTTAAATAATTTCTCCTGGATTTCTTAAATGGAGAGATGAGGCTGTGATGTTCAAAACCTACCTATTTTCTGAGGGATTGTTTTTCCTTCTGATTGAGAAAATACCAATGGATCCTTCTGAGCCTCTTCTCTTTCTTCCTGATTCTTTCGTTTTTTTGCAAATTTTTGTAAATTTTAATTTGATTGCTCTCATTCCGATGAGCTGCGATTGCGATTGAAGTGATGATGATTGACGATTCGGAAAATATAGTGTCGATTCAAAAAAATCGTCCAGACTACAATTATCTGATTAATTGCTTCTCCTCCATCTTCTTCTGCAACTCTACTCTTTGTTTTTTTTTTCCTTATTTTTTTTATATCCCGTACGAGCTTGACAGAATCATCCATATATCTGTGTTAATTTACGGATCATATCATTTTGTTTGCTCTCGCGATTATTTATGTAGTTAATTATTATCTTGTTGATTTTTTTTTATTGAATTCTAAAGGATTACTTTTATTAAAGGTGTTGTATAGTGTATACGGTATGATGATTTTATCCAAATTATCATCTCTCCTTTCCCACAAGTGACTTTAATTTACACTTAAATAAGCAAAAATATCCATAAGTTTTACAGGAAAAAATGATTATTTATACTGTATAGTAAAACTTCGATAAAGTAATAAAAAATTTAAAAGTCTAATGAAAATATAAATTAATAATTATTAAATTTTATACAAAAATTTATATATATAATTCACATATTCTTGAACTTTTGATTCAGTCAATCAACAATATTCATACAAAAAAAATTTTTGTCTTAATACTTAAATTAAATTCAATCCTATCCTTAATTTTTTTTATAGTACACAGCTTTTATAATATTTTGAAAACTATCATCTAAAGCTTAAAATTTTTTGTTTTTCAAGACATTATAAGTTTTGTCAATTCCTTTTAACTCTCTAGACTCAAATTAATATTTTAATTGTTGTCTCTTGATTTTTTTGATCATATACATAAATTGGAAAACTCCCTCAAAAATAATAAATATTAATTTACAGATAAATAAATAAATTATTCATTTATTAATAAATAAACAATCTTGCTAAACTAATATTTTTTTCGATTCAAAGAGTATTCATTATTATCACCTAAAATAAATAAAATTTATTATAAATTATCACACTACAGATAAAATAATAAACTCTACTAATTAATTTAAATAAAATAACTAAATTAACTAATTAATTCAAATAAAATAATTAACTCCGTTAATTAATTAATTTTTGGTATTTGCAAGACATTCTGAATGCTTTTGGTTTGTCTATGACATGGACTCATGTAGTAATCTCTTAAAATAAAATAATAGTCTCTTGTTTACTTAATTTGTAAATATTGAATTAAAAATATTAAATTAAAAACGATAAGGAAACAAACAAATATGATATTTTTACACAATTTTTTTCGTACAAATGATTTTGTACTTGATATGATTTACATCATTAACACTAATATTTTCAAAATTATGTACCAAATCTTTGTTCCTTCTTTCAAATTTTATATAAATTTTTGTCACGACAAGGCCAGGTCCGGCAGGCACTAGCTCCTACCAATCTTGTGTTTTCACGTAATGCCAAGCATTGTCTCAAAAATATTCAGCCTCATGCAGTCAACACATAACCTGGAATAATTATTACCAATTTCCATTATTACGAAGACGGAAGAATGTTATACATGTAGGGGAAAAAAGTACTTGAACATTAAGATTAAAAAACTAGAGATTATTCCACCCAATCCAATGCCGTTTTGATCTACATCATTTGTCCACTTGTGCACCTGTATCAAAAAGAAGAACAGAATTGAGTTAGCACATAAGTTGTTCAAATCTGTGAGAGGTGGACAGACACAGCATACAACTGCCAAATTCAAGAATCAAATCGCACGCGCTCAACGTGCGGCAACCATAATCTCTATGTACCACACATTGATAAAATTGGTGGCTTTAACTATGCTCCAAAAAGGTATTTAGGTCACTAGACATGGAAGCGAAAAACTTGATCCTTAAAACATCTTTCTATCGTCTTATTCCGCATATCCTTGTCTTTCCTATTCACCTTTTTAATCTTTCCATTATAATCCACACAAATGCTTTAGCTTTCACACCAAATCCCTCAAATTTGAATATCTGTAAATTTTTAAGCCTAGTATTCAATCCTTTGTAGTGTGATTTCACAACCATTTTCCCCAGAAGTGCTTGAGAAGCTAAAGCACTATCCGATGGAAAGCCCAAAGGAAGAGATTTTAAATGATGAATTTGATACTGTTGATCACGGAGGTTGAAAAGAGGCAAGGTTCCAGAAGTGAGATTGTGGAGAAAGAGGTTAAAGAATAGAAGACTGTTGTGACTACTGTCTGAAATTCGGGACGCGGGTGGCAAGACCCGGTGCGCCTTATGGATAATCTTGTCATTTTAACTACTGTATTAGAGAATGAAGAACACAAGTACATAATCTATATAAAAAAGGAAATTACAATAGTAAGTATGTGAAACATGATAAATTATCTTGAATTTCAAAAATCCATGTTGAATTGAGCATCTCCAACCTCAAAAGTTATGCCAAACAAATTGAATATGCCAACAGTCTGTTTTTGTTCTATCTTCTCTCTGTTTTAAACATCAGTTCTAAATTAGTAACACCACTAAATTCCATTAAATAAAAAAAAAACTAAAGAAAAAACTGTAGGTGCTAAATTTATGCTTCAAAGAAAGGAAGTTGTTTTTTAGATATAAAGCAAAATCTTAGGATACAAGAATAACAAGAAAAACGTTCAACCACAATCATTGCACAACTATATATCTCTACTTGGTAATATAGCTAGCATTCAGAATTAAAATAATCACTCTCCATCTAAAAAAAAGAGTCGTATTTTTCTCTACTTTCTTTAAGACATACAACATTCAACATACTTCTTTTAAATTAGCTTTTTCTTTTCAATTTTAAACTTCAGTGACAAAAATTTGTCATTAAGAAAAAAACTCATGTTCGGGTGTTCCTCGGCAAACGTTATATTCGTAAAAGAAATCAACAGGAAAATAGGAATTTGTTTTGGATGGAAGTAGTGTATAATACTTGGAAGTTACTTAAGAAAGGACTTATAGATATTGCGAATTCACCTTTTAATACTGATGACTTCATGACGTATATCCCAAAAGAAAGCTCGTGTTACCAGATGATTCTAACTAAACAATCTGACTATATACAGCACTAGCAACTGCAAACAAAACCAATAAACAGTTAATAATAAGTATATACAATTCAATCAAAACAACTAAGAACCTAGCATAAATCTTAATGGGATTAAACTTTATGTACCTTACAAAAAGAATTAGCCAGTGAACCAATCAATGGGGAGAAATATGCACACTGTTGTTTCTTTTGCAATTTTTTCTTTTTTAACCAAATTCTCCCTACTTGTCTATCAACGTTGAAAGATCATACTGTTACAATGGCAGAAGCAGTGTAGAATATTCTGCATAGAATTGAACAAAGGAGAAATATCAACAAACTGACAAAAGTCACATTTTGAAAAGACGCGATTAATGATAATAGTGAGATGCAATTAATATACCTGGAATTTGCCAAGCCTCTAGTCTCCTTTTACTACTATTAGACGAGGCAAGTCAGTGGAGTCATTGAACAGTTGGGGTCTTTTCAAGTTCATAAACTCTCTGATAACTCTATTATTTTTATTTAGTTTTCCAAGTGAAAATTAAAGTAACATATAACAGGGATCTGAAATGCCCTCATGAAAGAATGCCAGATGATGGCAAGCCAAATTTTGAGAGCTCCACCTTTCCAAATTGACGTAGAATGGGTTTCCAACCATCCCTGCATAGGTTAATCTCTAGATAAAGTGTGAAAGGTCATGTGCACACATTTGTAACAAATGTGATTCCCTTTTGCAGAAGCAGAAGCCATAATTCATATCTGCCAACATTTCTTGAACTTTTGCGCCTATATCCAATTTGACATTTTTCCTACAACTGTACATAGTATGAAGTGAAGGAGCTGGTAAAATCCATCTCCTAACAGATGAATAATGTGAGATCTACTCTTTTCCAATACTTGGAAATCAGAGGCAAAATCAAAGAACTGAAAACACGCCAAGGGATCCAATTCTTCACTTTCCACCGATATGATTGGAGTTGGCGGGGATAAACAAACTTCCCCCTCAAAAAATATAGCATTACTACAGCTATAGCTGTTGGTTTAACGGCTTATGGCTTCCATTGCAAGCCGTACCAGACGCAATAATCCCTCCACATCTTGGAAGTTGAAATCAAGAGCTTTTTTAACAGATGGCATACCCTCCCAATACTTGGTCTCCTCTACTCTTGAATTAGCAGCTGCAAAAGCAATTCGTGATTTTCTGGAGGCTTCCATTGCAAAATTGACATCTTGCGCCTGCAGATATTCACACTTTAAGATTCAAATAGTACAATACAAATGCCAGGCCACACTGGTAGATATTAAAGTTTAATAACATGAACACAGAACTGAAGCACTTAGCATTCAGTGTGCATATGTTCCAGACTTATGACAAGTTATACTAAGAGGACCCAACATCGTCTAGCATTTCTCTAAACCCATAACAATACCACCTCTGCACACCCAAAAGAGGAAAAACCTTATGGAGCTACAAGTCAGTATTTAGAATTTCAATGGACTTTATGAAGAAAAACTGAGTATCCTTCAATTGTATCCATTATGACCTCATATCTCCTATCAATGAACCTTATTTCTCTGTCAATCATACGCTTTCAGTATGGGATATTTCTGTATGTTGCAGAATGTACAAGTATCATTTATAGGAAACAGCAAAATTATATATTGTGCCATAATTAAAAGTCATCAAGAGATATCCTGAAGCCCAGAGCTGTTGTCATTTTAAATTAACTTCCAGCATAAACATCTAGATAACAAATTTCTACATGTACTTACAAAGTTGAGCAGCCGCAGAAAGTTTGACCGGTTTTGTGCAGCAATTACATGATTTCCAGCAACTTGAGGAGAACTAACACCCTTGGCTAAGGCAACTTTGTCGACTGTCACTGGGTTGTTTAAGTTATCAACATCTGAGGCAGAGGAAGAAGGCGACTCACCTAAAATGGAAATAATGGAAACCATGTGAGATAAACTATAGAAAATAACCAAAAGCCTTGCATCCCATTTGCACCAGAAGAAGCCTCTTTTTTTTTTCCTTGATAAGTTAGTTTGGTGCCCAAGTATTGGCGATTGTAACCGGTAGCTTTGAGGGTTATTCCTCATGGCTTCTGCCATTTCTCCCGGCCCTTTGAAAAAGGTGATTTTTATCATGTGAATATAACTTATTATTTGTTGAAATTAAAAAACTTATTGATGAAGTAAAAAAAAGAATAGCAAAATTCTTGCCACAGAAAATATGAGAAAAGTGGGAATATAAATGTCTGTAAGATTAGGAAATTATAAAATAATCTTCTGTTTGCTATTCAGAGGCTCCTACTTTTAGCATGTTTAGTTAAGACAATATTATCAGTAATGTCAAAAAAGAATGAGGTAATATATGTATGTATCTGGAAAGACATGACCACCTTCCTAGCATGGCTAAATCACCTTTTCTTCATATGTATTATTAATATAGGGATTGTGAGCCAAAAAAAAAAATCCCTCTCCCTCCACTGCCTCCTCGACGATCTACATGTTTGTACCAGAAAGCCACTAAATTGGAAAAAAAAATATCTTAACCACCACTGCAAGAGCTATCATTCAACAAAGTTGGGTGTCAATATGGATGCTAATCTGTTACAATTAAACACCACTGCAAGAGCTATCATCCTATTGCATAGTTCAAACGTAAAAACAAACTACATCTATGTGCATGGTAGTTTTTCACAGTTCATTGTTTAGTGGTTTTCTACAACCATAACAGATGACTAGATTTGACAACCACAATTAAAGGTAAAAGAAGTAACCAACTGATGCACATCGTCTCGACCAGTAGTGAAATGGCCAACTCTTGTAAAGGGAAGAGAAAACTTGGCACTAGATTTCTAGCAGAAAATAAAATGAATATATAAAAACTATGAAGTACTCTCCTAACAACATCATAAAATCTACATATATAACGAAGTAAGTTTATTCATCTCTAGATATACCTGAAGGAACTATTTGCAGAGCTGTTTGCAACTCACACCGATCTTTGCTTGCACTGGCATGTGAAGAATTAATTACTCTCAAGTATGCCACCTCTACACATTTATAGGCCAGAGCAGCAGAAGCCATATCTTTGGATTTCTCATACTCATGGGCACAAAACCTATTAACAAGATTTGTTAGCAATAAGACAAGAAAGGAAAGGTACATAAGCCCTTTCAGGTTCCAAAAAAATAACATTATCTACATAAATTATTCAGTACACCAAGGAAAGATTAGAAACAACTTATGTGAACTACAGGAAATTACAGGAATGAGACGTAGCCAATTAATGAATCTAAAAGCAAAAATGTCCTAGATCTTTCATATTACTTACTCGCAAAGTTTTGCCGTGCTACTGTACATTTGCATCGACTGAATCATCTCTCCATGCTTAGTATTCTCGCTGTTGCAAGATTCTAATAAAGAGGCTCCGTGAAGAAACTTAAGAGCAGCCTGGAAATAAAGCCCTGTACTTTCAAGGTTTGATCCAGAGTTCTGTTAAAGATAGCCAAGTTGCAACAGAGTCAGGAACAAATGGAAAAAAGAAAAACAAGAACCCCATTTCAGAATGAAAAACAGTTTAAAAACCTTGAGACGGTCAGCCAGGTGTTTAAGATCCTTTGCCTCTTTTACAGCATTAGTAGCAGCCTGACTGGATGAATCCCTTCGAACAGGACTTGGGGCGTCGATATCCCTGACCTTGTGACCGTTGATGGGATGTCGGGAATTAACAGGCAGATTACCATTCTGGTTCTCAGCTTTCTTTACCTGTTTTGGTGCCTTTAATTCATCATTGCCTTCATTGGCATCAACTGACATATTTACACCATTTTCTTTATGAGATCCATGAGCTGGCAGGGGCCAGCGCGTTGTCTCATTTTGACCTCTTCCTGAAGGGGGTAACGAGTGTGACTTCCCTTTTCCCGATACATCCACCCGGTCTGTTTTGTCAGAAAGAAACCTCTTTGAAGATCTTTCACCATTGCGATCCAGTAGCAGGTTCTGCTTCGAATCCTGACTAGAAATAACTTGTCTAATATCTGAACCATCGTGTGAGCCAAAATTTGGCGTACCCTCAGTCAAAAAATTCCCAGCAGGATCTTTTTTATCAATAATATTCTTTTCAACTTTTTCAGAACAACGAGCAATTTTCTCTTGAGAAATACTTCTCGCCTTTGATTTTTCATCACAAGGGGAGCGACCTACAGATTCGTTAAAATCTGATGACTTTAGATTACCCTTATCAGATTCAGATCTGGTGCCCTGATTTTTATCTTTAGATCGTGAAGAAGACCCCTTCCCAGATTTCCGACGTGACCCATTAGTGTGATATTGATTCCCCTTCCCACTTTCATCATTGTGGCATTGACCTGAAATCTGAGGCTTGCAAGAATATCGCTCGCTTTGTAAGGTATCGGTGACATGGTGAGCTGCAAACTCAGGAGAAGGCACAGGCTTTGCCGCAGCTTTCCGACTAGATATATGAGTCAAATCCCTGTCCTGAAAATCATGCCCAGAGCACCCCACAGAACCATGATTAATGGCAGTGATAGTTGCATCCTTTAGGACCATCCCTGATCGATCACTCCCCCTGCCATCTTCACCATCAGAGCATTTTCTTGGACTAGTTGTGGCCAAAGAAACTGCATCCTGAAAATCACTATTACCTCCAAGGTTACTTATAGTTGATGTAAACCTATCTTGATTGAAAACCCTTAGAGGAGATGAAGAAACTGATTCCACTGGGGAACCTTTCACTTCCTGTAAATTGGCTTTGTTTTTATGAGAGCCAGAAACCTTAGAAGAGCTTGAAGTGGCAGCAACAGAAGGTTGTATGCATCCCATATCCCTTTTGACCGAATCTATAGCATCCAAGCACCGCAAAGATAGATTGTTTCCAAGATCTGTCCCCGATTGCTGGTTTTTCAGATTTCTTCCTTTTTTGTCAATCCCATCACTGCCTTTGCTTATGGAGCTTTCTTTTCCCCCAGACTTGGACACCGTTGCTTTCTTTTCCTTACGGTGGCTGCTTTCACTGGTTCCTTCCATATAATCCCTGTATTCCTCAAGACGATGTCCTCCACTAGCAAGGGGCGTGGTATAGAGCTGAATATCCTGATATTCATTTACCTTCCTCTTCTTCGTATCTCCATCAATATATTTTTCCGCATGAAGCAACCCAGCATCTGACGTAAAATGAGTTTGATCTTCTGGTTTTCTAACAAAAACCTTTGAGTCTCGCTTCGAGTCCTTAGGAAGATCATCATATTTGTGCCGATACTTCCCTGTCTCATTTGTTGGGTCAGATTTCCAATCTTCATCTGTACGATGAACAGCATTTGTCTTGACTTTCTTAGAAGCTTTGGAAAAATCTTGATCGGTCTCCCTTTTGTTTCTTATCTTTGAGCTCTTGTTATCACCTGGGAAATTCAGATAAAGAAACAAACTAAGATAGTGCAAGATAAAGGAGATTAAAAAGGGCAGTGTAATGTCACTTCCTACACTACCTTCACCAGGATAGTTTTCAAATGGTTTGTTCTTCTCTTTCTTCTTGTGTCTGCGTTTCTCCCCAACTAAGCCACTAGACTGGCAGGAATGTTGGAAGTCAACTTCATTCAAACTAGAAGACTGGTTCTCACCATTTAAGCTTCTGCTTTTAACTGATGCTTGAGGGTTCTTCTTCTTAGAGTTTAAAAATGGTGAGGAAACATCTTGGTTGATTGCGTTTAAAACATCTTTGAAACCATGTTTCTTCTTTCCACCAATGTCTTGGTGACTTTGGTCAACATGCAGAGCATCAACTGACGTTAATCCTGATAGTGTCATACCAGAATATTTATTCTGATGACTTTGACCCTCAGGAGCAGAACCAGAAGCAGGGATTTGGTGAAGGGAGAGTACAGCCTTCGTTGTCTCCTCCTCAGTAATAGCACACCGATTCATTCCGTCCCTAAAAACAAGTCATAAGAGTTATTCACATGTGAGAGAAGATGAAAACGAGTCATACGACATTGAAGTACGAATTTCAGTCTAGATCCTATTTTGATCAACTTCTTGTGCATTTACATGGGTATAGTTGTTTGGCATTATTCACTTGTATAAGTTTAATTGCTACCTACTCTTCTTTGGGTTGCAAAGTAACTCATCAGGTTACCAACTATTGCAAGTATCAAAAATTAACAGCAATGCAAGAAAACTTACAGCCAGTTAAGCATGCTGCACAGCCATATCTTAGGAAGACTCAGGGGATTTGTACCAACAGGAAGAAGCCGCCATTTTTGACACTTGTCACAACAAACCCAATCTTCTTTGACTAAAGGTGCCACTGGTGCAGCTGCATTAGAAATGGGCCTATTTCCAGCTGGTGGAACCACAGTTGAAGCCACTCGTGAACAAGCCTCCGATGTAGATGGATTATCAACTTTTTTACCATTTGGTCGCTCTTTTGATACACTACTAAATTCGCAAGTGCTTTTTTCAACCAGTGGATGGTTATTCAGCCTGTCGGAAGAAGGCATTTCCTCCGCAATTTCTTCATCTCCCAGTTCTAGTTCCATGTCACCAAAGAAATCTTTATATCTATCTCTGGCCTTTCCAGTATCTTTTTTAATCTCTTCCACTTCACTATTAGACACAGGAGTGTTAACATGGGCGCTCTTCCTACTTTTAGGTGCAGAAACGGTACAAGTCTTCATATTATCTTTTGGCACCCCTGCAATGACTTGGGCACCATGACTCTGGTTTCCCTTTGATTTCCTTTTGCTCCCAGAAGAAGAATGCTCCTTCCCAGAAGACACTTTCATGTCATTGTCATCATAAGATGTAGCTTTCTGACCAGCCTTGTGTTTTGCAGGATCCATGAGTTCAGCATTAAAAACGTTTCTCCCCTTGGACACATGTGAGTCAGCTTTGGATGGAACATCAGTTTTTTCTCCTTTAAGATTATCTCCTTTCACTGGGTACCCAGATTCGTCGTCATCAGAATTTGCTTTCTTAAACTCCCAAACATTCCCAGTTAAACCAGCCTTTTCATTAGGCTTCTCAACCCAGCCATTTTCTTGTGCAGGTACTGGTCCCAGCGGTTCATCTTTTGATAGATCTGAGAAGGACTCCTCCTTAACCCCACCTTTATTGGCCATTCTATAGATATCACCTGCCCTGGTAACATCTTTTGCTGAGTCAACAACACTACAATATGAATTGGACAGAAGTGGGAGCCTCAAAGCACTAGAAACTAGTTTGTCACAAGCCAAAGTGTCAAGATCTGCTTCCTTCTTCAACAAAGCATCAACTCCATTTTGAGCATTGTTACCATAATCATTCTTCAATTCCAATGCAAAAGCCTTCTTCTCAGATGGTTTAGGTCTCTTCTCTCCAAAAACTTTTCTATCACCCCTAGCAGAATCAGATCCATTCAGGGAAATCAGAGAACTCTCTTGGCTCCCCCTGTGTGTGAAAGGTACAGATCTACTCTCCCTGAGATCCTTTTTCTTTTCAGTCAAGCAAATCAAATCATCATGGAGAGGGGATAACAGCAGGCTCCCATGCACTGGAAATGATGTCATAATCTGCTCCACCAGATTGACAAAAGAAAGAAAAAGAAATTGATTATGAGGGGTCAATGTTTTAGAGAGATGAGAGAGACAGAGGGGAAATGGAAGATAAGAACAGCGCGGGGAAGATAACTCACCTCAAGAATACTAGTAGGAGATTCATCTGGGGAATCCTGAGGCTCACGAGAGAATTCACTATCTGTGGGGCTGTCCTCAAATGACGAAGTAGGAGAGACATCAAGGCCAAGTCCACTGTATATTTCAGCATTTTTTTGAGTCGACAAATTATCATAACCCATTTTGATTCTAACCTTCAGAATTTTCTGATCAGATTGATTATCAGACTTGTTCTCGGCTTGAGTAGATGACAAGGTTTCTTCTCGTTTCCCACAATCATCCACAGATGAAGCTCTTAGTGCAGCTAATGATACCGCGCTTACAGGAGCTGATCCAAGTCTAGCAGATAATGATGCACTTGACGAAACAGAGTTACAATGGCCACCCTGTACGATAACATAACTCAAAGCGCTCATGCAAACTAAAATTTCCATGATAGCCAAGAGTAATCCTGTTTCCCCCTAACATAAATTATAGTCAATAAAGGCAACAATGGGTTCATTAAGAATATATCTACCTCCAGATGCATGTTTGGGGATGCATTGAGGTTTTGAACTTTCGGTGGAGTTCTTGGATGAGACCAAGCAGGAGATCGTTGATATGTGGGTAGAAATGAACCATATCCACCGAATTTTGACCCTGTGAAATTGTATGAATTGCCATATCAGCACTTCACGCTATAATTTCATATTATTGTGGCTCTTTGAGTTTTACAAGATCTATAGCTCTGGTTTTCTATTATTTCTTCATAGGTACAAGATCAATCGTTCTGTCCATTTGACTTACCCAAATTCTCAGCTGAAACTCCACCTTCAAAATCCTTTTGAAAATGTCCCAATACATGCTGAAGTTTCTCATCCTACAAAGAGAACAGTAGTATAAACATGAGAGCTACTATTCAATGTAGCTACTAATAAGGTAACGGGTGAAAGAAATTAAATTTTATGACTTTACTAAAGTGAGTAAATTAACTCCAGTTTATTCTCTCAGTTCTTATAAATCTTCTTCTTTTCATTTTTGATAGATAGGTTCTTACAGATTTTCACCATGTATTCAGAATAATAGAATTAAGCATCATCAAGTAATCGTATGGTTTAAATGATAGTACCCTACACACTTTGGTTATTGTCTCTGAACCAAAAGTTCATACCTTTTCGCTGTGGCTCCACAACTGTAGAAATCTAGACATAATACAAGCTCCACTAGCAGCATTTTTTAAAAAACAGAAATTAGGACCAATTTTTTTTTCATAAGTTGGGTGAAGTTTTTCTTACAATGTTCAACTTTAATCGCATATATATCATTACGTCTATATGGAATATTTGTAATGCAATTAAGATTCCAATTACAGATTAATAAAAGCCTCATTGTTTATATTCACATAGATATGTTATTACCATCCACAATGTCTTAATTACGAATTGAACAAAAAATTCACAGTTATTAAACAATGCAAACTCAATATATAACTAAGATTTTAACTAGTTTGATCTAAAATATAACAAATAAGTCAACTCCAACCACCAAAAAAAAAAACTTTAAGCATATAATTTCATGTAAAGTAGTTGCAAAACTGTAAGATCAATACTCGTTTGAAGTAAATAACTAATTAAACTGCTTACAAGGTAAGAGAGAGCAACATCAGGGTCAAGAGTTGAATTCTCATCATTATGGTGAAAGCAAGCCTCTCCTTCTTCCAGCTCAGTCTCCTCCATTTCTCTTCCAACACCAAACCCTAAACTTAACCCCTTTCTTCCATCACTACTCCCCACAGAAATCATCCAAACAAAAAACACAACCAACCAAACAAGCCTTTCAAACCCTCAAACTCATCCCTCACCTCAAGAACACCATATCATCTAAAAGCTGAAAACATAGTGACCCGTTTCAACAAGTGTAAAACCCATCAACGAATTCCCATCAGATCGAACAACAGCGTGGATTTCACCCACCAAACAACCCCTTATTGAAATACAAATTTATTAAAGAAATTAATATAATCCTATCTCAAAAAATCTCAGTGCCACGATCTTCGATCAAAATTCGTCAATTCCAATAAAAAAAAATAGAGCTTAGATCGCCATATTCGATCTCTGAAGCCCGAATCGATGAGAATAGAGAGGAGAGAGAAAGAGGGAGAGACTCTGGGTTTCTGTATAGTAGCCGGGTTTTTTGTAATTTTCTTTTCTTTTTGGTTCTTTAGAAAAATCAATTGCTTAAAGCCGACTTAATCTAAAATAAAATAAATTTATTTATTGCAAAACAAAATTAGCAATATGCTTGTCGATGAATTCTTACTTCTTACCCTTTGAGCTACGGTAATAGATTCTATTTTAGGTTATTTTTTTATTTTATTAAATTAATTTTTTCTATGTAATATTTGCTTGTAAATTTATTTATTTTTTTAATAAAAAATAATTAATTTTTAATATTATAATAACAATAATATATTTAAATTATAAAATTATATTATATTCTTTAAAAATGGAGACTTTAAAAAAAAAGCATATACTTATATGAAAGTCTTTCATTTTCAACCGCTTCATCTCGTAAAAATTTCCGGTAATTAACAACGGTATGTCTGAAAGATGACGAATAGTAAAATATCAGACGATCAAACAGCATGTTCCAAACACGCGCGAATAAAATGCGAGTTATTGCGATAAATTTCAATGGAAGAATTATGGTACACTAGTCCACTTCAACTTGCACCACCAATTTGTTAAATTCTAGGAGTTTATTAAGTGAGCAGCTTGGTGTGTGTTACATTGACATAAATTATTTTTAATAATAGAATCTCTGTGGAAATAATTTTTTTATACTATCGACGTTTAATTACATAATAATTTATCTACTTTTTATAAATTAGGAATAAACTTATAACCTGATATAGTATTATTTGACGAAATTATATACTTGAACTAGAATTTTAACATGCAATAAGTCATCTTTTTATTGAGTTGTGTTTGTTATGTCTTTTTATTCCTGAGTACGTTTAATAAATTTGGAACTTGTAAATGCACCAATCGTTATATATCCCGTACACGAACAAAATAATATTGTTTAATGACACCGATGATATTCATAATAATGATAGTTGTGACATTTTCTTACGACAATGATGAATATTCATAATTATAGCGGTAGCGATGATACAATGAGTTTCGATAATGATTTGAGTATGATGTTTTTTTGACTACAATGATTAATATTAAATATATATAATGATGATAGTGTCATTTTAGGATAATGGTGGATGTTCAAAATTAAATTGACGGTGGATGTTTAGGATGAGAATGGTGATGATGGTTGTATGTAGTGGAAAACTTCAAGTTACAGTATAAAAAGTTGGGTTATTTTAAAGATTTAAAAATTTAAGTGAATTTTGTCAAAATTTAAAAAGACTATCGTTTATTTAACGATAAATATTTATATGATAAAAATGTATATGTAACTTAATTTAATTTTAATTACACATATTAAAGTATTTATAAAACATGAAAATATGCCTTTTAAAAAGTTAATACTATATAATACAAAGCCAGCTACATAGCCCCTATCCTTATTTGTGATGGGGGAAAGTAAAAGAAAATATTATAAACATATGCTAGACATAAATACAAAGACTTACAAACCCCAACTTTGAACGAATTTTTATAAGGATGCCACACAAGGTATCCAATTGTGTTCTTACACCTTCAATGTAAGCGCGTGTTTGATCCATTGTCTCATTTGGAGGAGTCCAATCCAACGTGTTAAAAGTTTACCCAGACATGATCATGAATATTCTATTCTTTTCTTTATAATTTCAATAAACTATGATTTTCAAATTCCCGTCATTTTTTTTGTGATAAACATGACAAGAGAAATAAATACAATTTCTGTGCTCAAGCGTTTAGCATTATGTTGACCCAAATATTTCCCACGTATTTGACGTATATGCCCTTGTGTTTGGTGGTCCTGATGGAGACAACAGGCTTCAAATACTTAAAATTAGTAGTAACTGAATAATCGAATTATATTATTTGATTATTTGTATAATTAAAATATAAATTTATTTTTATCAAATATTAAAAAATTTATTTCAAATTTTATATTAGACTTTTTAAACAATATTTAACCACAATTCACATGCATAATAATTCAAAAACTAGTTCAATAATTTTAATTTAACAATGCACAAGTACATAATTATAAGACAAAGTTAAAAACTTTTTTTTAAATATCTAATTTGATTATTTAAGTATCTGAATAGCATAATTTTAAAAACAGAAATCGAATAATTAAATGGTTATAACTGAATTAAGCAAAATAAACGAATAACCGAAATAATTCGGCTTAAAAATTCGGTTCAATAATGCTAATGCTATGTGTAAATTGTGTGATTTTCTTTATATATATATATATAAAGAAAATCACCCAATTTACACATGGCTATATATATGGGGAGTTTTCCAGGATGTCTCGGTAGTTGTCTTGTTTTGAAAATAGTTATGGCATAACATTGAGTTTCTTTTTGGCTTTTTTGCTATGTGGCACCTGGATGTATTAAAATCTGACTTTGCTGGTGTGGAAGGAAGGAAGGAAGGAAGGAAGGAAGGAGGGAAGGAACTAGGAAGGAAGGAAGGAGCATATTCGTTCATGCATGGAACAAGATACAGTTGAGGTTTGGAGAATATTGCATTCTATATCGTAAACTGCATGTTGAAATAACATATTATTAGTTTTCAACTAATTAATTGGTTATAAAACGACTATTTATCAAACGTCTTTAATTTAATGTGCATGTTCCTATATATATATATATATGTATGAGTTTGTTTTGATATATATAATTGTTCCTAGCTATAAATTTTTATATTTATATTAAGTAATTGAATTTTACGTAATAATTAATTTCTTAAGTGTAATTAAGTCAACCTAGTGAGCATCTATATATATGTACATGCCTTGGCGCGCACTAACTTGTCTCTATTTATTTATTTTTATTTTTTTGTTGTTAGAAATAATCACTAATTAATATGAAGCTAATATGATTTGTTGCAAAGTTGATATATATATGAAGTTTTTGAAAGTTGAAAACAAATAAATCAAGTAAAAAAAGTGGGGACAGTAAACAAAGAGTCCCATGCATATATAAAAAGCATAAATCAAAAGAGCCTGAATAATATGGGTATGCTAATATCATATTTAATCATTGCTATCATGCATGCTTTTATTTTTTATTATTTAATAAAAAACTATGGCATTTTAGATAATTCAAAATATTATTGTCATTGCAATGAATATTACTCAAAAAAGATGGGACTGTTAGAGAGAAACAGTGTAAAACACTCCCTCCCTTCTACATAAAGAGTTACAAAATTAGTTTTTTGATTAAAAAATCGATAACTAACCTTATTGAAGACTTTAATCTCAAAACAAGCGAAAAAAAGGGCTAACTAATCTTATCGAAGACTTTAATCTCAATTAACAGTCAAAATTTATAAATTAAAAAGTAAATTAAAAAAAAAAAAATATATATATATATATATATATATATATATATATATATATATATATATATATATATATTCAAAGTAAATTAAAAGGCAGAAAAATGAGGATCAATAATAAATATTAGTTGACTTGAGAATCTACAAATGTAGTTGGGTTGGCTGGTAACAGCCTAACAGGTGGCAACAAACAGCTCATTCAGCTATCATGCTCTCTCTCTCTCTATCTCTCTCTTTCTATATATATATATATATAAATGATTCATAATAAACATTAATTGTATCTATTATTCTAATAAATATATCTAAAATCATTAAAATAATAATTCAATGACTTAAATTTTTTTTACCTGGCTACCTAAGTTAAAAGGTAGAATTAAAAAAAAATCATCAATCTCTTATCTAAGTTAACGGGAAAGATAGAATAATTTATTTGTTTTTATCCCAACCCGCTACCTTAGTTAACTGGTAGGATAGAAATAAAGAAAATAAAAATTTAATCACCCACTCGCTAACTAAGATGTTGGGTGAGGATCATAAAATAAAATAAAAACATACAAAAGTACATACACAAGGGAACAGAGGAAGAAAAAAAAATCACGGAACAACTAACTAAGAAGCTGGGCGGAGAGAAAAATAAAAAAAAACACGTACAAATGCATATGCACAAGCCAGTGAACGGATAAATATAGGAATTGAAAGAAAAAAACAAATACATATGCAAGCAGCAACGGATAAGAGGAAAATAAATAAATAAAACACATACACAAGTCAGTGAACAGATAAAAGAAAGTATATACACAAGTCAATTTTAGTATTTGGTCAAAAATTAAAATAATCAGTCAAGTGGTCAATTTTATTCTCAAATAGTTAATCAATTGTTTAGGATAATAACGCGTTTGATGACATGATAACAAAATTATAATAATAAATTTTAAAAAATAATGTTATTTTATATTATCAAAATAAAACAGTGTTACTCTTTATAACAGAATATTTTTTTCTTGGGCAAATGGGAAATCCTTAACGGACAGAGAGAGCATATGCTTATGTATATACACAATCACAGGTGAGCATATATACTAGTAATATGCAGGAAAGTGAGAAAAGAGATTCAGCCTATAATTTATTTTCTTCTGCCTTTTAGATAGGAATGGCAATGGGGGCGAGGAAAAGGATTATACCTTCCGACCCCATTCCCAATTTTATAAAAATTCCCAAATACTCTACCTATTCTCTACGATAATTTAAATCCCCACTAGAAATATATATTATGGCAGGGATTAATATTTTATAAATAAAAAAATTCAATTTTAGTAATAATACATATATAAAAATTAATCATATTTTAGCACGTACATGATAAAATTAAAAAATAATAATAATATATATACACACTTACAAGGACATATTTTAATTATGTAATATACAATAGTATAAATATTAATTTAATTAATATATAACTATTCGGGGACGAATATGAGGCTGGAATTAGGGTGAGAGATACAGTCCACTCCGTACCCATAAATAACATTAAGTAATTCTCCATCCCCGACCTCATCCCCAATTAAAGTCAAAATTACTGTCCCATTCAAGATGGGGCATGGGCATCACCGTAGCGATGGAGCAAATTGTCATCCCTATTTTTAGTTTTTTTTCACAGATAAAATACATAAAAACTCGTCTGTAAAAAATTATGAAATCCTGAATGCCTTTATGAGAGAACTATTATATATTAGTCACCGTTATATATGCGTTGAGTGTGTAATTATTGTAAAAATATAATATTAAATTTATCAAATTTAGAGGATAAAATTATAAAATTAAAAACCACAAAATTGCAAAATAATTAAACTTGCGTGAGTAATAAAAAAAATCTTGAGACTGTGTCAGCACCCCTCTTTATATTGATGTTCACCCTATAAAAAAATACACAAACACAGTATCACTTGCACTTCGTCAAATGGAACACACTTTATCAAGATATTTGTAATATATGTTTGAACTTTAACCGTGACAGCTCCGATAGATTCCGTGGATAGGGAAAAAAAATTGGCTGGTAGAAAGTACAATGCCAACTTTGTTAAATAAGAAACTAAAATTTGTCTAGTGTATTTGTCAGATTTGATATCAACTAGTGAAAATTGATAATTACTAAATTGGAACGATGGTCGTTATATATGCAACCACACACACCCTAAAATGCATTGATGCATCTCGAGTCAACAAGGGGTTGCTTCCATGTCTAGGTCAGGTAACTTGATATATATGTTCCTTGTGAAATTGTAAAAGAAGAAATGTGTACGACGCGGATTTCAATGTAACGGGCATGCCTGTTCCTAACTAAAGCTCAAAAAAGTACTTCATACAACAATCGCTCATACAAATGGCTATCATACCTCGGGAAAATCCTCGTATTCAACAACAATATAGTTGGCTTGATCATCCATGCAAGTTGAATCTGAATGAGGGGTAGATAATTGATGAACCAGTCTTAGCTACCATTCAAAAGATAAACATGCAAATCCGCACTGAATAACTTTAGTGGATATGCTTCTCTAAAAGAACATGTGACGCAGTCCATATGAAGTTCAACAAAAAGCAAACCAGGAAACTGAGAATTAGTGGGCTTTCCTCCGATATATAAAGGGCTACTAGACTCCTTATTCCTTTTCCTTTTTCTTATTATTTAGACATGTTACAGGCTACTAGACACTTAAACAGTCCAACCTTTACATTCATTCATATTTATGTATATTTTAAAGCTCAAGCATGGTGGATGTCTAATTTATATAATGCACAATATTTCTAGAGTTGAGTCCATTCAGATTATGTCTGCTAGACATGACTACTAGTGATAGCGAATGGATTTTATTTGTGTTGAATAACTATCAGTCTTCTGCAATTGTTTGTAAGAAGTTTGCTCTTTGCAAGGGGTAATAGTTAACAACAAAAACTCGCAAGCTTATACATATTAACACACCATCTTGCTCAAATTATATTAGAAATCTGTTTCAGATGATACTTCCAAAGCTTATGAAGCTCGTTTAGAACTATGTGATGCAATTCTAACTCTCAATATCCCGGTTATGTTTCCTGCATATTTACACGTACAGTGCAATTGCACCAGAACATTCCATTCCTTTCATCAAAGATCCAATTATAACCTCCTGAAACTACAAATCAACCAATATTCCAGGGTACCAAGAACAGTATCAAGAACAGCCACACCTTTCTCCTCTTGTCTAATTAAGCCTCAAACCCTAACCCCGTTTCAAACAATTTTTACAAACACCAAGTGATTATACCAACTTTTAGCCACAAATCCTATATTAGCCTCGAAACATTTTCCCCTCTCTCACTTATCAAGGAAAAAAAATAAATTCCCTCTCCCAATAATGGACATTATTTTTGGTTTACATAATTGAAGGAGATGTTCCTGAAGCTTGTCCTACTACACTTCACTATGAAGCCTAATCAGTCGAAACTCCCATCATATGGGAATAAAACTTTTGTTTTTCTATTTCTGGAAAGAAACAAGCCACTCCAAATTCTACCGTCGCCGCACTATTGGGGTGGTTGGGGGTTGTTTCTCTGTCTAATTGTGGTTTGGTATACTTTACTTGTTGCATTACATACCACATGTAACAAACTCACTGAATCAAGTTCCTTCTCTTTCTCTCTCTTTGTGCTCTGTCTCCCCCACCTGCTTCTCTTTGCCTTTTGTGTGTATTTATTTTTTGGGATCAAAGGATTTTAAACAGTAGCATCTGTCCCTAGCAACCAAAAAACAGTCCTAACAATAAGTTTAAACTCTATAACATGCTGCTCCCTCAACTCACCTTGCGCTTTGCAGCATGAAACCAGGCATCTGCACATAAGGCATACATGTCGGCGCCAGTAAAGTTTTGGGGGCATTTTTTTTGCTATCGAGAGTAATGATACATCTTCATGCAATTTAAACTTCCTGGTCAATGCTTTGAGGACCCTACGAAATAAACGAAAAATTGATGTATTATTATAAATTATCGATTCAATCGATGTATCATATGTAAGAAGAAAACATGCAAACCTCTCCCTATAAGATGCATCTGTATTAACCCCAACATAAAGGAGCTTATCAAATCGACCAGGCCTTAGAAGTGCTGCATCAATAAGATCAGGCCTGTTGGTAGCTCCTATAATAAACAAGTCGTGCAGATCCAAGAAAGACAAAGGCCTCTAGGTTACAATGGATTAGAATAAAAGGAGGAAACAGCTAGAAGTGAAAGAATAAAGACAGATAATGTGAACTATAACCTGGGTGGAGTCATTCAGGCCATCGATCTCGGCAAGCATCTATGACATGGAAAAGCAGCACATTAAGCAACCACATCGAAAGTGTAGTATCCAATAAAAATATAATTAGCATACTGAGCAGCATATTAATTAAAGTGACATAAAATAAGTAACCAGCATTACCTGAGAAACGACCCGGTCCATAACGCCCCCAGAATCACCTGAAGCACCCCTTGCCGGAGCAAGAGAATCAAGTTCATCAAAGAAACTAACACAGGGGCATGCTGACCTGGCCTGCAATTGAAGTATGACAACATAGAAAATTTGCCAGTTGAAGCATCAGCATCTGTCTTTAAGGAAACAGAACTTCATCCTGTTGTTTTCTCTGTATCTTTACTTTATGGTACAATGCTCACCAAAAGAATTATTTACCTTCTGAAAAATGTCTCTGACATTTTTCTCTGACTCTCCTATGTACATGTTGATCAATTCAGGCCCTTTAACACTTAGGAAATTATGGGAAAACTCTTTTGCAACAGCTTTTGCCAATAGCGTCTGCAATTTGCCAACATAGTAACAGAAAAAGAAGAAGAATTTTAAGCAGAAACTGACCGATAAACATTATAGACATGATACCAAAACTTACTTTTCCTGTCCCAGGAGGTCCATAAAGAAGAACACCAGAGCGCTTGCGTAAGCCAGAGGAAAATAAATCCCTGCGCAGGAGAGGTAACTGCAGATACATTAACAAGAATCAGCCACAAGTCAATCCAAAAGATACGAGAACAAACTATATTTTAGAGGATCCATGTATCTGGAAAAATTGAGAATGCATCATGAGAATCAATAAATACAGCAGAAGCTACACTGCCTATCCTTCAAACATTTAGCACTGATGGGATATGGACCCAAGAATTGATCTGTTTGGTTACCATTTCTGTTTTTTTTGTTCTATCTCTATATCCAATTTTTGCTTTCTAAATTTTCAGAAAGTGAGCAATACATGTTTGGTTCATGTTTTCAGATTTTTTTTTTAATAATAAAAATAGCAACTAAATTAAGTAGTTTACATCTCAATCAATTGAAATCTCGAACACTACGTATTTCAGTATCTTTGTGATCATGTTAAGTCAATTACTTCTTATCTAAATTTTAGAACAGTCAAAAAAACCTTTATGTTGTTTTCAGAAATGAAGCTGTTTTCGAAAACATTTGTGAAACAAAAAAAGACGTCTCTATCCAATTACATTTTCTAAGTTTTTAAGAAACAAAAGCAGAAAATTAGGTTGAAAATATTGCTCAACATGATCCTTATGAATCACCCTATTTGACTTCAGCAGTAACTGATTTCTCCCATTATCAACTTAGAGCACATCTACAGTTTTGAGTCAGCATTGTAGGAAGTGCTTACTAGGTATTTAGAAAGTGTTATAGATTTGTTTTTTCTGTATAGTTTTTGTTTTTCTCATAGAATTTAGACGATATACTAACAATCAACCATCTTAAGTTTACACTACTATTAGGTTCTGACCAAAGGATAATCCCAAAGATAATATTTATTTAATCAGTATGTAGAAACTGAAATTAATATCGAAATAAACCATAGGAAATTTTCGTTAGTTACTTGTTTACTTCACAATAACCGAAATACTAATGCTCCTATGAAGTTCTTATGTAAATTTCCAATCAACTTCCTTCCCCCACTCTTGGTAAATGCAAACTTCATTGTTCCTATTTGGTTTGACTACAAGTTGCTGCAAGCACAAAAGCAATTGAAAAGTTCTTCAAAAGCTTGTAAAAGTACTTTCTCAGGTGGGGTATCCAAGCTGTATAACACAAAAACAACCTACAGGAATCGTATTCATGCGGATTGGAAGGATATGAAGGGATTATAGTAGAACACACCGAAAAGGTACTCGCTATATATATATATATATATATATATATATATATATATATATATATGACTACACTTTACATGTTAAAATCGTTGTTATAGACCTATTGCGACACTTTACCTGTGAAAAGTGTCGTCATGGATCTATAACGACGGTTTTAAAACTGTCACTATAGGTAAAAAATAGGACCCACATATGAAAATATCAGGTGGTTAGATACTATAGCTACATTAGAGTTGTGACATTCCTTTCCCAACTGAAATGAGAAGTATCCCATATGATGAGTCAAGCAGGTGAATTTTGTTTGTACTTTGTACTACTATATTGGATCGATTCAATCGTGTCTTCATCTCTTCATTAATAGAAAGAGAGTGCACCAACATTTGTGCTTACAAATTTTATCAATTAAGCATCTACTCCATTTAATCCCAACAATTGATATCTGCATGCTTGAAGCATGTCATCACTTGCATTTTAAACGGTTTGGCAGCCATCACAATTGTTAACACATTTGGTTGACTGGACATTTAGTTATTCTATTGTAACTTTAGCAATACGGTATCTAATAAAGACATTATCACTATATCTAGTTGAATGTGCTCCTTGGTGCCAGGTTAATGAGGTACTTTTGGTAACAGATCTTGCAAAACTGTACAGTGGAATAATCAGCAGCGATGCCATATATTTCTCCTTCATTTAAATATGCTTACAACATTTGTTTGCTCATAGTTTTGCCTTTTATTTTGCTTTTCCCCACATTCATTATAATCACGCTTTAAACTTGATAGTGTAATTTCATTTTCATGTGAAACGAAGTACATAGAATGATGAATTTGAAGTTGAGAAGTTAAGAGTTTGTTTCATGCAGCAGGTGAGAACAAGATGAAAAGCTTTTGGGAGTGAATGCAAGATGAAGAGAAAAATAAATAAGATCGACATGAGGATACTGAGGTGTGTTTATAAATTTATATATTTTTTGTGTTATTGTCTTGCAGATATCATTTTCATCACATGTTTAGCAAAATATTTAATTCATTATTCAAACTAGCTCGTGCATTGCACGAGTTATCAATTAGTATAATAAAAAGGAGGGAGTAGCATAAATATAGATTGATTGTGATGATACTCATTGGTTTTACATGGTAAATGATTCATTTTTATGACTAGAAGATGCATACATACTATGTTTGGAACTGGAAAAAGTGATGAAAGAAAGTAGTGTACCAACTTCCTTCAAATATTTACCTACTATGAATCAATTGAGATATTTATTGATAGCTATATTTTTGCATTTATCTTTCATTAATCTTTCTCTCTCTCTCTCTCTCTCTCTCTCTCTTAATTTAAGTTCACCAGTTTCATCTTTTCTTATTCCTCATCACATCTTATTTCATTGAATTTTAGTATTTCTCTTGCAACATAAAATTTACAGGCCCAACCTTGATTTCTTTGAAGAAAATGGTGATGAAACTATGGACCTAACATGACACACTTTATTTCTTTTAATCGTTGTTATTCTTTCAGTTTTCTTATATTAGTTAATAAATATTATAGGTACTATGGTCCTTAGGAGACTAAGATATAATAAGAAATTTTTTATTTATCGTGACTCGAGTATTATCTATTTATATATGGAGTATTGATTTTATTAGCTCTTTATACATTAGTTTATCAATTAGCTTGAAACAAGTATGACATTTATATTTACTTGAAATATTACATTTAATATTTCTTATAGAGAATAATAATAATAATAAAATAAAAAATCAGTACTGATTTGAAAATCAATTATAATTTGTAATGAATTTTGATTATTTAGCAACTAATTTTTTATTTACAAATTTATAATTTGTAAAGTATTTTACTTGAGAAACTGATATTAATGAATGACTATTTTTCTTACTAAAATGTTTTTTAGTTAATTACTTAGTCATCAATAAAAGAATTTTTCTCTCACTAATTTATAGTTAGTAAATGAAAATCTTCTCTCATTAAATAAATTTGTTCATCGCAATATATTATTTCTGAGTAAATAAAGCCATTCACCAATTTTAAATAATCCTTCCTAAAATATTATTCATGAAGGAAACCATCCTTTCACTAAATAACAATATTTCATTACTAAATATAATTTGTGAATAAAAAATTATTCACAATATATCCTTTACAAAAAAAAAAAAAACATCTAGTTACTATTTAGCAAATGATACCCTATTGCGAGGAGCTCTAATGCGAGAAATCGCATGAATGAAATATTTATTTGTAATAAATCTCTTATGAGTGATATATTGTCTTGTAAATGATTTGTCTTTTACTATATTTCCTTTTTGGTCTTTTACTATATACCAAAACTTTGTAATGGAGTTTAGTTGGAGAAGGAAATTGAGACTCTCAAACAGAAAGTGGTAACTTGCTTGGTTCAGTCGATAACTACTCGTGAGCATTAAAAAAAGGATAAAAAATAATTGTTAAACTGTTAACGCTAAATTTTGTACCGCTCGCTCAAATCACCAAAACACAAGCAACCGCACTTGTAACATCCACATCAGAGGGCCTGATGGCTTGCGCTGTCAATTGATATTTGATGAGAGAATAATAAAAGAGATACAAATAGAGATTGTATGTGTGAAAATAAAGATATCGTGACTCCTTGCTTATTGCTGTATTTATAGATATTAGATTCACCCGAAATCAATTAGGAGTATGAATCCTTTTTAGAATCACCTTACAATTGTAATTAATTATTGATTGAGTCATTTTTAAATTAAACTTTCTTATCTCTACATAAATAAAGGAACCCAATCAAATTTAAATACAGACTTTGACTATTCCAAAACAAGTCACCAAAAATACGTGAAAGTAGGCCGACCAAGTCATGACCCAATCCAATAAAAATAACCAACACCAGATCCGTCTTAAAAATAAAGTGGATTGCATTATACTCGGACCCAAATAATTATATCTCAACATTACCCTCCACTCTCCTATTTTTAAGAATTTAAAATAAGAAAGTATCACCAAAAATAAGCATTAACTACATGAATAAATAAGATTTAAATGCCTTATATTGTGTTGATTGTCCTGCCTTATACATTCAGAGTAGCGCTCCCATTCCCCGAGGGATGCTATATGTATAGCTTCCGAAGAATTGTCCACATTATGGGTTCCAAGGAATTGCTCGCGTTATGAGTTCCGAAGAATTGCTTGTAATATCCCAGATATTTTCAAGATTTTAAATAATATCTTAATTGATTTTATTAAAGGTTAATGTTTAAAACCTAGAATGTGAGAAGTAAGATGTGTAGAAAATTGGTAAACATTTTTTTAACATAATGTATTTGTTAGAAATTAAATGTGAAAATATTTTATGATGCATATAGAGAATTTATTAAGAAAATAAATTCATTTGAGAAGTGAAGACGGTTATAAGGATATATATACGTAGTTATATATTTCTAGAGTTGTGCTTGTTAGCCAAATACGAAGAGGAGTAAATTTAATACTCAATTAAACTAATAAATTAATTAGTTTAAAAATGAAGTCATGAAATATAATTAATTAAATTAATTATATTAGTTATGCGTTAAAGTTGTGGAAAATTTAGGATGATTGTCTAGAATGACAATATTAAGAAGTTAATTGATTAAGTAATTAACTTAATTATTTAGTTGTGGTATAGAGTTCAAGTAATTTAATTACTACTAGTGGACTAGCCCAAAAGGATTATATGTGTTAGCCCAATATGGGAATATTTACATGAAGGTGGGTAATTTGATAAGAGAGCCCAATGGAAGGTAAACTATGTTGCCCAAACATTTAAAAGTCCAATGTTGGTCAAAGTGTTGGAAAATATTATTGAGTGTAGAGAATTAACTAATGTAGGGTTAATTGAATAACCCTAGTTGGTAGACATGAGCGATCATTAACCAAACATTGGTTAATTGCTAGAGAAAGGAAAGTAGTGTTGGGAATTAACTATGGATGAGTTAATTATGTAACCCAATGTGGTAGAATAATTAAAGGTAAGTCTAATTGGATTATATTATAAGTCCAATTGATGTATTAAACTAAGTTAAATAAATTAACCTAGTAGTCCATGTAATTAATTAAACCTTGATTCAAGTTATAATTAATCAAGCCCAATGCTTGTTTTAATTAAATGTAACATAGGGTATATAATATTAGCCCAATGTAATAATTAAATTGAGTCCAAACTAATTAATTGTATGAGCCCAATATATTAAATCCTAGAGTCCAATGTGGAGCCCAAATGGTAGTCAAAGTTGTGGTCAATATATATACATTGGTGTATATATATATATATGGATACTTATATAATGATATAGGATATAAAAATAAAGCCAAATTGGTGTAATATAAATGTAAATCCCGAATTTTGGGGCTCACATGGTCAAAAAGGTTGCTTGTTGGTGATTTTGGAGTACAAAGTTGCTCAACAACCCCCCACCAACCCTAGTCATTCAAATGGTCAATCAAAATGTCACCCAATTGGTCATTCAAGCTATAGTAAGCTTGATTAACCCTTAATTTCACCAATGCTAGTAGAATAGTGGAAGTTGATGGAGATTAAGGTGGTTCTATAAATAGAATGCATCACCAATGAGTTAGGTTGTTAGTTATTTTGCTAGAACTCCTAGAAAGAAAAGAGAGAGTATTCTAGAGAAAAGCAAGCAAGCTTTAGGAGATTGATGATCCACTAAGGAAAATTACTAGAGAATGATCAAGGTGGAGTCACAAGCCAAGATCATGTCAAGAGAAAGGAGAGCATCCATGTATATAAGGTTAAAAAGTGTTCTAAACCCTCTTTAGTTCATTTTAATAGTTTAGATATGATTTGAACGGTTAAAAGGTATTTTTAACCGATCAAAAGTTATTTTGATGCTCTAGAAGTCTTAAGCTATGTTATATTAGTAGAATCATGGTTTGATAGGTTTATAACATGATTTGGTATGGGTGGTGTACATATAAATTGAAGAAAACGCTATATAAATCTTTACCGGTAAAATCCTATGTAGCTATGTGCTATATTTTGTGTCATTTAGAAATGTACAAGTTAAATACTTGATTTATATGGATAGAAAGTTTTATGAGTGAGTTATAAAGCCAACACAACTTGAATCTCACAAAAAGATGAAAAAACAAAGAAGTTATGGCTTTTATCCCAAAAGGATGTTGATTTTAAAACCCTAGGTTGCATTGTGAGCCATTTTTAGTCTAGTTCCATTAGGAATTTGGTTTTGTGATCTAAAGAGAAGTTGTAGATCTTGAAATTCTACACAATTTATACTCAAGAATCACTCAAAAATAGTTCCGTATGAAAAAGTTATGGTAGTTTGAGTAAAGGAGGTCCGGACAGCCAAAATGAGCGCCGCCAGCGCTCGGACATTCTGTTTTGAGCGCTGGCAGCTCTCAATTTACACTATGACCAGCGCTGCCAGCGCTGGTACAGTGCAAAAAAAATCCAAATTTTGATATTTTAAAGTTTTATCATGTCGGAACTCCGGTTTAACTTGTCGGTTAATGAAAAGTCTAAACGAAACGTCGTTAGAGACTTAAAACCTAAGATAAACTTGTTAAATGAATGTGTTTGAATATTAAACCAATATATATAAAGTCTATTAGTGACTCATTGGTAGTTAAATGTATAAAATAAAGACTAAGGTTAACATTATTAAAAAGTTAACTATTTGTATGGTTTAAAGAGTATTAAAATATGCTTAAAAGATTAAATATGTAAGTAACTAAAATGTTATGAAATGATTAATAACATTAGTATAAGATTAAAAAGGGCTATTAAATAATTAATGACATTAATAAGTGATTAAAATATTATTAAATGGTTAATAATATTAAAAAGTGATTAAAATATTTTTAATTGATTAATAATATTAAGAAGTGATTAAAATATTATTAAATGGTTAATGATATTAATAAGAGATTAAAATATTATTAAATGATTAATAATATTAATATGTGATTAAAATATTATTAAATGGTTAATATTATTAATATGTGAGTAAAATATTATTAAATGGTTAATAATATTAATAAGAGATTAAAATATTATTAAATGATTAATAATATTAATATGTGATTAAAATATTATTAAATGGTTAATAATATTAATAAGAGATTAAAATATTATTAAATGCTTAATAATATTAATATGTGATTAAAATATTATTAAATGGTTAATAATATTAATATGTGATTAAAATATTATTAAATGATTAATAATATTAATAAGTGATTAAAATATTATTAAATGATTAATAATATTAATAAGTGATAAAATATTATTAAATGGTTAATAATATTATTAAGTGAGTAAAATATTATTAAATGATTAATAATATTTGAACGTAGTTGTATATTATCAAAGGTAGATAATATTTTGAGGTATTTGGTACATTATTAAATGTCTGAATCATTAAGTTATGTAAAAGAAGAAAGTTTAATTGAATTAAACCAATGTAATTAGTCCATTTGTTACTAATTTAGACAACTTATCAAAAGTGGGTTGTACGATGAACGTATAGTGAATGCTTAAGTTGGTTATGTATACCCGACATGTCCAACTAGATTTGGGCTAGAGTTTTTGTCCGGAACGTATAGGTTCATTTGTCGGACAACTAAAGAGTTAATACTTTGAAGTTAAGGTCTTAAGTTAAGACTAAGTAATAGTCATTATATCTAATGATTATTTCAATTTTTCTATATAAATTGTAGGTTGAACTAGAGACGCAAATAAACGTAACTGGTAGAAGCAAACCAGACAAGTTTTTCAGAACGTGTTGTATTATGTGCATGAATTATAAGTTTGTTATTAAACTGAGATGTGCTCATACGTGGTTATGTACAAAGATGTTTTAATGTGCCTTGGTGAAATAAGTTGATTTGAACTATTGATACGCGGTAGTTGATTTAAGACAATTGTTCTGCATTGAACTATATGTCATGATAGAAGCTAGACATGAAGCATAAATTAAATGCGAGGTATGACATGCATGAGATAGGTATGTACTGCAAAGCATAAGATGCATGAAGCATGAAGCATAATTGAACTGTTTTACGTGTTATGTGAAACTGTTAAACTTGCTGAGCCGTCGTGCTCACTCTTGCCTAAACCAACATTTTCAGATAAGGCTAATTACCTGAAGTTCTCGATAAAGAACAAGGAACAGAAAAACATATTACTTCCATTGAAGATCTAAATATCTATTGTAGATATCAGTCTGAATTGGACAGGTAAATGATTGTGTAGCATAAGACTTAGTTGGTATGTTATATGAGTATTAAATACTCAAATTGATTGTAATAGAATGTCGTATCATGTATGATATTGAGACATACTAGGAATGTATAAAGATTTCGATTCTGGAATAGAAAGAGATGTTGTAAAATTGTAAATAAATAATTATTTAGCAATTATAATATTGTTGTAATTCATGAACAATAAGGAAAAGGTAGTACTAGTGTTGAACCGGATTCGTGGTTAAAGTAACCCGGATTTGGGGTCGTCACATTGCTCGTGTTATGGGTTTTGAAGAACTGTTCGCGTTATGTCGCCATGATAACGCTCCCTGACCCATAGGAGGCTGAGTGTTGGTTCGAGAACCGGGCTTTTATGATGACAAGCCTCCACATTTATTAAAATATAATTATAGTGCTATGATGAGTTTGCCCAAGACAAACACAAGTCCAGTTCCAAGCACGTGGACAATACCGAGGCTGGGGCCCAGAAACCATTTTAAAGAAACTTTTGTTGCGTAGATCAAAGTTGTACTTTTTGTGAATTCCAAAGTACCTTAATGAACCAAAAGGAAACCAAGAAGGCTGAGGCATAAGATACTCCTCGATTCGGGTATGCTTGAAACCCCTGAAAGTGCATGAGAAATTCCCACGAATTCTGCAGCATTGAGAACGTGAGTTGCCCATTGAGATGAGTAGACCTGACAAACGGGTCGGGCCGGGCTGAAATCTGGCGGCCCGTGGCCCGCCCGGGCCGGGCCGGGCCCACCCGCGGGCTTCGTAAGTTTTTTATTTTTTAGTATTATAAATATTTTAAAAAAATAATTCTTTTTAAAAAATATATATATATTTACAACTATAATACATAATTTAAAATAAATATTAACTCTAATTATTTACAATTATAACACATAATTTATACATAATCATTTAATAGTATTAGTAAATAAAATAATCAATAATTTTATAGTCATATATATTAAAATATAACTAATCTTGTGATTAATTAATTGATAAATGTATATAATATTAATATTAAAGATAAGATAGTAAAAGAAAGACTAAAAGTAATATATATATATAATATTCATAATTATTTTTTGTATTATTATTCAATATCACATGTTAAAATTTACTCTTATATTCTTCATAATTCCCTATTTAATTCATTTTTTAAGTTAATATTTTTTTTTTGTCATCAATAACAAATAATAAAAATAAGAAAAAAAAAATTTGGGCCACAGACCGGGCTGGGCTAAAACGCCCAATTTTTTTTGGCTGAAAAATAGGAGTCTATAACCCAATTTTTTTGGGCCAGCCCGGTCCGACCCTATTTTGCCAGTCTAGAGATGAGAGAGAAGATCATCGGTGAAACCGTCTAGGTTTTCTGAAACTATTGCTCTAATTGAGGGGACTGTACATCCATCGAAAGCTTGCTCACACATATTCCTCTAGTGGCATTCATAATTCCACCACCTTAATTGTTAGCACATGCACATGGGCCCACGAATTACTACTTGAAAAAAAAACTTGTCAGCACATCCTTTTATTACTTGGACTAACATTCAACGTGAACAGGACATGCGTGTCACATGAATACATAATATTATATATGATTATACTATAGAAGTTCCGTGCACTTGTTGCGTGTGTGTGGATGTGTATATACATTTATGATTTAACAAAAATAAACAACTCCTTTAGATGTAGTCTGCTCCATGTAAATATCAACGAGATGTTAGCTTCAAATTATAATTGATTATGATCAAGTAGTACGCGAGGAGAAGAAAGAAGAAATTTACAAATAACAAGTGCTCGAAGGAAAGACACCATCTTGGCCCTGGCTGGCCCGTCCGGATAAAATTAGTGGCTTATTTTTTTTAGCTCAGAAAAAATTGGATCATTTTGGCTCGGCCTAATTTTTAAATTAATTTTTTTTTTCAAAAAAATAAATGAATGAATTATTGAAAATTTTAATAATAAAACAAATTTATAATTTATAATTTTATCAATGAAACTTTAAAAAAATTGGACGTATTCTATAAACAATTGCTTTTGTTTTTGTTAGTAAAACAATTTCAATATTGTTGACCACTAAAATTCATGAACTATAAAATGCATAGATGGAGAGTATGATAAAAAAAAATATAGAAGAAAATAAATACATAATGCTTATTTTGTACTAAAATTTAAATTAACTGGTCCTATGTTTGATATTTTATTTGGTATATATAAAAATAGGGTTTGGATAATTAATACCCAGTGTTTATGATGTTTTAATTTTATAATTGTAATTAACTTTCTTTCTAATCAATCTTAATATTCCAACCCAAAAAAATGTTCCGTGCATGTTGGGCATCAGGTCTCATTTTGTTTGGCTATTTTATGTCTATTAAATAAATATATTTGAATAGGCAGTTTAGAAAAATTCTTTGGAATGGGCATATTTGTCCTTCGGATAAATAAGAGGAGAATATTGGATTGGTCAGTGACTTGGTGGAGGCCCTGGACCCTGGTGGGTGTTTTGTATTCAAGTTATTGTTAGTAGTATCAAATCAGAAGGCCATGCGCACAGATTAAAAAATATGAGTTGTCCCTACTCTTGCTGCTGCATTTAGGCTAGGCCTTTTTTGCACTTTTTTTTGCCAAAAAATAAAGTGTTTAGACAAATTATAGGGATGTTGTATGGATGTATATATTTATTTATGAAATATTTTTTTATAATAAATTTTTTGTGAGTGATATATTATCTTATAAATGATTTGCTTTTTATTATATGCCCTTTTTGGTATAGTGGGTAGAGACACAAACGATAAAAATTGGAGCACAATACTTATCAACTCCCTAATATTAATATGAAGTCCTTCAAGTATGATTAAAGAGACACATTTAACCTTTTAAATTCATTTGTAAAATTCAAAATCAAAATTAATATAAATTTATTTTATTTTATTCTGGTCAATATAATTGTAAATACAGTAAATCATATTTAAAAATCATACTCCCATTAATTAGAAAATTCGTTATTTTCAAAGCTAAAAGTAAATTCAGACCAAATTAAAATTTTGAATTTCCAGGCATAGCTTCTTAAAGTTAAAATGAAATTCTTATCTTCTCATTTTCTTTTAAATGAAAGGAGTATTAAATAAAAGTTATTTTTAATATAGCTTTCATAAGAATAAAAGTTCATGAAAGATATGCCAAAACTTTGTAATGGAGTTTTGTTGGAGAAGGAAATTGGGACTCTCAAGTAGAAAGTGACTTGCTTGGTTCAGTCGATAAGCAAGTTCAGTCGATGGCTACTCGTGAGCACGAAAGGGAAAAAGAAAAAAAATAATTGTCATACATATATCTTTTACCTGCACATTAATCGAGATTTTGATATAAAAGGAAAAATAATAATTGTCATACATATATCTTTTACATGCACATTAATCGAGATTTTCATAAATATAGAAATTGAAAACACACGTACGAAGTTTGTTTTTTCCTAGAAGTTTTGGGGGTCAGTTTTTGTAAAAAAGTTATCCAGGAGTAATATGATGTTGCATTAGATATATTTGATATTTCAGCCAGCAGTGTTATATAATGATAAAAGTAACACGCGACCAAAGGATACTAATACTAAATTTTGGTATTAGACTATATTTCTGATGCAAGACCGTGACTTTTTTATATATATATTTTAAAATTGATATTTTTATAAATTAAAATAATAATTTTATAAAATTTCTCTCACATAAATAGTAAATAAATTTTGTACTATTCATTCAGATGTCTGTATTTGCATTTGTTCTTTTGATTGTATGTCCATCTTTTAAATTTTCATTTACGATGAAACTGAAGTGATTGTTTTCACCATTTAACACATCTTGTTAGATTGTTAGCGGTATTTTTTTTGCGTCTTTGAAAGACTGACAATAAAAATGTAAAACACAAGACAAATATGATATTTACTAGAGGTCACTAATATATAAAAATAAAAAGACTCATTACTTAATAAAATTTTATGAGGTCATAAAAGGTGAATTTAAACCTTTTATACTCTCTTTTTATTTTTATTAATTTGTCGTGACGGAGGAAGTAATAAAATAGAGTTTTCAAATCGGTAAATTTTTGGAAAGTTAAATTGACCCGATTTTCTTTTTTTTACCACTCCCCCTGCTTTAAAACCGAAGACATGCTTCTAAATTTAGAATATAATAAAGTGACACGTAGGTTCATGAATTACTTTGATTGAAAATATAAAATTTTCTTCAAAATTAAGTATTGTTGTAGACATATAATTTGGGAATTTGGCTTCATAGCGGCATTTACTTGATTTTTAAGGAATTGATAGTCTTGAATTCTGATCAAAGATACCAACAGACAAGGTTTTGAGGCCCATCCATCATCAGAAATCACGTATTCTATACAAAATTTATTAAGTACTCCGTACTTCTTAAGAACAAAAGTGAGTTAACTAACTCTCTCGATAACTTGCATTTCCAATGATTGATATTAATACGAAGTATTTTTGTCACAAAATAAGAGTCTTGTTTATATATATTAGACCTGTCAATGTAAGGTATAACCCAAGGGTTCAACTCAATTTAATTAGATCTATATGGGTTGGATAAAATATGAAATTATATTTTAATTAGGCCTGACAAAATATGATTATGGGTTAGTTTTGGTTTATAAAATTTGGTCATGGTTCATTTTAAATTTCAAGTTGGTCCAATTTTAAAAATGAAAGGAGTATTTTATATTTGTAATGTAATTATATAAGAATAACAATACGAATAAATTGCCAAGTAACTGAACCCATTCCATGAAAAAACTGAAACTCAAATTCTGATAACTTTTAATTCTCAAACTCAAAGAAAAAAAATATATCTGTGAGTACATCTAAAATATACATTAAAAAACGTACACAAAAATTAAGGAAGCACATTTCTGATGATGAATGGGCCTCAAAACCTTTTGAACACTTCCTCCTTGTAAAAATTATTACAACTAACTAAAAAGAAAATTTTAAATTTTAATATAAATAATTAGTGCTGTTATAAAACTAATTAAAGTTATTATACATAATTATACTTGTTATTTTTAGCAGTTAAATAAATTGATTTTAATTTAAAATTTTAAAATTTAATAAATTAAATTTATAAAGTAAAAATATATTCTCTTTAAGGTAATAATATCTCTGTTCAAAAATATAAGCTCGTTATTGACCTTTTAAAATTAACTTCAAATATTTTTAAATTTAAAATTGAGATAATTTTTATTAATTTTAGTTAAAAAACTAATGACTATTTTAAATTATCTAAAAATATTATTTATTTTAAAATTTATAATAAATTATTTTAATTTAAAATTTAAAATTATTATTAATTTTGTAATGTGGACGGATGAAGAAGTTCTAAAGCAACTTTAGTCTAACATTATCTTACGCATGCGAGTGTCTATGAAAAACAAAGCCAATAGCAGGCTAACGAGTGAAAAAGAAAGAGTTAATAATAGTAGTCATTTTTGGCGTATGGTCAAAAATTTATGACCTAACTCACCCCGTAATCTCTGATATGCCTTGACAAAGCATGACTACTATTACTTTTTGACCATATGCCAAAAATGACTACAATTATTAACTCCTTTTTCACTTGCTAGCCTACTATTGGCTTTGTTTTTCACAGCCACTCGCATGCATGCATAAGATAAAGACAATGCACGATATAGGGAGGCTAAGTACTGGTTCAGGAACCGGTCTTTTATGATGACAAGGCTTCAAATTTGTTAAGCTTAAAATATAATGGTAGTGCGATGATAAGTTTGCCCAAGACAACACAAGTCCAGTTCCAAGCACGTGGACAATACAGAGGCTGGGGCTCAGGTCCAGAAACCATTTTAAAGAAACTTCTGTTGTGTAGATCAAACTTGTATTTTTTGCGAATTCCAATGTGCCTTAATGAACCAAAAGGAAACCCGGAAGGCTGAGGCATAGGATACTCCTCGATTTGGGTACGCTTGAAACCCCTGAAAGTGCATGAGAAATTCCCACAAATTCTGCAGCATTGAGAACGTGCATGAGTTGCTCCTTAAGATGAGAGAGAAGATCATCCAGGGCTTTTTGAAACTATTACTCCAATGGAGGGGACTATACATCCACCAAAAGACTGCTTAGACATATTTCTTCGGTGGCATTCATAATTCCACTACCTTAATTGGTAGCACATACACATGGGCTCACGGACTACTATTTAAAAAAAAACTTGTCCGTATATCCTTTTCTTAGTTGGACTAACATACAAACTGAACAGGGATATATGCATCACATAAATACATATATTATGATTATACTATAGAAGTTCCGTGCACTTGTTACATATATATATATATATATATATATATATATATATATATATGATATTTCAGCCAGTAGTGTTATATAATGATAAAAATAACACTAACTAAAGGATACTAATACCAAATTTTGGTATTAGATTTTATTTCTGACGCAAGACCGTGAGTTCTTTTTTCCTTTTTTTAGAAATATATATTTTCACAATTAAAAGGGATAATTCTATAAGATTTCTCTCGCATGAATAATGAATAAATTCCACACTATTCATCCAGACGTATGTATTTGCATTTGTCCTTTTGATTTTATTTCCATCTTTTAAATTTTCATTTTGTGGTGAAACTGTAGGGATTGTTTTCACCCTTTAACATATCTTGTTTGATTGTTAGCAGTATTTTTTTTTGTCTTTGAAAGACTGACAGTAAAAATATAAAATACAAGACAAATATGACATTGACTAGAGTCCACGAATATATAAAAATAAAAAGACTCATTACTTAAGAAAATTTTATGAGGTCTTAAGAGATAAATTTAAAATTTTGATACTCTCTTTTTATTATTTTATTTTTTAATTTGTGTGTAATAAATATTTTGAACGTGACGGAGTAATAAAGTAAAGTTTTCAAACAGATAAATTCTTGGAAAGTTAAATTGACCCGACTTTCTTTTTTTCCCACTCCCCCTGCTTTAAAACCGAAGACATGTTTCTAAATTTAGAATATAATAAAGTGACACGTAGTTCATGAATTACTTTGATTGAACAGTACTGAAAATATAAAATTTTCTTTAAAATTTTGTAATTTTGTAAAGCATATATAAATTTTTTGACCATACGCCAAAAATGACTAACATTATTAACTCTTTCTTTTTCACTCGCTAGCCTACTATTGGCTTTGTTTTTCAGAGCCACTCGGATGCATGCATAAGGTAAAGATAATGCATGATAGCGTTCCTCGACTGCTGGTTCGGGAACCGGGCTTTTATGATGACAAGGCTCCAAATTTGTTAAATATAATGGCAGTGTCCACGTGCTTGGAATTGGACTTGTGTTGTCTTGGCCAAACTCAGCATCGCACTACCATTATATTTTAACAAATTTGGAGCATTGTCATCATAAAAGCCCGATTCCCGAACCAATAGTCGGGGAGCGCTATCATGCATTATTTTATCTTATGCATGCATGCGAGTGGCTCTGAAAAACAAAGCCAATAGTAGGCTAGCAAGTGAAAAAGAAAGAGTTAATAATGGTAGTCATTTTTGGCGTATGGTCAAAAAATTTATATATGCTTTACAAAATTACAAAATTTTATATTTTCAATGAAAATAATTCATGAACTACGTGTCACTTTATCATATTCTAAATTTAGAGACAGGTCTTCGGTTTTAAAGCAGGGAGTGGGAAAAAAAGAAAGTCGGGTCAATTTAACTTTACTGGTGGTTTGAAAACTCTACTTTATTACTTCATCCGTCACGTTGAAATTATATATTACACACAAATTGAAAAAATAAAATAATAAAAAGAGAGTATAAAAATTTTAAATTTATCTTTTAAGACCTCATAAAATTTTATTAAGTAATGAGTCTTTTTATTTTTATGTATTAGTGGACTCCAGTAAATATCATATTTGTTTTGTATTTTATATTTTTATTGTTAGCCTTTCAAAGACACAAAAAGAAAAATACTACCAACAATCAAACAAGATATCTTAAAGGGTGAAAACAATCCCTGTAGTTTCACCACAAATGAAAATTTAAAAGATAGACATACAATTAAAAGGACAAATGCAAATACATATGTCTGGATGAATAGTGCAGAATTCATTCACTATTCATGCAAGAGAGACTTTATAGAATTATTATTTTTATTTATAAAAATATCAACTTTAAAATATATATATATAAAAAATGTCATGGTCTTGCGTCAGAAATAAAGTCTAATACCAAAACTTGGTATTAGTATCTGTTGGGATGTAAATATTTTGGGTAATGACTCATCGCTAAATATCCTGAAAAGTCAAGTTAGTGGAGAGATAAGGACAAAATTCATTTATGGGGCAGTGAGATTTCACCATAAAGTCTTTCCAATAATTATATGTGAGAGAGGCGGTTACTTTATGCAATATATATACTGGGATTAGAAGGAGAAAAAGATATACAAAGATGATCTATCTACAATGACTTACAAGCAGACGGAAAAGAGAGAAAATATACACCACATATACTAAATCCAAAAAATACAGTTCTACCTAAATATTTCACCTTGGTCACACGCTGACATACACCGATATACACTGAGTTATGATGATATACGACGTAGACACACAAACACCATTTATACACGTCGTTGGCCATCGGAGGGTAGTGTTATGCGCCGGGTGTATATTGAAGGGTAGAAATATACACCACGTGTATGAAGAACTATTGTCGTGTCTCGTTACAAATTATTATATATCGACATATATTGGTATACGTCGGCCCGTGTACAGATCAGTGTTTTCCTTGTGAGGATGTTGTAACAGTTCCGGTATCATTCTAGTGGATTTATGGCGTGTCTCCAGTGATTTTCTCTCGATTTGGGTTTCCACGTTAAATTTTGTGTTCTTATATTTTGAGTTCTTTCTTTACAGTACAATTTATATTTCCAGCATGTATTTGCGCATTTTTTGGCCTGCTCTTTTGGTGGTTTTGTCAGATGCAAAATTTGGCGTTAACAGTATCCTTTAATCGGTGTTATTTTTATCATTATATAACACTATTGGCTGAAATATCAAATATATCTAATGCGACATCATATTACAAGAGAAGGAATAGAAGAGTCGAAACAAGAAAAGCACTTCTCCATTAGCATTGCACTAGTAATAACATTACCAAATTTATAATTGTATGCTACACACTGAACAATTCTCCAGGGTGGTTGTACCCTTTTTACAAACAAGCACCATGTGAAGCAAATAGTTGGTGCGAGATAACACTGGAGAATTTTTTTACAAAAACTGACCCCCAAAATTTCTAGAAAAAAACAAATTTCGTATGTGTGTTTTCAATTTCTATATCGATCTATATATATATATCAAAATCTCGATTAATGTGCATGTAAAAGATATATGTATACCAATTATTTTTTTCCTTTTATATCAAAATCTCGATTAATGTGCATGTAAAAGATATATGTATGTATGACAATTATTTTTTTTCCTTTTATATCAAAATCTCGATTAATGTGCAGGTAAAAGATATATGTATGACAATTGTTTTTTTCCCCTTTTGTGCTCACGGGTAGCTATCGATTGACCCAAGCAAGTTACCACTTTCTGTTTGGCATATCTTTCATGTACTCGTATTCTTATGAAAGCTATATTAAAAATAACTTTTATTTAATACTCCTTTCATTTAAAAGAAAATGAGAAGATAAGAATTTCATTTTAAACTTTAAGAAGTTATGCCTGAAAAATCAAAATTTTAAATTGGGTTGAATTTACTTTTAGCTTTGAAAATAGCAAAATTTCTAATTAATGGGAGTAAGATTTTTAGATATGGTTTACTGTAAGATTTTTAGATATGGTTTACTGTATTTACAATTATATAGACCAGAATAAAATAAAATAAATTTATATTAATTTTGATTTTGGATTTTTCAAATGAATTTAAAAGGTTAAATGTCTCTTTAATCATACTTGAAGGAATTCATATTAATGCTAGGGAGTTTATAAGTATTCTGCTCCAATTTTAATCGTTTGTGTCTACTCACTACACCAAAAAGGGCATATAATAAAAGACAAATTATTTACAAGACAATATAGCACTCATAAGAGATTTATTATAAAAAAAATATTTTATGAATAAATATATACATCCCTAGGACTTAATGGCCTTGTAATTTGATACTACTAACAAGAACTTGAATACAAAACACCCACCAGGGCCACCACTGAGTCACTGACCAATCTAATATTCTCCTCTTATTTTATCAGAGATTACGGAGTGAGTTAGGTCATACATCCATGTCATTACAATTCTATAAACGGTACAAAAAGCAAAAGAGAAAGAAAGTAAACCAAAAGGCAAATTTTGTAATTTTGTTGCCAATGGTCAAAAAATTTATCTATGCTTTACAAAATTACAAAATTTTATATTTTCAATGAAATTAATTCATGAACTATGTGTCACTTTATCATATTCTAAATTTAGAGACATGTCTTCGGTTTTAAAGCAGGGAGTGGGAAAAAAAACGAAAGTCGGGTCAATTTAACTTTACAAGAATTTATTGGTTTGAAAACTCTACTTTATTACTTCATCCGTCACGTTGAAAATATATATTACACACAAACCAAAAAAATAAAATAATAAAAAGAGAGTATAAAAATTTTAAATTTATCTTTTAAGACCTCATAAAATTTTATTAAGTAATGAGTCTCTTTATTTTTATATATTTGTCTTGTATTTTATATTTTTATTGTTAGCCTTTCAAAGACGCAAAAAAAAATACTACCAACAATCAAACAAGATATGTTAAAGGGTGAAAACAATCCCTGCAATTTCACCACAAATAAAAATTTAAAAGATAGACATACAATTAAAAGGACAAATGCAAATACACATGTCTGGATGAATTGTGCAGAATTCATTCACTATTCATGTAAGAGAGACCTTATAGAATTATCATTTTTATTTATAAAAATATCAACTTTAAAATATATATATATAAAAAAAAAAAGTCATGGTCTTGCGTCAGAAATAAAGTCTAATACCCAAACTTGGTATTAGTATTCTTTAGTCGGTGTTATTTTTACCATTATATAACACTGTTGGCGCTGAAATATCAAATATATCTAATGCAACATCATATTACAAGAGAAGGAATAGAAGAGTCGAAACAAGAAAAGCACTTCTCCATTAGCATTGCACTAGTAATAACATTACCAAATTTATAATTGTATGCTACACACTGAACAATTCTCCAGGGTGGTTGTACCCTTTTTACAAACAAGCACCATGTGAAGCAAAAATTTGGTGCGAGATAACACTGGATTTTTTTTTTACAAAAACTGACCCCCAAAATTTCTAGGGAAAAACAAACTTCGTACGTGTGTTTTCAATATATATATATATATATAAATCTCGATTAATGTGCAGGTAAAAGATATATGTATGACAATTATTTTTTTTCTTTTTCCCTTTCGTGCTCACGAGTAGCTATCGACTGACCCAAGCAAGTTACCACTTTCTGTTTGAGAGTCTCAATTTCCTTCTCCAAGTAAACTCCATTACAAAGTTTTGGCATATCTTTCATGTACTCTTATTCTTATGAAAGCTATATTAAAAATAACTTTTATTTAATACTCCTTTCATTTAAAAGAAAATGAGAAGATAAGAATTTCATTTTAACTTTAAGAAGCTATGCCTGGAAATTCAAAATTTTAAATTGGTCTGAATTTACTTTTAGCTTTGAAAATAGCAAATTTTCTAATTAATGGGAGTAAGATTTTTAGATATGGTTTACTGTATTTACAACTCATATTTTTTAATCTGTGCACATGGCCTTCTAATTTGATACTGCTAAAAAGAACTTGAATACAAAACACCCACCAGGGCCACCACTGAGTCACTGACTAATCCAATATTCTCCTCTTATTTATCAGAGATTACGGGGTGAGTTAGGTCATACGCGCTATCATGCATTATCTTTCTCTTATGCATGCATGCGAGTGGCTGTGAAAAACAAAGCCAATAGTAGGCTAGCGAGTGAAAAAGAAAGAGTTTATAATAGTAGTCATTTTTGGCATATGGTCAAAAAATAATAGTAGTCATGCTTTGCTTTGTCGAGACATATAAGAGAATCTGAGATCACGGGGTGAGTTAGGTCATACATCCATGTCATTACAATTCTATAAACGGTAAAAAAAGCAAAAGAGAAAGAAAGTAAACCAGAAAGCAAATTTTGTTACCAATGGTTTGTAATCAGCCTCCCTATGCCCAGAAACTATTTTAAAGAAACTTTTGTTGTGTAGATGAAAGTTGTACTTTTTGCGAATTCCAATGTGCCTTAATGAACCAAAAGGAAACCAGGAACGTGGATGCTTGAGACCCTGAAAGTGCACGAGAAATTCCCACAAATTCTACAGCATTGAGTGAGTTGCCCCTTGAGATGAGAGAGAAGATCATCCGCGAAACTGTTTGGGCTTTCTGAAACTATTGCTCCAATTGAGGGGACTTTACATCCATCGAATTTATTTGATATATTTTTATTATTATTTAAGGAAATTTATTAAGATTTAGGTTTACTATTTTTTCTTTAATCGTTTTTAATTAGTAGTTGTTGTGCTTAAATTTTGTAAAATACTCGCAAGCGCATGAATCTATTGTAAAATAGCTTAATGCAAAGTACGAGGTCGATCCCACGAGGATTATTGAATTATTAATTAAATATAAATTATACTCAATTCTAATCTAGTTAACAAAAAAGTGATTTTTGGAATAATTAAAACTAAAAACTAAATATAATAAAAATCAAGACTAATAAAATAACTAAACTTTTAATCAATGAGAGAAAAGTTCTGAGATTCGGAATCCACAATATTAATTATGTATATCTTACTATTCATTATTAATTCGGAGTAGAAATTTGAAAATCAATTCAATACTTTCTCAAGATTATTCGTTTAAGTTCATAAAAATATTTATTATTGTAAATTCTTATTTTCAAGGTTTAATGTATAAGACCAAAGCATTATATGAATCCAATGTTTTGAAAAATAAATAATCTCAGTTCTTAATTTAGATTTTAAATCGTAACCCGGATTAAATTAAACTAATTGAAACTATTCAAAATACATGATATTGTGAATGAAACAATTTAATTCAACTCAATCAAATAAATAAAAATTATTAACATTAAAACTAATTGAGAATTAATAATAAATTTCAGAGTTTAAATAATTAATATTATTTCATCCTACACCTCAGAAATAATTTTAGCAAGATATGATTTTATCAATTACAGAGTTTAAGGAATAACCCATATCAGAAACTTCGCTGCTGCTTTATTATTCTTTTTTCCTCGGTTTTCGTGCTACTGCTTTGTGGTGATGATATGATCCAACCAAGCTGCTGCTTTGAATTTCTTTCTCTGCAACGTGACAATGCTATGTTGCTTTTGAAGGGTTGGTGATGGTGATGCTCCTGCTGCTTTGGCTGATGGGTATTTGCTTGGTTGGTGATGCCCCACGTGATGCTGTGATATGATGCCAAGCTGCTGCTATGAATGGATGATGTTGGCTGGATTCCTTTTATTCTCCCGTGATGCTCTTTTGGCTGCCAGCATCCTCCATTTTATAACCCATTATGTAAAGAGTTGGATTTTTATTATGACTTATCCTCCCAATTCATATGACATAATGGACTCTTCTTCTTTTGTTTCCTCATGCCGCTAAAACTCTTCTTGTCTTGCAATTAATCCACCATTTGGACTTTTGAATTTCACAACACCTATTCACCAAAATAAATCAAATTAATATTAAATTGAACCATTAAATCTATTTTAAAAGAAAATATATGCATGTAAAATATGTTCATCAGTAGTAGTTAAGAAAGTTAATTAATAATTTGAGCTAATGATCCAAAAAACCCTTGAACTTTACATTTTTTAATTTAACTAACGAACTTTTCTTGTTTCACAGTAAACTTTCCAACTCTAATAATTGGACAAAATATACCCTTGAAATTATTTTTTCTTATTTTTATTTACATTTGTATTAGAGTGTAATACCCTTTTTTTAACAAAGAAAGTCGGACTTAATTTTTTTTTCTTTTTAGGAACGTAGTTTTTATACCCATACATGTCAAAAGAAAAAATGTTAAGAGTATAAATTAAATATATTAAAAATTAGAACATGCATGTGTTGTTGGTTCATTTTAGGTGGAACTTTTGCTTTGTAGTCTTTGATATGCTGATATGCAAAGGTGGGTCTGATTCCAAGTCAAGAAGCTGCAGACGGAGATGTGTCTAATGTTGAGCTTGAGTTGCCTAATAATCGACTGAGGCGAGCATCAAGGCTCAAATCAAAGCAAGAGAAGTTCTTCCTATTGTTTGCTACCATGCTTGGTACTTCCATGGTCATTGGAGACGGTGTTCTCACTCCTTGCATTTCAGGTTCTTCAATTAATTACCTTCTTTTTATAATCTCTTTTATTAACTAGTCTATCTTTTTTTTTAATTAACTAGTACACTGCCTATAAAAATTTTAATTTCTGAAACATCTATATATGATACAAATATAACGTCATCATTCTTTGGTGGAGGGAGAAAGCATATATATTGTTTTCATCCCATATTCAAACGTGGACTGAAATATAAAATTGTCCCTCTGATTTGTATTATTTTTGTAAAATTCTTTCTTAATTTTTTTTTGGCCAAAATTCTCCCTCCAGTTTATATTATTTTTACAAAACTTTTCCTTGAATTTTTGTGTGGCAAAACTCTCCTTCCAAAATATATTAGTTAGGCAAAAGGTACCCTTATATTTATTTATTTTTGTGAAGTTTGTCTCCTATTTTATAATTAAATATACGAACAAATTAAATGACTAATTAATTAAATAAATAAATTACTAATTAAAATTAAATATTTTAACTAATTAATTAAACATATAATTAAATAAACGACTAATTATGTAATTTTTAATAATATTAAATTAATTAAAAGAAAAGAGAGTTAATTTTAAAAATAAAAAAAATAAAAAAAGCTAAGTATCCTAATGCTAATTATATAAGATAAACAAATAATCATGGGTCAATTCTAAAGTATAGTAACAAATCGAATAACAAAAAGTAAAAAAGTAAAAAAGTAAAAAAAAAAAAAAGAAGGAAGACCCACAATCCCCTCTCTCCTTATTACCCCATCTTGGATCTCCCTCTTTTTCTCTCCATTAAAGAAACATCCTCAGCTTCCTTACCATTTTCTCTCTCATGAACGAGAGAGTTTGTGTTGTTCCCAAACACTCTTGTTCTATTTTCTCTAGCTAGCTAGCTCACTCTTCTTAATTTTGATGGCATTCCTCACTTTCTTACCAGAAGCATCATCATCAACAGAAGCCAAAAAACAAAAACCATCTTCATCATCCAAACGTAAGAAAAAAAAAAAAACAGGCATCTTCATGGGACCAAATCAAGAACTTGCTCACCTTCAAACAGGTCCAAGGATCAACCGCCGTTCACGATCCTTCCAAGAACAACATTATTATTAACTCCTCTCTCGCTAATTACTCAAAGCTAGGGCCTTGCAGTTCCATCTGTACTTTCCGGGACGTTGTTCATGGAAACATTAGGGTTGTTCACAGACCTGATAACTAGCCAGAAAGTAGCACCGTCGGATGGGAAACAGGTCTCCTCCGCCGGAAAACTGTTAATGAGACGAGGTCTTTGACGGGTAATAATGGTTCGTCCGTTAACGGTACTGGTGGAACGTACACGTTATCTTCAAGGGGCATGCAATTTAGGAAGCTTTCGGGGTGTTATGAATGTCATATGATTGTGGATCCTAGCAGGTATATATGTATAGTTTAATTCAATTTTTCCTTTTGTTTTGTGCCGTTTTTGTTTGTTTTCAATTTAGAAATTATTAATGAAAATTATACACATATACAGGTATCCAACTCCATGGACTACAATATGTACTTGCCCCAATTGTCGGGAGGTTTTCCCAAAGATTGAAAGTTTGGAACTTCATCAAGCTGTTAGGCACGCTGGTATATATATTTGTTTATTAATTATTTCATTATTCTTAGTTGATAAAATTGTATATCCCGGTACCTTATTTCCGCAACACTAATGAAAGGTCGCCGTTCGTGAGGTTAAAATTTTAATTAGTGATGGTGGTGAGCAACGGTACGTGGTGGTGATGGTGGATGATATGGTATAGTGGTGGATATTGGAGGAAGGGAGAACAGAAAAATTGGAGGAAGTTAGGCTATAGAAATTGGTGCTGCGTGGTTGGTTGACTAATGTTAGGGTCTTAATTTTATTTTTTTTGCTTCAAATAGTTAAATATTTTAATAATAATTTATGATATAATTAATCACTATTAATCTATTATGATAACACATTATTTAAAATACTTTTAAAATTAAAAATTTAAAACTTTTAATATTAATAGGATATACTCGGGAAACTGGATGTCCGGTTTACTCTTTTAGTTTACTTTATTCGTTGTTTCTTTTTCTTCAGTCATGCATATTGCCAAAAAATAAAATTATGCATATATGTTAGTCCAATTTGACAACTTCAATGATATATACTTACTCTCTCTTTTTTTATCTGTCCTAGAAATTACGTCGCATTTTTCTTCCATTCTTTCTTTTTTTTCTTGGATTAATTTGTTTCATTCTAAAATTAATTTGCAAAATTTAATTATTTGATGTTAGTACGTACAAACCACCATTCTTAATGTAAATTAATTAAAAAGGTAATACAACTAATTATCATAATTATTACTTTTTAAATTCAAATAACTTTATATTAATTTTAAATTCTATAATTTTACACATTGATTTTAAAAAACCAAAACATGTCGCTTGTTATGAAAGGAGGCCTGGAGTATATTATTGTCAATTTTGTTTCCAAGTTTCTTGTAATATGATGAATGAATGGAAGCGACAGACAACTGTAAGAACATCGAACAACTGGCACCGATTGATTAATTTTCGGTTACGTGCTACAACCATCTCTTAAATTTTGTCCAAATTTTCGACTAAATACATATTTACAAGTCGATCTCCTCAAAAACGAAATAAAAGCACCCTGCAGGCTGCAGCAGCATCAGTTATGCAATTATTAGTTAAAATAAAACGGTTAAGTTGATGCAATTATCAGTTATGAAATTATTAATTTGATGGTTGTATGTAAATTAACAAGGAAATATAATTTTATCATTTTTTTTTTCTTAAAATAATTTGGAGAAGACATGGACATTATAATTAATCGCGAGCTCTTAATTAGCTAAACAAAAACTAAACAATTTTTAAAAGATAATTTGTTCATGTGCATTAATTCCTTAGTATGACCCATCATGTAACTTAAAACTAAATAAATAAAAAGATTAGGAGTATATTTTTATGTATCCGATAATGAGAGTTGATGAAATAATGTAAGGTTGTAATTGTAATTAATTTCAATATATTTATGTATAATAAATAGGACTCAAAATTTACTAGTAGTTGAGTTCCATTGTTGATTGTATAATTAAATTTGCTCAATTAATTAACTTTATAAGAGTGCAAATATTTTAATTTTGAACGTCTTTATCAACTATACACGTGTATGTGTGTAGTCACACATATATATATATACATGTTATATAAAAGTCTTGGAATTATTAACAGGTAAAAATAATTTTTTCCTGTTCCACAGATAGAGTTGTATGGGTAGCAGTTGCAGTGCTGGTGGGTTTATTCATGTTTCAAAGATTTGGAACCGACAGAGTTGGCTACACCTTCGCTCCCATTCTTTGTATTTGGTTCTCATTCATTGCTGGCATTGGTGTCTACAATTTCATCAAACACGATTCATCCGTGGTTAAAGCTATAAATCCAAAATATATCATACATTATTTCACTAGGAACCAAAAACAAGCATGGATCTCGCTAGGTGGCATTGTCCTCGCAATAACAGGTGCTTGCACTACTATCCTACATGTTTTATGTACTCTTTACACGTACGTATTAAGATTTCTCAACAACACATACATCTATAAACGCACATTTTTAATTTTTTTAAAATGCAGGAACTGAGGCATTATTTGCGGATGTTGGACACTTCACAGTCCGATCCATACAAATAAGTATGCAACTGTCACTTATCCGGCACTCATACTTGCATACACCGGCCAAGCCTATTTCTTCGCAAGCACAAACTTGATGTGTCGAACACTTTCTACAAATCTATACCATATAGGTGTTAAGTATATTCAATAATTCCTTATATATATAATCACTAGCAAAGTTGTCCATTAAACTTAATTAAGATTGTCCAATAATTAAGTATATTCATTGTGTTAATGTAGATTTTAATTAGTGACTAGTTATTCATATAGCTACAACGGTTGGCACAATGCAGGTCCCGTGTTTGGCCAATGTTTGTGATGGATGTTTTGGCAGCAATCATAGCAAGTCAAGCTATGATCTCCAAAACTTTTTCTATCATCCAACAATTTCTCTCATTAGGATGCTTCCCACGAGTAAAAGTCATTCATACATCGATCAGTATAAAGGACAAGTCTTCAACCTAAAGTTAATTATCTACTAATGGTTGCGTGTGACTAATGGTGAATCTAAGAGTGACGGCAACAAAAGCAACCATTAGTAGATAATTAACTTCAGGTATGAAGACTTGTCCTTCATACTTGGCCGATGTATGAACGACTTTTACTTGTGGGAAACACCCTAATGAGAGAGATTGTTGGATGATAGAAAAAGCTCTAGAGATCATAGCTTGACTTGCTATGATTACTGCCAAAACAGCATTCACAAACATTGGCCAATACATGGGACTTGCATTGTGCCAACATTTGTAGCTATATGAATAATTAGTCAACTTTGCTAGTGATTATATATTTAAGAAATAAAATATTGAAGATACCTATCATCTACCTGGAATATATTTGCAGAAAGTGTTCGACACATTAAGTTTGTGCTTGCGAAGGAAAAAGGCTTGGCCGGTGTATGTTGGTCTCCAGATTCTTGACAAGTATCTTGTATGTCTTCCCTAAAACATGCATGGAGCATCCAAAATCAGAGTTAGAAATCTTTTGCACAAATGATTGTGCTGTCAGATTTGTGTTTCAGCGTAATCCGTGACCAAGGTCACAACATACGACGTGACACCATTTATTTATTTATTTTGCATCTAGAGTCCATCGCTTATGTATTAATTTTTCGGGAATCTCAATGAAGTTCTTAGAAATTAATAGCCTGAGAATGGGACAACCTATAGTACCAACATATTCAATTATTTTGCAATTACATTTCGCCATCCCGATATTTATATAATGCATAACTGTGAAATACCTACAACAAGATTTATGAACCATGATTTTAAAGATCAAGTAACTTTTTGAATCAGAAGTTGACATCTTATGTACCTTTTAGAGGTTAACTAGTGCAATTTGGTTATTTGGTTAGTTCAATTTGAAAATACAAAATTATTTCTTTGGCATATATTTTAGCAACATGCATCTTTAATGGTTCTCTAAGTACCAATTTTCTTTTTCAATTGATTGTAATATAATCATCTTATTTCTCTTTGATGTACTGCTTCTCAATAGTTTTTTAGGATTTGAAAACAAAATCTTTCATACCTATAGTATTTTTTATATATTCATCAAAAAAATTCTTTATACCCTCATTTCTGGATGTGGTAGTCATTCCCGCTGCAAAGAAATTTTTTAAATACACCACATTCTATTTTTCTTTTAATTCATTTAGAGATTTCTACCATTTATGATTATGCAAACTGTAGTTTTTCATCAACAATTTTCATTTATTCTCAAATTATTTAATACTCAAAAACTTAAAGACACAATAATTAAAATATGACTTAAAAGTCAGATGTGAAAATAGATATAACCAAATTTTTTTGAATATTTATTGCTAATGTGCCATGTACACAATGTGTGGTGGGTATTTGGAAAAACCTTAGCAATTGCATTCGACATATATAGTACGATTTTGATCAATGACAATGGTTATGGAATGTTTGAAATTCATTACTTCAAGTCACTGCTCAAACAACCATACAAATGTATCATCGGTCTCATCACTCAAAAGTGCAAATTCAAACAATACAAAATAATAATGATGATTTACACTTGTGAAAAAAACAAATGATATAAAATATTTTTTTTGCTTGATATGTGATATCAAAAGTCATAACGTCACCAAAATTATGATAAAACTAGTATTGACAGATAATTTATCCACAAAATATATGCAATACAATTATCTACACTTGATTTAATGCTAAAATAAAATCTACTCGGACTCTTACGCTACAACTTTCTCAAATAATCTAATGTAGCCGGTGCATCATTCAAATCCATAAAATCACATCTAATATCTCTAACAACAATTCACACATCTATCTCAGAGAACCCAACATTGCTCATATCTCCTCCTAATGAGTTAAGAACATTCATCATCCTAATTGGCCCAATTCCAACCTTATTAAGGGTTTCATTCAAATCCCTTGTAAGTCCTGATATATTCTTGTGTATTTGAATTTGTAAAATGGGAGACATTCATTTTTCTTAACAATTATATATCCAGCTTTACGACACTGATACATTCTAGAACAAAAATCTTCAGAATTTGCATGTTTTCTGCTAGTTTTATTCTTACTTCAAATCCAATACGTTTCACATATTTTCTATACAAATTTTAAGCATCTTCCAACGTAGGAAAAAATTGACCAACATAGAGAATATTATCATCAACTAAACTTGTTATATCGTTATCATCATATAATTCTTCCTTAGTACTTTATATTGAATGAAATGATTCCTTAGCAAACAAATTCATAACAAAACAAATAAATCACTTATAAAGATTAAATTACAGATTATTGAATTTGGCTAATGTCTGTTTCCCTGGTATGTTTGCTAGTTGACTATACTCTTTCAATGGCATGAGCATGTGAGGAAGGAAGAAAGATACGCAATTTGGCATGACTAAGTAGTTGTTATGCTCTCTTAAGTTGTATGATTGAAGATCTAGAATCCGCACTACTAAAGTGCGGACAGGTAAACAACATCATTTTCTATATAATAATAATGTTATAAAATATATATAATCTTAGAATCCGGATTTTAGTAGTGCGGATGACAAATGATATTTTTAACACTTTTACAATCTGCACTACTAAAGTGCGATCGTCTCTATACTATAATGCAGACGGAATATTATTTTCACTGTTAGATCTGCAAATGGACGACCACGATTTGTTGCAAGGATAATTTTAATTTTATAATGCTTGCTATGAATCAGTATATACAAATTATATGTAATATTTGAAAAATATATATTAAAGATGAGATAATTTGAAATTGGATGACTATGAATTGAATTTTTTTATTGTTGTAACTTTGTTCGACTTAAAGTTTAAATTAATTAGACTTTTACTTCATTTGTTTTTTTTCCCGATAATATTTCATTTCCTATTAAAAATTAATCTTGTTTTGTAAATTATTTTCATTTGTGTTATATTTAGTTTACATTTCAAAAAAAGTAGTTATAGTGTTAAGTTATTTTTAAAAAAAATCATTTAGTGGCGCGGTTCAGCAATATTGAATTAGATACGTGCAATAAAATTCCGATGCAAAGTTATTGGAGACATGATGGTTCCATCATGCTTAGTGTTTTATTGTTTCAGCATTTGTATATGAACTCTTTCAATATATATATACTAGTAATTGTCCATGCCTGAAGGCACAGTGTAACGAAAAAGTAGATTAAAATATTACATTACATAACAATTATATATATATTATTTGCAGCCTATATTACCTAAAGACACAGACATAACAATTATCATACTCAATCATCATTCCATACCCAAAAAATCACAATCATCGATACATATCCAACCACCAAAAAATCAAGTTAGTTGCTATTAATTTAAAGAAATTTCGACAGAATTTTCTCTAAAAATATATAGCCAGAAAAAGATAAACCTGTATAAAAAAAAACTTAAAATCATCAAAAAAATCATCATGCCATGTATAATTAGTTAACGGTACATAAGACGGAACACCAACAATACACATGTCGAAAATATCCAAGCACCAAAACATCAAGTCATTCGCTACTAATTTCAAGAAATTTCGGCAGAGTTTACTTTAAAAATAGACGTCCAGAAAAATCTAAACCTGTATACAAAACTTACAATCATCATTTCATACCCAAAATCATCATAACCATATATAATTAGTTAACTTTACAAAAGAAGGACCACAAAAAATATACACATGTCGAAAATAGAGAAACAACTTCGTATTAGTTACAGTTTACACCAAGTATTCTTCAATGTATACCTGAAAATATTTGAAATATAAAAATTATCGAAATATGTGAGTCAAAATAAAACAATTGTAAATACGAAACATAAGATCTCTCTTACTTTACCCTGAATTATCTATAAAAAAAATGAGCACACACATTTGTATGTAGTGAGGGGGGGGGGGGGGGGGGGGGAGATGATGTAGATTGATATAAGTAAGAATTTAGAAAGATTGTAACAATTTATTTAGGAAATGATATGAATAAATGTAAACTTACAATAAAATAAAATTATCTTAGTACCATTTCAGTTGTACTAATAATTTAAATCATACTTATGCATTCGTGGTAGTATAATGGTGTGTCAGTAGAAATTGAGACTATTTGAATAATTATAGGTATGTGTGTGTGTTTGTGCATGTATTGTGTGTGTTGTGTGTCTGCATGAGAAGTAGAGGAATATAGAGTCTTAGTAAGAGAGAATTTCACACTTAGACAATTTTTTGGTCAGTTGTGGATTATTCATCATCAAAGGTGGACAGTTCGATACTGGATTGCATATCAATATCCTTAAAGTCCTTGTATCAATACGAACGCACTTTGCCCAATGAGGAGAATGCACAACCACCTAAATTACTGACATAAACATTAAAATTAACATTATTTATATTGTAGGAATAGTAAAGTTATTGTGATACAGTGACATAAAAGTAGATTTACCTGATTACGGCAGCCCCATCCATAAAGGTCCATTGTATATACTCTATTGTTCTCGGTGAAAAATTCGCTCCAACCCTACAAAGAATGAACCTCACTGTAAAATTAAGTTGAAATGTTGAAAAGATTACATAATTCAATAAAAATAAACTTGTTTAAACTATACCATTTAATTGTCGTAAGATTATTATAACAAAACTTCTGGGTAAACAATATTTGTGGTGCAATTCGACCCATCTTCCGGAAGGAGGACAGTAATACGATCCGAAGATGTGTATTTAGAAAGTGCCACATAAAGGTGTCCATGACTAAAAACAGGTGTTTGCAAATCAATCCCAACGAACTTGACAGATTGTCCTTGGGCTTTATTGATTGTCATAACATAAGTTAATCGAACAGGAAACTGACGTCTTGTCATTCGAAAAGGCAAGCCCAAAGATGTTGGTGTCAATGATATTCTAGGAAAGAAGACTAAATTGCCAATTTTATCTCCATTTAATATCCGAGCTTCGATTACCCTTGAGGCACATCTAACAACCATCAATCGCGTGCCATTACAAAGTCCATATTTTGGTGCAATATTTCGTAACAACATTATTGGGCATCTAACTTTCAACTCCAATTTAAACGGTGGAAACCCTGAAGGATTCAGCGAGTTTAAGTACTCATTAGGATATCGATTCCTAATGGTATGATCAAGCTCATCGCCTTCAGACATTTTATCTGCAACTAAAAAAGTAATTGTTTCTCCTGGAGTAATATTAAGTGCTACAGCATTTATATCACTGACGTTGTCATTGCGAGCAGATAGAATTGTGCATTCAGTGAGAAAGATTGGAGTCACTATACCAACCACATCCAATTGTGGATAGATTTTAAATATCAATTCATTTAAATTATGGCAACGATTTATTGTAGATGGAAGTTTCACAATTTCTTGGGGATTGGTCCCAACCTAAAAAATGAATTTATAATTAGTCACAAAGTGAGATTTAATTCAAAGCATCATGCTATAAAATTCAATTCATGGTTGAATGAAATATTACCTCCATTAAGAATTGAGCAAAATTAGTATTTCGAACGTCTGCGCGAGTTAATCGCTTGTTTAAACCCAAAGTCAAAATACATATACCTTTCCATAGCGAAGACCGTCTCAATGATGCACCCACAATTTGCTCGCGAACACCTTTAGGAATAACAGACAATATTTGTCGAAAGTCTCCACCTAAGACAATAGTGATACCCCCAAAAGGTCTTTTATCGTCTCTGATATCTTGAAGGGTGCGATCAACTGCCTCAACACAGTATCGATGTTGCATATGAACTTCATCCCATATTATCAGCTTTGTTTTTCTAAACAATTCGGCAAGCATTGATTGTTTAGTGAAACCACATATTGAATTATCTAGGGTTTCCAAAGGAATACAAAATGTAGAATGTGCAGTGCGGCCCCCTACCAATAACAACAATGCAATACCAGATGAAGCCACAACAACAACATGTCCATAGCTACGCAATTTGGTTGCAATGGTATTATACAAAAAATGTTTTCCCCGTCCCAGCACCTCCACTCAAAAAGAAAGTAGTAGGTATGTTTTCACATACTGATGTTGTGACAGCAGTATAAGCAGCAAGTTGTGCATCATTAAGGCCGTCAACATTAATTTGTGCATCGGACTGTCGTGCCTCATTCTCAAGTTGTTGGTGTTCAAATAGTAATCTATTTCTAGCTATTGCATTCCAATATCCAGTTGGTTGTGGCATGGGTGGAAAGTCAACTAAGCTCTTCCCCGACTCATGGAGCAATTGATTCATCAAATATAAGCCATAATCTTCAATATGAGCATCAGTTGGATTCAGAATACCAAACATAGTACGAATCTTGTGTGCTAAATCATCACATATATATGATGAGAATTGCTTCCACAATTCAAATGGATGCAATGGAAAGCATTCAGTTAGAATTATAGCAAATAGACTCCTTAATTGGTATGTCATTCTCATAATTGCAGCCTCTTGAAGACACTGTACCCATTCTTCATCATCTTCAAGAAGTCCTCTTGCAACACATGATGACTTGAATGCATCATGCATAACATTATTTACCGTGCGTAGCCAGTCAAATGAAGTAGGTCATCTGACAACAGTTAGAAGTAAACGCAAATAAAACCGCTCACCTGAATTAGGGCTAGCAAAGTACATTCTACCAATTGCATAACCCTTTTGTCTTGGAGTCCATTTATTGGTAGACTTGTTCCAAACAAATTTGTTTGGAAATTCCTAATAAATTAATACACGGGCAGATTCATTTGTAGCGCAACAATCAAAAAAGCCAGTTATAGTTGTTTGTTGATGTGCACCTTTAGAAAGGATCATATCAAAAGATTCAACAGGGTTAAAAACCACACGATGCATCCCAGGCAAATGAAGTGTCAATCGTACAATTGACGGAATCTCTTCGTGTAAAGGATTACCAAACAATCGTTATTCAGCTTCTGGAGGTCCAATATACCTAGCATCAAGATATTGTTGGATCTCATTAATTCCTCCAAGTACCATTGTTGCGCGATCATGTCCTTTATAAATATACTTGTGAATGTATTTTACACATATGAGTCCTGCACAAACTTCAACATTGATATGACAGTTGAACATTCTTGATAAATACGGATTATGTGGCACAACATCTCTATTATCAATTTGTTGCCCCCTCACGACGTACTTCTGACCAGTATTACGATGACGATATACAGGATATCCATCGGAGTCCATACTTGTTGATTCCACAAATGATCGAGGGTACCGCTTGGTACACACCCCATTTTCCATACATGGTGCTTGTGGATTTCGAGCATCACATGGTCCGTGTAACATGCAACCGATGATTGTTTCAAAAAGCAATTGGTCAGTTTGACAATCCGGGATTTCAGCACACACTACTCTGTCCACTTGAGCACGTGTTTGAATTTTATCTGAACCACGAAGGAACAAAAGTGCATGCATGTGCGGTAACCCCCTTTTTTGGAATTCAATTGTAAAAAGATGCGCAACTTTTCGACCAAAGACGTTTGTTTCTATCTCCTTCATCAAAAAATTTCGCTTCAACTCAAAAACTCGGGCCACTAAATCAGGACGGTCAGTAGGGATCTGATGTGGCAATAGTGAGTTAGTAATTTCAGGCCATTTGGGATTTGCAGTCATAGTTAGAAAAATATTTGGGTGTTGATTATACCGCGTGATAGCCATTGAATCTTGAAAATTTTCAAACATACGTCGGGCACTGCCAGTGAATGAAGATGGCAAAACCATTCGTTGACCAACTTGTTCAGGACCAAGCTCATCTGCACAAACATCTGTTAGACCTTAGTAAAGTTCTGCACGAAGCTTCGATTGATTCAACTTGTAGTATGTCAACCGATTTTGTTCAGTAGCGGCCCAAGTATCTACTACAAATTCCTGAAATAGTTTTCCAGCTCGTAAAATTGTTGAATACTCAGTGTCACGTTGAAACATACAATAACTGTAATATTGCAATTGGGTCAGTCAAGTAGATGAAGGTCCACCTTGGGAAGAGTTCCACTGTTTTAAATCTGGCTTCCATCCTAGCTCACCATAAGGGAACAATACTACATAATGCAATGGCAAATAGGCCGGATGACACTCATTAATTTGCATAAGACCATTATCTCCTTTCAAATGTAACACAATATCTCTCATTCCGCTTGATTTTGTTCCATCTCCAGGTAATATTACCGCAATCTCATCGATTGTTGGGAGATTATATCGACGTCGGTCTGTTACAGAACTGTAGTGTAGATAAGCTGGTAAATTCACCCCCGTTAATTCCAATTCACTTAAAATTGTGTGAGCTTGCCGAAATTTCACAGGAAATGGATTGACTTGCAGTAAACAATCTTGTATGGTTTTCAAAACATCTCTTCTCAAGTTAGGATTTTTATTGGTGCGAACATCTAAGGCTGAATTAGGATCATAAATGTACAACTGAGAGTAAATTGGTTCACACCCTGGCTGTGGCATAAGCGATCCTGTTCGATGGCGTAATTCTCCATGGATGGTGAATGTTCTAGGCCCCCTCCCGGCAATTAATCTGTCATCCAAAGTAGCACCAAGACTCGTAAACGCATTAGTTGCATTATACTCTCGTGTGTGTTGACGAAACGATTTTGATTGTTCGTCATTGTTGTCATACAATGCTTTAAGCATTAAAGGAGGTGCAATTAATGGAGGCATTCTAATTTTTCCTTGTAAACAACATTTACCAAAGAGAGGATTTGATATAGATGATTTTGTTAATTTTTCAGCAAGCCAATGTAAGGCAGAACAATGAGGACATGTTTGATTCATCAAGCCAAGGAAATGACGATCTGGAATTTCATGGTTTTGAGGATTAAATGCAACATCCATAGCTACACCTTTTATTGTGTAGGCACTACAGATAAAATTATAGATGTCATACAATTTTATAAAATTAATAAGACATGAATAAGACAGCAAGAGTGAGAATAGAAAATTAAAACTTATAGCGAACACCTGGTGCCTTCATTCGAAGTACGCATATGTTGGAACATGTTTGTCATATACGATGCCCCTGGAGAACATGGGGAGAATGGTTCCAAGACTGTTGTTGTGCTTTTGTATAGGCTTTGAGGAGGCAAGTCTTGGAGCATGGTAGTCATAGGTGACACCACTGAGATATTTGTTCGTGTGACTTCTTCAAGATTATGAGGAGTTTCTTGATTCATGATGGCCACAGACAACCACCGTGAAACAATTGTTGTAGTGTCTTCATTAAGATTTTGAAGCAAGGTGCTTGACGATGACTCTAAAATATTTGTTGTCACTATACTGTCTGTTAGAGGATGTGAAATTTTGGTAGACAAGGTCATTGGTTGAAGGCAGGACCTTTTATTTGATTCTCGTTCTAAACATGAGCGGCGACAACAGCTCAGTGGTAAAGAAGGGAAAAATCTAGGCTAAAAAGGGGTACAATGTTTTGATCGTTGTGTTGCGTGACGTGCAAGTTGTCCCAATTGACGTTTGGAGCACTCATTTTCTTTCCCAGCATAACGCATTTCTGGAGCAAGCATTGCACATTGCGGCAATGTTGATTTTGATATGACATTATAGTTTGGCGCCTATACCACAAACGCATAAAAAATTAATTATTATTTAGTTGAGTTAACGTATATTGTATCGTTTTCCACTAAAGTGTTGCATTAACAGAACTATAGCCACGGTTGCATCCAACACATTGTTCTATAATAATATGTTCGATCAATAGAATATTGAATTTAACAACTTGAAAGGTATGCTAAAAAAAAGATCAAAATATGGTTCAAAGTACTGGGAAAGGTTGAGGTTTCACTATTGATTAAGAAAATAAAACTTGTAACAAAAATGGGACCCAACAAAAGATTCAAATTATATGTCATAACAAAAGCTTAAAGGTTACAAAGCAACATTAAGATTAAGAAACTAAAACTATCAACTACAAAACTGGTAAAAAATACAAAAAAATCATATTTCCTCAGTAATTCAATTGTATACACAGAATAACACTATAAAAAAAATACGTAATATTAAATTAGACAAATCAAAAACATGTTGACAAAACAAAAGTTCAACATAAAATGAAACTTATAAATATTTTAAATCAATAACATCCAAATCCATTGTAAAAACAAAGAGATAATAATAGGATTAAAAGTGATACCGGTTGGCAATCTTTATTTTTTGTTGCTTGTGTAAAAGAGGTTGATTTTTGTTTCCCCTTAAATTTGGCATTCACCAAAGCATCAGACGTATTTTTATCCTTCTGTGTAAGAACACGATAAAAAAAATAAGTAAAACGAAACTTAAAATTATTTAACTTCAATAACATCCAAATCCATTGTAAAAACAGAGAGAAAAGAATAGGAGTAAAAGTAATACCAGTTGGCAATCTTTATTTTTTGTTCCTTGGCTAGAAAAGGTTGATTTTTCGTTCCCTTTAAAATTGGCATTCGCCAAAACGTCAGACATTTTTTGCTCATTCTGTGTAAGAAAACGCTACTTAAAAGGAAAAAAAAAATAAAAAGAAAAAATGAATGTGAAATGGGTGGGAGAGAAAAAATGAATGAGAAATAGGTGTGAAGATACACTACCGCACGTAGAAGGAGATTTTTTAGTTCATGCTCATTGCGAATTACCACTCCTATATTATTATGATGAAGTCTTCAAACCTCTTGACAAAAAAATGTTGAATAGTAAGTATGCGGGTAAAAAGATTAGATAAAAAGTAAGAAAATGAAGAGTAAGAAAAACTTAGCATACGGCCCAAATGTTATTTCCCTTTTGTGACACTAAAGTATGAAGCTTTGTACGGAACATGAAAATGACTTTTGTTCCAAAACATAATTATACTAAGCTTCATTTAATGACTTTTGTTTAAACTCACTTCATTTAATTAATAAGAGTTATTCCTTAGTTGCTCGATTTGAGATTAAACAATTTATCAAACATGTTTGAAAACAACGAATTTTAAAATCCTATAAATTCGCACAACAACAACTAAGCTCCTTCATTCTAAAATCATATAAATTTTGAAAACAACGAATTTTATAATGAACACCTTTTACATAACTAAAATACATATGAATCAACATTAAATGAATCAATGAATTTTGTATGAATCAACAGTAAAAAATATAAATCAGACTCATTTTGGGAAGTAGAAGACATCCGTTTTATTCTATGCGGTTCCCTAAGCATAGAGCCTCAATGGTTCGCAAAAATCTTCGAGTTGCCAAAACAGGTACATACCAAACTATCTATATATATCCAAAACAGGTACATACCAAACCATATCCCTAATGAAATGCAATTGTGACAGAAGTTCTATTAAGATCTATTCCTAAATATTTTTTTGTGATGTTTGGTCTTTTTTTTTACTTCTTATAAAAATTAGATTCTCTCATGTTTATGAAATCAAATTAAATTCTCTCATGTTACAGTAATTGTTTTTCTTAATGAAGTTACATTCTAGATGTGTGAGGTACAGTGATATAGACTTAAGCTCACCAAAGAAGTTTGTCTAATTCGTAAGCTCACCAAAAAAGTTTGAAGCACAATGCACAATCACCAAGGGGTTGCATAAGTGTGTGACTCAATGCGAGTGAAAAGCACAATGCGAGTAAAAAGCACCATTGTACTAACCCAGAAACTTAACTTTATTTCTAGTATTGCTTTGATAATATATCCACTTTAAATATATATCCAGTAAAAAGTACAATGAAGAAGAGATATATACTCAAGTTCTTTTGCTGATTTACATTTATTTGAATATTAACAACAAAATGCATTACCATGTGGAACAGACGTACGTTATAAGCAAAATGCAGAGATTGACTAAGGAAGGACTACAACATACTGATAAAGAATTGGCCTTATGAATGAAATTTTGGCTGCCATGGATATTGTAAAGTATGGTTCATTTGGACAATCTGAGTGTTTGGGTTATTCATGGGGCGGTATGTCATAAAAACCCATGAGCTTTCCTACCCAAAAGGAAAAAAGTTGCTCAAAAGAGTCCAACTAACAAAAACGTTAGGATTCAAACTAAGGATGGGGAACACCCAACTTAATGACTAACAAAAAATGAATAATAGGATTCACAAAAAAATAGGATTCGAGTATAGTACACCAATTACCTTAATAGAAGTCAAGTAGAGAATTCACTTCCTTGATAGAATCTTTAATTCTTGAAGCAATTCCCTGGGAAGAGAAAAATAGGATCAACACAAAACCTTTGGCACATCTATTGTGTTGGAGCAATGTCTAAAGTGCAGATAGAACAAATATTGCAAAAAGAGATGGGATCAGTGAGGGAGCGCATAAATGGTTGGACCACCCCAAAAGGCCCGTCCCAAATATTCACCACTTCGTGGCTGCCCAAATTATTGTTATTATTATAGCCCGCCCAGACGCTCCTCTAATCTAATCACTCCCCACAAATTCTATATCTATATAATACTGCCGCTCACAAATGTATTCACATTTTGTTCTTATGCATATGTGAAATAAGGTTCATACTTAAATAAGGTTGATATTTTTAAAAAACTTCTCATATATAAATAATAAATGAGACTCTTTTTAAACTGTACCTGCTGCAATACTGGAAATAAAGCTACCGTGGTTGCTTTAAGTAAGGAGAAGCAGGTAACAAATAGTACAGTTAACAATACTGGAAATAAAGCTACCGTGGTTGCAGCAGGTACAACGCTATTTAGATTTCAAATACCTGTACATTTTATAGATTTCATTAGTAACAAAGTGTAAAAACCAACGCTATTTAGTTTAATAGCATTTATATTATATATGTGGTTCTTTAAAAAACAAAGAAGAAATTCTCTGTACTGAATCAAACACAATGGAACTGCTCACTTGACAAACCAGCACAAAGGTATTTTCCTGTATTAATAAACTTTTACCTTCATCACAAAACCTGCTTCATCTTTAAAAAAAACAGAAATAACTTACAATCACACATAACAATTATGCCGCATTTTAAGGGTTATCATCACCTAAACCAGTCCATCACAATAACAATAATAATAATAATAATAATAATAATAATAATAATAATAATAATAACAATAAGTATAATAATAATTATAATAACAATAACAATAACAATAACAATAATAATAATAATAATAATAATAATAATAATAATAATAATAATAATAATAAATATAATAATAATAATAATAATAATAATAATATTAATAATAATAATAATAAATATAATAATAATAATAATAATAATAATAATAATAATAATAATAATAATAATAATGTTAATAATAATAATAATAATAATTATTATTATTATTATAATAATAACAACAACAACAATAATAATAATAATTATTATTATTATAACAATAATAATAATAATAATAATAATAATAACAACAACAACAACAACAACAACAACAACAACAACAACAATAATAAAAATAATAATAACAATAATTATGACAACAACAACAACAACAACAACAACAATAACAATAATAATAATAATAATAACAACAGTAATAATAATAATAACAATAATTATGACAATAATTATGACGACGACAACAACAACAACAACAACAACAACAACAACAACAACAACAACAACAACAACAACAACAACAATAATAATAATAATAATAATAATAACAATAATTATGACAATAATAATAATAATAATAATAATAATAATAATAATAATAATAATAATAATAATGAGAATAAGAATAATAATAATAATTATGATAATAATAATAATAATAATAATAATAATGATAATAATAATTATTATTATAATAATAATAATAATAATAATAATAATAATAATAATAATAATAATAATAATAATAATAATTAAGGGTTATCATTCATCACAAAACTTTTACCTAACAAAACCTGCTTCAAGACTGCAAAAAGAAGGGATTCTAATGGGCGTAAGGGTTATCATCACCTAAACCAGTCCATCACCTCTTTTACTCCACAGCTATGCCGCATTTTAATAATTAAGCTCGCATTTTAGCACAATTCCAACGCATAGAACAAATCCTTTAAATTTGAAGTTGGTGACCGAAGCCTTTCAAGACTGCAAAAAGAAGGGATTCTAATTGTTCACAGGTTAGCACAATTTTCTCTGCAAAAACACTTGAACCACACCAAAAACAAACAGAGAACGTACGCTTGAAGAGGATAAGGAGAAGGTTCCTGTTCACAGGTTAGCACAATTAATTTATCTGCAAAAACACTTGAACCACACCAAAAACAAACAGAGAACTGTACCTGCTGCAACCACGGTAGTCGGCAAAGTGCAAGGTCCCGTCGCGGGCGAATTGTGGCAGTCGGCAAAGCGTCGGGATGATTCAGTAGTTCGGCAGTCGGCGGTAGGTGAAGGCACGGCGGAGCGGATCTTGGCAGACAACAAACTTGATTTGGAGCGAAGGTGTTTATTTCTAATTTGGGGAGAAGGATTTATGATTTAGGTGAAGGTGTGATTTCTGATTTGGGGAGAAGGATTTATGATTTGGGCAGGATTTCTATTGAGAGGAAGCATTGTGAGCCGTTAGATTAAAAGTGAAATATCTCAACCGTTCTTGTGGTATGTCAAATGAAAAATTCAAAAATGGTTGTGTTTTATTATATATATATATATATATAATCCCAAATTTTTGACCAGACACATCGAACCCACAACCATCACATCTAAAGGAATCCCACCGTACATATGTCAGAGAAGCTTAGATAGATATTGACACATAATTATAAGTGATTTCCAATGCCAATGCTTCCACAAGCAAATATCCTCGCATTACAAATCAATTGACAAGTACACAATCGCTATTAAATTGTCCTGCATACGAAGCTCTCTTACATCCCTGCAATACGAAACACTACTTCAATTAGACCAGCTAAAAGGATTAAAAATGACAAGACCTTCTGATTCTTCTGGAGGAGAAAAGGCGATTTGCAAATGGTTTTGTTCTCCAAGCTTAGTGTGCGAGAAGGATTTAGAAGCCTGGGAAGATATTTAACCCGTAAAATGACTATTGGTCTGCTCCAGGCAAACACATTTGTAATAAAAACTGTTAATGTCACTGTCTTGGAAGATAATGAAATGGTCTCAAGTGGTGGACTAGGTTGTGTTTGTTCAAGTACATTCATTTCATTCTTCAGACATAATAAATTGCTCCAACTGGAATACCAGTGAACAATCACAGTCAAATTCTCTTACAGTATTTGTCCCGACTATGACACACAAAACTGGTAAAGACTAGAATTTTCTGAGTTAATTTTTCCAATTGAATGCATATGAAATTATCACCCGTCAACCAAAGGGCCAAGTGAAATGGCATAGCCTTGAAGGAATAACTTCAAGGACGCTGCCTCAAATCCCAAATGGATTAGAGTATCTTTGACAAAACTAGTTCAGGGGATTAGAGTATGAACTATCAGGACTGCATTCTGAATCAGAAGAAGACCACAGCGTGTTTCAGGTCAATCCCAAAAAGGTGGGCAAACATAACATCACAAATTCTCCTACAATTCTCCTAGGTTGAAGTTAATACTTGATGCTAAACCACCTAAAAAACATGGTCAAGGTGCATAGAGCCTAAAATCTAATCAATATCTGATCTTGGTAAATATCAGTTTCTAATCACACTTTTCTAGGTTCAAACAACCATCTAGACATGTCAAATGGATTGAATGAAATACAGAAAATTTCATTGTTAATAGACTTGAAAAAGAGAAGCAAAGACTACAAAGCAACACAAGTGTTCCATCAGAAATATGTCAAACAAGTAGTATAAATTCAAACCAACATTAGAGGTTTGTGTAACATTATGTTTGCCAAAACATAGTATCTATAAATTTAGAAAAGGGGAAAACTGCTTTAAAATCTTACCCACTTCTACATATACGAATCACAGTTCTGAAGCATCCACCTCCCCTTGATAGACACCCCATAATTGAGGTATTTCCTCTTCATACTTTGTCACAAACCTCTCCAAAAAATACTTCTCTGCAGGAATCATAACAGTTAACAAGCTCACATCTTTCTTTATCAAACCTTTCACTGATAATGCTTGAATAACATAGCACCGAGGGATAATCCTCTTCTCCAAACTGAAAAGGAGAACCGCTGGGCAACTTGCAATTACTCTGGATGGCCATCCCATTTTGTTCACCAGAAAGTCCATTGCTCGAGTGATTTTCTTCTCAGACAAGATCATACAATTTGGTTGCTTTCGAAACGCTAACAAAATGTCATCCTTGGACCAACCCCAATTCTTATAAACCTCGTAGCATCGATCCCATATAGATTTATTACCCTCCCCTGAAAACACATGTACTGCCAACACAAACTGAGATTTCAAAGGATCAAATCCCATTCCCTTAACCTTAGCAACAGTTTCTCTAAACTGATCATGTTTTAGCATTACAGCCTCAGGGAAATGAGTTAATAGCAATATGACACAGGATTCGGGTACTCCAATCCCCCTCAAAACCGCAATATTTGGTTCAAGATTTTTGGTATAATCCTCAAGAAAAATCCAGGTTGTGCGCCTCGTGGCTGCAACAATCTTTTCATTGGATTTAAGTACACTCTTGAGGAAATTATAATTAGGTAATATTTGGTTCTTTAAGCTTCTTGTCAGGAGAGTAGGATCTTTAGAAACTGCTCTCGCTATCCCAGCATTTGTAAACCCAATAGAGTGGAAAAACTCAAGTTTGGGCAAAAGGGTATTCTCAGGACTAGATAACAGAAGGCTTGGGCGTTTCCGAACAAGATTTGCTATCTGGGTTTCACTGAATCCATTGTTTCTGAGTAACCTCAGAACAGCATCTGGCTTTTCTGTGGTTTCAAAACTCACTTTCCCAGAAGCTAAAATTGCAGTTTCCGGTGATAACCCACATGAATTAATAAGGTAGGAAGCGGTATATGAATCTTGATTCGAAGAAATTTCTGATGAAACTGCTGATTCTAAAGTTAGCCCAGATGATTGTGAGATGCAGGATGAAGTGTAACGCCGTCGAAGTGTCCAGCCGTTTGAAGAAGTTTGGTTTAGGAGAAGTGATTGGTTTTTGTGCAAACAAAGAGATGGGTATGTCGAATTTATTGCAATATTCTTCACAGGGAAGAATTTGCTACAGAGAAATACACTTGAAATCATAGCCAAATAATGAAGATAATATTCCGTGAAACAAACTCACCAAATCTGCTGCAGCCTCTTCTTTCTTTGAGACGAGTCGACGACGTTCTTAAGTAATGGACGCTTGTTATATAATTCTAGCTTTATAGAAGCTTGAGAGTGCACAACCACCCCGCCCCCCAATGCAATTTATACGAACAAAATTCCATACATTATAATCGAATATTATATAAAACATTACTATATAAATTTTAATTATTAAAATATAAAATTTGACACGAATTTTCATATCAAATCTTATATTTTAATAATTAAAATTTATATAATATTTCAAATAATAATTGATTATAATGTACTTATATTTATTCTTATACTATAGCATAAAACATCATTTTTATTCTTTTATTAAACTTTATCGTTGTTTTTATAAATTTTCTTAGATTTATTTTTAAATTATAAACTCAATCTGATTCCATTGTCCTATCAAGTATCGTTATTGTTAAGACATGTTTGCATGTATCAACTTTTTTTTCTTTTTTTTTACGAGTTATGCAATTTGTATATAACTGGACTTCAACTTATTATGCTTCTGATGTTGAAGTGCTTCGTGTAAACGACACGAGTTAAATAACATATTGAGTTACCCACTGTTCTGTTCATAAAGTACTTGAAGATTAGGTAATAAACTCCTCTGCTTGAATATGGCAGAGAGTATTAATCTTAGCATAGCTCTAGACTCTAGTTATGCTAATTGCACGAATGAGTTTATCTGGTGTGTGCGTATACACACACACACACACACACATATATATATATATATATGTATGTATATTTGTAACATCAAATATTTAAGGAAAAACAATGAGAATTCTCAGTTTTTACAACATTGATGTCATATTAGATTCTCTCAATTTCCTGAGAAATAAGTTTGTCTAGTTCTCGGTCGAGGAAAAGCAAGCCTAGTTACAAAATCACTTTTGAACTAGTCAACACATAATGTTATCATTGAAATACCAACAAAACTGTAACTGTTCAAGCCAATTAAGTACAATGAAAATTTTGAGATGCAAAAGCCCATGCCGCTTCACTAGACAGTAGACAGCAGTAATGTCTTCAATTTTTACCTTTCTAATTGTTATTCCCCAATAAAGAAAGATTAGTGAAATATACTTTTTACATGTTATTTTATCTCTAGTTACATTCAGAAATGCATTGTTATTCACACAATGAATAAACAATTTCATAGGGAAATTCGCCACCATAAACCTGCACATTGCATAGATGCAAGAAAACAGATCAAGCGTTTTTAGTAGTTTTCTGAACAATGCCCGATTGATGTATCATAAGCCATAACAACAATCAATACGACGGATATCATCTAGCAGGAGCACCAATGGTTTCAGCAAGTTCTTCCAGTAATTCCTTCTGTTCCATACTAGCGCAAGACTGCAAGAATAGACCATTATGATGGCAGGAATTGCATTCAAGACATGGTATTGGAATCTCAAAAAATGTTACCGCTGATAAAGCCAAGTCTTGCAATAACAAAAGTCAAATGATTTGTACCTGTACGGCCGTCTCAATGTCACCGTCAAGAAATGAAGTGAGCTCAAAATTCATCTTTAGCCGGTGATCAGTAACCCTATTGTCCTAGGGAAATAGGTAGTGAAGGAATTCATTAAATTTTTACCAGTGCAGACTTTTTCTTAGGGAACATGTCATGCTAAATTAAGCTGAAGATAATTAAAATAATATGAACTACCTTGTAATTGTATGTCCGAATCTTCTCTGCACGAGCACCACTGCCAACCTGCAATTTTGGGAACAGTATAAAATTCAAGAGGAGGACCAGTTAAATGGACTCATGATGCTGCATATCATGCATTGGAGAATACAATCTTAAATTAGGATTTGAAGCTTCAATTAGCCCTATTTTTTGGGAATTGGCATCTTAAGATACTGACTTGAAGCCATTTTCAAGCATTTAGGATATGTTTGTAATATGAAAAACTTGAGGGAAAACGAAGGAAAAAAATAAAACGGAAATGAAATCCAAAAATTTATTGGAGCTTAATTAACCATTTGTTAAAGTATATATTTACATTATTCTTGATATTAGAATTTCTAAAAGTATAGATAATTAGACTAATCTTCATTAAGATAGTTTATCTTCTATAACTTTTTGTTTTCCTTTTCCTCAGTGTGTTTCCAAGTTCCAAACGTAACGTCAAAGATTTTCAGAATCCTCACAATATATCAACACTTCATGTGAAAGGATTCTTGTAGAACTATCAAATTCTCTTGTGGAAATATCAATTTTGTTTTCTGAAACTATACTTCAACGAGTAAAATTTATTATTAGATAGTAAATAATGATTGAGAAAATTTTGTTTAAAAGTTTGTCAAATGCAAACCTTGGTATTCGGAAAAAAATGATTGCCCTTCCATTCCTTCTGTGCATGCTATTTTGAATATATTACCCTCATGTTCAAAAAGTTATAGAAGAGAGTTCAATCTTTCTGGACGCCATTCCCAAGGGTATATTGGGAAGCAAATATCAAGTTTATGTCAAGTACTCTTTTTCTTAAACTAAGTGCCAAGTGAACAAAGTCGGCAATTCTCTGTTGTTTCAGGTAATACAAAGATTGAAATGGAAAGTGAGATCCGTTTTGTCGCATATTTTGCAACTTCATCATGCTTGTTCTACTTATCTATGAGTAGAGATATCAAACCTGTGACTTTCTTTCATTCCTTATGGACTCTCGTTGCTCCCTTAATTTGATCTCATACCTGGTACAAGGTCATGAATCATCACACAACTAAACAAGAACAGAGTAAACTTAAAATTTCTAAGAGAAATTGAAAGATACAACTGAACATGCTTATATATAATTAAACTGTACTTGGGGGTCCAGCAAAGATGGGTCTTTCTATTTCAAGATATCTAGGCAAAGAGGTATTAGTGTAGTACTACTGCCCTCAAGAACTCCAGTTAATAATTGAGTAATAAAATATCTGAAAAGGGAATAGAATGCAAGTAAATGTTACTCTCTCCATTCCGAATATAAGAGCTATGTCGACCACTGTAAGTCAATTTGAGAATTTTTTAAATTCAAAATTGATATGACTTCACTTAATTTCATACACTTACGAATATTGTAAATTTTCTATAATGTAATAAAAATTACAAATTTTATTGTTTCAAATTTTTAATGAATCACATAACTTTGAATCTGAAAATGCCTCAAATTGAATTCAAAAGGTCAAAATTGCTCTAGTTTTTTGTAATGGAGGAAGTATAATAGAGTAATTTATCTATTTACATCTCCCATCTTAGAGAATATATATATATATATATAAAACAGAGATACATAGGAGATCCTTGGCTTATGCTCCCTTCCTCATAGAAAATGAGTCCTAATTTACGTTTGCTCTCTTATTCAACTACTGAGGTATGTTAGGATGATAGGACATAATTTGACATATTTCTGTCCGAATAATAAATTTTATTGTCAAAATTTTAATATTGAAAAATAAAACTTCGAAAAAAGAAATTATACCCAATTGTGTCATGAACAATGTTCTAAAAATCCCCGTGTAGATTTGATTAATCTCCGTCTGGGCGCTAGACGGTCCTCTACCGCCTAGATTTGGTTGGGCGCCTAGGACTCTCCTAGGTAGAACGAGACCTCTACTTTGAACTTCTACAATACTTCAAATAAATTTTCAAGTCTTAAAAATTGTTTTTTAATAATTTACATGTAAAATTTTATAAAATTACATCTATTTCATACTTTGTATAGTATAACAAGTATGTATAATAGAAAAATAAATAAATAAGACCACCTAAAAAAACGCCTAGGCACCATCTAGGTGGCCTAGGCGCCCCCTTTGCCACCTAAGTCCGCCTAGCGACTTTTAGAACACTGGAATCTTAATATTAGCAAGAAATAAAAAATAGAAAAAGTAAACAACAAAAATAATCTCTTTTGTTTTTAGGTTAGAGGGAGTGTAACAAAAAGATTAAAAAATTCAATTGGTGTGCCAGTATATTTGCATTTGTCCCTTTCTGTATATCAAAACCTAGGTTGAAACCTGAGCAGTAATTCAATCTTAGATGATATCTAACTTGAGCCAAGTATTCAACGCACAAATTTTTGACTATGTTAATCTTACTTATCAACAGAAATAATAATAAAATAAAGTACTTTACTCCAAGAAAATGTCTCACAATTTTGCTCGTAATAACTGCATTGCACGGTTTTTATTTTTAAGCTGACTCCTTTCTTCAGTGCAAAAAATTCTAATTCCCGTTGGTTTATGGAAAAGATCTACAGCTGTCTCAACCTTGTTGACATTCTGCCCTGCACAATAGAAGTCTTGTAGCATGAGAGATAATGTGTAAAGAATTAAAATGTGTAAGAAAAAGATGTACAATACCATACACAAATGTAGAGAATCAAGGATATTTCATCTCATCATGCATAACAATGAAATGTTCGCTGATATATACCTCCAGCACCACCAGACCTTGCAGTTGTAAGTTCAATATCTTTTGGATCAATTTCCACCTCAACTTCATCAGCCTGAAACCAGATATAGCCAAAAAGCAGTGAACCAAACATAAGGAACAATGCATTCATTAAGGAATGAAGTAAAGAAAAATGAATCACAAAGCAAAGCATAGATCAAGCTGATACAAGATCCTTAATACATAATGATTCACAGCCTTGAAACACTTATTTAACCACCATTTATATTTGATAGCAAATCGGAATGGAACTCAAATCAAAGTAATAAGGTCACCAGTGAGACCAATTTAAAAAAATGGGTATATTACCAAACAATATCAACACCAACAAAAATAAAAAGAAATTCACTTCAAGAGGAACCAAGACTATTGTTGCTTTACGAAGATCATGTGCCACAATCCGACGCAGAAGACATCTAGAATAATTAGTCGATGGAGAGGTTTTACCCTTGACATTCTAGACTAATTAGTCGATTCAGAAAATAGTAGAACAAAACAGACATTGAAGTTTTGAGTCAGATATATGTAAGTACTTTCGCTAATGCATAAAACAAACTTACCTCTGGCATGATAGCCACAGTTGCAGTAGATGTGTGAACACGGCCCTGGGCTTCTGTCTGAGGAACACGTTGAACCCGATGGACACCAGACTCATACTTTAACTTGCTATATACACATTTCCCTTTTATTTCCATCACATACGTCTTGAATCCTCCTTTTTCAGCCTTAAAGTGTAGCTAGATTTAGCCAATTGCAGACCAAAAAATAGCAGATGAAGTATGAATTTGAAGATATACCTCAGAACATGATAATGGGGAGTATCTCAACGGGCTCCGTTCACAGTACCTTTGATACATGCGTACCTAAAGGACATTCAAAAATTACTACCAATAAGGATAATAGTTACTACCCATAAATTCTCTGATCGGGAGAAATATATAAGCATTAGAATTTGGGGGATTTACTCTGTCAAGTTTCCTTACATACATTAGTTGGTTATGTGAATAAAACAGTCAAAATAATTAACAACGTTAGTCCTTTGGACTCCACAACAATAAAAATGCTTCATCAGAATTTGGAAGATGAAACAGAAAAACCTTTCAGATAGCAATTACATGAATGGTTGTTTCCTCAATTACGTAGATGGAGAAAACGAACAGCGGGAAGATCAAATTTAGTAATCAATCCAAGTCGCACAATTCTTTTTGATAAATAAAAGTATATTCATTGAGGCACCAAGGGGGTGTCACCCATGTACAACAGAGTTACAAAAAAACAGGGAGAACCCTGCACCCCCAAGCCACTCCGACACAAACACCAAGTCACACAAATTTTACAACATCATTTCCTCATTAACAAAATTTTCAATTTCTAAGAAGGCTTGATATTGAAATTCTATTCTGCTATTTAATTTGACTTGAGTTTAAAACTTTGGTATTTGTAGAGTTACTTGTCCCAAAAAACTTTATAATATGAAGACATGGGAGATTACATATACCAGTTTAAGAGAGTAAACTGATGGCACGTTTCCATGGACATATCATGTACTTGGAATGACTAAAGAAACATGTACCTACAAGATCACCAGCCCATAATCCAGCTTCATCGCCACCAGTACCAGCCCTCACTGCGACATAAAAATAAATCTTTATACCATTTTATACTCTTCACGGAAAATTTGAATAAAAGAAGTTTGTAAATATCTTATTTCATCCATGAATTTCTAGATTTGGCTTGAAAAATTCTGAAGAGTTGAGTAGTGCATCAAGCATCACATGCTGTATTTTATCCCTCTACCAAATTAAATAAATCACTGTATGTCTTGGGCACCTTGATAAAGCCGCAACAAGCAGCTACATGACGTTACTATATCAGATAGCTCTAGGACAACATTTGGTGCATACAAGTACCAGACAATAAAAATATGATTTGCACATCATTATTTCACAAAAACTGCTGTCTGAAATTTGTTGAAAATTTCAGAGCACCAGATGCGTGAAAATATAACAATATATGCAACAAAGTAGGTCAGGATTGAGTTTAAAGTCGTACACTAATCTTAATGCTGTAGCCCTAGCATGCTTATAGAAGGCACATCCACTTTGGAAATCTAAAACAAGAACTATGACCCCAGATTATGAAAGACTGTTAGGCCCAAGGAAAAGTGTCCAACATGAATATTATGTTACAAACTTCCCAATACTTGTTAACTGGCATAATTTGGATCTGAATTTAGCACAAGATCTTTCATATCCATTTAAGCTTCATATGCATTCATGCTATCCTCTCAAATGTCTAGTATTTCCTTATGTTCTGATAGTAACTTATTGAAAATTGGTGAAGTAGAAAAACAAACTATCCGTCAACATATTTCATATATGATATGTTTGACAGATCCACTTTAAACATTTATCAGGAGAAGTGACCCGTAATGAAAAGGTTCTATCATAAAAACAGAAGAGAATTATACCTTCGAGCAAGATATTTCTTGAATCAAGAGGATCAGTGGGAATCAGCAATTGCTATTAATGAAGGACAAGAAAACAGATTTCAGAAACTAATGCAGCTGAGAGGTACTAAAGATAAGACCTAATTAGACAGAGAAAACCATGATAAGAGAAATTATTATTTCATAACTAAAGTTTAATAATGAAACCTTGAGGTTCTCCTCAAGATTTTTCAATTGATTGGACAAGGTCTCGATTTCAGAAGCAATCATCTCAGCCATATCAGTGTCACTACCTTCCTCTTTTGCCAAAGCTGACAGAGAAAGAAGAAGCTGGAGTAAAATACACAGACAATAATAAGACTTTCGGCTCTTGCAATGCAAGAGAGGAGCAGATATGTGGAAGAAAACCTTTGGCTTCTTCTAGCTGCATCTGACAATTCTTGAATCTCTTGTACATTAATACAACCTATTAGTCAAACAATACACAATGAATTTATTATTAAGAACCTATAACATGCTGCAAGTTTCACATACCATATACGCCTGGAAGGGGCATAATGAACACAAAGACTGTGATACCTCATCAAGCTCTGCCATGGACTGTACCAGCTTTTGGTATTCACTTGGATTTGTGACTATATCTGGTTCAGCCAACTTAACCTACAGTTGAGATTGTCAATCTACAGATATCATACAAACAAGTCCATCAACCATCCATATGATACTGTAACAAGACTGTATTTGAACATCATAATCAGTACTTATTTATTTATTTATATTTATTTTGAATAGATGCCACCTAAATCTGAATTATATGGTCTGAATGGTGAAAAAACATGTTAGTTCCATGTTTATCCTAGAAATAATTTGTAATATCATGATGCATTATTAACGACGCAATACACGTTTTGCTCTTAGAAGTGGTCACAAAAATGATGACTATTAGTGTGCAATATTGATGGTAGTTTTGTGTATATGGAAAAATTCAGCAACCATATAAGCCCAGGATCGAGAATATTTCATCTATCGGTGGTCACTTAATGATGTGTGGCACCCCAGAAGTCATCATGTTTACCCCTCAGGAGATGTCAATTGGGATACCCGTTACACATAACACGACACAGGAACATCTCCAGCCAACATAGGTCATACTCCTGGAACAACATTGGCATAACCATCATGGAAGCACTTCACGGAGATGAGCATAAAAAGCCATCAAAGCAGCTCAAGTTCCTTGGATGGCCCTTGTTATTAGTAAGCTCCGCATCACCAATTTCAATGTAGCGTTTCCAGACTAGTAAAGACATAACTGGCAGCTAGATTGTTGGAGGCAAATCAGAGGACACCACATTTCGTCCTTGTCCACTCCGAGGCATTCCCCCTTTGGTTTTTCTTCAGCTTGTTTAGTGTGAAATAAAAGCATTTGTGGAGGGACAAATGACATCCTAGTTCACATTATGACAGTCTTGATTCTTTGGCACATCTCAGAGATATGTAAGGCCATATGGCCTGTACCCTACTTATAAAAGGAGATCCTTCATTCTCACCAAGAACGGGAAAAATAGAAGCCTAAATTCTCTAAAACTATCAATTCGTGTTCTTCTATAGACTACTATGTTCACATAACCTGCTCTACATATACTAATGTATTCATTAAGAAAATGATGACCTTACCATACCTTTTGACATACATGAGCCTATAATATGAATATTATAATATTTGTAGCTTAACTTTCACTAGTGAGCTCTTAATTTGGAACATTTGGAAAATGTAAAATGATGCCTTCCAAAAAAGGGTCAAGGATAAGTATATTAAGACAAGCACAAATTTTGGAATTCAACTTGTTATTATGGAAGAGAGTTTAAGGATCCGCGAAATACATCACTAGTAAAGTCTTCCTTTTTTTTATTTGTTTAGCCTTTAGGTAAGTATGCCAAAGGGTTTGATAATTTTGTAGCAGAATCTAGACTATCAGTTGTTTGGTAATGTGTTCAATTAGTCTGGATTAGTTAAGTCTCCATTAATTAGGAAGTTCTTTATGTTATAGGATAAGGAAGCCCTTTTCTTTGTAAAAAAATATTATATAACTCTATTGAAATAGTCAATGTCTTGCCAATCTGAATAGAGTTGAGTATTGTTGGGATTGACTCATATTTCTGCGGGTTCGACTAATGGCCACTACAACAGGGTGGTCGGGGGTTTCTATTGAATACATCAGACAAACACAGGACTAGCCAAATTGGTGAACCTGGGTATATCGCGTGTTCTTACTTTTCCGTTCTTCATCTTAAATTCTAACAAGTATTTATAGTATCCGGCTTTTTGTTTTTATAAGTAACTTATTTTGCATTCTTTTCTATGGCAAGCCACCTAAAAGGCCTTAGTGAGACTCTACAGTTTTCACCTTCTTCTTCCCTCTTTCCTAAAATTATCGACTTAGATAATTATGCACCAGATTTACAAACGCTTGTAAAACTAAAGCTTCACACTGATCCATGCTAAGTTCCAACTCTGTGTTGATAAGGAAAAGAAAATCCCCTAAGATGAAGACTTTCAACAATTCCAACAGAAAGACCCCAAGACTTTCAACTATTCCAACAGAAAGGGGCAATTCAAATGCTTCATACAAATCCCGTGTTTCATTCCCATCCAACTCACCACGAGATTGAACAGCGGTTCGTGCACCAACCCCCAATTCAACCGCTAAAGCCCTAAGCTTTGACCTCAAACTCACCCTGAGCCGTTGTTGCACCACAAAAACCTAACATCATAGGGCTAGCACATTTATATCCTTATTTAATGGAATGTCCTGTGTCACAAAAAAATCTCTTCAAATTGGGAGGGGAATGAATACAATATTGACATCACATTTTCCACAAACAACAACACTAATTTTTTTCATTTAATTTTCTTAACTAGTGCTTTACTAGTAAAAATTCTAACTTCCACGAGCCCACTGTACCCTTTCTTTTTTGCACTCTAGTTTAAATTGTCCAATTGAAGGTTTCATCCTACAAAATAAATTGCTCGAAAACATTTCGTCTCTAAAAAACTTAACCCAAGTTTTAATATCTTCTATTGTTCATTTAAAAATATAATTTTGAAAAAATTGTAGGAAAAAAAAAAACTTACAGATAATTCTTTCCAAGTTTTCTCAGCAGACTCGAGTTTTGTAATAAGATAAGGCTCCTACAATTTCATCAAATAGGAAAAAAAAACATTATTAACATTTCAATAACAAATTGCAAATGAATCAGAAAAAATCTACGGCTCGAGTTTATGAAGAAGTAAATAAAACGGACCGCCATGCAAACGATTCTTCTTGGAGGTATGTGATTGGGCGAGGGGCGAAAGAACGACGATCTTAGGTCCCGGAAACGATGTCGGACTGGTAATCGAGATGAATTTGGGGAGATAGTAGCTGTGAAGCTCGTTGTTAGGCTGTTCATGGCGAACGAACGTACGGTTGTAACTTGTGTACTTTGGAATGGATAAAGTGATGCAGCAGCTCTTGAGAGAGAGAGAGACTGATGATGACGAGGTATAGAGAGGGTGAATCAGTGAACTGTGAAGATTGTGGTCTGGACCGGGTTAATTAATTCAACCCGCGGTCGTATGAACATGGATAAAAAACCAGCATAAATACTGTAGCAGGAATGGACGGATTCGGCCGTAGAACTAGAGCCACACAGGAGCCACGGCCTATCAACTTTGAGTTTTTTGTCAAATTCTTTTATAATTGAGTTTTTTAATGAATATTATTAAGACACACACAATTATGTATATAGATTAAAAAAAAATTAATTTAGTGGACATAGGTGGGAGAAATTAGAAAGTGATGAATTATGGATAGTATAAATTTATTATGAGTTAACCGTTGTAAAAATATAAGTTAATTAAAATTTTATTATTAAACAAATCAACATAATGGTGAAAGAACAAGTTCCGTCCTTCTGCATTATATAAAAAATATAAAAATAATAATTGACAAAAAAATTTAACCATTTTTCTGTAAAGCTTTTTCTTCAACGGAAAACTAAATAATATAATAATATTTTATAATTCTTATCACGCCCCCTAATTTATAAATATAATAAAATTAATCTAAGGGTAACTTATTAACTTAAATGAAAAACTTAATTTGTTTTTTTATAAATTTTGTAATAACATGAAAGAAAATATATAATTTTTATATTTTAAGATTTACATTTTTTTGTTTTTCGTCCTAAACTCAGAAACATAGTAAAAGGGTAAATGTAGCATAAAAGGTAAAAATTCATGAAGTTTTTTGATCCTTTTACTCTTTAATGTTTTATAAATATAAGAAAATATTTAAAATATTATTATTATTAACTTAGTCTGTAGATCACGTCATCAATTTATGATATAACATGTTCAATTGAATGTAAGTAAAAAATATTAAAAATTTGATAACTTGATTATAAAAATTAAAAAGTCGATAATCAAAATAGAAAAGGGTCAATAGTTTAAAATAATAATTTATATTTAATCCCTTAAATTAATATCATTGCCAAAATTGTCATTATTACCAACTCTTAAATTACCTTAAACAAGATAGGAAAGAAATAGGTTTTGATATTGTCGTTACTACTTACCAATTGTCTCACAAATTTAAAAATAATAGCAAATGAGAGGCAATAAAATTTTACCAATATTACTATTAACTTTTTAATGGTATTGATTACTTATTAATTTTTTACTATGAACGTTTAAATGTGAATTTCATACATAACACCCCAAAAAACAAAAAGAGAGACAATGAAAAACAGTCTATATTCCCCCTAGCTATACAAAATCAAATATGCTTTCCCTTTCACGTAGTTATTACAAAGTGGTTAGCATTGATATTATACCGTATAAAAAATAAAGTCATACCAAAGCTTATTACGCCTTGTAATCCATCAAATTATTAAAACCCTCGTATTTATTTTTAAGAATTATAATTTTGAATTATGATCTATAATATTATAAAAAATTTAATATTTTTACAGAATTTTTTAATATTTTTACATGAAAAATATCGCTATAGATCTATAACGACGATTTTGGCTATCTCTATAAATCTACAACGATAATTTATATATAATAATATTAAAAAATCATGTAAAAATTTCACTTTTCTATTATAATTATTATAAATAAATATGACTCTAGTGTTTATCAATTTATTTAACCCTAGGGATCTATAAGTTTATTAAAACCTAATAAGCAGTGATCAACTAATTAAAAACCCCGAGTGATGCCAAAATAAGTAATTAATTAATTTATTTGCTAACTTTAGTGCAAGGGTTTCATCATCAGCCAAGAGGTGAATTACAAATTTACAGACAAACAATCTCGTTAAATGACAATGCTGTCCTATACACAACAACATTTAAACAAACACCCCCAACTGCAAAGTCTGAAAAAATCAGTCCACTTGTGTCACCCTTTTCTCCGAACCCAACAGCCCAAATACAAAGAATCCAGGGGCAAAAGTGTAGTTTCAGTCGAAAGGTTACTTTATATTTTTCCTAAACCGGGTTTAAGCAATTTTGGGAGAAATTATTTTGGTCATCATGCTTTGTTTAATGCTATAAACATTATGCTTTGGCGGGTACGCAAATAAACAGACGAAAAGCGCTCTCCCCTGGAGAGAGAAACAGAATGAGAAGGAGAGTGAGTTTTAGAGAGAGAAAGGAAGAGAAAAGGTAGCTATTTGAAAAACAACCAGAGTCGCAGAGTGATATTTGTATATAGATGTAGATATAGTGAGGGAGAGCATTCTTCTCTCCATTACAGTGAAGCTATCTTTTTGCTCATTTCGATCAAGCTCTCCAATCATCCGATAAACAGTGTGTATGTATATTTATGTACAATATTCCGTTTTTGCTGCCCTTTCTTTGTTCATTCTGTAAAGCTGGGAGAGGGGTAAGACCTAAATTTTAATGGACTTGTACGGACGGAGTACGGGCAGAAACGGGTCGCAGACGGATCCGCCGGCGGAATGGGTTCCGGCGGTGCCGGGAACTGGTCTTGAAGGTAGTCTATTTATGTTAGCATTTGAATTTCAGCGAAATTTTGTGTGTGTAAACACATTGTGAGGTTCTAGGGTTTTGAACATGCAAGTTTTTTTTTTTTTTTTTTTTTTGTGAATGTAGAATCTATGAGGCGGTTGGGGTTAATGGGCAGAGAGTTCTACCCGGAGCGGGGAGGGGTACCTGACTGTGCATACTATATGCGGACTGGATCATGTGGATATGGTAACAGGTGTCGTTACAATCATCCTCGTGATCGCAACTCGGTAAGCACTTGATCATATGGAATGCATTTAAAAATCATTTAAGGGTAGTGATATTGTTGCTTTTCTGATTTATGTTTCAATTTTGCATTTCTAGCTCAGCTAAAAAATTGTACTTTTGTTAGTATTGAATGTGCTATGCTATTCTGTACATTTGAATTTTCTTCATAGTGTAAAGTTTAAAAGCAAAGGAAGAAAATGTTTAGTAACCAATTAATGGTGTAATCGATTGAATTTGGTGGTTGTTAGTTCAGCTAAAAAATTGTACTTTTGTTAGTGTTGAATGTGCTATGGTATTCTGTACATTTGAATTTTCTTCATAGTGTAAAGTTTAAAAGGAAAGGAAGAAAATGTTAGTATCCAATTAATGGTGTAATCGATTGAATTTGGTGGTTGTTAGGAGGAAAAGCTAAAATGTGCCGACCCAATATTGTCGGCTTTCTATTACATCTAGCTGACATAATTTTCGGTTTCCATGGGCTCTGTGTATTTACTTTGTCTTAATTGTTTTTTGTCGTGTTTCTCATGCCTAATATTGGGCTTTAACTGCTTAAGATTGAACATAGGGAGACCATATTTCAATTTTCAGCCTTTGGATTAATTGTGTCATTGATGAACTCATTAACATAAATCCAAACTCTAAATCAGTAATCAGCTTTCGATTTCTTTCCGTAAGTTTATCTAGAAATCACAAAATTGACACAATGAATCACAAAATAAGATTTATAAAATCGTATAAGAAAATTGTTTTTTTTAATAAGTAACAAACTTAGGGTTTTATAAATGAGAAAGATTGTACGAATCGGTGGGAATCATTTTCGCTTGCTAGGTGTCGCAGAAGAATGAGAGATAGAGAGAGAGAGAGGGAAGGGACTAAATCTGAATTTTTGTGTGTTATGCACGATTGCGGATATGGAGGTGAAGAGTCAAATGGGGGGGGGGGGGCGTCTATGAGGTATGATGCTCAGTTCACGGCAATAGCAGGTTGAGAATAGAAGTGGAGGGAGAGACTCAAAAGAACACGAGTGAAAATAAGAATTGAAAACCTCAGGTTTCGTTTAAGACATAGGTGATGTTGGTGAAAACTGAAAATTAAGTAGAGACTAACGAAATGGAAATGCAAAAAAAAAAAAAAATGAAAAACCTAAGGGTTAGTTTTAGATTTAGGTGTTGTTTCATAACAGTGTAAAACTACTTGGTACTTACTGAAAAGTTAATGTTGAATTATAAGTGTTGAAAGCTTTTAGCTACTGATTTTTAAAATCTACAATCATTTGTTAGCTGCAATGAAATCTAAGTCCCAAAGTCTGTTAAGTTGTTTGACTGGCAAAGGCATGTAAGAATCTAACATTTAAGTCTGCAACAATGTCCTTCAGCTCTTTTATTTGTCATTCTCAAAATACTCGTATTATATTAATTGTGTAGCCTTTTTTCTTTTACCTTATGATTGAAATAATGCAGTGTGACAGAGCATAACACAGAATGTTGAAAATCTACAAGCACTTGGTTCCTATTACATCATGTGTGGCTCTCTCCAATGTACTGTTAAAAATCACAACATACATCATTTTAGACTATACCCCCTCTGTCCACTTTAGTTGCAACACTTTCCTTGGGATGTTCCAAAACCTTGCAAGTTAAGTTTTTACCTTATATAAATTTTATCCAAAACTATCCATTTATAATAAGTAAATTTTTTTTTATGGTAATTAATCTTTGCTCCAGATTGCTATAAGAGTGAAAAACTAAATACTTCTAATTCTGTGGGGTCTATTAAGAATACTTTTAAGATATAATATCAAAGCTTATGTATTTCTTAATCTTGGGCAAAAATAAGTGTTTGAAACAACAATGTGATTTATTACTAGGTCAAATAGGGTTTAGAAATGGAATAGAGGAAAAAAGAAGGTAGATACGTAAAATATTTAAACAATCTAATTGACCTAGACAGGCTAGACTTTTTATTACTACATACTGTAATTAAAAGATCTAATTTAGTTACAATCAATTTATCCGTATATAATACAATATTTATTTACTTGTAATCCATTAGTTTTCATGGCTTCACATTAAATTAGAAAGGAGGGAGTATGGTAATTTATTGTGCCAAAAAGGCATGCAAAGTAAAAGGATCTCAGATTATCATCAATATAATATAATACTGATTCCACCTGTAATGGACCCATGACTTTAATTAGCATAAGAATGTCTTTGAGGGCAAAAATGTCTTTGTTGGAGTTATTATTAGTCCCCTTTCAGATAAAAGAGAATTTTTATAAAAGCTCTTACCGCTGACCATGATTTGCTTTCAATGATTACCAATGTTTCATTGACTGAAAGTTTTTTTTGGCCCACTCTTAGTGATAACTTATATAGTTAAGTCAAGCAGAAAGTCATTACCAAGCAAACTTAATGAATGAAGCTGATTCTATTCAGAATTTTTGCTTAATGTGGTTATCAAACACCACCTTAGCATGCATACCCTATATAATATAATATACAATATACACCCAATGGTTCGGTTTTTAAAACAATCTTTTATTCAAATCTCCTGTGGCGGAGTAGACTCAATTGTTTATTTTGCTGAACTTGACTGGCTGGTTCATGTTTATTTCCTGCTTATGAGTGAAACACACTTGCATGTGATGCAAAAAGCACCAAAATAATACCCCCTCCGTCTCATCAAAGATATCTTAAGTACACTTTTCTTCGATTTAAGAAAAACAAAAGATAAGTATAAGTAAGTTCTCATTTTACCATATTGGACCCCACAAAAGTGCACTAAAGATGCTCTCTTTTTTCCTAAAAGTTGTGGGTAGTACATTTGAAGATAAAATAGATTTTATGCAACATTTTGAATTGTGTACTCCAAACATCTTTTATGGGACAATATTTTTTTGTATTTCAATCTTCTTTTATGGGACGAAGGGAGTTTTTTTTTTTATATATAAAAAGTAAAATACTAAAATATAGATTGAATTTGTACTAGGATAAGCAATAAGTGAAAATGGAAAGACTTGAATCAATATCAACCATTTTTTAGGAACTCTATTAGTTTGAACTGCATGCTTTACCAGAAAAAGTGGGAAGAACATTAACAATCTTCGAACTCTTGTAATTATCATCAAAGTTTTTTTTTTAAAAATTGTATATGCAATTAATTAACAGGAAGAAATAGTATTAGCTAATATTATTAGAAGTTGTTTTTTGGTATCTTCTAATACTTTAAAATTTTAAAAATAATTTTTTACTCCTCATTTTTATATTTATATTAGTTATAATCAGACACATTCTGTTCTTGTGCAGTGCATGTGAACCTACCTTTAGGTTTTACTTTTTATAAAGTGAAACATAGGGAATATACTGTTCATCCCCCCTTTCCCTTTTCTTCTTCTTCCCGCTTTAGAATTTATACATTTAATTTAGCTTTTCTAAATAATATATCCATGTTAAGGTTGGAGGAGCTGTAAGGACTGTAGTAGGCGAGTATCCAGAACGAATAGGGGAGCCTGAATGCCAGGTATTTTCTCAACTTGTTTTAAGATATTGACGGCATCATACAGTTTCTCCTGACAAATGCAGGATCCTCTGAATTTTCTTAGATTGCTTATCTAGTTTCTTTTTTTTTTTTGAACAAGGTTGTTTATCTAGTTTGACTATCCACATTTTTGTAATTTGTTGCTCATTCTGCAGTATTATTTAAGGACTGGGACTTGTAAATTTGGTGCAACCTGCAAGTTCCACCATCCCAGAAATGGAGCTGGATCATTGAGTGATGTACCAGTAAATATTTATGGATACCCATTACGTCCGGTAAATAGTGTTTCTACTTCTATGTTTAATAGTCCTATCCTCATAAAGGACATGCTTATATATGACCATCATATGTAATAAGCTTTAGTTAAGCTTGGTATGCTATCTTACTAAATACTTTAAGGTGCCTCCTTTTCTCTTTCTAAACAGGGTGAAAACGAATGCTCCTACTATTTGAAAACGGGGCATTGCAAATTTGGTGTAACTTGTAAATTCCATCATCCTCAGCCAGCTGGTATATCAGTGCCAGCATCTGCACGTCCATTTTATCCGACTGTGCAATCTTCAGCTCCTTCACCTGAACAATATGGGGGGGCAACAACCAGCTATAGGCTTGCAAGCACTCCATTATTACCAGGTTCGTATTTATCAGGTGCTTATGGTGCCCTGCTGCTTCCCCAAGGCATGGTTCCTATTCCGAATTGGAGTCCTTATTCGGTAGGTTAGAAAATTTATTACATCAAGGATTTACACCCAAAATTTGAATACCCTTCTTATATTGTACTTCAATTACTTGTTGTAGGGACCTGTAAGTCCTGTAATGTCTCCTGGTGCTCAACATTCAGTTGGAGCAGCTTCTTTGTATGGAATGTCACAGCTATCTTCTTCAGCTCCTGCATTTGCAGGACCTTATGCCTCTGTACCCACTTCTGCTGGTCCTTCAAGCAATAGCCAGACTGAGTGGGTATTTCCAGAGCGACCTGGCCAGCCTGAATGTCAATACTATATGAAAACTGGGGATTGTAAATTTGGATCATCTTGCAAGTATCATCATCCACCAGACTGGGTGGTATCAAAGACAAATTGTGTTCTGAGCCACATAGGTCTTCCTCTGCGTCCGGTATGAATATTATGTTCTTTTCATCTGATTTAGTGTGGGACTGTGAGAGTAGAAATAGAAAATTATCAATTTCAGTTGGTCTGACAATCCCACTTCAGCACGGCATATATTTATTTATCAATGGGATTTGCACGAATGATTATCGAGTATAACTTGTCATTTTTTATTCTGAATTTTGTTCTTTCTTTGATGCTTTTGTGTTTCTATTTTCAACCTCATTCTGCTGTTCTGATGTTATATATGGAGTTAGAAGTTGTCTGGCTATAATAATTATTTTTGGGTCTGTGTCTGTAGTTATGTTTTTGTGCAAATGCATAGTAATTTTGTATCTTTGTTTCATCCATATGAGAAGTTATTAAACTGGATGTCAAAGAGAATCATTCTTTTGTATTACCAACTGTTTTCCTGTCTATCATATGGTTCATGTCAATGAATACTAACATTTTGAGGGTAGTGTAACGTGAACTCCTATACAGAACTTGTTTCATTTGGCTTTATCTCATTTAAAAAGCTGTTCAGAACTTATGAATATTTGAGGTGTGTGAAGATGAAAAGTTTGATCATGCTCTTGCAACTCTCATGTGACATTTTTAAGTGTTATACAAGGAACCAATGTATTTTTTTTTTTTGCTGGTTCAAGGGAAATTTAAGAATCTTGGCTTTACCAAGATTAGATCCCCGACCTCATGGATACCATGAAGTGGGTATAACCACTCGGGCACCATGAGGTGAACCAATGTATTTCTATATTGATATATCTTTGCGTTCCTTCGCATTTGCAATAGGACAATATTATATAGTTTATGCACATACAACTTATATATGATGTTTATAATTTTATATCTAGTATCTAATATATATATATATTATAAATCATTAATGAGTAGAGAGACTGAGAGAGAAGAAATGGTCCTTCATTACCAGATTAGATCCTATTAGACTAGTACTATATGCACTGATTATCTTTTTTAAATTCATTGTCAATCTCAATAAAACCAATTAAGATTTCTTAAACCAAGTAGTCTTTTTCACGATTTGGGTGTGTGAATATTCCCAGGATTTCAAGTCTGCATTGTTATTGCTAAAGCAAGTCTTGTATCATTGTATTATATTATGTACTTGAGATGTTTTATTTTTCTCTGGCAAGGAAATTAACAAAAGTACCCGTATTAAGGTCAAACCATTTCAGTTTGTTGAGCATAACTGAATTTGAGATTATTTTTTTATACGAAAGGTTCTGCATTAACAATCACCTGTCTTTAGTACTGGAAACCAACTGTTGAAAATGTTATTTCTTGTTCCTAACTTGGTCCAACCTTTCACTGCATTCTGTCTCCTAATTTGTCATGATAGAGTTTATCATCCTCAATAACATTGAGAGTGAACTAGTTAGGATTTGGAGCAGTAATGTGCCAAATTAAGGCTGTACTTGGAAAGAAATACATTGACAAGAGTGGAGACTGAAGATTTATATCGTAATTTGATAATGCAAAACATGATGTCTGGCAAATAAATCCTCATATATCAAGTATTAACATCCTAGTCAGGTTAGAGGACATTTTTTTTTTTTGAAGTACTGATATTATTATTCATTTGATGTGGTCGGTGTGAAGAACTCACAGTACACCAAATCTGTCGCATCTCATCTCACCAAATCTATAGTAGAACCAAAATGGACAGGAATCATTTGTGTCTGTCAGTTTTAAGTGACATTTGTACCTTCTGCATGTTTGTCATATGGCTATCCAGTTAGAAGGTTTCACTTTTCATGGTTCTGTTCTAGTTGTGAACTATTTATCCTTCTTGCTTGGAAATTCTCGTTTAATGAGGCCATACTGCCGGGAAGAGTATTTGCTCCTTTGATATTTTTTCTTATAGTTTATGGAAAATCCTTTGCTTCTGAGAAATGCATACTCTATGTTTGGTGAGGTGAGGTCTATATAGGCAGGCAATAACAGTTGTTAAAAATATCATACTTGAGTTTCTGTTTTAGTAGTTATATAGAAAAATATTTCTACTTGTGAACTTTATAGTGCAGTCTTATGCAGTTCTAAGGGAATCGAGGTTAGTGGCCATCAGTACCCTTTGATGTTTCCTCTCCTCCTTTGTGTTATATAATACTAAAAAAGGGCTAAAGCTAAACTGCTAAACTAATCCTGAGAAATGAGGTGAGCTACCTCAGTACCTTGGTTTATGGTAGGCAACCACCAATTGTTTGTAGCACGTGCTCTTAAAGATTTCTTTTCTGATGCAAATTTTTTGCGTAGTTCTTTATTGTACATTGGAGCATTCCGTTAGATATATTTGAGTATAATGAGAGCAATATTTAATTACAAGGATATACTATAGAGCTAGCTAGAGCTGGGTGTAAACCAATTTTTCTATAACTTACCTTATGATTAAACTATCAATGATGGTAATCTGCTTGAATGAATAAAATCTTTTGCCAAGAACCAAGTGATATAGTTCTCCAGGGGTGAGTGCCCCTCTCCTTTTCAAGGTTCCCATTTAAAATGTCACGGAGAAAAGCGATACGCCAGTGATATCATACAAGCTAATAGGCTGATCACTACATAAAGACCAGTGCATGTGAATTTTGACTTTGCCACAGCTTACCTCCCTGCTAAAAATATTCTGTCAAGACATGAAAAGTGTTGTGTTCATTATGCAATTATTTTGTTCTTCTCACTTGTCATTTATTATCTTGGTATTCTGGTGACATGTTGTATCAATCAAGTCTCGTTTACTGTTCTAAATTATAAACTACTTGTACGTTTTTTTTCTCTTAAATTTTATCCTCATATTTGATCAGTTAGGATCCTTCTTACTATTTTGACATCTTCTAGAAGAGATGTGTGCATTGCATAACGCTTCTTAAGAACATTCCATCAAATTTTGTTTTAATGAACAGGGGGTGCAACCTTGCAGTTTCTATCTACAGAATGGATACTGCAAATTCGGGCAGACTTGCAAATTTGATCATCCAGTGGGAGCTTCAAGATATAATCCATCAGCTTCATCCCTCACTGATATGGCCACTGCTCCCTACATGCTTCAGTCTTCCCCTGCTACTCTGACAACTCCTATTCCATTTTCAGAGCTACAGCCTGAATTCATTTCAGGGTCTAACCTGGATCCTCATTTAGCTAGAGTTCCTTCTACTGGAAACACTGCAAGTGGTACAGCTGGTTCAATCTTTTCACAGACGACACATGCTTCTCTTTCTGATGTCCAGCTGTCTCACCAGAGTTCTCCCCCTCTGAACATTAACCGAAGCGCAAGACAAGGTGGAGAAGTTCGACATTCCAGCTGAATGTATAAAAGCAAGTTCTGTTCGCTTGATCTGCTTGCACCAATTTCATTTCTAGCTCTCTGGAAAGCTTAATGTAGTTTGTCGTGTTAAGTTTCATGTTGTCAGACTTAAAAAGTACCTATTTGGTAAAGCCCAAAGTATTTATACATACATAATTAAGAAGAATCTGCCGATGACATATCATCTCAAATAACTAGCTGAAGTGGCAACTCTCCACATTCAATAAGAAATCGATGCGCACCTCTTAAGCCTGGCTACCAGTGTGCCTTTTAACTTGAACATTATGGTTATGCTATGCCGAGTACTTATTGGATGGCACCTCCCACATTTTGTAATCTATGTGGCTAGCTATTTATGCCATTTCCTCTGTATGTATAATGGACTAGATTTGCACGTTATATGCTGCATCTTTGCTTTTGTTGGTGGGTACTGGGTAATATTATGCAGATGGTTACTTAATTAGCACGCACAATTGCAGGAGGAAGAATTAAAGAGAGAATCCAGAGTACAGATTCCGGCTTTGTGTTTAAAAATTGCAGATAGTTGCAAATTACTCATGAAGAAGCTGCGGGTACATATGGGGCTGAAACTTCAATGGTTGAATATGTCCTAGAGAAGATACATCAGCCAGTGAATCACAGAAAAAAGAAAAAGGTACGAGATTGATCGGTTAATAGAGACAAATTCTTGATTTGACTTGGCCACATTGTTAGGTTTTCTTGCTCCTTGGCAAACCCAGAGGCTAGAGGAAGGTACGTGATGACTTGACTTCTTTTCGTACATTATTTATTCTTCTTTTGTTCAACTGTTTTCCTTCTCTCATTGAGTCGGAGAAGTTTTAGGTTACTCTGTCCCTTTCTTTTCTTTTTCTTTTTCTTTTTTTTTAAAAAAAAAAGGGGGTCTCATTTTTAAATTTTTAAAAAGATATTTGTTGGGAATTGATATTTTCATAAATTCAAATGGAATCCAGTTGTGAAAAAATCAAATTAACTTGTGAATATATCAATTCTCATATAAAATTGATATTTTCACAAGTTAATTTGATATTTTCACAAGATTAATGAGACTCATTTGTGAAAATATAAATTAACTTGCGGAAATATCAATTCCCTATTTTTTTTTCATCTGGTAAGTGTTTAATTTACTAGTTATAATATGGCAATGAAATTGAGTGATATATTTTATTTTATACAATTCTCTTTTTTTTTAGAATAATTTTTTTTTTCAAATAAAACTGCTTTTATAAGACGGAAAAAGTATTTTCACAAAATAAAAAAATAAAAAAAAATTATAGAATATAAATCTTAGCAATTGATAGGACATAAGATTTCACGTCCTAGACATCCATGGGATGGATTTTTATTTTTTTCTTTTTTTGCAAAAGAGAGCTACATTTTTCAAACTTGGGATTATATATATTAAAAAAAAATTGTAAATATTTTTATATATATTACAAAATTTTGAAAAATATTTTAAAATGCCGCTAGCCTTTGAATGATGAAGATGTGTAAATCATTTATTGTAAAGTCATAGGCCGGCCTATATATGAGTAATGCTTAATATTAATAGTCTTAACGGTGACCACTTGTTTATGGAATAAGTTTATACTTTTAATTAATTTTAGAAATACTAGGATTGGTTCGGTTTGTTTGGAATATGACCAATAAAGAGAATGTTAATATATAATTTAGATATGAAAAATTAACAAAAAAAAATGTTATAAATTACAATCTCTGTTATTTATTTTAAAAACGTAGTTTAGTAATAATTTTATAATATCCACTCTACCCTAAAATTAACAACTGCAATTAAATTATTTCCACTCATATCGTCCTCTTCGAAAACCTCTAGCCTGGTCCTTCAATTTAATGCATTTTAATTATTATTGTTTGTTTTTTGTATTACATTTTAATCTTATTCTTTAATTTTATTTTCCCAACTCCTTATATCAAAAAAATCTATATTTGGTGATATTGCAGCTCCTAACAACCGGTCGGAGACTTCTGCATATGCAGTTCTGGATTTGATGATTTGGGTGATAGGTGGTTGAATATATATATATATATATATAGGGACCGATTTATTGACAATGTTGTAAAAAATGATTTATCCTTATAACAGATCTCAGTGACGTCTATGTTGAGATCTAATGGTTAAATCGACAATCGTTTGCAGTTTATTTTTTAAGAATTCACAGTTTAATATCACGGACGGACGGTGTTAAATGTACAAAAATTATAACCCAAAATTTTATCGGATCCTTAGTTCTACTTTAATAAATCTTAAACATGGTTTTAATGAGATTGAAGCTGAGTAGAGAAATTATTCTCAAGAATATATTAATTAATAATCATATTATTCCATTTCTAACTACTGATCAAGTTATATCAATGCATGTTAATTGCTTCTGATCCATCATTTCCACTTGATCGATTCAATCTTAGGGAATGATTAATTCAACATTTATCCCATCAAAAGGGTGAATTTGCAAGTGACAGGTACAAGCTTGGTTCTGTGCGACATAATTAAGGGGCACGACTTCATCTTTATTTCCCCTCTTGGGTCAAAGCTTTGCTAATTTATGCTCAACAATAATTACTCTTCACTTAACATGTGGCCCTTGGTTAGGCCATAAAACATACTTTCTCCTCACAACATGATTGTAGTCGTCCCTTTTAATTTGTTGCGATAATAGTCTAAATATACATAAATTTAAGAATTTTATAAATAATAATGTTGTCGTTTAACTTTTTTAATTGATATTTTTTATTTAATTATTTTATTCGTTAATAGTATGTAATTATGGATCGTTGTTATGTAAATTATCCGCGACCAGCACAATGTACAATCAATTATAGTAACCTAAACATTATTATATAAATATGTATCTGGTATATTTTTTTCATCATCTAAGATTAAGAAGATAAACACATTTAGAGAGTTTAAAAATAATTATTGGCTACTCTCTCTCTCTCTTAATAATATAAAATTATACACAAATAATGATAATATATAAGAATAATCTTCATCAAACATTATCTGACAATCTGCATGGACGGAGGGAGTAGCATAAACTCCCTCGTATATTGCACGTGCTGTTTGATTACAAAATGTAATGCTACAACTCCATCATCGTCTTAAACACTCGTAGTTTTCACTTTAATAAGCTTTACACGTAACAGTATGGAGTTATATAGACTTTTAATCTTCATGTTGGACTAGATTTGCGATGACAAAATATTAAATTAATGATAATTTTGTCGATTAACTATATTATTTCGTTAATAATACTTTTATTATTTATTTGTTATTATTATTATTATTATTTGTTAATGCTAGACAAAACCCAAAGGCAGTGTAACCCCTCTGGAATCATGCGATCTCCGAAAAACAAAAACAAAACATAACAGTGAAAAAGTGGATCCCTCCCTCCCAACCTTTCACCGAAAAGCAACGATTAATAATCATGACTTTATAGATTAACCAAATTAACAACACTCAATTAAAGTTTTAATCACTATCCTTTAATCTTGCATGGCTAGGCTTCATGTTCCTTTCTCCTGCCTTTTATTTCCCACACAGTTGCGTGTGAGAGAGAAAGCATAACCTGATAGCTTAAGCTTACCATCATGTACTCCAGTTTTAGTTAGATATATATATATACATATATATTGGGCATGCAATTCTTTAGGACATAATTGAATTTGCGATTTGAAGAAAGAAATGGGAGTTGTTACAGCAGCAGTTGGGGAATTGAAGCCAAATATTATAGGGAAGAGGGCATTTCGTCCAAGTGCCAGTACTCGTCATCTCTCTGATCAATGGTATCCTTCTTCTTCTTCTTCTTGCTGCTGCTACTTAATTACTACATTAATCAACATCAAATATTATTTCTAAATTTTTCTTTTTCTGGGAATTTAATTTTCTTTCTCCCTTCTCAAAGGGTAACTTTTTATCACAATTTCTGTAACACCCAAGTCCCGTAACATATGGATTAATACTTGGAATGTGTACAAACTCAAGCTGCTATCATTAATAGCACATTGAGCATAATGATTTGATTCGATTTGACCGTTGTTACAATTTCAGATACTTTTTCTTTCTTAAAGAGTGCATTTCAGACAGAATTTTCATTTTGCAAATTTGAATTTCCAGTATTGAAGCTATACAAGTACTAAAACATGTTTATATCCCCAATTTGCAAGAGAATATAAATGAAATTGAATCATATGTTATAAAAGTCACCATTCTCAACTGTACCTCCTATATATATAATTGACAGAAGAAAACAACACCAAGTGTTACACAGCTTTGAAACAGTGAGCTTTTGAATATGACTTCATGTGATTTGACCACACATAGTTGAACTCAAACAACAGACAATCGCATTAGGATAGGCAGCTGAATGTCCTTTTTCAACTTGAGCCACAAAAGTTGCTATTACTGGCTCTATTTGTCTACCATCAATAATTCCTGCAATTTTACCATTTTTGAGGCCCTCGATTAAAGCACAAAACATTGGACAATAAATGGTTGATTATGACACAACTTCATTTTTTACGTAGAACAAAACAAAGCAACAATCATCAAGAACTACGGCCTCCTATCTCGTGCAATTAGTCCCACAAATTCTGTTCTTTTTGATTAGTATGTCATTTTTAGGACCCTTCATGACTTCAAGTCGAGTAGTAAACAAAATGGATCACATTTCCATAGCTATGTGAGTTTTATGAGAAAGATTTTTGTTTAGACACCGTGGGAACAAACTTGTGAGGAGGAATTATTCAAGAAGCTACCAAATTATTATTTACTGTTAAGAAATGTAATTAATGACCATGTATGTCTTCTTTAATATCTTTGTTTTGGACATTTATTGTATCATAGTGATAACAATTTGGCCATTCTTTCTCCTTGCAGGCCGATATCTGATGTTTCCAGCGACCTTACAATTGAAGTAGGAGCAGCAAGTTTTGCACTTCACAAAGTAAGAAGATAGATATATGTTTCCCATGTTTTAGCTTACTGATTGATTTATTGAGAGATTTGCTTTGTTGAAGTTAACAAAGTACAGCAGTTGTCCAAGGAATTTGATTGTATTGTGCAGTTACATCAACATTTCTGCTTTTACTGCCTTAAGTTTTAAAATTATCTTAAAATTTTGTGGCTAATAGTTATTGCAGTAGTCTACTTTCTGTTGAAGTGAACCCATGGATAGCAATGAAATACCAGAGAAGCTCAGAACATGGACAAATATAACTTAAAATGTTTTAAACCCAATGAATGATGTAGACTCTGTGAGAGACTAAAGCAGTTTTTCATAAATTAAGCAAAATTGTGTACTTACGGTGATGTAAATGTGTATGGTAGGATAGATAATGGTGTGGAACAAGGAAGTAAAACCTTTAGTGTGACTATTTAACGCATTAACGACTCCCTTGCAGTTCCCTCTAGTTTCTCGAAGTGGAAGAATTCGAAAGCTGTTGTTGGAAGCAAAAGATACAAAAAATTGCAGGTTGAATCTCTCTGGTGTTCCTGGTGGACCAGAGGCATTCGAGTTGGCTGCAAAGTTCTGTTATGGAGTGAACATTGAGATAACACTAGCAAATGTTGCGATGCTACGTTGTGCTGCCCATTTCCTGGAAATGAGTGAAGAATTTTCTGAGAAGAACCTAGCGCCCCGTACTGAAGTATATATAAAGGAAACAGTTCTCCCAAGCATATCAAACTCAATATCTGTGCTTCACCATTGTGAAACGCTCCGACCTATGTCAGAAGAGATAAATCTGGTAAGTAGAATTATCAGCGCAATAGCAAATAATGCATCTAAAGAGCAGCTCACATGTGGCTTGTCCAAGCTAGATCAAAATTTCCCTTCAAAATCCATACCAAACATGGAAACAGAAATACCCTCAGACTGGTGGGGAAAGTCGCTAACACTGCTTAGTCTTGATTACTTCCAAAGGGTTCTTTCTGCAGTAAAAACAAAGGGTCTAAAACAGGATATGATCAGCAGGATTTTGATAAACTATGCCCATAATTCTCTCCAAGGCCTTGGCAAGAGGGATCCTCAAGTGGTCAGAGGGAATTTCTCGGACGTAGAACTCCAGAAGAAACAAAGGGTCATTGTTGAAGCAATAGTTGGTTTACTACCAACCCAATCGAGGAAGAGCACAGTTCCGATGGCATTTCTTTCAAGTTTGTTGAAATCTGCAATTGCAGCATCAGCAACTACTTCTTGCATATCTGATCTGGAGAGGCGAATTGGTTTACAACTGGACCAAGCAATTCTTGAAGATATCCTTATCCCTACAAATTCACCTGGAAATAACCATAGCCCAATCTATGACACAGACTCAATCTTGAGGATCTTCTCCATTTTCTTGAATTTGGATGAGGATGATGATGAGGATAATCATATGAGGGATGAAAGCGAGATGGTTTATGACTTTGACCGCCCCAGATCTCCAAAACAAAGCTCGATCATAAAGGTGTCAAAATTATTGGACAATTATCTTGCAGAAGTTGCATTAGATTCAAATTTGACCCCATCAAAGTTTATAGCATTGGCAGAATTACTTCCAGACCATGCTCGCCTAGTAAACGATGGATTGTATAGGGCAGTGGATATCTTTCTCAAGGTGAGCAAATCTTTCATATTACATACAATAACTTATTAACTTGCTTATGTCATGCTATATAACTTACATTCATGCCAAGCTATGATCTCTCATTGATGTGTTTTTCTGGCAGGTTCATCCAACTATGAAGGATTCTGAGCGTTATCGACTCTGTAAAACCATGGACTGCCAGAAACTATCACAAGAAGCCTGCAGCCATGCAGCTCAAAACGAACGATTACCAGTGCAAATGGCAGTCCAAGTGCTGTACTTTGAGCAGATCAGGCTCCGAAACGCAATGAATGGGGGACACAATCAATTGTTTTTCGGGTCCTTGAATGGAGGCCAAAATTTCCCTCAGCGCTCGGGAAGTGGTGCAGGAAGTGGATGCATTTCCCCAAGAGACAATTATGCATCGGTGAGAAGAGAAAATAGAGAGCTAAAACTTGAAGTTGCTAGAATGCGAATGCGGCTAACTGACTTGGAAAAAGACCATGTCTCTATCAAGCAAGAGCTTGTAAAGACACACCCTGCAAATAAGTTGTTCAATTCATTTACCAAGAAATTAAGCAAGCTCAATTCCTTGTTCAAGATCAAAGATATGAAGGCCATGGGTGGCAGCAGGACTAATGCAGAAAGCCGGTTTTTATTTCAGAAGCGAAGGCGTCACTCCGTTTCATGATCATCAAAATCTGAATGTGAATTAATAATAAAGAAGATTAATGTATAGTATATACTAGTGCTACTACTGTAATAATGTAATTGCGTGATGTGAGTGAGGTTTTTACTGTTAAGTTTCATCTGTTTTTCTGTGTTATCACAGTGATATTATGTAGTCTCTTTTTTCCTACTATCTATCTAAAGATCTCAAGTTTTATAGTACCTCTTATGGCCAGAAAGTTCTACTTTTATTGTTAACATTATTAAGCTTTGCATAAGATACTGTAGAGATATTTTATTTTATTTTATTTCTGATTTACATAATTTTTTCTATTATATTATTCTAAGAATCCTGCTATGAATTTCGACAAATTTGTGTCGGTTGCAAAATTTATTAATACATGAGATTGAATAAAATTATTAAAGAGTCTCACTTATTATATATCTCTCCAAAAGAGTTATCACAATACTACTCATACTTATTCATATAAGTGATGATTAGAGTCTATATTTTTTCCGTATTCTAATAAGTAATTCATGATTTGATGATCATTTGTATCCGAAGTGTAATGCTGCTGTTTTTAAGCAAGATGTAATTGTAAAAATTCTTGTTAACTAACTTCCCTAATTTTTCATTGGGATTTGATATTAACAGCACAGTGCAATTTATTTTCTTTTGACAATTTTACCCTTAGTGTTGTTGTTGTTATTATTATTATTATTATTATTATTATTATTATTATTATTAATTCTTTTACATCAATAGAATCATCTTCCAAATCAATCACGTCCATCTTGTCTATGATGCATTGAAGTGCAGCCTCAGTATACAGAGCCATGACTTATTGTTTGGGTATTTTGTATAGGTAAGATCATGATGCTTGAATGATCATATAACTTAAAATTCAAACTTAAGGTGTTGGTTTCTATTCGTGATAATAGCTCATTTTTTGGGCTAAAATATGCTTAAGATATCACGTCACATGTGTTACGTGTGTACTACGTGAACAGTCAACGCACATGTGACACCTCAGGACTCGATATCCAAGTTTTAAAATAATTTAGAATTCGATTTGCGTCGACTAAGTAGTTAATTATAAGGTTGAAATTGTTAAATTAATTTAAAATGCCCACCTTTTCCATTCCAAGATATTATTGTAAGAATTATCCATGGCATCTAAATTTCCCTAACACGTAGAAATTTAAAACCAAGTTGGCTTCTCAAATTTCATAAATTAATTTAATATTTTTATAAATGGGTCTTATATTAATTTTGTAAAAATATCAAATTAACTTGTAAAAATATTAATTTTCATATGAAATTGATATTAAAATTGATATTTTTACGAGTTAATTTAATATTTTTACAAATAATTCTATTTAATTTTATAAAAATATTAAATTAATTTATGAAAATATTGTTGGTCATTGTCTTTCAAAAGTAGACATAAGTTTTAAGTTGATTTGTGAAATTATAAAATTAATATGAATTCCTTTAAAATTAGTACTAATCTTTAGTTAACTTATTTATGTCAAAAATCAAAACATATTTACCCAGGATTTCGATTTGCGACCAATTCTAACCAACGAATCTCCACTATACCGGTATCTTTTCCGAGGTTCGGAATTTGTTCGCCGTTTTCTGGGATCTTCAGGTACTCCTCTCTCTCTCTCCATATATCTCATACTAAATCTTACTACGGTTTACATCATGATTTGTAAATTTGTTTACTCAAGTTTGTATGTTTCCCTAGAACATGGTTTTCGGGATTTTGATATTATTAAGCATATACAATGTTGTATAGTTCATCAAGCCCTAGTCTTTTTCTTTTGGGGTAAAAATCAGATTATCTCTTAAAAAGTGAAATGAACCTGAGAAAACAAAAATATTTTTATTTTTTAATCATAACCCAAGAGTTAGTTCAGTTGAAGGAAACTAGTTTAATGTCAAGGCCCTGTTGGAAGTAGAATGACAACATTTAAAAAGCTCCCTTGTTAACTATATATGTTTTATAAATAAAGATGATTTTAGGAGGATAAAAAGGTAAGGATATAGTGTTTGATGTAAAAGAAATTGCTCTAGTTTATTGCATGCGTGCAGTTTTTCTTTTTCTACAATGATAATTTCATTATAAAATTGGTGAGAAAGACTCCAAGGGGTATACATTCCGAGTAAAAGCTCTTCTGACTCTGAAACATCATCACTCCAGGCAATAGCTAAGAGCAACAGAACTCCCAGTGTTAACGAGGTTGTCTCAAGTGACATAAACATCATCTTCAACAGTAACAGCTCCCATTTCCAAATCCCTAGCACAACAGCTCCGCCTTGGTGGACCCATCTTCTCTTTGAAGTCGGTCCCACAATTGTGTCAGTCCTCATTCTGTACTTCTGCTCCTGCCATCTCCTCTCTCTCAGAACCTGAAGTGGAACAGAGAGGATCAAGATGTTCAAGGTTGTTGCTTTTTGTTCTTGGAGCTATTACTTTCGGACTTGGCATTTGGCAGATCTTCAGGAGACAAGATAAGATAAAAATGCTGGAGTATAGACAGAAGAAATTGGTAATGGAACCTATTAACTGCATCAACAGTACTCCTTCAAACGAAGATTTGGATAATCTGGGATTCAGGAGAATGGTATGTAAAGGAGTTTTTGATGACAAGAAATCAATTTATGTGGGCCCACGTTCTAGAAGCATTTCAGGACTGCCTGAAATTGGCTACTACGTCGTTATGCCTCTCATGCCGATCCTGAATAACCCTGAAAGTGTGAAGTCACCAATTCTAGTCAACAAAGGTTGGGCTCCACTAAGTTGGAGAGAGAAGTCTTCTCGAGTTTCAGAAGATGATGGACAACTTTCAACTATAAAACCCACCACTATTGGAGAGAAGAAAGGAAGCTCTTGGTGGTGGTTTGGATCTAAGAAGCCAGATATTGTTCAGGTACCTGATATTAAACCTTTAGAAGTTGTTGGAGTGATACGTGGAAGTGAGAATCCCAGCAATTTTGTTCCAGCTAATGATCCAAGTTCCTTTCAGTGGTTCTATGTTGATGTTCCTGCAATTGCTTGTGCTTGTGGACTTCCAGAGAATACCATATACATTGAAGACATCAATGAAAAATTCAATCCTAGTACTCCATAACCTGTTCCAAAAGATCCCAATACGCTGATTCATAGTTCAGTAGTCAGTACTGCCACAGGACCATCTCAATTATACATTAACGTGGTATTCTCTTTCAGTGGCAGTAATATTTATGGCCTTTAAGAGATTAAGGCCAAAAAAGAGCAGGAGATAGAAATATTTACTTGTAAGGGATTTACTTGTGCTGATTCGTATATTCCTTTCTATCCATGTAGCAATAGTTTGATTCATGTGAGTAAGGAGTGGTTAGCTTCATTTACCTTGCAGTTATCCTTGTCAAATTGCGTGAAATATTATTTCTTTAGCATCATTTTGTTGCCATTGCTTCACTAGAACACAATATATCATTTCCTATCTGGTTAGATGAGGTGGTGTGGTGATCTTTAGATGCTGGTTGCCCTGGTGTGTCACAAACTACATTAGGTTCTTATACCAATCTATGGGACATTTTCCTCCCCTCAAAAAAAGAATAAAGGGGTATTAGTACCGAGTTTATTGTGTTTTTATTTAAGATACCAATATGGCACTTTCTTTCAGTAGGAATATCAAAGAAAAATGAAAAATATAGGGGGTATCTATCATCATATATGATTTTGATAGGATCTCTAGTATAAAATCAAATTTCTGGATAGCTACTATGTGGCAGGAGTGTAAATAGGAGGTTTTTTCATTTTGAAGATGTTGAATATTAAGTAGGTTAATAAGTAAAATCCCCCCAAATTAAGTACACTCTTGAGAGTTCTGTCTTTTAAGGTCTAGTTGAATGCGACTTATTAAAATAAATGTCTAGTTGAATGAGCTTAATGAGGCTATGAATTTGCCATGTTCTTAAATTTAACTCCTTCCATCACCTAACCTGCTGCTAATTTCATCTGCTGATGCTTTTTTCACAGGCAGCTTGAGCAGCAGATGGAGACTGTGGTTGGGAATTACAGAACACAAGTTTTCTGCTGAGGAGATACACAAGGCAAATGTTACGGTTAAAAGAGCAGTAGAGAATTGGCGAAGGAATGCAATCACTGAGCAGAGAAGAAGTCCCATCCTGAAAGATTTATTTTAATTGATGAACAATACTAGTTGCTGTTTTCTTCGCTAGTTATTTTATCCAAAGACAATTCTATTTAACATGTAACATTTATTTTTTCTTTGTCATGGGCGGTCTATAATTATTATCAGATCCATTTTTTCTAACACGAGATGGAAAATATGCTCTTTCAATCTAGTTTTTGGCTTTGGAAGACTGAACAAGCTGTGGCAGAAATTTCTGTGTTCCATAACATAATAAAAGCAAATTTTACAAGTTTACGATGGGTGCATCAATGGTGATTGCGGCAGACCGATCAAGACTTTGTTGACCAATAATTACTTGGTAACCAACTGGGTCTGTGAGTAACCAGTTAGATTTTACCTTATTTTCAGTCGATGGCCATAATTCTCTTGAATTGTACTACTGTTGATTGAATATCACTTAATTCCCCCTGAAAAAGGAGGGAAGGAAAGTTGGTTTTGTTTTGGTGGTTCCTTCCCAGATTACCCGTCGTCATTGTTTGATAATGACAACTTGACGGTTGACGCTAACTAAGTCAGAGGATTGATTTGTAAACAGCACTCTGCAATTCTGAAATGACACTATTAGCCTCTACGCAGACAAACTGGATATGTTATGTTATGAATTAATATATCTCTATTTTTTTTTTCTGTTTCTTTTTCCAGATAGAAATTTTCTTGCTATTAGGAACTTAACAACCTTTCTGCAACAACAATGTACCAACCCCTTCCCTTTAGTGATATTTGATTTATTGTTTTATATTCTTGAGTTCTTCTTTCTGGAAACTTTACCATCTATAGAGGTCGGTTTGGTAATTATGTGTGTATATATATAGATATATACATATATACATATGGTAGCATCGGAATATGTTGGGTTTTATCCAAACGGGTAGCTTTTTCCTCATCGTTAACAAGATTTGTTTACATTTGAGATCAAGAAAACAACCGAATGCTAAAAACAATTATTGAGTGACAGGGAAAAGAAAATTTGGGTACTCTCAGCGTGCTACATTTTAAAGGAGATGAACATACCTTTCCTGCCATGAATGCCCTACCACTTCTATGCACTAGTAACAATGCGCGTGATCAACAATATTATTCTGATATATTCTTCTGTCTGTAATATGCCCTAATAGTTTAGGCATCAAATTACCGGCTAACAAGTTGGAAAGTGGCAAAATATGCTTAGGCTGTTCAATTAAAGAATTGGATCAACGCTGTTGTTAAACATAAGAATATCGCGTCGGTAGGTAGGTAGGTATGATTTTCAGGCTTATAGCATCCGAGAAAAATAGCAGAAGTTCTCTAAGAGGCCCTACGTAGGGAACCATGCATTAAAGAGAAAGCTAGCTCATAAATCTTCTTTGCACAATAGTGGCCTAACAAAAGCAATGTATAAAATCACAGAAATTTAATTCTTAGACGAGGGAATGATTGGAGAAAGATAGGATTAGATAATCATAAGAAAATGATTACATTTTTTTTATTAAAAAAAAAAGAAAAAAAAAAGGTTGAGTTGACTTCCTTTTTTGTGGTTAAAGTGCATTGACCCTTTGTAATTCATAGTTCAATTAACGGCCTTTACACACGCAACAGAGTGATGGTCAGTCGCTCGCTCTACTTAGAAAACACTGTTAATTATTTACTCGAGTATTCAACAACTAAATATAATTTCCTTTTAGCAATTACTTGCACAAGTTTAAGATCTTATTATATTGCTTACTACATGCACTAGTAATTCTCATTATGCTATTTCACATTATTTTTGTTGTCTTATTACAGTGTTCTATCTTTTTACCATAAATTCAATCTGTTTTTGCTCATTATTTCTCTTCATCTTTTATCTATATTATGTGGCGCTAGCTACAACTTGATCAGTGCATATACATGTGGACAGAGAGAGAGAGAGAGAGAGAGAGAGAGAGAGAGAGAGAGAGAGAGAGATAGATAGATATAGATAGATAAAGTAGAAGAAATGTGTCGACTTAAGCTTAGCATAGCAGAGATCAATTTTTTGACATCCTTTTGAGATGCAAGCATTTTCTGCAACTTGTTTGAACTTATATTCCCCCCATTTCTCTTTTTCTCATGGAAAAAAGACAGAAATACAGACAATAGACCTTTAAAACAATGTCTTCTCTTAGATGCCCAATAGAGAAAACACTAGAGGATAGCGGTTACTAGCATAGTATGTCCTAGATAACTCGAAGAGCATGACTTGTGATTCATCTTTTTTCTAAACAACTGCTTTTTACCAATAGCTAGGATTGCATTTAGGGCTTACGATATGTATTTGGGAGGGGAGGGGTTTACGCCCTTACGATCGTTCGGCGAGAAATTTAGTCTCGGTTGACGTGTAAATTGATCCTAAAAATATATTTATCTTTTTTTAAAAAAGACCGTTAGAATTATGAGACAGACAAGATGTATGTTAAATATTTTTAATTTTTTCATATCAATTTAAAACAATAACTTGACTGATTTTTATAACTAATAGTGTCATTTCATTAGAAAAAGGAAAGTTACATTGGAGCTCATACATACATACATATATATATATATATACATATATATATAGATTGTCCTCGAAGTGTACAAAAAACCGCTCTTAAAAGTGAAGATAACAACTAATATTTCTATACCCATATAGCTTTAGCCCTTAAGAGCAATGGAACTAACTGGCCCTTGACATGGAGACTCATGACCTCATCAGGACCACCAATCAGCTCATTCCCTATGAAAACAGCTGGTACACTGGGCTTACGTCCTAATGCTTTGAGTTCTTTCTCCATTTGCTGTCCATTTGGCAGTTCATCGAGCTCGTAAACTGTTGGGTTTGCACCAAAATTGCTGATCAATGTCTTGATGCTGAAACACATGCAGCAAGAGCTTTTGCTGAATATCACCACTGGATATTCAGCCCCTAATATTGTGACTGTGGCCATTTTCTAGCTGCAACGACTGAGGAATAAGAAAAAAGAGAGAATTCGTCTAAATGAGTTTGCTAATAAGTAAGAGATGGCTAACTCGAGCAATTAGAGATTAGGCTTGTTAAGGAGCTAACACTTGGTTTTGATGAGCTTGAGCTCCCATAGGGACTATATATAGAGATAGTCTAGACACTGTCGAGTTGCGCTGCTAGAGGTATCTGTTAGATTATCAACTGGAAAAAAGGAGAGAATAAATCATTCTGAAAATACTCGAGTGGATTCCCAGATTTCCAAATCATTGCTTGATAGAGACAATCTTCAAGGAATAACAAGTTGCAAAAAAGTACACCCTCCGTGCTTCTAGAGAGAACACTTTTCTTTTTAGTTGACCAAAATTAGAGATACGTACATTTATAGTTTTAGACTATATAATGTGAAATGAAATTCCTGACATGCTAAATTTTAGGTAAATCGAATACAATCATGTTACCACTGCTATATTTTTAAAAAATGTTAAGAATATATTTAGAAAATAGAACTGTACCTTGTTAAGGCTATATATTCTTAAAGTGATTCATCAAGTTCAACTTAATTAGCCAATAATACTTGACTTCTCCTTTTTAATTTGTTTATTTCTTTAATCTTTTTCTTTTTCTTTTGGTCTAGCTAGTTATCGATATAAGGAATGAGCTCTTTCTGCAGTTATAACATGAAGGATAACAAGATTCATTAAGGTCCATATGACTACTTCTCATTGAATTTATCATATCTTTTTTCTATCTTGTTCATATATATTAATTGTAAAGTGAGCTGTTAGATTCATCTTCGAGCAACTACTAGGTGGACAAAGAGATTGGGTTTGTCAAATTGGTAGCCTTTTCTTTCAATAATAAGATTCTTATCTAGCTAAAATTAATAGTGAAAACCAAAAGTTAACAGAGTGACTAGGAAAGCCAATATATCAAAAGGTAATTTAGCATGCAACATACTACCTCCGTTCGACAAAAGAGTTTCATTTACAAAAAAAAAAAAATAATGTATTTTTGTTCCATGTTTACCCCTGAAAGATTAGGTGTTAGTTTAGTATTAATGGCATGATAATGAAATTATGACGATAAATTTGAGAAAATTGTATCATTTTACACTACTATCAATACAAAACTGACTCTTTTTGAGGAATTTTTTTGCAAATGGGATTCTTTTTGTGGGATGGGGGAATTTAAAAAATCCCATAGCCGCCATGCTAGGAGGGTGAAGATACCTTGAGGATCTACACGTTATCAACTTTTTCAGAATGCAGAGGGAAGAAATATGCTGCAGCATACACTATACATTATCAGCATAAAACATTTCACATGATTAGAGTATTAATAACATATGTAGTACTTTGATGATATTCTAATGATCCAGTGATTCTTCAGAAAATATGCTTGTTTGGGCATCAAATGATATTTTCTTGATTTGAAAAGTTGCATACTGTGCAGCAAACGCTGTTCATTCAATCAAAGCATAGGGATATTATTAGTGACTGTAGCATAAGAAAGTAACACCAACATGATAATATAATATTTCCATTTAAAGTACTGCTTGCTAATTTTGAAGATTATGATTCCTTGTCATTTTGAAAGATCACTTGCATAAAGAATTATGCTACCCAAATAATTTTCTTTCATCTATTTCATCAATATTCTCCAGAATTTGAGATCAAGTTTATGAACTATTTTTTTTTTTTTTTTGCCAAGTCAAATCTATGGACTATTGGTTTCACTTTTTTTCCTTTTTGGCATTCTGTGCCCAGTATGAGTCATGGTTACCAATGCATCTCTTTCTCTGATTTATCTGATGATATTATCAAAGTTTATGGGTTCGTACGATATGGTACATTTTGTCTTTCTGGTATCAAATTATGCCATGTACCTGCAAGAACCTATAAAGAAAAGATGTTATGCAATCTAAACTAGTGGATTCAAGTAGCATAACTGGCTAAAGAGAAACCGAAGGGCCAGTTATCTAAGTTGAAATAAATACCTTTATTATCCATATGATTGAACCTTTATTTTGTTGTTCCTTGTTATTCAAAATTCTTTGAAATTAAGATTTTACTCCGATTACTACCTCCTTTTCAGTTGATGATGTCCTATCCTTCAGGTAGTTGTCTCTGGTTAATCCCCATGTTGTACTGGACTTGCACAACACGTTCTCATGATGGTTAATGAACAACTTTTGGCTACTGTGGTACGCCTTCGATGAATGTACTAGTAAGTGGGGGGGAAAATAAGATACAATTCTAAGGTTTTCAAATGTAAAGAGTGTCTAAATCTCACTAACATTAATTGTAAAAGGATTTCTTTTATAGATCACGATAGTGAGATTTGTCTCTTTGGTACGTTCTATCAATGAACAATTGGGACCAGCCCATGTGGGTGACACAGACATGTCCCATTAAAAGTACATTGATCATGACTTGTGGGACCCGGGACTGTAACTTTGGTGCTCGATTTCCCTATATTAAGTGGGTCCCTTGGGTTGTGTACTCCAGGCCTCCATTTTTGGGCCTTAAGCCCATGCCCTACCATCAGTCTAGTTATAATTTTCTGTATTATTTGTGCACGAATGTATGCTACATTTCACAAAACATTGGGTGCTAAATGAGTAAATGCCGATATGACAACTTTGGTTGATGAAATTTTCAACAACTGTATTAATTAATAATATACGCATATGTAGATAGTACTCCCTGTGTTTCACAAAAGAGTTATCTTTTTATTGACACTAATGTTGGGCTGCATAATCTTTTAGGACATTTTTTGGAGGAGTTAATATTGGCTAGATGCATTAACCTTTTTCATGAAATTTTGGAAGACATTTGTTAATATTCTATGAAAGATCACAAGCTGATATAGGAAAAACCATCAAAATGAAAGTTTAGATCATTAATCATGTTCAAGCATGAATTATTAAGAGAAGTTACATACGGAGTTAAAACATATGTAGCTTCTTCACAAAGTTTGGTGCAAGAAAGATAGGCTAATGACTACTCATACAGTTGCTGTTCTTCTATACATTAGTGAATCAAATAAACCGCTTCTCGTGTTAAGAAAAACACTACTGCTCTGAGTTTAATCAGCCTTCTTACACCCATATAGCATTAGCATTTAAGAGCAGTGGAACTAGCTTGCCCTTGAGGTGGAGGCTAAAGACCTCACTCGAACCACCAATCATCTCCTGCCCTATGAAAACAGCTGGTATGCTTGGCTTTCGGCCTAATCCCTTCAGTTCCCTTTCCATTTGCTGTCCATTTGGATGTTCATCAATCTCATAAACTGTGGGGTTTGCCCCAAAACTGCATATCAGTGTCTTAATGGAGTGGGACATGGAGCAGGAGCTTTTGCTAAAAATCACCACTGGATATTCAGCACCCAAACTTGTGACCATTGCCATTGGTGCAGCTGAGAAATATGAAAGATAATTAGCTAAACGAAAGTGGAAGAGTTAAAGAAAACTCTAGTAATAGGCTTGATATATAGCTAAAACTTGGTTGTGGGGAACTTGAGCTCCCACAGACTATATATAGATGTTTTTTGCACTGGAGCGAGAAAAAAAATTCTCGTTAGAGATATTTTGATTATATTTTTATTCATTATATGGCTTTTCCATTTTGGAGCATTCATTTAGGTGGAGAAAGTTATTGTGTTTATCCAATTGAGTAGCCTTTTCAACTAGATTCTCGTCCTGTTCAGATCAAGAAGACCAAAAGGAAGGTGATGAAGCAACAATAAAAACAAAATTTCGGACAAAAGAGATGCTTATCAAACGTGACTGAGCATGGGGATAACTAAAATCTGTATGAAATCCGTACAAGAGGAGAAGAAGATTCCTTTAGGACCTACCACAATATCCACTTCTGCTTCTGGAAAACGAAAGCCATGTGCTAAGATATTCGCTCTGTGAAGATGAGAGTTCTACAAGACTCTTGAATTTTGATATTTATTTACCCATATTAATGTTTGCCTAAGCGAAAAGTAAACCAATTTTTATAGTAGTAAGCTGCAAACCTCCACAAACTCAGCATGTCAATTTCCATGATGGATGTAGACATCAATTATGTGGCTTTTTATTTCCCTTGTGTACAATACCAGTGTGCTCAAGTTGAAGTGTAAAACCCTTCAAGGTTGATGAAATTCAGAAGATTTTTTTTCCTTTTTCTTTTCCCGTGATAACTGAGGTGTCCAAAGTATGAAACTATATCCTAATGTGAATGCGTTTTCAAGAACTGAGCGAGTTATATGTCCTTGTCTGCTGAGAGTCACTGCACAAAAGTTGGATACTGGATTAGAGATTGATCAGTTCATTAAATTTTACCAACCTAAATCAGAATAACCTTCAATATAGTAATTTGTCTGGTTTTGGTTAGTTTTGTGTGGAACTGGCCACCTAAGATAATAATGACCAATCAACAGGCTAGAGGCTCTGAGCTGGTGAAATGGTTCAGCTAATATATATACATAGAAGTTTATGACTGTGCCTAAAACAGTGCATTACAAATGGAAAAGATCAAGCAGGACTGTGGATAAATTAGTGAAGATATCAAATACTAATCTAATGAACCACTTATTCGCCCTAGCAGAAAATTGTTATCTGGCTTCTGTTTAATGCACGCTTCACTCCCTTCTAAGGTCTCAATGAGTTAAGTGAAATATTTGGATTCGAACAGGATAGTTCATTTGAAATCCTGTTCCCAACCAGAGCTTCCTAATAGAGTTCAAGACAAGACTAATTTGATACCGTAGGCTAAAATATTACTTCTAAATTCCACATTCCAATTTATGTTGATGATTCTTGAAATTTAATGCTTTGGTTTAGCTGTGTGCAGCAATTTATATCAAAACAGAATTCCAGAATCCTAACCATACCAAAGAATCATCGCAACAAAGAGAGGAAAGGGTTATGCTGTTGAATGTTAGCTCGCAGCATATCTAGCAATACCAATTATTTGATTGCCTAAGTTAGACAAATCTCATGCAACTGAACAGGTAACGATACTTCTTAACATTTTCTGGTATTATTGATTATTGTATAGTATGTTTTCCTAGTCCATGTTTAATGTAAATTATTCTTGCTAATGTCCCCACCGCGTATGCAAGTGGTTATAAAAGGTAGGACAAAAACTAATGACTATGACATAACTAATATGTCATATGTAGAAAGGTTTTTCAGAAGAGTGAAAAACAATATCACAAGGAAAAGTTAGTGGTAAAAACTTTGATTTTATGTTTGAAGCTTTAGGTTGCAATAAAATACGAAAATTAGCTAGGACCAACGTCTAACATTAGCATTATAAATTTTAGCTGCACATTATAGATTAGAAACACGTCATCAATTTCACAAGGCAAGAGAAAAACAAATCCTATTATTCACATGCAAAGTTGCAGATATATTGAAAAAATCCAACACAGACAACAGATATATGCCAATTCCATGAAAGTCCTGGCTGCAAATTTGAGAACTCAGAGCTGAACCCTAATAATTGTTGATAAATTTTTATTCCAACAGATTCATTAGACCTTAACAAGAAAATTCATTAGACCATTTTATTCATGAAACATACATAGTCCAAAACTGCAATACATGTCTGTTTTTCTCCCTCAAGTTGACATTCCTTCACCCTTCTGCAGAAATGTTGGAAAGCCATCCTCTCATATATCATATCTTCTTAATTAGGCTTATATCCATTATTATTACACTGGCTTCATTCTAGGTTTAGTTCTTCAATATTTTTCCAAGTCATTTATTTTGAAATTCGCTATTCAATTATAGGTAATACTCATCAGACATCTAAATCCAGGCCTTCTTTTTTTCTTTTTCCTTGCGAACAAAAGAAATTCCTGCAGGTGACATCTAGATGCATCATCGTTGGGTAAAGTATGATTCGATGATCAATTGCGAGTTTTCCAGTGCTGAAAAGGAAATATTGTAACATGACCTTTGGAGTCATACAAGGGGTAAGAATACATGCACATCATTTATGTACAACATGGGCATGTCTTATCCCTAAAGATTGTTTATCCATCGTGGTTGGCTACCATACATTGGCTGACATCTAAGAGGCGAGCAGTTGGCAAATTCCCAAGCTCTCATAGGAGGATTCACATATAGTAAACCTCATCCAGAAGAAAGAAAAGGAGATGCTTATATACAGAAGATTCCATTAGTGATACAGTGATCGTCATATAATGATTTTTTATTTTTTATTTTTCTTTTGGTTTTGCTACTCTTTGTTACCTTGTTTAAAGTCGATCTAGTTATAAGCAGGAAAGAGAGTTTGATCATTATCTCGTATCACTGTTGAACAATCAAAGGTTCTCCGCCTGTAAATGTAAGGAAAAACCATCGAGAAATGCAATACTTTGCTCTAAACAGAAGTATAATGACTAGAGATCAGTAGAACATAAATTTTACTGAGATTTAATCTTGAGCTTAGAGTTTCTAAATGTTATGAGGTATGGGGTATCTTTGAGATAATTTAGCTCATACTTGTGTTATAAGTTGGTAATAGACATTTACATTACGTGGCCTTTTGCTTGATTCTTTTATGCTTTTGCATGAAATTATATGCCATGAGTTTGTGAGGGGACCGTTATCCAAAAGTGGAACTGAAGAATTGGATAAAACTCTTATCTTTTCTCACATCAACTAAGGGATCCTACCAAGATAACAACGATATAGTACATGCAACACGTAATAACAGATATGAAGAAATATAATACCTCCACAAAGGCAATTTATCTTGTATTTTGGAATGGAGAGGGAGTATCAAGAAAACAACATAAAAGAAAGAGGAACTAAATTAATGATATTTTTTTACTACATATCGATTTAGTTTTGGCTCTCTATGAGAAAAGGAATTAGGTCTTGGAGATCATGCATGCATTTTAATGAAACCTGTATGCTATGTTATTAAGCATATTGATCATAAAGTCTTAAGAGGGTAGGAACTTGGAAAGGCATCAGATTGTCTTAGAAGTTTGACATTGTAACCAGATTACTATAGAAATATTCAGTTTCCTTTCCCTTTATTTAGGAGAATAATACCACTTATAACTCAAACTTTACCACAAACATAACTTAAGTATTGGCATTGGAGAACATTTCCGAAAGTTTCCCTCTTTAACAAAGGATTTTGATACAAAATAAAGAATATATCCCCTACCGCCCGCCTCTCTACCTCGTATCCCCTATCATCCTTATCCTGTAATTGATATTTAATCATGCAAGTATGCATGTCTGAAAGTATTTTAATCTTTGCTATAATTCCATTACTGTGTTGTACTAGCACGGGCATTTAAGGAGAGATGATTTTGTAGCCTTAGCCTATAAGTGATACTACCACATGTCAACTTGTTTGTAGCACAAAAGGTCATTATCAAGAAAATCATCGGGGGCATTTTTCTTATCCAAACAAATATCTGAAACAACTTTCTCTTTTCGTATTTCAAACTGTTATTTTATTGTTATATCTCTCTTTACTGGATTAAACAATCAAGCAATCACCTTATCAAGCCACTATAAATAAGGGTGATGCAAGCTCAAAGTCCACCACCATACACAAGCTTCTCCTATAGAGTTTACAGTCACATAATACTCTGCATCCTCTTGTTTTCCCTAATAGCTCAGCTTTCTTGATTGTCTGATATCAGGAACCGGCTGAAATACAAACTATTTCTCTGTTCTTCACGATATTTATATCGATCACTCTTTGGAGAATTTCAAAAAAAAAAATCTTGTTCAAATGGAAATAGTAAGAGACCTTGCATCAAAGAAGGCTGTAGTGATCTTTACCAAGAGCTCATGTTGCATGTGCCACAGCATTAAGGCACTCTTTTATGAACTTGGTGCAAGTCCTGCCATTCATGAACTTGATCAAGACACAAATGGGAGGGAAATGGAATGGGCGCTTCAACGGCTAGGTTGTAATCCTTCTGTCCCAGCCGTGTTCATAGGCGGAAAATATATAGGCTCAGCCAAAGATGTCATATCCCTTCATGTAGATGGATCTCTTAAAGAAAAACTCATTGAAGCCAGTGCTATCTGGTTCTAGTCACCTTGAAACATACTTCCACATAAATATGTTATTAATTAGAGTTTCTGTGTAATAGTAATATTAGAACTAGCTCCCCTGCCATGTTAAAATAACATTGTATTAAGGGCTTCTCTTTTTTCCAGCTCTGGTCAAGTCTCTAATGATTTTCTGGTACTTTTAAATTTATAGATTTATCTTTTTATTTCTTTGGTATTAGTAGAAAGTCAATCTAGAGCAAGACTGGTAGCCTCTCGATCTCTCTTGCTCTATCGGCTTGTGTGTCTTGAAATTTTCGGGGAAAAGTCTTTCTATTTATGTAATTCAAATTAGAGATAAGATGTACATTTTTGGATCAGCATGCATGATCAGACACCACTTCAGATATTGTCCTGATAAGAATATTTAGAAGAATTACTAATATTAAAAGTAAACTAGCACTGAATAAGCTTTCACAATCCATTATCAGACATGTTTTGACAGAGAATTTATCCCATTAATGATGTGTTATCATTCATGGTGGTTATCTGCTTAAGTTCTTTAAAACCAATTATTTGTGCTTGTAAGGTTAAAATCAAAATCCTAATAATGTTAATTCCACGAGAAATTACATCTTTCATGAATTATGGTGTTCATAATTTTGTACCTTTGTATCCCTTAAAACATATTTCTTGGAAGAAAAGGTAATGTTCATCTATCAGGAAAAAAAATACCATTTTGAGTGAAAATTGCAGAGAAAGTAGGATTTTTTTCCCAGATGTAGGGAGTATCATTCATCACATTTACCGGCTGACTTGGCAGCTGTTAAGGGCTTATGCTTAGCCATGTGCATGTAAGCACTGCTAAAAGGGGGACTGAAAGGTGATGCTACAAAATTCTTCTGGCCCCCTATGAATTCCTTCATATCTTAGAGCTCTTAACTTTTTAAGTCTCTGATGTCACAGAATTTATTCTCTTTGCATGAGTGACAGTAGTATGCTGTATAATAATGTGCACACATACATACATGTCATGCATACCGTATACCTTACAACTTTTGTACATTTATATATACAGACTATCTGTTAGTTTATTTGACATGCATATTTTCCTGCTTTAATAGGTTTATTTTTTAATTTTTTATATAGTATAATCACATACTATCCTCCCCCCCCCCCCCCCCCCCCCCCCCCCCGCTATGTTATCCTCTCTTATGGAGGGAGAAGCATAATTTACATTTGGGGATCAGTCACAAATATAATAAGCATGGTTCATATAACAGCATCACAAAAATTTTTGTACAAGGGGATCTGTGATAAGATGGAATTTTTTTTCTATATTCATAATTACCTCTGGACTCCATCTTGTCATAAATAGTTCCAACTGTAACTAATATCTTTTCCAAAGTCTAATGGGGTCAATTTCCCCACCTTATGAGTTATGACTATGTTGGATTTATTCAAGTTATGCTGATTATCAGCAGATTTTAATAAGCCCAAACTTTTTATAGAACTTGAGGGTACAATTAAATCATACAGAAAGAAACTAACTCACAACTCCATTCTACATTGAAATCTTTTTTTTTTTTTTGTTGCTAAATAATCTACACTGAAATCTTTTGCTGCTACATTTAATAAGCCCAAAATTTCTTGTAGAACTCAAGGGTACACATAGAGAAACAAACTAACAACCAATCTACACTGAAATATTCTTTGCAGTACAATCATTGCTGCTACATACAGCAGCTTTGATCAATTGCTGCTGTTAATGTACCAACTTCTTTAAAAGCTTACAATGTTAAAGAATGGCAGATTCTGCTCAATTTCAATGAGAGCAGAGCAGCTGCATTGACATGAAGTGTGGAAACAATATATAGGAACAAACTCGGATGCTCACTTGTGAGAAGCAAGCATGCAAGTTGGTGGGAATCATACACAGGCACTGAAAGCTATCTCATTCGCCATCTTTCTACCATAGAATAAAATAATGACATGATTGAGAGAATCTGTTGGAACTTGACCAGCTCTATTGAATTTTTGACTTATATTTTACTTCCATGAGTATTCAAGTCCATGGAATCTGCATATACTGAAGACACGGTCATTAGGCTGCACACGTTTGACAACCCAATTCAATTGATCCCTTGTTCGTTTTTCTCAGCAGTTATTCTGGAAAGAATACTGAGTAGTCCACATATCCGATGGTTACAATTGATTCACGTAGACTAATTCAAATGCATGTGAACAGAATAATATATGTTATCTTCCAACTTGTTCATCAATCTGTGGAACATAATACTAGTATCTCTATATTGAAAAAGTTACTTTATTAGTTTTTAGCATCTAAGTAAAGCACATAAGTTTTTGAATTTTCTTACCTAGCGAAAAGAGTTCACTCTTAGGCTGTTTATAAATAGAGCAGCATTAGAACTTCAAGTACAAGCAAACTTGAGCTTCAAAGTTCAAATTCATTTTCCCATCTTTAACTTAATTATTGTCTTTAATTCTTAGTCAAGTTGATTTTCTTGATCTTACCAATTAGAGAACTTCAAGATGGATAAGATTGCAAGATTGACCACGGAGCATGGAGTAGTGATCTTTAGCAAAAGCACTTGTTGCTTAAGCTATGCTGTGAACATTCTGTTCCAAGAACTTGCAGTGAGGCCTTATGTTCATGAACTCGATCAAGATCCTGAGGGAAGGGAAATGGCGAAGGCTCTGTTGAGTCTGGGATGCAATGCGCCCGCGGTGCCAGCTGTATTCATAGGTGGCAAGCTTGTGGGATCCACCAATGAAGTCATGTCACTCCACCTAAGTGGCTCCCTCATTCCTCTGCTCAGGCCATATAAGGCTATATCTTAAGTTTACTGCACCACCTATTTAATAACATGTTAGAAGAAAAATAAGCTTGGCTCGGCAGTACTTTGAGCTCTTTATTGATCATTAGTCTATGTAATTTGTGTTTATGTATTATTGTGTATTTGCCTTGGCTTTCATTAGTTATTAAGCAAGTAGTGTATTTGCCTACTGAAAAAACAGAAAAGAAAAGAAATTGTGTAGCCTATTTGCTTTCCTTAATTAATGAAGTTAGCTGTATTTTCTATTTTCCCATGTGTTTGATTTTTTCGCATCATGTGATAACATTTTTCGCTATTAACGCGAGTCTATCGTGTGTTACAGTTATATCATGTGTATTAATTAAACTTCAAAAAATAATTCTGAAAAAAGAAAGAAGATCAAAAACGGAATTAAAAAGTCAAATAATACTTTCATTTTCGGACGAGGAAGTAACGGTTTTGCTTTCATCAAGTTGTGAGCAAATAGCATATTAGTCTACTATAATATTCAGCCCTTATAGTCAAAACTTTCTAAATATAATGGCAGCAAAAATACTGCCTTATACCCTGGAAATGAATCCAAACATGTACTGTAATTAAATCATACTATTGGTCAAGAGCAACTGTTATCTTCAACTTAGGAAAATTCCGTTACAATCAAATTGCAGAAAGTTCAAAGGAAATATTTGCTCACCTTTTCTAGTGTGAGGTGCCATTGATTCACCAGATTTTATTCTAAAAGAAAGGTATTAAATACCTTACTTTTGTCTCTCCCTTTTTAACCTTTATTCAATCTGTGGAAATACTAGATTCACTGTAAACTAATATCTACCGTCGGAGGCTTGAAGCCTTATAAATTGCACATCCTGCTAGAATGACACAAGCATGGAACAAAATGGTCCCTGCCATTTTCTGATTCCATTTTATGCGAATCCTGAGATTTTTTTTAAGGGTTGGCGGGGACTCAGTAATTTGCGACTGAAAGTAGTCAGCAGTCTTCTTTTATAGGTTGTACATTATGCATAGTCCTTTTATACTCTCTTTGTTGTATATTTATTTGATTATTATTGATTTTTAAAAGTTAATTTAAAAAATTTTTAAACTCGAAATTGATATAAATTATAAATATTATAAATTATTTAAAAAATATTACTCATGGTAACTTATATTATTTTATATTCCATCTGTCCCATAATAAATGTCATAATTTGACTTCAATGGATCATTTTAAAAATAAATAATTAAAAATATTTATATAGAATTTTTAGATTGCGAAACTTGACAATAATAGTACATTCGTCGTAGTTTATTATAATCATAATATCTCAACGTGTATTTTGAATATTTTTAAAGATTTATTAATTTAAAAATTTATCATTTTGACTATAAAAATCAAATTAATACGTTTATTATTGAACGAAAGGAGTAATTTTTAATAAGTATATCTTAATTTTGAGTTTAAATTAATTTTTAAAAATTAAATAATTTAAAACGGAGGGAGGGAATAGTATTATGTAAAAGTAGACTTTTTGTTATAGGATTGCCGTCTCTTCATACTCGGACTATTCAATTTCTTTTGTAGATGCCGCCACTTGACAAGTTGATAGAAAGCGATTGCGGCTAGCAGATTCCACAGTTGTATAGGCAGACATGCATTATTGCATATGAATCTGTTTTTCTTTCCTTTTCTTTTCTCTTTAAAATGAATAAGATGACACATGAAATCGTCTCCAGAAGAGCCTTGAAAACAGTTGGCTGCAGAGCTGAAAGAAAAGTGTAAAATCAAAAGATTGGTATATAACCAACTAGACACACATGACTCCACTAAATGTCATTGACCCGAGTACTATTATTTAACTTATTATATTCATAAAATTTGACGTTTAATTCTTGTCAAATGTAATGTGAGAGTATTTGAAAGTGCGAGTTAAATTAATAAAAAAAATTAATTTTTGTAAAAAATAACTCCTATAAATATCATCAATTTTAAAAAAAAATTAATATTTGATTTAAGTCAGAATATGTCAACTCGGCATTATGTAAGCTATAAGAAATTGTGTTTGACATAAATATATATAATATTTATAAATAATAATTTTTTTCCTTCTTTTACTCTTATGAATTTAATTATATTATTATTTTATTATTTTTATATTATATATATATTATCTTTTTATCTAGTGTTTAAAATTTTATAAACTTTTTATTTATTTTACATAATTTATATATGCCTTGTATGTCATCGGTGCTAGTATATACTTAATGCACTAGACCTTATATTGGTCTCTACTCTCTAGCAACTATTGGTGAGCTTTTTGCACATGGCATGCTGCAAAAGTGTTTATATGACAACTGGATGACTTCAAAAAGAGTTATTTTTATTTATTACTATAATTTTTTTATTTAACCAAATTATTAAATTTACAATTTATTTTTTTAATGGAGTATACATATATTCTTAATATATATTTTAAAATTTTATAAATGAGATTTTATTTTTGTGCTTGCCTAAATAGTTAAATACTATTACAATATACATTATTGTTTATTTGGACTGGACGTTGAGAAAATATAAAAAATATAATAATATAAAAATGATTTTCTTAAATATTTTGTATATTATTAAAGATAATTATTTAATGGGTCATGACATACCCCTCGTTCTCACGTCTGCGTTCCGAATACAACTTGTCTCAGTCTTCAAACCCTAATTAGCCATATTAATCCTTCATTCCTGCACAAACCCACGACTGTTTCTGAATGAATTATTCATCCATGGTGCCTTGACCGGGTAAGCTCATATGTTTCTCTCTCTCCTCAATATTCACATGTATTGTTTTCGAGAAACTTACGAGAAAATAGATAAGAATAAATAATGCAATCTAATTTTTTCGGTTGTGTATTGTTCATAAATAATCTTGAATTTAAATATAATAAGTAATACTATATTGGCAGCGAAAATGATCTTTAGGGTTTCTTTGGCGATTTATCTAGAGTTGTGTTAGAATTTGGGATTGATCATTGGAGGATGAGAGATTGCATCGTTTATTTGAATGATGGAGGTGACGATGATGATATTGATGTTGTGATTTTGATTTTTAAATTTTGTGGGTCTTTATTTATGTTGCAGTGACATTTGTTACTATAGTTGCACATTGGAGTTAGTGGGTCATATGAGGTGCTTACTCGATTCTATAACTGGTAACTCGAATGTTCTATTGTTTCATGAACTTTTTAGCAGACTGACTGAGGTTTGTGCTACAATTTTTTTTTCAGTGGCTACATTTTTGATATTTTCCTTAATTACTGTTTCATTGCTGGTAGAAAATCTATAATGGGACTTGTCAAAAAATAAATAAATAATTGATTATGGGAAAGGATATTTCATTTATTGCTGGATTTTTTGCTGCCAACTTCAACTGTATGCTTGATCTGGGGAATACTATATGCAATGACAGAATTAAATATATTAAAGTAGTGTCCAGTGAGAATACACGAGTTGTGCCACCTTTTAATGTTCTAATGTTATTTTCTTTTGATCATTGTGATTGTTTCAAATGCTATCTTAGATTTGATATTTTTGTATTTTTTTTTATTTGTTTCTTATTTACCTAGTTTTAGCATGGGATGGAGTTATACTTAAGATTTTGTTTAGCTTGAAGTGTTTTCGGGATCTTGGCAGGTGAATTGGGAGAAAATTAGTTTTTCGACTGGAATTTTTGTCATTTTGTTGCATTTGACCTGTAATTTTGGAGCACAACTGCTACTATGACTGAAGGAGAGGAGGGTATTGAACTTAAATTCAGAATCTTTGATGGAACAGATATAGGTCACAGAACTTATGCATCATCTACTACTGTTGTGACTCTTAAGCAAAGGCTTGTTGCTGAATGGCCTCAAGGTTAGGAATTTATTATTTTGATTCTTTTTGAACTTCTATATATGTTTTTGAGGTATGCAGTGTGATAATTGATTCATGTTAACTAGTTTTCAAATGTCAGTGCTCTGAGTCAAACTACTGGATAAGTGGATATATTTTTTAATGCATGTTATGTTATAAAAAGTGTCTAATTGAGATCCATGCTTGATTAGCATCAAATGTTGATCATTTTCATTTTTATAATCCATGTATTCTGTTGCCTTTGGGTATATAATATTTATTATCGGGTCCCTTGTTATGCTCGTAAAATCAGCTACAATAACTTTAGACTGTGACGTGTGTACGGGAAGCAAATTTTAAAAGAAGAGGTGTTTCATAAGTTATTTAAACTAATTTAAATGACATGGTTTGTAGTTGATGGAGGTTTTCATCGCTGGTACGAAATGTTGTTGATAATTATTATTCTATATGTCCAAAAAAGTAGATCTATTTGATTTAATGTAAGATTTTAGGAGAATGCATTAAATTCACAAACAATATTTAATTTTTTTTCGTAACATTCAGCAAAATTAAATGCATCTCTTTCGGCTAAAAATATGTTTGTTTGTGCATTCAGACTTTTGGAATAGATTGAGATATTTTTTGGTTTCAATTGTAAACTTCATTTCTACATGATCATTTTGTGCTACGAAAACTAATGTATTTTAGTTTAACTTTGATTTTCAAATTTTCCATGATGACTGGACTAGTATATAATATATACGCACATGTAGTCTCGTCCAAGTGCACACACATATTTATGTGGTTATTCAAGGAGCCTGTTCTTTTTGGGTGTGTTTGAATTGCTTTCTACTATGCAGTTTGACTTTGTAATGTTGTGCATTTGATAAAAGTTCTTAGCGATGCCTTTCTATTGGCAGATAAATCAGTGATACCAAAATCAGTAAGTGACATGAAACTTATTCATGCTGGAAAATTTTTGGAGAACAGCAAGACACTTTCCGAGTCCAGAATACACATTGGTGACCTTCCTGGAGGGGTTACTACTATGCATGTGGTGGTTCAACCTCCTGTTGCTAAAAAGAAGACAGGTTTTTTTAACTTTATTATATCTCCTGTTGTCAATTAAAGATTAGTTATGTTAAATATATGCAATTATTCTAGGTTGAAGAAGTTTGCAAGAGAGTCTCATCTTCATTTATATCAGTCAAACTTTAGGATAAAAAGCGTATCATACATATGTTTGGATGGTTTCAATTTAAATAACCAAGACTAAATGGAAAAGGAAAAAAACACGATTTTTGTATAAAAATGTAAAATACGCCAATAATACAGTAATCCAGAACTTAGTCAGCCTCCTTCCCTTGGAACAACAACTATCTCAAGATCTAAACTAAAGGGAGAACAAAATTAATGATGCCTCCTGATGTAATAAAATTTTATACTACAAGTACACAACGTCTGTTATAGAACTGATAAGTACACGTCGAACTACAGAGACTAGATTAACTATCAAATCCTTAATTTATATTTCAGGCAAATTAGAAATAAAAATGATGGAGATGATTAATTAACTAAATAATACAAATTAATAATTAATAATAAAAACTAGTAATGGAAAAAATTACCTAAGAATCCGAATCTACTAAATACTAACATAATAATTAAGTTATTCTTTTCCGAATTAATTCCTAATTTAAGTTTTTCCTTCCCTTTAAAATTAATTATTCATATAATTAATATGGGCAAACATAAGTTATGAAAAATTCACAAATTAACTATAACTTATCAAAATCTCGTACGAATTTTGCGCGAAGGTAAAAATGAAGGAGTAAACAATTAAGCATTAATATCGGAATGGAAAGAAAATATAATATGTAATTACCTCGTTTCATCATCATCCTAGGTATTAAAAATTTAGTTAGCCATAGAAATTAAAAATTAATGCTGCTAATAATAATTGCAGGAATTAAAAAAGCAATAGTTAATTAGATCTATTACTACTACTGAAAAGGATGGGAAAGAAAGCAGACTAAACGAAACAAATAAATTAGTTATAGTATTACTCCCTTGCCAAAGTATTCTAGCAGTACATGAATATTGAAGGTATAGAAAACCAATTCAAAAGGATCAAAATACTTTGCTTTATATTTTTCTAGCAAGCCTCTCCGTCCAAGAGGAAGTGAAAAAGTAAGAAAAAAACAAATTCTCTCTCTACCTATCGTCTCGGCACGAAAATATATGAAATACCAATGCCAAAAAAAACTACCTCTCTTTAAAATACAAGTCCCTATTTGTAGGAAAAATAAATTGTAACCTAATCTAAGGTACATTGAACTTGATATTCCTTTTTCCTTCTTATCCCTTTATCTCCATATTGATTCCAACTCTGTCATGATATAAGAGTCCATTTCAATCTTCAAAAGTTGAAACAATTATCATTTTCTTGATCAAAAGATAAATAAAACGTTATCTCCTACAATACAAAATAAAATGTATTAGTTAAATAAAATAAACATATAAAATAATAAAAATGAGAATATTAAAATGCATAATTAATGTGTATATCACCTCCAAATGCAGCCTTGCGAGGACACGGTAGTACTCTTATTTCCATTGCAAAATGGAAGCACCGTCTTTCGTTCTCCACCTCATACCTATATTGATGGATCAAAATCTGTCTTTAACCATTGATGGATCAAAATTGTACTCCCTCTATTCTAAAAAAGGAGTTCTATTTTGACTTTTTGAAGTCAATTCGCGAACGTAAAATCCTAATTTAATAATTGATGTGATGCATCAAGTTTTGGAAACAATAAAATTTGTAAGTAATACTTTGTAAATAGTACTCTCTCTGTTTTATATTATTTGATCATTGTTGACTTCTAAAAGTCAACTTAAGAGATTTTTAAACTTAAAATTGACATAGATTTTTTTTTTAATTTTAATCAATACAATGATGAGTATTGTAAACTATCTAACAAGTATTACTCAATGTAAGTTTTATTGTTTCATAATTTTTAATGAGTCATTTCAATTTTGAGTTTGAAAATGTCTCAAATTGACTTTTAAAAGTCAATAATGATCATATAATTTAGAATGGAGGGAGTATAAAACTTATGATTATATTAACAAAAGTCAAATGAATTCATAGCAATTTTGAGTTTTAGGATTTTGCTAGTTGACTATAAAAAGTCAAAATGAGACTCTTTGTGAAATGGAGGGGGTATGTTACGACGGGGCCTCTCCTCCCATAACTCAGAATTGACGAGGGAAATGGTCAGAGGTAAAAAAAAAAATCTGATATGATTGTGTCAGATCTAGCAATTATGGAAAGCAGAGATTATGATAAAAAGAAGGTTGTTGTTTTTCTTTGGTGATACATCTTTTGCTTAAGAAAACCTGAAATATTTTGTGCCCTAATTGGTTGTTAAATTGCCCAAGTACGTGTAATTCTGCCTTTTCTGTATTGTCATCCATATTTCAGTTTCTTATAGGAAGCTAAGGTTTGTGGAACTACTTCAACCTGAAACCTACTTATATATCATCTTCTTATGGTACAGAACAAATTCCTGCATGGCATAGGCCCTCTGAATTTCATACTGTGGTTGTTTTTAAAAGTATAAACGATGGACTTGTTTCTCTATTACCTATCATAGGCCGCGAATGCGAATAAATGAACACTATAGAAAGTTCTTGAGTCAATGACTATTTGCACTTGAAGTGGCGATTAGTAATTCCAGAAAATTTCTAACTAATATATGCGTTTATACTCAAGAACATTAGCAAATTATTGTTTATAATCTCTGTTTGACTCATGGTTACCAGGAATTATGCCAAACGAAATCAGGTATGGGAAACATTACCTATTGGTAAAGTACAGAAGGTATATATGTTCTCATACCATGATTTTCGGAACGCGGAACGATAGTTCCCTGTTAACCCACTTTGACTGCAATCGCGTCCTTCATTTCTTTAATGCAAGTGACCTTGTTAAATATCTTTGATTCTAATAAGTCTAGTAATGTGCTCATAAAAGTATACGATGCATCTGTAGATAAAAGTATCATAAGCTTCACTTAGTGGCTGCTTTCATTTATTTATCTATTCAACTCGGTATATTTTGGTAGTTTTCAAAGTGTAGTAGCAAACTCGAGTAGGAGAAGTCAGCTCATGACATAAGATAACTTATACTAAATAAGAATTAGCAATTGCACTTTTGAACTTTTTTTCGTTGCTACATAATTACACTTTTAAATTTTCCTGCTGCGTTGATTTTCACTTACATGATTACTTTAATAGCTAGTGTCAGAGTCTCTAACATTCGGCTCTTATTCTGTGTTCTCTTCTCCCATCTTTGGGTCTACTGCAGACAAGAACAAGGAGGAGAAGCCAAAACAGAGTAGTTGCTCATGCACTATCCTTTAGAGTGAGAAACATGATTTGTGGCTGCCCTGTACACACGGTGGACGGTCTTTTTATATATTTTAAAAGTTCTTTATGAATTAGTTCAATGTAACATTGGAAATGCGTCTCCATTCTGGTGGGGAATGAGTAAAAAGTAAAAGCATGGCATCCATGATTTGGCAGGTTGCCTTTGCCCCTTGTAATTGCTTCTACTGTTCATGTGATATCAATTTTTTCAATATTCAAAATCAAAGTGTCTGCTTTGACTTTGACTTTGACTTTCCTTCTCATGTGTAGGGGTGTGTGTGTGAGAGAGAGAATTATAATATGTAAGCTGACGATACAAAAATAGAGGACTTGTCACTATCTACTGCAACTTTTAATTAGAATTCTGTCATAATAGAATGAAAGGCTATTTTTTCTGTGTCTATTTAAGCTTCTGAAATGCATTTGAGAAACTTATAAATTGATGGTAGTTAATTACTCTTTTATGCCTGCCTGCAATATTTTAGTGTTATATGTATTTGTGTATACACACATATATATAAATGTATGTATGTATATGTACAAATTACGGCCTAATATAGCTTGATGTGATGCATTGAAGCTGTTGTGCTTTTGATTGATCTCTTACCGTATAGACAGGTCAAGTTTTTGTCATTAGATGCTCTCCGGACATAAACACCAGAAAGAATTGTGAATCTAATTTCTTTAGGCAGATGTATGGAATCAGTGAAGCCCTTATAATTTGTAACCATGCCAGTCAATCTGCTCTTATTTCCGCCTAAATGGTAAAATTATAAGCATAGTCTTTTTAGATTATTGGATAATGTTCTCATTTGAAGTTATTAGAAAAGGATGCTGTGGGTATCAATGTTCATCAGAGGTCATTCTAGGAAGAGATCCTTCTGCTGCCAAACATGCTGCAACTTGCACATGAAGGTTTGTCACACAGTTTTTCTTTTGGTTGAAGCCACTTATCCATTGTCCTTGTTAAAAAATTGAGGAGGATTTTTAATTTTTCTGTCATAATATGATGATTTTTTTCCAATAGAATTTGGGGGTATATCATAAACATATTTCTATTGTAGTCCTGAATATATAATTTCACGTAACTATTGTGGGTCAAATTAAACTCTTTTGGCGTATTTTCTTTTGATGGTTTTGTAGGGTGAGATGGTTAAGTAATACGTCCAGAAGTGGTGACCCAAATGAATATAAGATGGATAACCCTGCCTATAGCTGATAGAGCAGGTCAGCAATTTTTTAGGCCTCTTCTTTATGCTGTTGTACCTGGGTGATTTTGAATATTTAGTTGAAAATTTGGTGCATCATTAATGATATGATGGATTAAAGATTTAGCATTCGGTAATTTACATTGTGTGTAGTTTCCCTTGGGTAAACATTATTCCATATAATCAATTAGTGAAACCCCCAAGACAAATAATATATGTACAAAGAAATTTCTCTATATACGCACGCATGCGCGCACATGTAAACAACAGCTTGTTTGGGCATGAACATAATGTTTTAAATGAACTGAAGGGGCTCATGTATAATTGATCTAATGTCACTTTAGGTAACCGTCTAATGGATAAAGCAAGTTTACATCTCATTTTGCAATGCTCATGAATCCTAATCGTATTTATATTCAAATAATAAGATTTGGTGGTTCTTTTGAACTGCAGGTGCTCAAACTAGGATTTTTTTTTAGTTTACATAGTTTAAGATCAGAAAAGTGATTAATATCACTATGTGCAACATAATTTATTGGTCACTATATGCAGAAGTTAACTTGTGCTAGTTCATGCTAATTTAAGATCAGTTTCGTGGATAAAAAACACTTTCATGCAATTATAATTTTAGTTTTCACTTGGAAAATGTATTGATCAATTCTGGCTGTACCCCGTGGCATTTATATGTAAGAAACCACTTATATGTTGGAATAGGAGTGTTGATATAACATTTTTGGTGATCTTGCTCTTGATACCACTTCTCACTTTTAATTTAGGGTTGAGTTTATTGATTTTCATCCAGCAATAAGGAAGTTAAGATATGAAGGCCTGATTGGAAATTGTCTAGCCAAAATAGAGTGACCATGAAAACAAATCACTTTTCCCCATTGATACGGCCGGACTCTAGATGTGCTAGTAGACCGGTAAAGGTACGCTGTAAATGCAGGAGGAGCTAGTTAGCTGCTTCTTTTCTTCAACTCTATCAAGAAGTCGTGGGGTTACTTGCCATGATCCATGTATGACCCTCTACATGTATCACCTATTTTATAAACTATTGGTGCTGTTTTGGCAATTGGTATAACTCTGACTGAATCTTCTGTTCTGTTTTTTTCCTGTATAAACAAGATTATAATAACATCTTCATCTTTTTACTACATCATACTTTGATATTTGGATTGATTATGGGAGCCAGAATGAAATACACTGGATGGCCATTTTTTCTAAGTGGTTCGGGTTGCTGCTTGTGGAAAGAATGCGAGGATTTTTCAGCATTGTGAAATTCTCAGACAGCCACCAGTAAGGGGCTGGCTACAATAATGGCAAATTCCCATTACCCCCGCCTTTTGCTTGTCCTATGGGAGAAATCTCAATTTCAGTTATTGTGATAGAGATACCTTTTAGAATAGAGGAATCAATGCATTTTGTCAGCTTAAAGACGAACATAATGGAAAGTGGTACTTTTACTTACGTGTGAGACTAAATACACAAAAGATGATAGATTGAAGTAAAAAAATAAAATAGTTTAATGTACACAATTCAAATACTATGTATGATATAAAATAGTATAAGATTATAATTGATATTCTTAAGATATTTTTAAAATTAATATAAATTTATTTAATTTTATTTAATAAAATGATGAGTATTATAAACTATCTAACAAGTAATATTTATCTTAACATTACTTGTTTTAAAATTTTTAATGAATTATCTCGATTTTAAATTTAAAAATGTCTTAAATCGTCAAAAGTCAATAATAATTTTATAATTTAGAACAAAAAGAATATTAAATAGTAATTTTTTGTGTATGAATTATGCACAATTTGGGAAACTATATTATACATAAAATTAATACATTTACTTTGTAAAATAAGCAACATTTTACCATGTTTAATGGGCCCAAATAAGAAGTGTCTTCAACAACAACTTACAAGTTGAGCAAACTAATTTATAAATTATTTTTTATTGTCAAGAGTGTTTGAGATTGACTTATTTTTTAACTTCTAGTAATAAATTTTGAGTTCTTAAAAAATGACTTATAAATTATTTTAAAATAAATAAATTTAATTAAATGTAAAGATTATTTTAACCTTATTTTAATATTTTTTATATTTTATTTTAATTTATAAGTTATTTTAATTAAATATTTTTATAATTTATTTTAACTTAATTTTTTATTTATAAATTAAAATAATATTAAAAACTTGATTTATAAGTCATGATTAAAAATAATTTATAAATTATTTTAAAATAAGTGTCTTAAATAAAGGTGGGCTTTAAATTATACTAATAAATAAAGGGTTCGCTTAATGTGTTTCCTAAGAGCACACATTAAGCACCGAAAATAAGAGATAAAATTCACTAAAAATTATTTTTTTATATAATTGCACTGAATTCAATACATAGAGTATTTTTTTATATATTGAATTCAGTATTAAAAAAAAATTCGCACTTAGTGTGTGCCTTAAGGACATATATTAAAAAAATTCTTAAATAAATGCACCTATTCCCAAATGACACAAGCGATGTGACTGATAACGGCCCCTGGAGCTGATTAATTATCAAGTTTACGTATGCCTCTATTTGTCGGGTCCCACTCACACCAACATCTGGATTTTTAATCGCTCCGCCCAGCCTAGCCCAAGGCGCCGCCAAGCATACCCGTACTTTTAGCTATATAGATATCGTACTCCATTTAGGTATCGTGCTGCTTTGGGCAAATTGTACATTTTTCTTCTTTTGGGAAAAACCCTAACAAAGCAACCAAAAATAACAATGGAAAAAGATGATAACAATTCCGCTAGTCACAATGACAACAACAAAGAAGAAGATTTTGGGAAGATGAAATACGGGTAAAATTCCACTCTCCCTCTCGCCTATCTGTGTGTGTGTGTGTGTGTATATATATATATATATATATATATATATAATCTTATTGATTTCTTTTGTTTTGCATACTGTTAGATGCGACCATTACCGGCGACGATGCAAACTTCGAGCTCCTTGCTGCAACCAAATCTTCTCCTGCCGTCACTGTCACAACGAATTCACGGTTCTCTCTCCTTCTTTCTTCCCCTCTATCTATCGTTATACACAAGCAAGCAGTATGATTTATTATTGAATTTGAATTTCGGAATTGATAATTAATATTTTCTGTTTGGATATAGAGCGCTTTGAGCAATCCCAAGGAGCGTCACGAGCTTGTTCGCCATGGAGTTGAGAAAGTAATTTTTTAGTTTCCACTTTTTCTTTTATTTTTAACTAGTTAACATTTATTAATATTGTCTGAAATTCATTCGCTTTTCTGTTTATTCAAATTTTTATAATGGTTCCAGGTAATTTGTGCAGTTTGTGAGACTGAGCAGCAGGTTAGATTTTTGTTCTAGTTTCTTAAATTTGGAATGCATCCAGTCAGCTTTTGAATGTTTGTTCGTTAGTTAATGTGAATTTTTTTTTCTAGGTTGCTCATGTTTGTTCGAATTGTGGCGTCAAAATGGGGGAATACTTTTGCAATATTTGCAAGTTTTATGATGATGATGTAATTCAACTAATTTTCTGTTCATCACTTTTTCCAGTAATTTTGGTATATTCAAATATTGGGATAATCAGTGTAAAATTTGTTCAAATGCAGACCGAAAAGCAACAATTTCATTGTGATGACTGTGGGATCTGTAGGTTGGTGTGCCTGTAATATGTGCCTTATTTATTTGTAATTTTGTTCTGATTGTTTTCTTTATGTGTCTGTTTAGTCAATTGAATTATTGTTCTATGTGAATTGTGATTTCAGAGTAGGAGGTCAGGAGAACTTCTTTCACTGCCAGAAGTGTGGTATGCTCTTCTGATGTTTGCTCATTTTCATTTTACACAAGATAAATAGATTTTATATTTTCATTTTTATCTTCTTTTTTTCAAGTTGAACAAAGCATCCATTGGCTCAATTCTTGTGCATCCATTTTTTTTTTACTTTTTTGTAATATATGCTAATGCCCACATATATACTTATATAAAGTTATAAACTAAGAAAAAGCTTCTAGTTTTTATAATTCATAATGTTGTCTATTTGATTTTATCTTTTCCACGTCTGTTCCAAATTAAGAGTCTCGTCTTCCTTGACCCTTGAACCCTAAAAATTTGACTTTCAAATTGGGACTCTTGTTGTGGAATGGAGGTAAAAATTGCCCGTCTCTGTAGATTACTGTTATGCTTAAATTTTGTAAAAATACTCCCAAGCGCACGAATCTATTGTAAAATAGTTTAATGCAAAGTACGAGATCGATCCCACGAGGATTATTGACTTATTAATTAAATATAAATTATACTCAATTCTAATCTAGTTAATAAAAAATGATTTTTGAAATAATTGAAACTAAAACGAAATTAATAAAACTAATTAAATAACTAACTTTTAATTAATGAGAGAAAAGTTTTGATGTTCGGAATCCACAATATTAATTATGTATATCTTACTATTCATTATTAATTCGGAGTAGCAATTTGAAAATCAATTCAATGCTTTCTCAAGATTTTTCATTTAAGTACATAAAAATATTTCTTTAGTAAATTCTTATTTTCAAGGTTCAATATATAAGATCAAAGCATTATATGTATCCATTATTTGAAAACAAATAATCTTAGTTCTTAATTAAAATATTTAAGTCACAACCCGGATTAAATTAAATTAATTGAAACTATTCAAAATACATGATATTATGAATGAAGAAATTTAATTTAAATCAACCAAATAAATAAGAATTATTAACCATTAAAAACCAAATTAGATTAATAATAAATTTTAATCCATACATAAATAATATTGTTTCATCCTATACCTCAGAATAAATTTAACAACACATATTAGGAACAAGAGCAGAGATAAAGAAATAAACCATAATTATATTAGCTCTTTTGACCTTATTCTGTTAAAGCTACTGCCTTGCCACAATATGCTCCAGCCGTGCTTCACTGCTGCTTTGATTTCTCCTGTGATGCTATGTTGCTTTTGAAGGGTTGGTGATGGTGATGCTCCACGTGATGCTGTGTTATGATTTTGTGATGGCTGCTATGTATATATATATTATGTTCCCTCGGTTTTCGTGTTTTTGTTTTGCTTGGCTGCTATCTTCTCCTTTTTATGATGCTACTGCTGTTCTTTATATTTATTTTCTTCCGTATTTTTTTCAATTTCCTTTTCTCCTTCAAACTCTTTTCTTTTCTTATCTCTTTCGTAGTTGCAACTCTTTAGGTATTTGCATTCACTTAGACTTATAATTTGATCCAAAAATGGACTTTTTAATTCTCAAAACCTGTGCACAAAAATAAGTCAAATTAGAATAAAATTAATATAAAACTAAACTAACAAATCTATTTAAAGGGAAAATAAATGTATAAAATATATGCTCATCAAATACACCTAAACCTAGATTTTTGCTAGTCCTCGAGCAAAAGAAAAATTAACAAATAAATAAAATAAAATCTTAACTAAACCTAAGCCATTTTCGTAAGGAACACGATAGTATTTAGCGTATACTACAAGCCTTTAAACCCCAAGGTTAACCCAAGTGGACGAGTTTTGTCTTGTGAGGGTTTGCAGTGAATATACCCACAAAATTCAAAATAAAATCTTTTTTAGTCTAACTATTTATGAAATTGAAATAAAACTTCTAAATATCATGGGCATTACACTTAAACAAGATCAAATTCAAAATCACTCTTTTATCTTATCAAAAATACTCCATCTTTATTTAAACCACCATCTTTCATAAAATTAATTTTGTGATGCATGCATGTGTATGTAATGTAACTTTTAGTATGGACTTTAACTATAAAAATCAAGCAAACTTATTTTTTTTTTCTTTTTTCTATTTTTTTTTCACTCTTGACTTGTGCAATGTCTATTTTTCTTAGGCTTTTCAGAGTTACCCATGTAATGAGCGTTTGACCAATGACTCCCAAACTAGTTGATTTTAGGGCACTAGGTGTAAAGACACCCCTAAAGACTTACTAACTTAAGTAACAAAGACCACAAAAATAGACTAGTCAAGCTGTTTATAACCATCATACTTTTCAGCATTATTTTTTTTATTTGATGGACGTGAAACAATATTTATTTATTCATTTTTCAACTTTTTCTTTTTTTTTCTTACAACAAGTGCGTTTTACGCTCCATCTCGTTGCATTATTTTCTCCTTTTTTTTATTTTTTTAAGATTGTCCGACTCATAGTTTATACCCCACAACTAAGAATTAATGTGAACGTGAAGTGCAAAAATGCATATGAATTTTAATTTTATTCAAGATGGTGTTCCAAACTGAGATTTTGTATCTTATCAAAGGTTCAAAAGCTCTAAATCTTTTAATCTTGCTAATATTTTTACTCCATAGATACTTATTAGAATTTATTCAACTCATAAAAAGTAAACCAATTTTTTTAATTTTTTCATTTTTTTTAAAAAATTTTTTAACATTTTTTAATTTCCTAAAAAGAAGAAAAATTAATAAATAAATAAAAATCTAACAAAAATACAAAACTAACAAAAATGCAAAAACTTCCCCCCATACCTAAATCATACATTGTCCTCAATATTTTCTTACACACTACCCAAAAATGCATAAAAACTAACACACAAATAAAAAAAATAAGTGACAATAACAAATAGTAAGGGAAAGATCACACCTGGTTGATTTTGTACTGCACTCTAACAAAATAAAATCATGAACACGTTAGAACAACATTAGTACTCAAAGAAAATAATTAACCTAACTAACTAAACAAGACTGGCACACTAAAAATAAATAACCTATATTAGAAGAAAAAAAATGTGGTGAAAAAGAAAACAAATGAACATATTTACAAATCTTATAGATCCTAAAACATATGCAATTATAAAATAGTGATGCAAAAGGGCAAATGAATGTGAGCTTTTCATGATTTTCAGGAGGTCTAGGAAATTGAAAATGGTTAAAATTTTCGTCACAGTTATGTTTAGCATCAACCTCAAGAAATTTTTTACTTTCATTGTCAAAACATGAAAGAATTGGTTCAAAGGCATGTTCACATGTAATTGATTCATGTATAGTGGACCTCAACAATTCATTAACCTTATCCAAGTATTCAGACTCATCCCAATTTCGGTCAAGATGATTTAAGAAAAAGCCTATTGGATCATCTACAACCATAAATTTATTTTCATTTATCACTTGAGTCATAGACAACTCTTGGATCATAGGTTGAAGTGTCAGTTCTAAAAGAGGTATAGATTCAAAACGTGGGAGAGGTTTAATTTTATCTTTTCATTGAGCAGTATTCATTAATGGGGCATATTCTAACAGAGAGTTCACCTCACTAATTGCAGTATCATCATCAAAATTCATGCCAAAATGAGCTAAACATCTTTCTAACGGATCATCGTCGGATAATTGCCTAAAGGAATTATGGACAACACTCAATAACACTAACATCACATAGGTCATCATGATCAAGAGGTTGTTGACAAACGCTAAACACGTTGAGTTCTACTGTCATATTTCCAAAAGAGAGTTTCATAACCCCATTGCGACAATTGATTATCGCGTTGGAGGTGGCTAAGAAAGGTCGTCCTAAAATCACAGGAATCTGGGCATTAACATTCTCTACAGGTTGAGTATCTATAACAATAAAGTCCACGGGAAAGTAAAACTTATCAACCTTAATCAAGACATCCACTATGGTACCCCTAGGAACTTTGATAGACCTATCAGCTAATTGAAATCTCACAGAATTGGTCTAAGTTCTCTTAATCCTAATTGCGCATACACGGAATATGGCAATAGATTGACACTCGCACCTAAATCAAGTAAGGCCCTATCGATCACATGGTCACCTATAACACAAGAAATTGTAGGACATCCGGGGTCCTTATACTTGACAGGAGTTTTCATTTGGATTATGGAACTAACTTGCTCGGTCAAGCATGCTGTTTTAGGGATATTTGTTTTTCTTTTCTGTGTACATAGATCTTTTAAGAATTTAGCATAAGAGGGCACTTGCTGAATGGCATCAAGAAATGGGATGTTTATGTGAACTTGCTTAAACACTTCTAAAATATCACTGTATGGTGTGCCTTTCTTTATTGGGTCAAGTCTATGTGGAAAAGGAGCCTTAGGGACATAAGGCGTAATAGGTGTTTCGAGCTCTTTTGATTCTTTAGGAGTAGGTTTTTCATCTATTTCCTTATCACTAGACCCATTCGCACAATTATCTATTTTCTGACCAGACCTAAGGGTAGTGATGGACTTCGCTTTCTCAAGATTCCTATCAGGATTGATGACTTCATACTGACCTTTGGGGTTAGGAACGGGTTGACTAGGCAACTTCCCTTTCTCTCTTTCACCTAAGGCGGTGGCTAATTGCCCCATTTGGGTTTCAAGCTTCAAGATAGACTGTTGGGTTCCAAGAAAAGTCTGCTGAGTGATTTGCATAAATTGTTGCAAAGTGTCGTCTAAAGAAGGTTTTCTTTGAGGGGCAACAAACTGCGATTGTGATTGAAAACCTGGAGGATGTGATGGATTTAGAGCTACATATTGTTGCCCTCCATAATTTATTGGAGACTGGTTTTGTCTCCAAGAAAAATTTAGGTGATTCTTCCAATTATGGTTGTATGTGGTAGAAAATGAACTATCAGATGATCTCCCATAAGAATTTAAAGCATTTGCTTGGTCAACATAGCTCTCTGGAGAGGTATATGGTGAATTAACAAACGATGCACATCCCTCATTCCTAGCACTCATTACGGAATTCATAGTTTGACTCAAGGCTAGGGCTTCTACTTTCTTAGTAAGGTTTCCTAAGGCATTTCTTACATCAAAATCGTCTTTTACCTCATATAACCCCCATTTCCTAGGCTTATTTGTATCATTAGAAAAATCTCATTGCTGAGAATTTTCGGACAAGGTTTCAAGGAATCGCCAAGCATCAGTGCTACTTAAATTCAAGAATTCCCCCTTATTCATAGACTCAATCATGTGACGATTTGACATGGTCAAAGTGTTATAAAAATATTGTACGAAACCATGATGTGAACACCTTAAAAGTAAGTCCTTAAATCTCTCCCAACACAAATAAAATTGTTCACTCTCGGTTTGACGAAAATCTGCAATTTCTCTTTTAAGGGCATTTGTTTTAGACATAGGGAAGAATTTTGACAAGAATTTACTAGTTAATTGGTCCCAACCATTGATTGAATTGGAAGGAAGTAAGTTCAACCATGCTTTAGCCCTATCTTTTAAAGAAAATAGAAATAGACGAAGCCTCACAGATTCATCTGAAATTTTTTGAAATCGAAAGGTTGTGCATATGTCTAAAAATTCCTTGACATGATTGTAGGGGTCCTTTCTATCTAACCCATGGAATGATGGAATGAATTGTATTACACTAGGTTTAAGCTCAAAGTGTGTCGCTCGAGTTTGTGGTAATACAACGCAAGAAGGGTGATTAGGTATGACGGGTTAAAAGTACTCCCTAAGTGATCTCTCCTCGCGTGCTAAAGGCTCCACTACTACATTGTTATCATTATCATCAGCCATTTTAAATTTTAAATTTAATTATGTGAGCAAATAAGCAAATAAGCACACAAAGATAAATAAGAAAAAAAAAAAAAAGTAAAACAAAATAAAACTAATTCGAAAGTCAACCTAAATAAAATCTAGACAGCTCCTAACTATTCCAAGTTTCTCTTTAAGGTCCACCAAATTCGAAATTAATCAACCACTAGCCAGGTAAGTGTAAGAATGGGGGAGTCTCTCCGTAAATACGGTGACTAATTAAATAACCACGCGTTATTTAGGCGTTTACCTTTTGAACCACTTGCCTAGACACTAGTAGTTTGATTAATTTAAAATTCAGACTCCTCTCAGATTCGCTTATCCTAATTGAGCTCGAGAGTCCTAGGGGCCAACGTCTACTTGATTTTATTTGGTCAGTTATGCAAAGTGTGGTTGTTTGTTGGTCAAGGAAGGGTGATGAAATCCCCACCTTATCTTGTTATAGGTTTTGCCCTTAATGTTAAATTAAAATTAAAAATGCACAATTAAAAAAAACGGTAAACACATAAAATGTCCTAGAACTATGTGAATTACGAAAGAATGAGAAATTTGACGTACCTCAATCCTCCAGTAATCACCACAGTTTATATTTAACAAAAAATAAAAAAATAAAATAAAACCTAAGCAAGATGTGCACTATGTGATTAAATGCGTGAATGCGACAATTAGCTTTCAAATAATAAACTAAACTACAACTAGTAGAAGAATTAAATAAAATTTAAATTAATTAATATTTCTAATAATCCCCGGCAACGGCGCCAAAAACTTGTTGTGCTTAAATTTTGTAAAAATACTCGTAAGCGCACGAATCTATTGTAAAATAGTTTAATGCAAAGTACGAGGTCGATCCCACGGGGATTATTGACTTATTAATTAAATATAAATTATACTCAATTCTAATCTAGTTAATAAAAAGTGATTTTTGAAATAATTGAAACTAAAACGAAATTAATAAAACTAATTAAATAACTAACTTTTAATTAATGAGAGAAAAGTTCTGAGGTTCGGAATCCACAATATTAATTATGTATATCTTACTATTCATTATTAATTCGGAGTAGCAATTTGAAAATCAATTCAATGTTTTCTCAAAATTTTTCATTTAAGTACATACAAATATTTCTTTTGTAAATTCTTATTTTCAAGGTTCAATATATAAGACCAAAGCATTATATGTATCCATTATTTGAAAAACAAATAATCTTAGTTCTTAATTAAAATATTTAAGTCACAACCCGGATTAAATTAAATTAATTGAAACTATTCAAAATACATGATATTATGAATGAAACAATTTAATTTAAATCAACAAAATAAATAAGAATTATTAACCATTAAAAACCAAATTAGATTAATAATAAATTTTAATCCATACATAAATAATATTGTTTCATCCTACACCTCAGAATAAATTTAACAACACATATTAGGAACAAGAGCAGAGATAAAGAAATAAATCATAATTATATTAGCTCTTTTGTCCTTATTCTGTTAAAGCTACTGCCTTGCCACAGTATGCTCCAGCCGTGCTTCAGTGCTGCTTTGATTTCTCCTGTGATGCTATGTTGCTTTTGAAGGGTTGGTGATGGTGATGCTCCACGTGATGCTGTGTTATGATTTTGTGATGGCTGCTATGTATATATATATTATGCTCCCTCGGTTTCCGTATTTTTGTTTTGCTTGGCTGCTATCTTCTCCTTTTTATAATGCTACTGCTGTGCTTTATATTTATTTTCTTCCATATTGCATCAATTTCCTTTTCTCCTTTAAGCTCTTTTCTTTTTTTATCTCTTTCATAGTTGCAACTCTTTAGGTATTTGCATTCACTTGGACTTACAATTTGATCCAAAAATGGACTCTTTAATTCTCAAAACTTGTGCACAAAAATAAGTCAAATTAGAATAAAATTAATATAAAACTAAACTAACAAATCTATTTAAAGGGAAAATAAATGTATAAAATATATGCTCATCAATTACCATCAAACTTAAAATCAACTGTTAGTGGAGTTCACTTTGTGGTTAACTTGGAATACCTGTAGAGGCTTATACGAATATGTAATAAATTTTAATATCCTTAAAAGCATTCTTGACGATAGATTCAGAACTAGCTTCGGAGGATGTATAATTTGATGTGAAGGGGCTGACCATAAATTTAGATGGATAATTCATTTGATTATTTTGACTTGATGGTTAAACTTAAAACTAGAAAGCCATTTAGAAATATCACACTTAAGTTTTGAGGATATTGGTTTAATGGATAGTGGATCTATTAAATTGAACCAAGCTTTTTTTTTGCTGTCAAAATGGATATTTTACGCTGTGCATTATTATAATTTTAGTCTAATATACAAATATAATGCTAATGCACAATTTGCTTGAACTTATCAAGGTTGGATAGGGTGATATATTTAGAGGTTTTCTTCACTCTGCATCTGCTATTTGCTTCACATATCCTCCTAACCTTTCTTATTAATTGTCTTTTATTATTTTTGCTCCAGAGTGGTGCGTGCTCTCTACCTCTCCCTTTTTGTGATTAATAATTGTTATGCTCATTCTAACATCACTAGTAATGGTGCAGCATCTTGCTATTCGGTGGAGTTGCGTGATAATCATTCATGTGTAGAGAATTCGATGAAGAGCCACTGCCCTATATGTTATGAGGTATGTGTCAAGATCATTATGGGTTACACTTTAATTTCCAACATTTTATATGTTCTAAAAACAACATTTTTTGCTAAACTGCCAGTTCCTTTTTGACTCGGTTAAAGGCACAACGATTATGAAATGTGGACACACAATTCATTTGGAATGCTTCAGAGAAATGATTGAGCAAAATCAGTACACTCTAGTTTATCCTCCTAAAAATTCTTGTCTTATTGATCAGTTATCTTACCCAGATAACTGGGCAACCTGGCAGATTCTTATTGTAAAATTGCTTTCTATCCATCATGCAGGTATCGCTGTCCCATCTGTTCCAAGTCAGTGCTTGACATGTCGGGGACCTGGCAAAGAATTGATCATGAGGTATAAAATTAGTACCTGCTCCACACCTAAGCTTAATCATCATTGTAATGTATGCTAAATGTGTTTATTTATAGGCTTTCATACCTTATATTAGCTCTATATATCATTTGAGGATGAATGACATGGGTTCATCAACCTCTTTGCAAGATATTTTGTAAGTGTTGTATGGAGTGTGTACCCCTAAGTTATATTATAAGCAGATCATTTCACACTTCATATAAAATATGGCTAATGGCTATCACTACTCACTAATTTGGGAGGCTTGAACCGATTAAATTAGGCTGGAAATCTTTATAGCTTTCTTTGTTCAGGTTACAGTTACATCATCCCTTTGTTAGTTTCATTTCCTTGTGCTTATGGTTGTGCCATAATGTTTCTTTAGTGCTCTTTTTGTAGTGATTGATCATCTCTACACAGCCATTTAAACGTTTGCCTAGAAATTTACAATGTGTGTAGCAAACTCAAAGTATATAACTGTAGGATGGTTGTGGTAATACCTCGTTATGATTCTTGCGAGAAGAGATGCGTACACAACCAGGTTGCATGGTTTATGATGAGAAAGAAATCAAAGGCAAACTTATGGGTTATCTGGTGCATCGAGGGCTGGGGCATATGAGAGTCTTGTGAATCTTTGATCATTTGGATGACGTGTTAAAATAGCTTGTTGTTAGTATTCAACTGATGGGCAGGGTAATATAATTATCTTATACATTTGTTGTCTGGCCTGTGGGTGGTCTGTAGTGAGGGCACTGAGGAATATTAAGCATGCATAGTCTAACGACTCTAACCACTTGAGCTTATTTTAGATGTCTTGGGTTGATGGGAAAATAAAGTTCTTTAGATTTAATTAATCTTACTTACTCGCTCCTCTCCCTACGGACCATGAACTGGGTCGCATGACCATAACGTGGTATGTTCACGCACTAGTTCGGCATATCTGGCTTTCTACGAAGTGATATTTGCCAAGAGCAGTTCTTTGTTTGTTTTTGAGGTTCCTTTATGCCACATCAATTTGCTGAACTCAGGGTTTTGGCCATCGTTTGTTAAGTTGGGCAAGTTTTGTTTTATGTTTCTCTCTGTCTTGGGTAACCTCTGAATTGCCCTCTTTGTGACCTTCACAAAGAGGGGATTGAAAATTCATAACCTTTTCTGATGACGTATAATATTTGCTTTAAAGGTTTCATTCTATTTTTATTTTATTTTATTTATAAGTAAAAGGTTTCATTCTGTTATTGATTGTATTCGACTAAGAACTTTTCTTTAAACAACCCTGTTACCTACACCACAACCTTTGCATAATTAGGTGTTAAGTTTTTGTTAACAAAAAGAACAGATGCATGAAGATTGAGTGTTTTTTATAGGGTTATATTGAGGACACCAAATTGATGATGAGCGTAAAATATATTATATCATGGTAATAAACGTGGATTTTTCGATTTGATGGCAAAAGATTTTATCAATTAAGGGAATCTTGTCACTTTTTTATTTGTTGTGAAGAGTATTGTTTATTTCATTGGCCCTCCTGTTCTTTACCTTGTGATTATTGACTAATGTAAACCATGCTACTCAGTGACTAATATAAAGTATTTTGTTGACAGATTGAAGCTACTTCTATGCCCGAGGAATATCGTTACAAAGTAAGTATAAAAAAAACTGTCTGTTGGTTAACTTGGTTCTTCTTCATGTGTTTTGATCTCTACGTTATGTGTGAGAAACATATGTACCTGAGAATAAGGACGTGTAAGGAAAATATTTTTCACTTTTGGTGTTGACTGTTTTCCTGATACTTGTTACAACTTTTTGAAATAAACCAAATCAGCTCATGTTTGGAATGTATTGTTTTCAAATCATGATCCTTATGTGGAATGCCCTCCAGTTGATACAGTTATATATATGTTACTTTGCAGGTTCCTATCCTATGCAACGACTGCAATAATACAAGCCAAGCATTCTTTCACGTTTTTGGACACAAATGCAGTCACTGCAATTCATACAACACCCGCGTGATTACATCAACAGACGATCAGCAATGACTGGTTGGATTATTTGTGGGCTTTTGACAATATGTGCTACGTGATGGGTACATTTTCCTTTCAGCCATATATGTCATGTCGCTTGAATCATCCTACTGTTGTAATGCAAAGATTCGACAGGTTATTTTGATTGTGAAATCAAGTAGTACCTGTAAATAACTTCTTTCTTTGATAATTCTTAATAAATACCTTCTTTTGAATAGTCCCTCATGATGAGTTTACTTTTTCCTGGTGAGTTTATTTTTTTAATATGTCATATGATACGTTAAGCGCCTCATAATTAACTCATAAGCGTCTATGATTGGAGTAACATTTTGTGGTTTTGATTTTTGACATTGCCTTGTGTCGTTATAGACAAGCTGTATGATAAGAATATCATCGCTGGAGAAATGCTTGGGACTTTAAAGGCAATTAGTGCGTCATACATGGTGAGTATTTTGGAATTTGCTTATGTTGTCGTGGTGGGTATGACTAATCTGTCCAACTATAGTAGAAGAGGAGAAAACAAGAAATTAGAATTGGCTACAACTTCTGGATTTGTCCATCCACGTTTCTCGAGTTGTCCATACCTTCTACCTACATAGCTCATAAAGATTATCACAATGATGAACACGCCATTTTGACTACGTATTGTTTTTTTGTCTTTTTTAGTTTCTGGATTTTATTCATAGACCTAGCTCTTTTTTTTAAGCATATTTCTTGAACAAATTACAGTAAGAGTAAAATAAAAAAATTAAAAGAAGTATCTTTGATGTTTAAAAGAAGGAAATATTTAATGTTTAACTTGAACTCTCATTTTGAGATGAAGGAATAGCTTTGAGCATTAAATTTTTCATTTTACACTTAATATATCCGTGCGCGACAATATATTTATATATATTATTAATTCACTAAGTTCCTCTGAATAGTAAAGTATTATCTTACACTCTTCTGAGCTAACTAAATGACTTTTACAAAAAGCTATCAAATAGGCATTTCTTAAAAAGGAGCTGAAAGTTAAGTGCTTTGTAGCCCACTAACCTTGTGTGCTTGCAAGTAGGGGTGTTCATCGATTTTTAATCGAATCGGAATCGAAAAAATCGAACCGGTACCGAACCGAAAATACCGCTAAATCAAGAACCGAAACCGGTACCGAATTATCGGTTCGGTACAAAATCGGTTTGATTTTTTCGGTTCGATTTTTCGGTAAAACCGCATATATTATATATAATTAAAATTTATAAATAATAATTAAAAATTACCTATTTATTACCTATTTTTAAATAATAATTTTTAAATAATAATAATAATTATTATTTAATTCATTTTTATAATAATTATTATTTATAAATAATAATAATTATTTATTTCGGTTTTTTCGGTATACCGAAATGTACCGAATTTACAAAAACCCAAAACCGTTACCGGTATCGATTATTACAAAAAAACCGAAAAAACCGAACCGAAAAAAACCGGTACCGCCGGTACCGGTTTGGACCGGTTCGGTAAAAAACCGAATCATTTGCACACCCCTACTTGCAAGTACAAGTTGCATGGTGGCTGCAGCCTGTGTGGTTTTTATTTAGTGTGTTTGATAAAAACTGAATAAAATAATTTTGAATATTTAAGTAATTTGAATGAGTTAAATAAAATAGATTTTTGAATATTAAATAAAAAAAAGTTATTTGATAAGTGTCATGTCTGAAATATCTGAATAACATATTTTTATTATTTTACCCATCTAAAACAATTTAAAGTTGTTGTAAATTTATTTAATATTATTTAATATAATATTTTTTTTTTTTTAATTTTAAAAAAAAAATTTACTCCATTCAGTCGGGACTTAATCATTCAGCAAAAAAAAAATAGATTTAGTTATTCAGCCCAAAAATTTGACCGATTCAACCTCATTCAGTTCTAAACAAACGCACTGAATGACTGACCGATTCAGCCATTCAGATGCATTAATTTCCAATCAAACACCCCCTTAGTAGGCTTGCTAGATATCTATCTTCGATAAAAATATTTATTGCAGCTACTTTAAAACTTTTTAGTTTACACCACAACCACAACAACAAATACAATGGTGACTCAAGATAATTTGAAGCCTAAAACGATATTTTTAAATGAGACATTCTATGTTTGGTATGTTCTCTGTGACGACCCCGAATCCGGGTCCCTCGAACCTCGAATTCAGTTCAACACTAATATTACCTTTTTCTTATTGTTTATGAATTACAACAATATTATAATTGATAAATAATCATTTATTTACAATTTTACAACATCTATTTCTATCGCAATCTTTATACATTCCTAGTATGTCTCAATATCATATATGATACAACATTTTATTACAATCAATTTGAATATTTAACACTCATATTACATACCAATTAATTCTTATACTACACAATCATTTTACCTGTTCAATTCAGACTGATATCTACAATGGTCGTGCTAGATCTTCAGTTAATGTAATATGCATTCCTGTTTCTTGATCTTTAACAAAACTTCGAATAACTTGCACTATCTGAAAATATTGGTTTTAAGCAAGAGTGAGCATGACGGCTCAACAAGTTTAACAATTACACATAACACATTACATGCTTCACATATTATAAATGCTCTGCATTTTATTCTTACATCATGCATTTCATACTTTTCATTTTATAAATGTTTCATACTTCTTATAATAATCAACTAGCATCTACCAATTCATGCTTTATATTTTCACATGTAATCATACCTCATGCTTTTTACATAACACAAATATCATCAATATATCTCTATATTAATAATATAATATCAAATTGTAGCATATTAATGCACATGGAAGCAAGTTCTGAAAAACTTGTCTGGTTCGCTTCTACCATTTAAGCGTATTTGCGACTTTCGTTCAACTTACAATTTATATAGGAAATTGACATAATCATTAGATACAATGACTATTACTTAGCCTTTATATAAGACCTAACTTTAATTATTAACTCTTAAGATATCCGATAAACGAACCCTTAAGTTCTGGACAAAAATCTTAGCCCAAACATAGTTGAACATGTCGGGTATGCTTAACCAACTTACACATTCACTACACGTTCATCGTATAACCTACTTTTAATAAGTTGTCTAAATTAGTCAGAAATTGACTATTTACATTTGTTTTATTCAATTAAATTTTCCTCTTTTACATAACTTAATAATTCGGACATTTAATAATGTATCAAATACTTCAAAATATTATCTGCCTTTGATAATATACAACTACGTTCAAATATTATTAACCATTTAATAATATTTTAATCATTTATTAATATTATTAACCATTTAATAAATTTTTAATCACATATTAATATTATTAACCATTTAATAATATTTTAATCACATATTAATATTATTAACCATTTAATAATATTTTAATCTCTTACTAATATTATTCATCATTTAATAATATTTTAATCATTTACAAATATTATTCACCATTTGATAATATTTTAATCATTTACAAATATTATTCACCATTTGATAGTATTTTAATCTCTTATTAATATTATTAACCATTTAATAATATTTTAATCATTTCTTAATATTATTAACCATTTAATAATGTTTTAATCACTTCTTAATATTATTAACCATTTAATAATATTTTAATCATTCATTAATATTATTAACCATTTAATAATATTTTAATCATTTACAAATATTATTCACCATTTAATAATATTTTAATCTCTTATTAATATTATTAACCATTTAATAATATTTTAATCACTTCTTAATATTATTAACCATTTAATAATATTTTAATCATTCATTAATATTATTAACCATTTAATAATATTTTAATCACTTATTAATGTTATTAATTATTTAATAACATTTTCATCATGTACTAATGTTATTAATCATTTAATAATTTTTTAATCATATACTAATATTATTGATCATTTAATAATATTTTAATAATCTTCAAACAATACCAATAGTTAACTTTTTAATTGTGTTAACTTTAGTTTTTATTTTAAACAATTAGCTACTATTAATGCACTAATAAATTCTACATATATAGGTTTAGTATCCAAACACATTCATTTTACACTTATTTTAACTTAATTTATCAAAGAAAACTCGACCTAGACCGACCCGACCCGGAGCACAAAAATCTGTTTTGACAGATTGTTCTGGCGCAGCTACGCCACACCGGACGTAGGTGCGCCAGACCCCTTTTTCAGAAAGTCAACTTTTTGACTGCTCGACCCTCCGACGTTCCGACAGCCATAACTTCTTCATTTTAAAATATTTTGGGGTGATTCTTGAGTTCATTCTCATCAGAATTTCTCCCTATACAATTTCTCTTTATATCACAAATTCAAATTTCGAACGGAACTGGACTACAAATTGCTCACAACGACAAAGTGAAAACTAAAATTACAAATCATTGGTTTTAATTGTTCACACTTGAATAAAATAAACTCTACACATCCAAATGACACCAACTTAGTGTTGTTGTCTTCCTAACTTCTTGTTTTACAACATTTCATGGTTCAATCACATTTTTGAAAACGTTTTGACAAAAAATTTAAGATCGAATCATCTAGGGTTTTAGCGGTAACACAATATGAATTTTTTTTCTATTTATTTACATACCACTCATACCAATACATGTATTAAACATACTAAATCATGAATCTACCTATATATCATAGATTTAGACTTCTAAAGCATCAAAATAACTTTTGATCGGTTAAAAATATATTTTAACCGTTTAAAACATATATAAACTATAAAAATACACTAAGTGAAGTTTAGAACACTTTTTAACCTCTTGGACATGGATGCTCTTCTTTCTCTTGGTATGATTTTGTCTTGTGACTCCACATTGACTATCCTCTAGCAATCTCCTTGGTGGATCTTCAACTCACAAGAGTTTGCTTGCTTTTCTCTTAAAGAAACTCTCTTTTCTCTTAAAGAAACTCTCTTTTCTCTCTAGCATTCCTAATAAAATGACTAACCAACATAACAAGATTGTGGAGGATGCTATTTATAGAACCTCCCTAATCACCATCAACATTCACTAATAAACTAATGTTGGTCAAATTATGAGCTAATTGTGCTTACTATTTGATTGAATGACTTCTTGAATGACCATTGGTTTGATATCCATCAATGTTACTTACAAGCTACTAATTGTGTAATATTTAAGCAACCTAAAGAAGCAAGCTACCATGTGGGCCATTTAAATCTCAGCAAAATGGAATTAAATCTCTCATTTATGCTTTATATATATATATATATATATATATATATATATATAAATGTTGACTAATTTTGACTACCATTTGGGCTCCATATTGGACTCTAGGATTTAAATATATTGGGCTCATCCATTTAATTTGGTTGTGCTCAATTTAATTGTTACATTGAGCTAACATTAAATACCCTATGTTACATTTAATTAAAACAAGTATTGAGCTAGTTTAATTATTACATGAATTAAGGTTTAATTAATTTCATAGACTACTAGGTTAATTTATTTAACTTAGTTTAATACCTCATTTGAACTTATGATATAATCCAATTAAACTTGTTTTAAATTATTCTACCACATTGGATTACTCAATTAACTCATTCATAGTTAATTATCATCATCATATTTACTTACCTAGCAATTAACTAACGTTTGGTTAATGCTCTCTCTTGTGTACCAACTAGGGTTATTCAATTAACTCTACATTAGTTAATTCTCTACACTAAATCAATACTTGAAATTTTCCAACACTTTGACCATCATTTGACTTTTTAAATGTTTGAACTCATTACTTTAAATTATTACATTAACTCCATTGGGCTTCCATATTTAATTACTCACATTCATGCAAGTATTCTCATATTGGGCTAACATCTATAATCCTTTTGGGTTAATCCACTAGTAATAATTAAATTACTTGGACTCTTTATGAGGCTAGATCCTTAAATCTATTTGGACCTCTATATAATTACCAACAAAACTTACATAAATTAAAATATTGGGTTTGCTTTAATCCATTAATGGACTCTATACAACAATTTAATAATTAAGTTATTTACTTAATTAATTACTTCTTAATATTGTCATTCTAGACAACTATTCTAGTTTTTCTATAATTTTAACTCATAACTAATATAATTAACCTAGTTAATTATATTGCATGACTTTCCTCCTTACTTCATATTTTAAACTAATTAAATTATTAGTTTAATTGAGTATTTAATCTACTCATTTTCTTATTGGGCTAACAAGCACACATTAGATGTATATATATTAATATAACCACCTTCACTTCTCAAATGAATTTATTTTCTTAATAAATTCTCTACATGCATCATTAAAATATTCTCACATTTAATTTCTAACAAATAAATTATGTTAAAAAAAAATGTTCACCCATTTTCTATACATCTCACTTCTGCAACTCTAGGTTTTAAACCATAACATTTTATTGATTATTCAAAATCTTATCTACAAAACTTGTAAATATCTTGGATATTACATTCTCTATTAACTTTTATGGTCAAATTAACCATTTTACAAATCACTATATCTTATTATTATTTAATATATATGTAAAAGGCCTATAAACATTATAAACTATATAAAAGTTAGTACTAATCTCAATGCTTATTTTTTTAAAAATCTAAATATATATGTTTAATTGTTAATTTTAAAAATGATCAATTTGACTACAAAAGTCAATAGAGGACTTTTATTTTGGGACATGGGGTATTAATATCTTTTATTTAAATGAGAATTTTTTTATAATGTTAATTTTTTTTAGATATTTAATATTTAGATTGGTCTATGGGTTCTAAATAATTGATTGAGCTTATATTTTTATAAGGTATTTTTTACATGAGTTATTTATGATGTTTAAAAATTTTAAGACATTCATTTGGAATGGGGCCGGGCCTAAAACCCAAGCTTTGTTTTCTATGCTATAAGGCCGGCCCTGAATACATATAATTAGAATTTAAGAACGAACAATTGACAATTACATAAAAATTAGATAAATAAAAACACACGATATACCTAGAGATTAGATTTATTCATTAGATATATCACATGTTCTATAATGATCCACATACCTAACAATATTTTATAGTAACTAGAAAATAGAAAATTTTAATTACTATAACATAGGCTCAAACCCATTACATTAATAAAATTTAAGACTAGACTACTAATAAATTTTCAACCCCAATCACACCTTACATTTGACTTTTAGAGGGCCCTGCCTCCTTATAACTTACGCTAGCTCACTAGCAAGTTGGACAGGTGCTTGTTCACTAGGGAGCAAGATCTTCAACTACCTTGTTGTAATGGCCATTAGTTAGAAGTGCAGACATATGAGCCAATCTCAACATTCTCTCATTTGGTGAATGCTTCTTGATTCCCTCCTCAGACGTACGCCACTCAAATTTCGTCAAAGTAACTTTTTTAGTTAAAAAGTCTGCGATATTTACTATTGTGTCAACATTCTCCAAGAGAATCAGTTTATTATCAACCTTCTCTCTAATTAAGTGATACTAAATATCAATATATTTCGACCATGAATGAAATGCAAGATTTTTCACTAAATAAATAACACTTTAACTGTCACATTTCAAATTCACTAACTTCTACTTAACCAAGTTCGGCACAAGACTTGTGAATTCATATTACTTCTTTACCTACATTCACTTATATTAAAAAAAAAATCAACATAAAGTTCTTCAATTTTTTTTATAAAACATGTTTTACATAAAAATTAATTGATACAAGTATTCTTACTTGAATTTTAAGTGGAATAAATGATTCAAAATATGATTTTGATATAAGTTGACTGCTATTTGACTTCAAATTTACCTTATACACTTCTTTTCTTCTTCTAATAGCAACAACAAACGCAAGTTTGTAGGAACATAAATATTTTAGGTATTAAATATGTGTATGCCGTTAGGGCAGTTTATCGGTAAAAAATCGAACTGAAACTGATCCCAAATAATCGAAAAATCAAGAACCGGTACATAATAGGTACTGTTTTTTTTATTATACCGTATGATAATATGTATAATTATAAATAATAATAAAATAAAATAAATTTTATATTTTTACAAATTTATTATATATATTTATATTTATTATATATCTATATTATTATATTATTAATTTTAGTTATTTCGGTTTACCGAATTTAGAATTCTTCATACCGCTACTGGTATTGAAAATTATAAAGATACCAAAATTACCGGTATCGAAAAAAATTGGTATCAATCGCTTCGATAAAAAATGGAAAAAATCGATTTTTTTTTAACACTCCTCATTGTTGCTAATCGAAATAGCAACTAATAAAATGCTGCCGTTTACAATTGAAACTGTCCCCTTTAACTCACGCTGCTAGAGATTAGCGGCAGATACTAACATTAATTTTAACACGATGTTATTTTAATCATTTCTTTAGTTGTTACTAAGTTATTACTTGTCGTTATAAAAAGTGACAAAATATAATTTTTTGTATTTAAAATTAGCCGTTGAATCTATTAATAAATAATGTAAAATCTGTTTGTTAAAATAATGATTATAACAAATATTTACTATAGATCACTTTTTATATATATGTACTTATTTTTTTGGACAAGTCTACTACATAATATTTAAATATAAAATAAAATATTATATATATTTTAATCATTAAAAAATAAAGTATAATACTAATTTTAATATTATTTTTAATTTTTTAATAATTAAAATAAATATTATATTAAATATTATGCAGTTATATTTATTATATATTTTTCAACATTTTACTCTTACGTGAGTCTTAATTCAATTGCATAGTTAATGCAGCAACTTTTTGGTAGGTAAATCGTGGGCCACATGTAAACTAAAACCATGCCTTGACGCAGTCTGGAGAAGTATACGACAAAAATAAAAATAAAATCAACTCAACCCTCCATTAGATTTATTTAAAGGGAATTTATATTTTCATCAAAATAGTAAATAGGGTGCCTCATGTGGATGAGATTCGGTAAAAATATCAATTTTCGTGAAAAATATCAATTTCCTATTTAGATTAGAATAGATACTTCTCCAATCTCCGCTACAGAAATCCACAATATTCCAAAAGCGATAAGGTTTTTCTCAAATCTCTACAGACCCACCATCTCTTTCAGCCCGCCACAAAAATCTTACTTTTCCGTGCTGAATACTTGGAGACCAAGGATGACTACGTAGCCGCATTTCATCCTTTCTTTTAATAATTCTTTCTCAGCCCTTTTACACACAGAGAAAAGAGTGAAAAACCATAAAAAAATAAATTAAAAAAAATGAGTGATTCAAATGGCGAACTTCAAGGAAATAGGAGTCCCAAAACCCAACAAGAAGAACAAAAACAACAACAAAAGCAGCGCCTTTGTGATTTCTGTGGTGAATCAATAGCCCTTTTGTATTGCAGAGCTGATTCAGCCAAGCTCTGTCTCAATTGTGACCGTCAAGTTCATTCCACCAATCAGCTCTTCACCAAGCACACCCGTTCCCTGCTCTGCGACTCCTGTGATTCCTCCCCTTCTTCCATTTTCTGCTCCACTCACTCCTCCGTGCTGTGCCAGAACTGTGACTGGGAAAGTCACAGTCTTTCTCTCTCCCCTGTTCACGATCGAAGGCCCCTTGAAGGGTTTAATGGGTGTCCTTCGGTGACCGAGTTGTTGGCTACTTTTGGGTTTGATGAATTGGGCAAAAAGAAGAAGAAGGGTGTGTTTGGTTGTGGTGATGATGATGCTGGTTTTGTGGGTTCGGAGAATTATGGGTTTTCGGATTATTTAATTTGGGACACTCCCTCTGTTGTTAGTCTTGATGATTTGATTTCTTGTAATGGTTCTGACCATAATTTTCAGGCTATGGGTGTTCCTCCTTTGCCTAAGGTTAGTCCCTCTAAAATGATTCTTTTGACAAAATGCTTTTATTTTTAAGTAGTAGGAGTATTATAGATTCTTATATGTGATGTTTTTGGTTGGTTTCTGTCAAAGATATTTGTTTTGTAGTTTCTTGGATTATTTGGGGCTTGTTAGTGTTTTGATTGATAGATAGTGTAAAAGTTTGGCTGCAATTCACTTTCAGGATGTAAAAGTTTGTATTTGTCGTGATGTTATAGAAAAAGTAGTGTACGTCACTGCATTTGATTTAAATTAATCTCCTTAGTTTGTTTATTTTGTGAGGGCTTGCTGATTCTTGTTCGATATGCACTTAATTGTTTCTTTGCAAAATGTTTCTGTATTCAAATGGCTTCTTAGGCTCCATTTACTTAAAATAGTTATCTTTTTAAATAGTGGAAAATATTATTGGAACTTTTTGCTTGAACTATCTATTACTCTAATTCACTCATTGCTTTCTGGTACATTCATTAGGGAATTTGGTGGAAATTAAAAATTGATTGCTTGGGAACGAAATGCACTCTGCCTATTTTGTTAATGAACATGTTCGTTTCCTTCTGTAATTCTAATGCGATTCAGGATATTGTTATTGATTCAGAACCGAAATACTGTTTGTGGACAACACAAAGAAGAGATACTTTGTCAGCTTCGGGAAATGGCAAAATTGGAACCTAACTTCGATGTTGATAAACAGGACCTTGAGTCCTCTTCTGGGTTTCGGTCCCCTTTACCTGAGCAAAACTGCCAACAGCTGGATCTATATATAGGCTTTGAACAGGAGACGAAGCCAACCTTTTTTCCTTCATACGAGGTTAAGCTTCTTTGCCTTGAGTTTGTTTGAATTGGTAATTTTGATGTTTTATAGCTTGCTTTCCCTTTGCATGTACTGATTTGATATCCTAGTTGTGCATCTATGGCTTATATTTTTCTTGGCAACTCAACCCTGTACAATATGAAGTGGTGTATGTTTGATCCACACAACTGTTTTTTAAGTGACAACTGCTAGCTAAGAGTACCCAGGATGTTTACAACTGTTGAGGCTGAAATCTCAGTTGGGGTAATTCCAGTTTTTCATGATTTGGTATTTGTGTTTGGCACTTTGCTTATGTGTGTGGGCATTATTGCATTACAGGGGGGCACTTAACTAACGAGTAACGTGTTTTGTTTCATTTGATGACTGGGGAATGGGGAAGTTTGTATTTTGGAATTATTATAGATTTCATACCTCGTCAGAGATATCTTTGTGGTCCAAGTCTTGTTGGGTAGGGTAGGAGGATAATTGGGATTGCCGAAATCTATGCTTATGCATTTATTCTTATAATGGCTCTTTAATTTGTTGAGCTACTTTTTCATGAAGGGAATGAATGATTATGTGGCTCACTTTGCCAGTTATTCAATGTGTTTTGTTCTTTGATGATTTCTTTTCCTTAATTTTTTTTGAGGAAGCAAGAAGTTGCAAGCACAACTGGCAGTTCTAAAGAAACTGGGCTTGTTGATTTCTAATGGGACTGTATTTGGGTTATTCCTAGGTCACATGCAAGAGGCGAGTTTGTCTGTATAATTGTGAGCGCAAGGACCAATGATATATACTTTTAACCAGTAATTCTATAAAGTTTGTGAAGAAATCGTGGCCCATTTGACTGCCATTGATTGACTGCAATTGCCTGGCCTTATTACTGTAGTTAGTTTGCAAAATCTGGAAAACTGGCCATTGTGTGATGTGTTCTCTCATTAGTCTGTCCACTGTGCAAGGAAGATGTAGGACAATTTGATTTTGCCACCAGTTCTGGTTTTATGGAATGTTCGGAGTTAGACAGGTCATAAGTTCTTGGGTACTTTTTATTGACCTTAACCTATAAATCTGACTCAAAAAATTTGTTTTAGCTGAGGACTTCTACATCAATGGTTGGGAGTAGAATCAAATCGTCTCTCTCTCTCTCTCAGTTTGTTTGCACCAGATAGTTGAACTAGCCTGTGATTAATGGGTTCCTAACCATACAATAAGGATATGTTTGGAACTCTGAAATATGAGCTATAGGAAACGGAAAAGAATCTAAACTAGAAGTAGTAGCTTCAATTGTATCTTCTTTTAAATAATCTTACATGATGCTGAAGTTAGTTTTAATGGTCTGTTGGTAAAAGAAAGTAAAATATTATTTTCTATTTGCAGACAAAACCATTACAGTGGTGCAGTGATACTGGTGAGGATGCAGATCAAGGTCTTCCTTCTACCTTGTTGCAAAACTACTCCAACACAAACTGTCTGGTTCCTGACAAAGATTCTGAAATTGTTCATTGTTTACCTCATGAAAACAATGGTCATGAAGCACAATCAGAGAGTCCTGTTATCACTGAAGCCACACAAATCTTCCCTAAAGTTGCTCCACGTGAAGTTTCCATTCAGGATAGAAACTCAGCAATCATACGGTACAAGGAGAAGAAGAAATCTAGGAGGTATACACAAATTATCTATTTGCCATGACTATGTCTGACACATGTAGATAGAACATTTAAGGTCTTGGAATATAGAAATTGATCACAGAGGTTCTTCATGAACATCATCTTTTTGGTTTTTTCAAGCCACATGAAACCTATGGAATCTCTAATTTCAGGAAAAGAAAAGAAGAAGAAAAATTCTTTGTACCTGATTTCAAATTGATGTACTACTGATAGACTGATATTTAAGAAAGCTTACTGATATTTAAGAAAGCTTATCATGCTCTAGTCAATTGGGAAATATGGAATTTAAGAACTACATGGCATGTGTCCAATTATCCTAGATGGACCACTGTAAACGATCCTGTAAAGATTCATCCATTCATTTATCGTATAAAGACTTAAATATGGTGATTGTGAAGCACATGGGAATGTTATCATCAATTAGCATGAATCATGAGCTGCTTTTGTGTTAGTTATTATTTTCTATAGTCATGTTTTGACCTTTGTTTATAACAGGTATGATAAGCGCATCAGGTATGAATCACGTAAGGTTCGGGCAGAAAATAGATCAAGAATCAAGGGACGCTTTGCTAAGATGGATCACTGATTTACTGGTAGGCAGAAATGAGATGGGAATTTATCCTACTAACAGCATCTCACTTTGCAGTAAACAGTAGGATAGAAATATGATAGGAATTTCTTGTAGCTGGTTTGACTGTTGATCTTGTGAAGCTGTAGGTTAGAAATATTTAGGTTTCGTAGTAGCGTAAAATCTATCCAGTGATGTATCTATCTTATTTTTCTCAAAAGAAGTCGAACTTGAAATTATTATGTTGTACGTGATATGGCTTATAGAAAGTAATGAGCAGTTTTCTGTTGCCTTATTGCCTTGCTTACAGATCTTGCCTGGATTTTCAAATCTATATAAAAGTATGGGTTCATTTCATAGCATACGTTTTTGGACGATTACGGAAGAAACATAGATATAAAGCAAAGAACAAAGCAATCAAATACTACATCATACATAAAGTTTCTAGCACTCTTTCTATTTTTATTTTATTTACTATTTTATTGATATTCAGCGGAAATTGATTAACTAGATAAACCTTATAATACATAGTTCTGCTAACTTAGATTTACCGAGAGGATTTTTTGTGGAGTTTTAAAGTAGCTAGCACAACCAGGGAAAGAAACACAATGGATCCCAGCATAGGTATGACAATGTAGGAGGCTTCACTATTCTGGCAGTATTTCTTGAACATATTGCAGACTTTGTGCCACTGCGTATGAGAATTCCCGTGAACGCAATGACTCCGACAGCCGCTGCAGCTCCGTTGGTGGAGATGAGCAGCGCCGTATTAAAAGCAGCGGCATAACAGTAATTTCAGTGCTGCTCCGCCTCTGGGACACCACGGGGAGTACAAGAGATACTGCTGAGTATGTGCATGCGATGGCATTTGCCACCACAAAGTAGCTACACAATGGACTAACAAAAATGAGATATAAATAAAAAGATTTAACATAAGTAAGTTAGTGCCAAAAGGTTTTTTTTTCCCTAACATTTATATTTATTAATTTCAAGAAGATTAAAATCTTGAAATACTCTTGTTAATCCATCGTCAATATATACTATTAATCATTAATGATAAAGTTGTATAGAAATTAAGTTTGGATTGGATGGGATTGTTTGGCTATGGCCTTATGTTGTTTGACTGAAGTGAGTCAGTTTCGACGTACAGAGGGGGGTGGATATAGTCATATAGATAGGTAGTTTGGGTTTATAATAGCTAATAAGTACTGGGTGGTAAAAATTAATTCTCTCTCTAAGAGAGGCGGTTGTCTCATCAATTCAAATTCACAACAAATCCAAAATAATTTTGATGTGTTATTGACAAATTACATACAAGTTACATACAGAGGTGTTTGTATCATCAATTCAAATTCAGTTTTGCTCTTTATTTCATTCTATTTTTTTTAATTTTTTTTTGTATAATGGAGAGGATATTATTATTATTATTATTATTATTATTATTATTATTAAATCAAAATTTATTTTTAAAATATCTCAAATTAATTTTTAAAGAGTAAAACCGATCTTTTTTTTTTTTTTAACGGGGACGATATTATTATTATATTTATTGAACTGCATCAGCTTTCTCGCTCACGTCATCACCTTCTCCCCGGCGTTAGTGACGAATTCCGTTAGATATTTAGAAGGAATTAAACGTAATGATCATTTTGTAATAATTTTCGAGTATAGTTATGCGATTGAAATAAAAAAAAATTCGGTAACTACATTGAAAATCGGGATCTAGTACAATAACCAAAAAATCAATTAACCCAATTTATATATATAATTTATGTCTCTAACATTAATCTTTTACGAAAAGAAAAACAGCAAACAGACCAAATAACAGAAGGAATGAATGAAAAAGATTTGAAGGCAAATACAGTATAGGTCACCCTAACTGATTTAATAAAAAGTAAAATATAAAAAAACAAAAGCCACAGCATGAAGGCCGAATAAATTCATTGCAAAATATCAATGATCTGGCCCAAATCATAAAAGCTTGGTGGTTGCTACCTTTCTCTTATATCATTGCACTTGTTTTTATCTATATTCATGAACCTATAAAGCTTCCATTATGACAATTTCACAATTTTGAGAATTATCCAGGATTGGTATAACTTCCAATCTAGGGACAATTTGGGTATAAAAATCAAAAAGTATTAAGCAAAGCCCCACCAAGTATATATATATATATATATATATATTTTATATAAATACTTATTTTTTAAAATTTTGGAAAAAATGGTGGCAATATTTTGTGAAGGTTAAATTTTTTGTTACTCCTAGTATATTTAAGATTTACTAATTAATTCTCTAACAATTACTCCCGTCCTTAAAAAGAAGGTCTAAGCTACAATTTTTTTGTTCCCAAAAAGATAATTAACTTAAGGTACATAAAATAAAAGACAAGTCTGTTATTTAATTGTGTCCACTAATATAAATTAAAATTTTTTTACTCTTTTTTTTTTTTTTTTTAATTTATGTAAAAAATATACTTTGTGTTTACTTTTAATGATAGAGGGAGTAATATAGTATCGTACGATTTTGTCGCTTCCTAGTTTCAATTGACATACAACCAACTTATAGAAATGTTGGAATAATGAAATATACTCCCTACGTCTTAAGATAAATTTTATTATAATTATTTTAAGTAATTTTAAATTAAATATTTATTTATTTTAAGTAATTTATTTTTTATAATAATTTATTTATAATATTTTTATTATTAATTGTTATATTTCTATTTTTTATACATATTTATGGAGTATAACTAGTTATATACAAAAAATTATTCAATTAAATGAGAATTTAAATATAAATAATATTGTTATATTATTCTTTTTTTTAATATATATACAAAATTAATTAATACTTTTATCTTGAAACAAAGAGAGTGTACGATAGATAGATAGACAGCTGGTGCAAGAGCCAAGAAATAAAAAAAATATTCAGCTAACAATAACATAACGCGGTCCCTTGCTTGCTCTCCAAATGAAAGTTTCATTTGTTTTTAATTTCCTTTTATACGCTTCAAATGAGAGCCCTGTTTTATGATATGTATTTAGAAAACATAATATTTTTTTTAAAAATAATAATAATAATTAATGCGACCCTAATTTTGAAAAGAAAGAGATATGTCTCTTTATATTCATGGGTTAGACTAACACATTTATATGAAGGGTATGCGTATTAACTATGTGATATTCTTTACGAGAGACCTGATTAAAAAAAATAGCTCGGATTTCTTAATTACATTTCATATATAAAGTATGCAAAAATATTTTTTCACTATCCAAAATATACGAGTCTTATTTGTAAAGCTTAAAAATCTTAATTAATGATGTATTTATTCTAGATTTATCGAGTCTTTAGTTTAATACTTGTAAATATATGAAAATAAAATAATAATTGACACAACGAACGACTAAGTAGAGAACAGAACAATCACAATAATTGAATGAATGTAATTTTGCAATCACGCAAATTTACAAAGTTGGATAAATTGATTAAATAGCCACAATATTTTGATAAAATCTGAATAATAAAGTTAACCCTAAAAACACACGAAATCATACTTAGAATACTAAACAATAAGCTGAAAGCTCTAATTACAAGAGGAATAAGCAACATTATGAAGAAGAAAAAAACCAAATAAATCCAAAAGCAAGTAAAAACTTCAGAGGAGCCAAACACATCTTTTTCTACCTCTTTTGAATTTAAAACAATGTCCATCATTGCCAAAGGCCATATCAATAAGTTTTGTAACTTTCATTGCTAGTTTCAACTTAATATATTATAGGTTTCGTAATTTTAAACGGATCAAAAATTATATTAAAAACAGCATCAACTGCTCTTAAAATTGAATTTTTATTCTTTTTTTTACGTGTCAATAACGATAAACTTAATAATAATCTGTAACATCAAAAGAAATGTAACTATTTTTTGGGAACAAAATTATGACAAAGAATACTTTTTCTGCAAAACCGAGGGAATATAAAAAGAAAATCATAACAATATATACACAAAATACCGTCTGTAAAGATGAACTGCTGAGCTACCCTACCTTTATCTGGCGGTATTTAGTTCTATCCCATGCATGGTCATTGTTCATATTTAGACTATTTAGTCAAGTTTGTCATGCTACAAAACAATATTCCAGTTGTCATGAGTATCAACACTTGTAACTAGAATCTGCCTTGACCACAGCCTCACCACACATGAGCTGTTAATTATATTTATCGACTAAAATAGGTAAATTAAATTTTAAGTCAAATGGATTACACCAAGATTCCCATAAAAAAAAAATTGTTGTTCATAATGTGAGATGGCACCTTAATTTATACACAGTTTTTTTTTTCCAAAATACAAGTATTATTTTCTTTTCTTGTTCTTTTCAATGATCAAAAAATTAATAATTCATTTTCTCCACGTCTCAAATTAAGATTCTTTTTCTTAAAAAAAGAGCTAAAAAAATGATATGATGTTACTGGTTAAACTTGGCTTTCAATCAAAATTGATATAGTAATTTAAACTAAACTGAACTAGTAGGCTGTAAAATAAATCAAATCAACCTAATTTAAACTCGATTCCACCGACCAATCACCAAGATATTGACTTTTTTTCCTCAAAAAACAAAGAAGAAAGATATTAATGAATTTTTTAAAACACACTCGATAACATTTTTTTTAAAATTTATTTTATTATAATTTGATTTTAGAATACATTTTATCTTAGGGCCTAAAAGGGAGCTCGGGAATTAAAGGGATCAGGGAGAACTAAGGAAAAACTTACTTCTAATCTTCTGTAACTAGCGTTTTAGCTAAAATTTCGCTGAAAAATAAACTAGAACTTGTAATCTTGTACCATAAAAAAGATATTCTTATCACTAAGTTATCACATTAGCTCTATATTTTTAACATTCATTTATTTGCCTCCGTAAAACTTGTTACTAATCAACTTAGGTGTCGTAATTATTATTAATCATGTTGTTTGTCTCATTGCTATCATATTACCAAACCAGGTATTAGGAAGTTTTTTCAATTAATGACACTTATATATATTGAAATTAATTCTATAATAAAAATTGCAACGCATTACTTTCATTGAACTCAATAAACAACTCTTACAAGTCATGAAATGATCAATTCAAACATCGTTGTGTGTCATCCGCACGCAAAGTCATACGAATCATCTCTGCATCTTTCCGATCATATTGGATATTTTCAAAGGGATGATACTAATCATTAATTAGTATACTTGTGGTAAAATTTGGAAGTCGAGCAATGAAAATTAAAGAATACGTATAAATGTATAATATTTAAATATTATATTTATTTTAATTATTAAAAAATAAAATATAATATTCAAATCGTGTCATATTTTATTTTTTAATAATTAAAATAAATATAGTATTTAATGTTATGTATATAAAATTATCTAAAATTAAATTGACGAAATTGTTAAAATGTCTTTTTTTTAGGTGTTTATTGCTCTATCTCGTTATGTAAGTATTTTTTTATTTATTACTATGATGGAGTGAGATAAATATATTTATCTATATTATTAATTAAAGGATAAAGGATAAAATAACTGATGTGTCACAAATTTTCTTTTTCTTTTTGCCCCTATATATAAATCTGGTTTTGTAACAATGTCATCCTTCTTATTTTATTTTTTATTCTATTATTAAAATTTGATAAAACTCTTATTATATATTTTACATAATTACATATTCAACACGTGTGCCATCTTGTCTAATTCTTAAAATCTCGTTTATAATTTTCACCCACATTTTATAATTTATATTTAAAATTTATTATTTTTAATTACATGCATAATATATATCATAAATACTAGTGAATTAAAAGTGTGTCATCAACATAGTATTAATAAGTAGTTAATGGTATATAGAAGTAATTGTGATCACAAAAAATAAAAGGAAATTTGATGACGAAAATGACCTTGAGACTTGAGTACATGCACGAAAAAGGCGTTTAGCGGAAAAGAAAGCCGTGTGAGACGCGGGAGAAGCCGTGGACAAGTGGAATCCGTTAAAAAAACTGACGTGGGGTCCCCACTCACATCTGCTAACTACAACCCTCCATCCCCATTCATTCCCTCTCTTTTGTCTTGTCTTTATCAATTTGCATCACGTCAGTAAATGCCTGAAGCCGGCTCCTCATATTTTTCCTTAGCCAGCCACTCGTTTAACAACCATTTCAATATTGAGGGGGTGGGGAATCAACACCTTTTCTTTTTTTTTTATTATATAGATCATTTAAAAAAAATTAAAATATAAATTATTTTATATATATTTGAGAGAAAAAAATTTAATTATTTTTTATTTTACTAATTAAGAGAGAGAAAAAAAATAATTAATTAGTGTATAAATAATAATAAAATTTCAAATTAACAATAATTACTTAACATTAATATTAATGAGATTTTTTAATATATGTAATCATGTCTCAAATGATCTATATAATAAAAAAAAATAGTAAAAAAGGCTTAAATTTGATGACATATTAATTAGTTGATCAAAGTTGTAGATTAATTAACCCTTCATTTCCATGTAAAAGTAGATTTGAAAAAAGGTTGAGAGTGGTCCGAAGGTCGAGATGTACTAAAATCACAAGGACAATAATATCTTGCCGCGTTGGATAACAATAAAAAATTTAAACAATAATTTTAAAATTTTAACAAGAAAAAGAATAACGTCAGTTACTTAATTTGAATCTCTATACCTAATTGAGTAGTTATTGATTTTTAATAATAAATAATATTAAGAAACAGTAATTGACAAAGTACATTTCAAGAAATTAATTCTTTTTAATATACATCACGTGTTCAGAAAGACGACGTTACCATAAAAAAAAAGATTGTCGTCTTATATTATTCAAGTATTTTAAACATAAATAGGTAAATTAAATGGCTTTTTTGCACAAGTACAACTATTGATTTAATAACATATATATTTGGTTGCCACATATATTCAAATATATTGAATTAAAAGGTTGTTTACTAATCAGCAATAAGGTAACATATATTACGTAAAATTCTGATAGTTCCATCTGATAAATTAATATATCCAAGTGTTCCTATTAAATTGGATTTAGACACGGTGTGAAAATCTAATTTTCAAGCTGCTATATCCCTTATAAGAAATGTTATCAAAATACATAATATATATAGACAGAGAGAGCTAGGGAGAGATAAAATTTATTAATTTTATAAGCTAAACAAGTGGTTAATTTGGCTCAAACGGCTAAGGAGATGAGTTATTGGTGAAGCCTAGAAGCTATAGTGGATATAAACGTTGCATGCCAATATTGCCAGCCCTAGAATTAGGCTTTGAATGTTACTTTGATCAAGTTAAAGCATGCATCATATCTCAAATTCTTTTTATCTTAATTAATTTGAGATTCAAATGGGCTGGCCGACTCAAGCAAACTAATTTCAAGGCTTGGAAGGCAGCTCAAAGCCAAGTAAGTGTGTCTCCGCTAGAAGCCATCATATTTTTTGCAACTTAATTTTCTCTCTCCTGGATAGATACAGGTTTTAGGCTGCATATAAATCAGTGTGCGCATTACATGGAGTTCTCACTTCTCACGATTAAGCTCCCTCAATCTCATAAGAAGAAATTCTTATAGAGAGAGGGATCGAGAGGGCTTAATTAATTCTATTAATATTAATATATATTAATCCCTTCACAGCGTTAAGAATATGGCTGCCAGCTCTAGTACTAATGCTCATCTTGTTTGTGCCTTTGGCATTCTAGGTATTACATACATACATACATACATACGTACATACATCTCTTTCATAATTAATTGTAGTTATATAATCATGTACGATCATTTAATCTCTTCATTCTTTTCATTTTAATTTTCTTACATTTATAGTATCTTTTTAATTTCTTTATTTAATCTCATTAATTTGTTCATCCACAGGCAACATTGTGTCCTTCTTGGTGTTCTTGGCACCACTGTAAGATCTCTCTCTCTCTCTCTCTCACACACACACACACATGCACTCTTCATAGATATAAATATATATGAAATTTTGAGTTATATATATATATATATATATATATATATATATATATATATATTGTGTTATATGTATAAATTTTGTACGTATATATGTGCAGGCCAACCTTCTATAGGATATACAAGAGAAAATCAACAGAAGGGTTTCAGTCTATACCATATGCGGTTGCATTGTTCAGTTCCATGTTAACTTTGTATTATGGTATACTCAAGGGTACAAATGGGACTTTGCTAATCACCATTAACTCCATTGGAATTCTTATTGAATCCTCATATCTTGTATGCTTCATCATCCTTGCCACAAAGGAAGCCAAAGTACGTAATTGACTACCTATATCCCTCTTTCACTATTCACTTAATTATACCATATATACATATATTTTTTTAATAAAAAAAAATGTGGTGCAAAATTAATTAATTATAACAATGAATTTGGCATGCAGATCTATACAACGAAGCTGCTCATCCAATTCAATGTCGGATTGTTGGGAACGATCATATTCTCCACATTCATCTTCTCCCAAGGCCATCAGCGCGTCACCATTGTTGGATGGATTTGTGCCGTCTTTTCTGTCTGCGTTTTTGTTGCTCCTCTTAGCATTATGGTACACGCATCTGATCAATTGATTGTTTTAAATTACTCTATATATATCGATCGAGAGTCTAGCTAGCTACATAAAGTTATTTTCTCTCAATGGTATCATATTTCATTTTTCTTAAGAACTTTAATATAATGTGCGTAGTTCAATACATCTACAAAATGTTGTAGCTTTATTGATATTATGCATGCAGAGGCTGGTTATAAGAACAAAGAGCGTCGAATACATGCCACTTTTACTATCATTCTTCCTCACTCTCTGCTCGATCATGTGGTTTTTCTACGGCTTTTTGATCAAGGATTTCTTCATATCAGTAAGTGCTAAATTCTTCTTCATCAAAGAAAAAAATATATAACTTTGCAATTAAAAATATATATTATTAATGACTAGCTACTGACTGACTGATCATATTTTCATTTTATGGTACTTACACTGTTTTTGGTTAATTTTCTTGATTAATTAGACACCAAATGTGCTAGGGTTTCTATTTGGAATAGTACAAATGGGACTCTATTGCATCTACAAGGACAGAAAGAAACACGCGATTCTTCCAATTGTCCAGATAGATAATACGGAGATGCAGCAGCAGCTGGATACCAAGGCTGCAGATGAACAAATTAATATGAAGCCATCTCATGTTGATCAAGATATTATTGTACTAGTGCTTGACGAACAACTTGCCTGCAACAAAATCTTGGGCTCCAAATAATCATTTTACGACGTGCAACAAATTAATTGTATGAAAAATTAAGAAGATCAGATCGATTAATATATATGCATGGAATTTAAGACGACTGGAGGAAGATGAATTAAGCAAACAAAATACAAATACAGGCAAGATCGAGATCGATCTCTAGACATGGAGATTGACGTACACCAAGCTGGAAACAGCTAGCTAGCTAGCTTTATTTATATATGCATGCTATCCTATTCGTGTACGGCTTGGTTACTTGATTGGAAGCTCATCATTTGTTGTATTCATCATCAGAATGAGATATATATTAACCAAAAAATTGTGCATGCAAATTATATTAATAAATTTCTTGTCGCAATTAATTCCCGTCCATGTGTTAGAAGAAAAAAAAAAATCTTCATCAGTCAGTTCACCATGTTTTGAATGCCAATTACATATATTCGATCACTTAATTGTGTAGGGATATTAATTGGTTGTCCACGGCACTCGCCTTATATATCCTTTTATTTTTTCTAAGGCACGTATGCTCCTCTTTAGTACAAATGAATAATTTAAATATTACAAGCCAAATACTTCTTAATCTTTTGGTAGTGTTTATTATATTATTTTTTTTACTTCTTTTGGAAAATAGTATATATATTGCTCCTTTGGAAAATAGTATTTCCTCCGTTTTATATTATTTGATCATTGTTAATTTTTTAAAATCAGTTTAAGAGATTTTTAAACTCAAAATTGACATAGATTCTTTTAATTTTAATAAATACAATAATGAATAGTTAAATTATATTACTCATTGTAAGTTTTATTACTTCATAATTTTTAATGAGTCATCTCAATTTTAAATTTGAAAATATTTTAAATTGACTTTTAATAGTCAATAATAATCATATAATTTGGAACGGATGGAATATATATATTGCATATTTAAGTATCAATTTTGTCATTTACCCCGATATTAATTATATTAGCTTCTATTTTTCCATTGTTTTTAAATTTTTTTCCAAAAAGTAATGCTTCTTTTCCTTTTTTTTCTTTGCCTTTTTCACTCTCTTGTAATAATTTTTTTCCCCATTTTTCATCTTTTCTTTTTTCACTACCTCTTGTTATATATATATTTTGAAAATTGATATTTTCACAAGCTAATTTGATCTTGTGAAAATATCAAATTAGTTTGTGAAAATATCAATTCCATATGAAAATTTATGATATTTTCACAAGTTAATTTGATATTTTTACAAGTGAGTCTTATTTAATCTTATGTAAATATCAATTCTCTATATTTTTCTTTATGTCCTTTTAGTGTTTTTTGGCGATAAAAAATGATTCTTTATATATAAGGGTTCTTGTAGAATTTGTTGGTGTACTTAAATATAATCTTTTTAATATAACATTATTCTTCCTATGAAGTTAAAAGGGATGGTTTTGTCTAGCTATTCAAGTAGAAAGGACAGTTTTGTCCGGTCACACTCCATATCGAACACTCTACATCCATTTTTGGATTTAATAACTTGACCCCTAACAACTCATCTTGGCCAAAAGAATTAAAAAAAAATTGGCTTTCTCCAATCGAAAACTTTTAAAATACGAAATTAATATGATTCGTTGGGTTATTTTAATAAAATAGTAATGTTTCCCTTATTTTTCACACATAAAATGTCGTATTTAAATTTTTTTAATAACTGAAGTCAATTTACAAAAATTTAAAAGTACTTAGATTAATTTTTGTTTTAGAAACTATAAATTTAAATTGATGTGATTAATTAATTCACAAGTATGTGCGTGTTTTTAAATCAAAGAACTAAACTTTTGGTACATCATTTAATTATTAAAAAAAATATTAAGATAATAACTGTAACTCAAAATAATTGTCATAAAACATTAAAACGAAGTAAGAAATTTAAAATTTAATACGTAAGAGATTAAGATTTGTTGGATTTTGAAGGAAAAATGTGACTACAGATTTGTTCTTTTGCTGGTACATGCTATATATCAGAGTGTCCTAGTTGTTAATTTCGGTGGTCAACCCGATTTTCGCTCTAATAAATCATCCCTCTTCTTCTTGTTTTGCAATTGCAAATGCACAAATTATTAGGGTTTTCGCAATTTCCATAGCCGTTAATAATTTTTTCTAATTTAGAATCACGGCAATGAGGAATAGGATCTCTCAAGATGGCTGTAATGGAGTTAGTAAGAAAATCAACAGCGCAGAATCAATCAATCAGAAGAGCAAGAGGACGATGAAGCAGAAGTATAAGATGAGAATGGGAGGAAAAGGGCTCTCCCTCGAAGCCTTCGCTAATGCTAATTTTAATGATGATTTTAAAAGGCATGTTTTGGTTAAATTTTCATTTTGTTGTTATTTTTGGCCTCTGGGATGTTAGGTTTGATTGCTAATTGCTTGTAGTTTGGAGGATAAGAAAATTTTACCACGCATCATTGATATGTGTAATTTTTTAGTGTTGAGAAATCGGGCTCACAAATAACACTAAAATAACACACGCATACACTTGTATGAGATAAAAATAATGATACACAAAAAATTTAAATAAAAACCTAAACTGATTGTTTATTTTCTCTCAGCATTCTCTCACTCTATTTGCTCCTTCTCTCGGATACACTCTCTGCCTTTTATTTTCTCTCTACTGGTTTGTGATCTCCGATCGATGTATTTTTCTTGCAAACTGAGTGATCTATTTATACTTGAATTAGAGGGAGTATTATTCCTTGAATTTTGGGACAAAGTCAAGAAGCAAAATCTGCGGCACACAAATTTGATTTTGCCCTTGCATACCGCATACAATTTCATTTCCTTGTCTGCTGACTATTGTACTCATTTTGACAAATGTGACCACAAGCATTTAATGAGGAGGCCACCATCCGACAAATATGAGACAATTTTCAACGGCTAGTAATAATTACGTTTAGATGGTGTATTATTGTTCATATTTCAATGCACGGTCCTACATTTTTCAGATTTTTCTTAGATAATTTTGATGAGCAAACGCGATGATTTACCATTCTCCTAATCATGCCATGAACTTGATTCTACAGTACTACATTTCTTTTTAATCAATGTTAAGGATAAATTTAAAAAAAATAAAATTTACTTAAAAGTAATAGTTTTATGAATGTACCTCATAATTTTATGAATGTATTTCTAATTTTATACCGAGGGAGTAATTGGTTATCGTTTTGACCTGTTAAGTGTGCACTGTTGCATGGGATGAAGATATGTGGCCTCATAACTATACGAGTAAAAACTACATACATATCTACTTTTCTAAGTAGGCATTCAGACACTTAACTTTCCTCATATTGTTGTGATTTCTGACGTTGTTTCGGTTATATATTAGTTGTGTTATATAACAACTTTCATGTTATATGTAAAATAAATTGCATACTTTTATATCTGATATATATTTCTTTCTTTAATTATTTAACAATATATTTCTTTTAATGTCATTGTCTTTATTATGCATAATACTATAGTGAATATATTTCGAAGTAAAAAGTAATCCTTATAAAATATTTGTTTCAAATTCTGTGTGCATGAAGGAAACATGTGTTGAATTTTAGGAGCTAAATGGAGAAAGAGATTTTGAGCCAAAATCCAAATTTAATGTAACTACTTAAGTTTTTTTTTTTTGTTAAATACCCACGTTAAATTAAGAAGTACAAAATGGGTAAGGGGAAAATCTAGAAAAAAAGGACTCTGGTTCATGCTTCTATTTCTCCTCTTTCTCATCTCACCAGGCTCCATCTTCCTGTTGAATGAATTGACCGTACAGCACATTCCCATGCCTTGCCATAGCCTCTCTATGTGTATTTACATTTTCTCTGGTTGTTGAAAATAGAGGTCGTTCATATTCTCCTTTTGTCTATTCTTTGCTGGGGATATGAACCATAAAGCTTGCAGTCCATCAATAGTGGCTAAAATTCTTATCTTATGAAAATCTGTTATCTCTACATTTATATATGTGGTTCTATAACCTTGAACGTGTAATTGTCATGAGAAAACCTTGACAACAATCATGGAAGATATATGGTCAAGTCTCCATTGAAAAATCTATCGGGGATGACTGTGTTTAACACGCACGCGCGCACGCACACACATTAACTGTAACAATTCAAGTCAAATCTTTAGTCTGAATCAAATCGTAGAATAATAAGACTCAATGCGTTGTCTTAATAATATCTTTTTGGTTCATCTTAGCCTACCACAGGCTCAATCAAAAAAGTCACGACTAAAGATATTAATTATATCAACTTGAGTTCTTATATACACATCCAAGTATCTCACATGTTACAATGAAGGACTGGGGTATTACAAACTCCCCCACTTTAATATTTGATGTCCCCGTCATGCCGAATATATAGCTAGACAAGGTCTAGAAACTGTATCTTTCCAACTATTGTGAGATAATACTAATGGCCTACTAGACCGTCATTTGTGTCCCCACCGTCGACAACCCTATCTGAGGACCAAACACGAACTTTTGAGAGTTGGCATTATATCATATGTAACAACCCGAGTCCGAATTAAATCGTAACATAATAAGGCTTAATACGCTTTTTTAATAATATCTTCTTTTGGATCATATTTTAGTCCACCACATGCTCACCCAAAAAGTAATAACTGAAAGTATTAATAATGAAAATAAATTATATACGGATGACCTGTAAAACTAGAGTTTTACACCTTCCAATAATAACATGTCATGTAAAGAATTTAGGAGAAAATCAAGGGATTTTGAATATAATATAGTTAGTTAAACAGTTTTACCATGGTAAATAATAAATACCAAATGGATCAATAAAATTCAAATTTCTTAAATTTTTTTCCTAAATTCCCTAAATGATGTATTGTTATTGGAGGGTGTAAAACTCTAGCTTTGCCGATCATTTGTAAATAATTTATTCTCATTAATGATAGTAGCTTAAATTTTTATATACACATCCATCCAAGTATTCCACATATTACGACGTGAATTTAGGGTATTACATAGACGGACTTGAGCGCGATTATAGACGGGTACAGGAGTGTTTTCAATACCCTATTGATTTCAAAGTTTTTACCGAAAAAAATATCTGAAGTTATGGATTCTAAATTGAAGGACTTGTGAACTAATAGGTTTTTCAAATTCAAGATTTTTAGTTACGAATTTCTTTCTATTATTGTTATTAGAGAAGCAAAGGGAGTTTTACAAGAATGCTAAATATGTACGAAAGTATAAGAAGTCACAGAAGCACGGAAGCCACGAAATTGTTCCTTCCTCTGCTGTAAGACCGCTATAGGTTTGAAATTTGAATCATTAATTACTCTGCTATAATTGAGAAACTCTAAATTATATCAGGGCCAATGATGAGCATGGATTTTTTTATGAACTTTTGTCAAAGAATAACCCCCAAGTGATTCTGGATGTGTTTGCATATGCAACTAGCTAGTGAGGCTCATATGTTATAGTTTCTATCATAGGATGGAAATGAGTCTGGGGAAGCTGGTGATGTGAATCGAGAGAGAGTAAAACAAGGACAACACAAGGAGTCTTAAAGAAGTATACGAGAAGAAGCGTGAAGAGCAAGAGAAGGCATGGATTGAGAGCTAGGGAGGCAACCATTCAAGCAAAGAAGGAAGAAATAGAAGGAGCCCAATCTCGAAGAAAAGCTCTTAAAGAGAAGATGCTCAAAAGAACGAGATATATCAGGTCAGCCTGACATGAAGTATAGAATTGAGCATATTTTGGAGACAATTCAAGGCGCAAAATTTTATAGAGTAGTTATACTTGTTCCATATGTAATGTGTCTTAAACTCTGTTAACCCTTATTTACAAAAAAAAATAAAAATGTTTAGTAGGTTTGCATGGGAGGAAAATTTCAGCTAATGTATCATTGTTGGATTGTCAAAGGTTCTTACTATCAATGAAAAGGTTGAATTTGTAAAGCAGATGCAGATTGAGTGCCTTGTAGTATTTGATAATTCAAAAAAGAGGACAAATTATTGGCTTGGTTAATAATCAATTGCATAAAATTAAGGAGAAGATCAAATGGTTAAAGAATTGTATTTTAGTTTGCACTGTAATTATCACTTTAAGAACAAGTTACTGAAAATCTTGCAACTAAATATCTGGAACATTGTTGAGTATCTAATTGAACTTAAATTTTAATGTCATTCGTTACTTAAAATGTCGAGATGCAGCAGGTACTAAAGATGGATAGCAAAATGTTTCAAGACATGCATTTCAGTGTTTCCTTGTCTAAATGGCCCTTAATAGGCTTTAAAAAAATAATATATAAAAGAAATAGAAAAATTGTGATAACCCTAGAGACCCCAGAGTTCTCTTTATGCACAGAGAATTCTGTAGGTTGGTGGAATTGACCTGTTTACTTCTAGGCAATGCAACAGAGCTAACAGGGTTAAGAGGGTGGAATGGTGGACTGCCCAATGAAAAGATTCACCTAGAGATGTTGATTTGGCCATATATAATCTAAGACAAAACCTATTCAATCTGCTCTGCATGCATTCAGATGAGCTTGTAGCTGTTGCATACATATTGTCCTATTTTCTTGCAAACAAATACTAGGACAAACAGAAAAAGACATTGAAGTAAGTTAGTTTTTTCAACTTAAATTATGCATGGTTATAAATATGTAATAGAGTATGGTCAGTATCAGGACTTTTTTCCATCCGAACTGTAACTCAATTTTCAATTTTTACCTTCTTTGGTGTTTTTTTTTCCTTGAACAACTGCGATGTAATTAGGGTTTAACTGTAAGGTTGCCATTATCTCATGTGATATGATATGAAGATAACTAGTAGTATGACTCTTTTTCCCCTCTCAATTCATGTAATTATGAGGTTGTTTTTGTTTAGGTTTGAATGTCTCTTAATGAACTCATGTCTGAATCGTTAAGAGACAAAAGTTATTTGTTAAAATTTTGTTTGCCTCTTAATGCCTCTTTAATTGGTAAGACATAAAATGAAGTCCAAATCATTAAGGGTGAAATTTTTTTGGTAATTTTTTTTTATATAAATATATTCCACAATATTATTCACTCATATTTTTTTTATCAAATTGAATATTTAAAATTATTAAAAAAATACCCTTTAACATGATAGAATAGTATCATTAAGAGACAACTCATTTTTTAGTTATCAAACAGTTTTTTTTTAGATTCAAAAATTATTTCACTCAGATAATTTAATTTATTTAACATATTAATCATTCAGATTTTAATTATTTAATTTTATCAAACATAACCTAAGTAAGCATACCACTAAAAAAAATACACCCTTTTTCATATTATAGGAAGGCGACACATATTTTTGTGTTTCTGAAAAGGACTTGATGATTGCCGTTGAGAATGGGCTGGTCTCTAGCTTTTCAAGTCGATGCATGTCCGAATTATTGCGTAGGGGTCAGGTCAGGTAAGTAGAAAAGTATTCTCATGTTGTATTGGCTCGATCTATTTCTATACAATTCTTTAATTCTGGACATAATAATGGGATGTAAATGCTCTGCACTTTTTGTATTTATTTTTTTGTCGAATAAATACAAAGACATTATCTCGTAAATATTTTAAACTTCAAAAGCATTTTTTATCGGGTCTGGCTGAAAAATCAACACAAAAAAAATATCCCCTCTATCCCAAAAAAAAATTAAAAATTTCATTGAAGTTCGTTGTTCAATACTTAAACAAGGAAACGTAACAAATGGCATCTAACTTTAAAGTACTTTATATTAAGAAAAATGATAATAACACAACATTTTATTCCCTACTGAAGCATTAACAAAGCACCAAAAAGGGAGAAGAGATCAGAGAAAGAAACATATATAATAACACGGCCAACAAAAAAGAAGGAAAAAGAAAAGAAATTGGATAGTATCAAACATAAGTATGAAATTCAGTCAATAAATCCGGTGAACGGCTACGAAAGTCCGACGAGGTGGTGGGAGGCATGTGAGCATGAGTGTAAGAGCAATAACAATAGCCATAAACAGCTTCATCAGGTCCAACCCAACTCCTCCATCCACTTCAGAACAAATCATTTTCCCCATCTTTAGCGACAATCCGTTCAATTATACAGCGACACTTGACTACTAATCTTTCTTCTTTTTTTTCTCCTTCAATCTCAACCTCAACCTCAACCTCAAGAAAGAAATGTGTTTGCATGAGGATAACTATATGATAGCTAGGTTTTATATCTAATTTTGGAGTCAATTAATGGACCTAAAATTCTGTCTACTCGTTTTAGGAGTATTCATTGGGTTTTGGCTTGACAAAGACGTGTTAACGTCTATCTTGGTTCCTAATAATTATTTCTAGTCCAAAATTGGCAGAAAATAAAATGTTGGTTAATTTGGATGAAAAATGTACAAGTTTTTTGACAGTGTTATTAGAAAGTTGGAATAGTCTTTTTTTCATTAAATTGTGCGAGGCCTATATTTTTTTGAATTTTGATCTTATATAAATCATACCTATCTGCTGGGTTATGGGCAGGTATTTAACCAGATATCTAAACTAATTTAATAATTACAGTATATTATATGTTAAAATTGTAGTTTTATAGAATCAGAATTGACAAGAAGAACGAGAGATATGATACGGGTAATTCCTTTTTCAAGGCCTTTATTGCACCCATCATAATTGATTTGCTAAAAATTTGTAAACGATATACTTTTAAGATACATGTCAAAGAGTTAGTGAATTATCCGTAATAGCAATTCACATAATAACTCCAATAAAATACTGTTTTGTGATAGCTATTTGTTTGTAAGAAGAAAAGCAAAAAGAAGGAGCGAGCAAAAGTTAAGACAAATGACAAAATTGTCCTCCTAAATATACATTGAAATCAATTTGCACCTTTAAATATGATTATCATTAATTGTTATCTCAAAGTATCTTTAAAAAATAATTATATTTCCTTTTGGCCGCTCCGACCAATTTTTGATCCGAATATGTCACGTGTCAGTTTATACATGACTTTAGTACTATTTGGATGGATATTTTTTTATAGATAATAATACGTATATGATATTTTTATATGTTTATTTTAAAAATACTTTCATTTATTCTTGTTGTGAAATAATTTTATTTTAGTTAAAATAATTAAATTAACATATATTATTAATGAAATAAACAATTAACAATATTGTTAAAATTAAATTATAATTAAACTAAATAACATCAAAACTAATTATATTTTAAAACTTAAATAAAGAGTTATAACTGACAAAGCAAAATAATTAGTTAGAATAATTAAACTAACATTAATAATTAAATTAATATAATTAACATTATCGGGCAAAGTTAAATACCTTTAAAATTATACTATATTAAACTAAAATTAATTATAACTTAAATAAAGAGTATTTCAAAAGAAAAAGTAAATAATATTTTAATCTTAAACTAAATAAATACTTCAAAATCAAAACTAAGAAAACCCAAAGCAAATGAAATCAAATTCCTTCTACAAAAAAGTAGAAATCGTTCATCGTTCTTCCTAGTCCCAATCAAACCAAAGACACCTAAACTTCAAAGATCCGATGCGTCGTTTGAAAAGAAGCTTACAATCAGTCCCAAACATCAAAATCCAAGAGATATTCCAGACATCAAAATCCACCACCAAATCGTAAACCCCTAAAAAAAATCAAAACCTTTTCCACAAATTAGCCGCGGCGTGCCGGTACAATGTAGAAAAACAACCCACAGCGAAAAGATTTGGCATAAATGTTAAAATAATTATTGATGGAATTGTGCTACTTCATAGAATAAATATAAATTAAATAAATACTTACATGAATCGAGAGAAGACATTTTGTATGTATCACGTTTCCGCTACACTAAGGGTGAAAGTCTTCAATTGTTTATCTCAATCTTATGATGGATGTATAGGTGTGTATAAAATTCTTGAGATGACAACTGAGACCAAAACCTAATTATTTTATTTATAGAATAGGTAAAGGTCAAAATCGTCCATCAAGATTATGAAACCCTATGACCCATTATGCCAAATAACATCAGTAATATTATTTATGAGCCACATAATTACCAAGTCCATAAATAAAGTAATTAAATTAATACAATATGTAAACCCAATAATTACATAAATAGTAGAGGCCACATAAGGAAATAAAATATTATAACATTCTCCCACTTGGCCGAAATAGTACCCTTATATACAAAACATAATGCTTACAATCATTAATTTGGCTAAGCATTAATTTAATATCTACATCTCGTTCAAATAAAAGCACCAATACGAATTAATACAATCTTTGTGTCACTATTAACACAAGATACTCATTAGTTACATAACTAGTACTTTCATTAGAACAAGGATTAACATTAAGCATAACAGGTATGAATAGAGTTTACATAAGTGATAATAAATTAAACTCATTCATATGGTCCAAACATAACTGTTTGTTCATAAGTTCTCAAGTGTGCACAATAAAAAGAATAGCAAATAATAAATGTAATGTGAAGTCAAAACAACGAGCTCAAAATTAAGTTGTATTACATCAAAGTAACTTACTAATTAAGACTACCAGTTAAACTCATGCCGGTAACATACTCTAAAAAGCGTTTAAGTGGTAAGCCTTTCGTAAGTGGATCCGCTAACATATCTTGCGTACTAATATACTTAATGACAACGTTTTGTACTTCAACTCTTTCCCTGATGAATAAGTACTTAGCGTCAAGGTACAGTCCAGCACCACTTGAACTTGTGCTGTTGGAAAAACTAATAGCAAAATCATTATCGCAAAATATTTTCAATTGCCTGAAAATGGAATCTACAACCTTAAGTCCTGAAATAAAATTCCTTAACAATACGGCGTGACAAGTAACATGAAAACAAGTCATATATTCTGTCATCATGGTGGAAGTGGTAGTTAACTCCTGCTTAAGACTTCTCCACGAAATAAGACCTCCTGAAAACATAAAGGTGTACCCTGATGTAGATTTCTTTTCATCTTTCCACTTAGCAAAATCAGAATCAGAATAACCAATAACTTCAAGGTTATCTATTTTTTTTGAATGTAAGCATAAAATCCTTAGTACCCTGTAAGTAGCGTAAAACTTTTTTGGCTGCTTTCCAGTGATCTAAACCTGAATTTGACTGGTAACATCCAAGCATACCAGTTATATACGTTATCAGGATGTGTACAAACTTGAGCATACAGTGGTAGTCAGATGAGTAACATTAGGTTTTTCAACCTTAAGCCTTTGTTCCTCTTGTACGCACATAGCGATCAACTCGCTCATCTTCCACTTTTCTTTCTGCATGTTATAATTGATCTTAAATGGATCAAACTGTGCAAGAAGAGAAGTCATAATGAAGTGAACAAGAAAACCCTCAGAAATCTTTATGTCCATACCCTTTAATTTAAAGGCAGTATCATTCGTCATCATAATGTGCTCGTACACTCCACTAACCCCATCATACCTGTTGGTGAGCATTTTCAAAATTAAGGTATTTGCATGAGTTTTAGAATATCCCATAAATTGTTCCTCGACTGATGTTAAATACTCTTTGACATTCTAAAAGTCAGGAATGGCTCCTCAAATGACTGTCGTGATAGAGTTTTTCATAATCATAAGGGACATGCGGTTGGATCGCTCCCACTTTTCATAAATAACTTTTAGCTCATTTGAGCTTGTAGTTGTAAATGGAGCAAGAGGAACTACTCGTAAAGCATAGTCCAAATCTAAATCTATAACGTCGAGAACAATTTTCACTTACTCTTTTCAAACAGTAAAATTAGTCACGTTAAAGGCTTTAATTCCAGAGAGATCCAGAAATAGTAGTAGGAGTCAATGCTGAAACATGATCCAGCTCATGAGTATGCTTACAAAAAACTAAAAGAAATCCACAATATACAACGATAATTAATTATTAATCATAATAAAAAATCAATTGTAGGGCAAACAGTTTGTTATATAAAATATATTTACGACACCCAAAATAGATTTTAATGTGATGTTGGTGTATAATTATCAATTTTTCGTTGGTCCAATTAATAATATGCTAATAATATCCCCATAAAATAATGCACAACACATTTATCCACGCATCACCGTTGGGCAGAAAAGATATAAATATGTTACTTATGCAATAAAATTTCATTTAATAAATTCTAATTTTTTCGTTGGGTAAAATTAAAATCTGCGTCTATTAGATGTAACATTATGCGACTTTTTCTAATCTTTAATTGTTTTAATTAATAACCCTTCGTTGAGCTGATTATTAATTTTCACAATAAAAGAGTCATTTATACATGTAAATTATTATAATCAAACTCAATTTTCTTTAAATAACACATTAATCAAGTTTGAAAATTCACATTATTTATAATTTACATGTAGCAATTTAAAAGCCCTAATAATATTTCATGTTCCAAAATCTTAAATTACGATATAAAGTTATGAACATGAATTAATTATAAACTTCATACATAACGGTAAACGAATATGATACAATAAACTTTATGCATTGTAGTAAACTAACATAATAAATACGTGGGGTGCACCACCAGTGACAATATATAATGTGATGCAATATATATCAACACCATCATGATACCATAGTACAAATAATATTATCTAGACATAATAAGTAATAAATCATTATGTACAATTTTAATATTCATGTCCAATACATAGATATATAGCAATATTTTTAATCACTATGTCCTATTTTAATATTTATACTGAAGCACCAACATCCAGCTTTAATCATGATCGACATCAAAATACAGATATAAAGTTTCAATAGCAAAATTCACACATAACAGTAACAACGAAACAATAGTGTTGGTGCCGAAACATATATATCATAATAATGGATTACAAAAATTAAAACAAAAAGAATTGTCAAGCATCATAACGTAATTTTAGTTATTCTATGTAATAGTATAACCATGCTCTGATAGTAAATGTTAAAATAATTATCGATGGGATCGTGTTATTTCTTAGAATAAATATAAATTAAATAAATACTTAAATGAATTGAGATAAGACGTTTTGTATGTATCACGTTTTCACTGCGCTAAGGGTGAAATTCTTCAAGTACTTCTCTCAATCTTATAATGGATGTATTGGTGTGTATAAAATTCTTGAGACGACAACTGGGACCAAACCCTAATTGTTTTATTTATAGAATAGCTAAGGGTTAAAATTGTCCATCAAGATTATAAAACTCTGGGGCCCATTATGCCAAATAACATTAGTAATATTATTTATGGGTCACATAATTACCAAGCCTATAAATAAAGTAATTAAATTAATACAATATGTAAGCCCAATATATAATTACATAAATAGTAGAAGCCACATAAGAAAATAAAATATTCTAACAATAGAAGTTGTCAATCGAAAACTATGGTATGGATGTTCTGAGTTCTGGCGACTTCAATCTGTTATTCTTCTTATTTCTTTTTTTATCACTTTGATCTATCATTCGTTCAGATTTGATGATATGTAAATATTTTTTGTTTGAAATTTCATTATATATTCTTGTGGAGTTGAGGTTCTCTTCATCCGAATTTATAAGAAGAATGAAGAAAAGTTTGTTTTAAGGATGAAAAAAGCAAGTTTTTTTTAGAATGAAGAACAATTTATATTGATCTGTTTCCTGGTTTTTCAATTTGAAGTATTTAATATATAATTAGTCTGATTAAAAATTGATTAAATCAGTCAAAAGAAAGCATAATTGTCTTTTTAAGATACATTAAAGTAACAATTGATGATAATTATATTTTGGAATGTAAATTAATTTCAGCATATACCACTACAAGAAAAACACCTAATCTCGACGGAATTATTTTCGACGGACTAAATTCAGTCGTAAATAATTTATTTTCGATGGAATATTTCGTCGATTATAATTCCGTCGGCCATAATTTATAATCGACAAAATTATGTCGAGGATACAAGAAAACAGTTTATTTTCGACGGAATTATTTTCTACAGAAATATTTCCGTCGAAATTGTAGTAAATTATGGTGGCGCCAAAGTTCCCGCCTGCGAAAATATATTTTCGACGGAAATTCGATCGGAAATAAGTTTAAATTCCGTCAAAAATAATATTATGTGATTTAATACACTGAACCACCAACGCAACTTCATTCTTTCCTCTCCCTTTTGCTCTCAAGCGGCTGCGGGCCTGAGGCAGGCTTCATTATTTCCTCTCTCATCTCCTTAGTTATCTCCACTTCTCATCTCTTTTTAACTCTTAATTTACCTAGATCTAGCCTTAAACTCCCAATTTCTCCATAGATAAACCCTAAGATTTTCAGATCTAGTGTGACGCCCCCAAATCTAGGTCCACACAGCCCAAACTTGAGTCGTCAAAAGAGTACAACAAAATTATTACAACAAAGCACAGCGTACAACAATACAGTGTATATTAATACACAACTAAGTCTTCACTATTATTGCCACACTATTTTACAACACGTGAAGACTACGATAGTTATTCCTCAGACTCTCACTCCATTCCCCGGCTAGACCCAGCTACGTTTTCATATCCTGTTGAAAAATAATGGAACAAAAGGGTGAGCTCAAATAGCCCAGTAAGAAATATCATGACTAAGATAATGACGAATAATTTATCATTAGCCTTCAACAATTGAGTTCTTGATAGAATACAATAGACTACAAGGTTTATATCAAAAACTGTAGTTAAATTCTTAAACAACGTTCAGATCAATAATAGCAGCGGAATGATCAATCTATTAGAAGAATAATGCAGACTATAATGTCCACTCGCTTCTCTTTTTTGTAAAAATATCATCAACTTTTATCATCTGAAATACCATTAGTCATGATACTAAAAATTCACAGTTCCTGATCATAATCATGCAGATCAACAGTTCATCTATGCATTACGGGCCAAAGAGAACTTTCAATATAACACCAACGGTCATGATTATACCAGATTCAGCCTTTGGTCATAATCATACCAAACAACAGTTCATCTATGCACTACGGGCCAAAGAGAACTTTCAATATAACACCAACGGTCATGATTATACCAGATTCAGCCTTTGGTCATAATCATACCAAACAACAGTTCATCTATGCACTACGGGCCAAAGAGAACTTTCACCGCGTGCCATAAAAGACACCGAACAGATGTATCGCCTTTAACCTAGTATATCGCCTTTAACCTATCATCTGTTCAACAAATATATCACATTTGTGCCCCCGGCCACAGATATTCACAACAGTTTGATTCTTGATGATTAATACAAATAATAGTGATACAAATGATGAACAGAAGAACAGGATAAACAATAAGTATCGGAAGTTTACTTTGTGCAGATTCAAATAATGTCCAAATTGTCAACATGATGTGGAGTGAAATTTAAAAATGTTATTCAAGATTCTCAGTTCAGAATAACGGTTACAGTTCAATAGAAAGATTCAGAAAATAGGAAGGTTCAGTTGAAATAATGAAGTTCAACTATTATGGAACATATAATATTTTCAGGAATTATAGAAGCAATAGTTCCATAATAAGTTTCGATTCAGGAGTATGAAAGAAAATAATATCCCTTACCGTAGCAAGTTCAAGAGTGTAAAAAAATGACATTTCTTACCTTAACACGTGACTGGATATTGATTTAAATGAGATTGATCAACCTATATATTTATAATAAAATTAGTAATTACAACATGTAAACTTCAAAGTGTATGATAACTCATATATTATGAACTATCAAAATTATATATATTTAACATAATTTTTGTAGTATAAAATACCAACTTTAAAATAGTTTTAAAAATAATATTCCAAAATAAATCTTCCAAAGAAAGCTTTTAAAAATGAATCTTCTAATAGAAGAGTCTTCTAAAGGAAGATTTGTGAATACCGTGAAATATAGGAATTTATGAAATTACTACTCTTTAATAAAAGACTTACTTGAAAAATTCCTGCACTCCTTTTGGCTTTCAAACACTCAAAATAGCCTTACTATTATCAGAGAAAACTCATAAAATTCTTATAGAAAAATTTTATGTTTTAGGTGTGATTTTTCTATTCAGCTGAACAAGCTATTTATAGGAGAAAAGAGGTTACTATGCGTGGTAGGTGAACTAAAAAAAAATTCAGCAGAGGCTGCGCAAACGTTTTTAAAAATTTTCACTACTTGCACAGTAACTTTGCACAGTAACTTTAAAATTTTCAAAAAGTGAACAGTAATGAACAGTAACTTTTGTCGGCAGATGAACAGTAACTTTCCCGAGATGAACAGTAACTTCCGTCAGTGAATAGTAACTTTTCCGGGAATGAATAGTAAATTCCGGGAGTGAATAGTAACTTTTGAAAAATAAAATTTTTTATTTTTCCTGTGGGTCCAACATATAAAATGAAATAATGCTACAACAATAATGTAATAAACACGTTACAGATTATTATTAATTTAATAATATAAATTACAGTATATTTGCAACTGTGACAATTATTAGGTTCAATAATTTTAAACTACAGTGCACCAACAATTATTGACTCGATGATATGAAATACAGTGTAATGACAATTATTGAATCAATAATGCAAAATACTGTGTAGCAACAATAATTGAATTGATAATATAAAATATTATGCAGTGACAATTATTGATGAAATGATGCGTAACAGTTACGGTGTCAATAATATGAGACACTGTGCAATACCGTGTGCTACTGTAGAATACCGTGTGCCACAATAAAATACCATAAATTACCGTATGCTACTATTCTTTTATCACCGGTATTTTAACAGTTAACACCGTTGACTATTTTTATTTAAAAAGGTTACTTCTGTCGTTTTCTATATCCGACAATTATTCCGTTGTGGGCTCCACCAATAATTAGTTATTTCGGCGTCGTCGTACGGCCCGAATATTCCCCGACAAAACGAATATTCCCCGACAAAACGAATATTGTCCGACAAAATAAAATTTACACATAACATCCTTAACTTTCAATTTTGTCAATTTAACCATTTACTGTTTCAGGAAAAATATATATGAAGAAAAATTAAATTTTGTATTTCATAAATTCGGGGTCTTACATCTAGTGTGTGGCGATGGTGCGCGACGGTTGCTACTCCCAATTTTAGATCTAGCGGTGTTACTCCATATGTGTTTGAAGGATCAACAGGTTAAGTTTTACTTTCCTTGTTACTAACCACCAAAAGAATAAAAAAGGGCATCCTTGCACTATCTATATGTTCCATGAATAATGAATCCTTTTATTGGTGTTTATGCTTACAGGAGGTAGTGATGTCATCTAAACAAGATGCCTTTTTTAAAGCTAATATGTATGAGAATTTCGGAGATATTGGAATGAGTATAAAGAGGATGGTGGATGAGTTTCAGCAAGTTGCAAAAAGCAACCAGAATATCCAGACAATAGGTTTGTGCCTGGAGATCTCTATTTTTTATTTGTTCATTTATCAATCTTGTACAAGTATTGCCTTTGTGGAGTGTGGACATTGTTTAATCGTCAACTCTTTGAGTTTTGTAGAAGACATGGCTAAATTTGTTGACAACTATCCAGAATATAGAAAAATGCACGAAAATGTTTCAAAGATTGGTACAGGTCATATGATTGGTATTTTTTTAAAAAAAATAAAAGTTATTTCTGACGGAATTTTCCGTGGGGTATAATATATTTTTGACGGAAATTCCGTCAAAAATAACAACATATTTTCGACGGAATTATCGATAGAATTAATCCCAACGAGTTTATTTACGACCGAATTTTCGACATAATATTCGATGGAATTAATCACGTCGGGAATAAGTTTTTTTCTTAAAGTGTACCTTAAGGGACAATTTTGTTAATTGCTCCAAAAATTATCATAAAAAATATATGTGAGAATTATCTCTGATCTTCATATATGTAATATATATCTATGATAGGAGCTCTATTACATTTATCTTTTAATTTTTTATTATATACATTTATCAATATAAATATTACTTTTAGCAACATAATTGTGTCACTAATTATTTGAGACGAAATTTCTTTTGTTATTAAATATAATATTTATATCACAAAATATATATTAAGAAAAATTAGGGGATAAGTTCAATGAAAGAGATCTTAATTTAATATATTTATATTTACACGAGGAGATACATCTTTATATTTATAATAGTTTAAACATTAAACTATTATTTAATTATAATTTAATTACTACTAATAATGTAAGTTACATATTAACAATAAATTTATAATTAAATAAAATTTTAAAAGTCTCACAACTATATCTCTTATTTTAAAATAAAATAGGACTACACCTTGTGATCACCTAAAACAACTAATAATTATATTTTATTCAAATGAAATAAAAAAAATTAGTTTTTTTCAAATAATTGGCATTTTATCAAATGTCTCACTCTAAGTTTGATAACTACACATCAAATAATTCTTACTTGAAACAAATGAATAATTATTCCCTTATTTTACAAAAAAAATATATATATACTTTATACCAATTTAAATTACATCTACTAATGAGTTTTTATTAAAGTCATAGATGACAAAAAATAAATCCAAAATATATAAATAAGGTTCAATTTCTACTATTATATTATCACCGTCTTATTAAATATCATGTTTATCTTAGCATATACTCTCTCGTACCAGGATAAAAGTCATGTTTAATTTTGTGCGCATATTAAAAAAGATGATAAAATAACAAAATTGTCTATATTTAAATTCTCATGAGAAGTGTAACAAAAATCACGAGAAGAACCCACAACTGAGCTCATATCACAGCAATCAAGAGAACTAGTCCAATGACCAAAATTCATAAGCAGCTAGGACCAATACTAGGAGTAATTATTCACGATTCTGGAGACAGGGTTAGGTGATGTCTCCACCAATCACATATTGTCATTTTAACTCTTGTAGTGAATTTATATATAAAATTGACGTAAATCTCATATATAGAAGCACTTCTCCAAAAATACCGAATAATTTTTTAAATACTAGTCCTATTGTGTAGTTCAAAATTCAAGAAGTGGTAATATTTTGACCATAAATTCATTAAAGAAGAGTGGGCCAAAAGTCATAATAATAGAGGAATTTAACTCCGATATATACCCCATGTTACCTGCACTCAAATATGAGAACCAATCATCACTACTGGCGGAGAGGCAGTAAAATCATTAGGGAGATGAAAACATAGAAGGGAATCCATCAATGAAATGATGATAAGGAGGAGACAAAGTTGAAGTATAAATGATGCTGTTGGGGTGTGGATTCTTTGGGCCTAGCATTCTGGGCCGTGAATCCCTTCTCTTCATATGGCTTGGGCCGGGTCGGGCTTTTTCCCTTCCTGTTGGGCCCGGGTTCACAGATCTTTTATTACTCAGGCGGTTGATAGGACGTCTGTGCCTTTTTTGTCCACTTTGACGGACTGACACTGGAAGCAACCCAGGCTGGTATCTCCCCCCAACGAACCAAGTGGAGCAGGTGGAAGAGAACTACTTGCTTGTACTCATGAGAGTATGACTGGACGTCTGAGGATGCATGGATTAATATATACTGGTCACCTCACAATTTCAGAGGTATTGGATCTTTTTACATCACTAACATTAATTTATCAAACGTCTGAGAGATTCCAGCTAACGATAAAGCTCCTCCATTGTGACGTTATTCCCCTGAACTTACTCTTACGCCGGAGCATCTCCGGACGGTCCCAACCACGACTGTTCTGTGAGGTGATAACGGTTTGTTGTTTGTACAGGTATCTTGCTGACGGGTGATCACCGCAAGAGCGAAAATCAGACGTCAACATTGGCGCTAGAAGGAGGGTTGTTTGATAATTAAGTCACCCTGTTGTTTTCGAATAAAGATCGTTCTTATGGAAGGAATAGGTAGTTCTAATGAAGGTCGGCAAAGGTCTTCCTTTGACCCCCATGAGGTGAGTACTGGACCCTCAAAGAAACACTGGTCGGGAGTTCATCGGTCGGGGCGAACTCGGGCCCACGCTCATTCTGAACCCATTAGGAGGCGTCTGTTTACACCACCCGCTTCGGAGAGGACCGGATCATATCGGGAGAATTCGGAGCTTGGAATATCTCCTTTGGAGAGGAGTCCCCAGAGGGAACGAGCTGAAAGAGATAAATGGTCCCAGATTAGGGAGGCTGAGATAGAATTGGAAGCCTTGCGTTGCAGACAGGTAGACTGGCAGAACCACCTAATGAATTTACAAGAGGATCCGTCGGCAACCATTGGCAGTAGGGAGCGGGCCGATACCCCGCAAAGTAGACCCAGGTCAGAGCAAGGAAGGAAGAGACACGACCGGGATGGTCGGGAGGATATAAGGGGCAAACACCAGTCTCAGGGTTATATGAGACACGACCGGGATGGTCGGGAAGATATAAGGGGCAAACACCAGTCTCAGGGTTATATGAGACACGACTGGGATGGTCGGGAGGATATAAGGGGCAAACACCAGTCTCAGGGTTATATGAGACACGACCGGGATGGTCGGGAAGATATAAGGGGCAAACACCAGTCTCAGGGTTATATGAGACACGACCGGGTCGGTCGGGAAGATATAAGGGGTGCGCCCCCCTCCCAAGTTTCCCTGGGACACATCGGCCGCACAAGTAGGGACGGGTCAGAAGGAGTATGTCCCGCCTCCCTCGGTCAGTTCTCTCGAGAAAGGTTGAAGACCCCAGACTATGAAGTGGGACAGGGCGCCCCAGTGACAGTTTCGGGTCGGCAAGATCAACGCATGGTCCCATATGTCCCTGCGGTTGATCCAGTTATGGAAAGAATAGCTGAACTGGAGAAGAGGTTGGTGGCGGCGAAGGCAAGGCCGATGGCAGGATCTGGAGCCGAAGCGTCCAGGACTATGCCTTTAGATCCGAAATCCCCCTTTTCGACAGCTATTGATCAAGAGAAGGCCGATCCCAAGAAGAAATTGCCACCTCTTGAGATGTATGATGGCTCTGGTGACCCCTATGACCACACCAGTTCATACGAAAGGGTGATGAGGTATTATGATCATTCAGAGGCCGGCATGTGTCAGATCTTCGTAACAACGCTTAAGAAGGGAGCCAAGCAGTGGATGATGTCACTGCCCCCTAATTGTGTTCATTCATGGGCGGAGTTGAGCGTGCGGTTCCATGAGCGGTTTGGTAGTAATAAGAGGAGAGGCAAGGTGACGGCTTCTTTGATGCAGATAAAGCAGAAATCAGATGAGTCACTGAGCCAATATGTTCAAAGGTTTCGGGATGCGGTGGGAACTATCAGTGACCTTAATATGATACAAGCATTGGGATTCTTTACAACCGGGATGGATGTCACCCAGAACCGGAAGATGATGAAGGACATAATGTTCAACCCTCCAAAAGACCTCTTGGATGCATACGACAGAGCTGAGAAGTTTATAGCGGTTGAGGAGGCTATGAATAGTTTGATACCCAAGAACAGAGGTTTAGAGAGTAAAGCTTATGGTGGAAATCGAGGTGGGGACATCCGACCCCCCTCTTTTGATCGGGTAAAGCAAAGAGGCGGGTTGCCAAATCAGGGAAGACCACCCTTCCAACCAAAGGCGGAGAATCGTGCATATACTCCCTTGAGTGCCGAGCGAGTCAAAATTTTGGAAGCAATCAGGCAGGAAGAGGGGTCGGGGCAGACGCTGCCGATCCATAGACCGAATGGATCGGGGCCCTATTGTGTATATCATCGTCGGGTCGGGCATACCACGGAGGCTTGCACCGGACTAATGGACATGATCGAATCTAGGGTTCAGAAGGGGGAATTAAAACAGTTTGTGGTTGGCCGAGGAAGGGGAACAGATAATTATAAGTCGGGAACCGATAAGGGGGTCGAACCAAGTAACCCTCCTCAAAGAGTAGTTGACGTTATAATAGGGGGGTCTTCTTCAACAGGGTCGGGCAAGAGGCGCCGTTTTTCCGGCTCCATATCAACGCTGGCAGGCCCGTGCCCGTCGACCCCTCGACCTTATCCGAGGATGGTCATCTCCTTTTCTGATGATGACTACCCAACCGAGGCCATTGAGCCTCATGAGGGAGCTCTGGTGATCACTGCCCAAGTTGGACCGGTGGATATGAAGAGGATAATGATCGACAATGGTTCATCAGTGGATGTGTTGTACAGCCATGCTTATCAGAGAATGGATCTCCAGGGTGTGAAGTTGCAAGTTGGGACAGAGTCACCGTTATATGGGTTCGGAAATGAAGCAGTGCCTGTGATTGGTACTTTGGAACTACCCATGGTGTTTGGCGCAGCTCCACGGCAGGTCACCCTGCAGGTGAGATTTTTCGTTGTTCAAGTGGATTCTGCCTACAATGCAATCTTAGGGCGAACCACTCTGACCGCTCTGAATGCTGTTACGTCCATACCCCATTTCAAGATCAAATTCCCAACTCCGGAGGGGGTGGGAGAGGTGAAAGGAGACATCGATATCGCTCGAAAGTGTTATCGTCACGCCGTGACGGCATCGGCCGTTGGGGTCAGCCGGCAGAAGTGTGTCATGGTTTTCGATGTAGAGCGTTATGCAGAGGGGGATACGGAACCCCTAGCGACTCCCGCCGAGAGCGTTGAAGAAGTTGAGTTGATACCCGGCAACAAATTCAAAACAATGAAAATAGGTGTCGAGCTACCGAAGGGCATAAAGACGCAATTGGTTCAACTACTACGAGACTATTCTGACATTTTTGCTTGGACCCCCCGAGACATGCCCGGGATCCCGGAGGCCATAGCGGTACACCGTTTGGCCGTTGACCTCGACAGGAAACCAGTGCGGCAGAAAAGGAGGATATTTGCGCCCGAGCGTCAAAAGATTATAGACTTCGAACTAGAGAAACTTCTGGATGCGGGGGTTATTGAAGAAATTGAATACCCGGAGTGGTTGGCCAATGTAGTTCTGGTCAGGAAGCAGAATGGAAAGTGGAGAGTCTGCATAGATTACACGGATTTAAACAAGGCTTGTCCCAAGGACTTCTATCCGCTTCCACATATCGATCAGCTGATTGATGCCACATCTGGCAATTCGGTGTTGAGTTTCTTAGATGCTTTCTCGGGCTATCATCAGATTCATATGGCTAAAAAGGACATCCCTAAGACGGCATTCATTACCCATCGGACCGTTTATGCCTACCGAAGAATGGCCTTTGGCTTGATAAACGCCGGAGCCACTTATCAGAGGATGATGAACACCGTCTTTCGGAAACAGATAGGGAGGAACATGGAGGTGTATGTGGATGATATGATTGTTAAGAGCCTTCGGATGCAGGATCATCTTCGAGACTTGGAAGAGTGTTTTGAAACGGTCCGACGTCACAACTTGCGTCTGAACCCTGCCAAGTGCACCTTTGGTCTTAGTTCAGGCAAATTTTTGGGGTATTTGGTGAGTAAGAGGGGGATTGAAGTCAACCCTGAAAAGATCAGGGCAATTCTAAACATGCGATCTCCTCAAAGCTTCAAGGACGTTCAAAGACTCTCTGGTTGTATTGCAGCTCTGAGAAGGTTTATGTCCAGATCGGCAGAAAGGTGTCTTCCCTTCTTCGACACATTAAAAGGGCCTAAGAACGAGAAAACCTTCCAGTGGAATTCGGAGTGTGAGGATGCGTTCCAAGGTATCAAAAAGTATTTGATGGCAGCCCCTCTATTGCAGAAACTGATCCCGAGAGAGCCATTGTTCCTTTACCTTTCGGTTGGCTCTTCGGCTGTTGGTGCGGCCTTGGTTAGGGAGGAAGGAGGTGTTCAGAGACCTATGTACTATGTCAGTCATGTTTTACGTGATGCAGAGATCAGGTACCCGAATTTAGAGAAGTGTGTGTACGCTTTAGTGGTAGCCAGTCGGAAGCTCCGACATTATTTTCAAGGTCGACTTATTGTTGTCTACACAACCCAGCCCCTGAAGAAAGTTTTGGGAAGGCCTGACGCCTCTGGCAGGATGATGGCGTGGGCTGTTGAATTAACTCAGTACAATCTGGAATATCATCCTCGGACTGCCATCAAGGGACAAGCTCTGTCGGATTTCATAGTTGAGTGTACTTTCTCTGAAGATGGGGGCGACCCAACCCTCGACGTCGCCCTTATAGCAGGGGAGCAGCCGAGCCCTGCTTTTTGTTGGACCATGTACGTCGACGGATCGACTAACGCTGAAGCTAGCGGGGCAGGGGTTATATTACTGAGCCCCGAAGGTTTCAAGGTTCAGCAAGCTATACGATTTAAGTTTTGAGCCACCAACAATGAGGCAGAGTATGAGGCAGTTTTGGCTGGCCTACGTCTAGCAAGAAGCTTAGAAGTTCGTCATTTGATCATTTTCAGTGATTCTCAATTGGTTGTGAAGCAGATCCAAGGTGAGTTTGAAGCTCGAGGCGCGAGGATGGTCGGTTACGTTGTCGAAGTAAGGATGATGCTCCTCAAATTTGAATCTTATGATGTCAAGGGAATCGAAAGAGAAGGCAACTCAACTGCCGATGCCTTGTCAAAATTAGCTACAACGCAAGTGGAGGATTTTGCGGGATCGGTGTATCTGGAGGTCCTGACTGAACCAAGTGTCAATAGAAAGGAAATTATGTGCATAGAAAGGTCTAATTGCTGGGTGACACCCTATCTTGATTACCTAGCTGACGGGAAGCTTCCAACAGATAAGATCTTGGCCAAGAAAATTAAGTACCGAAGCTCTTACTTCTGCCTAATTGATGGGGAATTGTACAAGAAATCGTACTCGTCTCCGTTGTTGAAATGCCTAGTTCCATCCGAAGCGTCTTACGTGCTTAGGGAGGTCCATGAAGGGATTTGCGGGGACCATATGGGAGCTAAGTCATTAGCCTACAAGCTGGTTCGGCAGGAGTATTATTGGCCTACTATGTTCCAGGAATCAAAGGGGTATGTCCAGAAATGTCCTAAGTGTCAGATGAATAGCTCGGTTCCCCACCAACCTCCCGAGGAGTTGTCATCGGTGCTTTCTCCTATTCCTTTCGCGATTTGGGGAATTGACTTATTGGGACCCCTTCCCAAGGCCAAAGGTCAGCTCCAATACGTGATTGTGGCCATCGACTACATGACCAAATGGGTCGAAGCTAAGCCACTCCGTCACATCACCGAAGACAATTGCGTGAAGTTCATGAAGGAGTCGGTTATTTACCGGTTCAGTATCCCGATGGTACTCGTATCTGATAATGGTACGCAGTTTGTTGGAAAAAAGTTTGAAGAACTCCTCTCCGATCTGGGTATCTAGCATCGAAAGACTTCGGTGGCCCATCCCCAATCCAACGGGCAAGTAGAAGTGACAAATCGAGCCCTCCTTAGAGGGGTCAAAAGGCGACTGGATGAGGCAAAAGGGCGTTGGCCCGAGGAGTTGCCTAGTGTTCTGTGGTCTTACCGAACCACTCCGCGTTCGACTACGGGAGACTCACCTTTCAAACTCGCATATGGGACTGATGCCTTGATCCCTGTCGAGATCGGATCGTCCTCGTTCAGGGTATCATGCTTTAAAGAGTTATACAATGAGGAAGGGCTCAGACTGAACCTCGACCTGTTGGGTGAGGTTCGGGATGCTGCGTTGCTGAGGTTGGCCGCCTACCAACAGAGAACAGCCAAATACTATAATCGAAGGGTTCGAGTTCGAAGGTTTGAGGTCGGAGATTTGGTACTCAGGGAGGTGGAGGCCTCGGCACCTGGTAGTACCGGGAAACTGATGCCCAACTGGGAAGGGCCTTACGAGGTCACCGAAGTCGTCAAGGAGGGGACTTATCGACTTCGGGACATGATGGGAATGGATGTAAAGAACACTTGGCATGCTGGCAGGTTGAAAAGGTACTATCAGTAGTGATAACGCCTATTGTCCTCGTTTGGAAGCATCGGACCTCATTGTCGTAAACCTCACTTTGTTATCTTGATGTAGCACGGTTATAACACATTATGGTTCCTTAATGAAAATATTTTCTGTTCCTGCTTATGTTTCTTTAGTTTGGTTGTTACGGCCTAAAAGAAAAATTAACTTGACAGATTAAAGAAAACTGACTTTAATTTACTCGAACTTGTTTTTGTACAATTGAAAAATGAAAATATTACATATTAGATTGTGGGGTCTGGTGGGGTTGGGTTTGCAGGGGGGTCATCCTCCTCATCGGCATCTTCATCTGAGGAAAAGCCCAGCGTGATTGGGTTCACCCCAGCGTTGGCCACCATGTTTTTGGCGAAGAGGTATCCCTTGTTGTACTGGTCCACAATGGCCTCGGTCAGCTCGCTAGACCTCTTGTACTCCTCGATGATCCTCTGACGACTGCTTTCCCCTGTTGATTCAACTTGGGCCTTTAGTCGGAGGTTCTCTTCCTACAGGAGCTTGTTGGCCGCCATCGACGCCTGAACGGCTTCATCTTTGAGAGCATTGTCCTTCGTCAAGGCTCCCAATCGCACAGCCAGATCCGATCCCTCCTTTTTAAGCCCTTCTATCAACTTGTTGCGATCGGCTCGTTCCTGCAGAAGTGTTGACCTTTCGTTCATCACATCATTCAGCTTGTCCTCCCAAGATTTGTTGGATGCTTTCAATTCGATCAGCTGAACCTGCAAGGACTGGATGAGGGTTTCTTTCTGATCATTCTGCTCGTGGAGGGAAGAATGATCGTTTTGCAGCTGGCTGTGCTCTTGATGAAGCTGGGAGTGTTGGGAGTTCAGCTCCTGCATCTCGGCCTGGAGCTGGCGAATGACTTCGGCTTGATGGGGGTTCTTCTCTTGAAATTCCAGTATGCGGCTGAAGCCTCCCAATGCCTGAATAACACAACAAGATATGAGTGGATTTTAAAAGGACGTAAAAGGAAGTCATAAGTCACGCAATAGACATAACTGACCCAGGTGGAGACTGGTGGCCCTCACCAGGCTGTTAAGGTTGGATGAATCGAAGTACTGATCGTCAGCCAGGAGGTTAAAATAATTGTACAATTCCTTCGGAAAAGGGGAGGTAGGGTCCGATGGGAAAAAGGATAGTTGGGAGAAAGGGGATGCTGATGGGGGTGGATTAGTTCTATCGAGAGGAGGTTGGGACTCGTTTGGCGAGGGTTCGGAATCGGGGGTCTTGCCATGCGACCTCGGTTCGGGTGGGGTGTGTTTTGTAGGGGAAGGTCTGACTTCTGTGTGTGATGTAGATGGAGGTTTAAGGGGTGATGGAATAAGGGGCGTTACATCTCTGTCCCCTATATCGGGGGAGGGGGAGCGAGGTGGGGATGGAGAATGGGGTCGGACGAAGTTCAAAGGCTGAACATAGATGGGTTCGGCGTTAGATTGATTACCTTCGGAGACCCTGGTCAGTCTACGGCGCTTCCTTCGAAGCTGCTGTTTCTCGGTGTCAGTTAAATCCAGGGCGTTCTTTCGAAGAGGATGGGGGGCTTCGGCTTGTTTCCTAGATGGCTGGGGGGCTTCGGATTGCTTCCTAGATGGCTGGGGGGCTTCGGCTTGTTTCCTGGGAGGTCGGGGGGCTTCAATTTGTTTTTTGGAAGGCTGAGGGGCTTCGGCGCGTTGAGAAGGAACCTGGGGGGCTAGCCGGATGCGTAGCTGTGTCCTCGGAACATTTGGCTGAGTCTTGTAGATCACTACTGAAACTCGAGGAGTAGAGGGAGATTAATGTAAATAGCGAAACGAAATGGACTTCTTAAAGAAATGAAAGAACTTACGATCATGGTTGTGCAGCCATTGGAGGTTGGACAGAAGGTTGATGTCCCAAGGCTCTGAGGGAATGTTTTGGCAGAACCGTTCGAATTCTTCCTCCCTGTCTTCAGCGATGTCGTCGATCACCGGCCTTTCTGGGTTACCCCAGGGTTGAAGAAGGTGTGTGTCTAGGCTAGACACGAAGAACCAGTTACTGTGCCAGCCCTTGTTACTAGAAGGGGGGAGCATCCAGGCCCTTTGGTTAGGGTGGCGGTTCAGGGATCGGAATCCTTGTTCCTTGGTTTTGGTTAGAGAAAAGATGTGGAAGAAGTAGTCGAGGCTGGGAGTAATGCCGAACTGCTTGTAGGCAGCGATGAAACATACCAGGTGAATGTATGAGTTTGGGACCAACTGAGCAAGCCCGATCCCGACGAAATCGTGAAAATCAGATATAAAAGGATGGAGAGGGAATCTGACCCCATTTCGGAGCACCTGGGTCGGAACTGCAAGTTGAGGGCTGGAAGGCCTCCAATACATTCTTTCATCGGGGTTGGGGGCTCTCAGACAATACTCCCCTGGAAACTAGAACTCGGATTTAAAGCCTTCAACGGCTTCATTGCTGACTGATGATTGGGTGTTAGCATGGGAGTAGGTGGCAGTGTTCTCGAATAATTTTCTGATTTCCATTTCCCTCGCCCTAGTCGTCGATCCGGACGGGCTGGGAATCGGGGTGTTTAAAGGGGCAGGCCGGAACGGATTCGCCTCAGAGGATGAGGAGGTCGTGGCGGCAGCGCTAGTTGATGATGTCATTCTAGATTTACGCAAGAGAGAGAGAGAAAGATTCAGGTTATGGGGCTTTGAGTAATCGAAAGTCAGTATGGAGATCCTTGAAAGAGAGAAGAATGGAGGGTACTCGTCGATCGATTAGGCGGTTACGGGAAGCAGTGGGCAGTTGCAGAGGATAGAGAGAGAGAAGACGGTGTATTGTTGTGAAGAAGGTAACTGTTGTGGTAAAGTTTATTTTGAAAACTGAATATTTATTTCGAAGGCGCGAGGGTTTAATGTCACATCAGTTTATCCCTCATACGTTGGACCAGGTTTAATATCCCTATTTTTATGCTAGACTCCTGTGTATTCGGAGGGGATACCCTTCTATTTCTCTTTTTATTTTCAAAAAATAAAATGGAAGGGTGGGGGCCAATGTTGGGGTGTGGATTCTTTGGGCCTAGCATTCTGGGCCGTGAATCCCTTCTCTTCATATGGCTTGGGCCGGGTCGGGCTTTTTCCCCTCCTGTTGGGCCCGGGTTCACAGATCTTTTATTACTCAGGCGGTTGATAGGATGTCTGTGCCTTTTTTGTCCACTTTGACGGACTGACACTGGAAGCAACCCAGGCTGGTATCTCCCCCCAACGAACCAAGTGGAGCAGGTGGAAGAGAACTACTTGCTTGTACTCATGAGAGTATGACTGGACGTCTGAGGATGCATGGATTAATATATACTGGCCACCTCACAATTTCAGAGGTATTGGATCTTTTTACATCACTAACATTAATTTATCAAACGTCTGAGAGATTCCAGCTAACGATAAAGCTCCTCCATTGTGACGTTATTCCCCTGAACTTACTCTTACACCGGAGCATCTCCGGACAGTCCCAACCACGACTGTTCTGTGAGGTGATAACGGTTTGTTGTTTGTACAGGTATCTTGCTGACGGGTGATCACCGCAAGAGCGAAAATCAGACGTCAACAGATGCTAATCATAAAATACAAAAGAAACGTACGTGCATCATCAACTCATTTATGCAAAAAAAAAAAAAATGTTACAAAATTCATTAACCCCAACCCTATTCATATATATATATATATATATATATATATATATATATGGGCACGATCCACAACTAATGCAAGTTTATTGTCAATACATCTTTGTCCGTTTATACGAAAACTGAATCCACAATTTAGTAGTTATTTTAAATTGTGTGGTCGTTTAAGTTTCGGGTGGATGATCACAAATGCGCCCATTAAAATAACAGTTAATCAGTCTAATAAACAAATTCGTGTAGTGTATCTCTCACCGTCCATAACAGGTCCAACCAACGAAATTAAAAATAAAAATATTGGCTTTCGCCCCTTAGAGGGCGACAGGGATAAACTAATGGTCCGAAGCAACAATGATTAAAATACCTCAGATTTTATAATTCAAATACTATCTATCTGAAGTTATTTGTACGATATCCCCCCGAATCTATCACATGCCACAATTACCAGTCCTGCATGCTCCTCTATCTTATGTATAAAAAATTAAATACACCCCATGTCCATAAAGATTATTTTCCGGCGATTTTTTTCAGTTGAGTTATCAATGTAATGTGCTACTAACTAATGTACAGCAAGAGTCTTTATTTTGTTAATTATAGGAGAGGACCAAGGCATTTAGTTCATAGAAACAGCATTATGTTACTAACACCTGGAAATTTAGCAGGAGCAGTCTTTACCATCGACACTAGAACTGTACTTTAAAATCCAGTACATATCAAAAAACAATGGACTAATGGAGTACTTTAGATCAAGCTTACCCTAATTCCATGGATTTGCTTCAAGAAACGCAGAAAAAGACTGTTTTTGACCTGGGAAACTAAAGTGGAATGCGGAAAAGAGAATGTCTTGACATGAGAAACTAAATTTATTACCAACCTGCAATCAAATTGTTTGGAAGATATATATATATATATATATATATATATATATATATATAAAGACATAGTTTTTTATCCCAAAAATGAAACTTTTTACCCTAGGAAATAACACTTCGTTTTACTAATTTTTTTAATAAATAGCTTTAATCAAGCTTGATCAAGGTATTTCTTAAATTATTTTTCCTCTATTATATATATATATATATATATATATATATATATATATGCACTCTATGACGACGGGTCGAACCGTCGCCATAGATACCAAAGACGACGGTTCGTCTTTGGTTCGCTTTTTAAAGTTCGTTTTTGAAAATTTTCCTATATATATATATAAAGTTTTCTAAGACATGTCTTAGCTAAATTTGGTTAATGTTACTTAACAAAACAACGTAATTTTGCATACAAATTATAATCAAAGATTTTTTTATATAAAACCCAAAATTGTAAAACTTAATTTTAAGGAGTAAAATTACGCCGTTTTATTATTAAGGTTTTACTAAATAGCCTTAATCAAAGTTAATTAAGGCATACATTAAATTATTTGTTCTCATATATATATATATATATGGAGAATAATTCATATCAAGTTCTTGCTATGGACCAACAATAGGCAAATATTATCTCTATCATTCAATACAAGAATAAATGACCGACATTATAACTAAAATTACAACATTTACTAACAAACTGGTACATCCCCTATAAATATTAATTAGCGGATTGTGGTAAATTTGTAAACGGGTACATCCGCTATAAATATTAGTGGATTATGATAAATTTGTAATTAATTTGACTTGCTATCAGCTACTAATATTAACAAATATAATTCCATCGTCACTAATATTAATAACAGATGTACCCGTCGTCTGTTGCTATTAATAATTACAAATGACGTTTTTACAATTTTGATTTAGACCGTTTATTCTAATATTGGACGTTAATAATAGTGTTTGTCTTATTATAATTCATAACAAAAAAAATTATGGATCATTCTCATATATATATATATATATATATATACACACACACACATTCCCACTCTACTTCCAGAAAAGCCTCACTCTATTACAATACGAGAATTTGATGAGAAACATGGAAACCATAGACAATCTTACTAACACTGATTTGGTAAAAGTAAGCTCGATTGATTATTCGGTAATGTTATGCTAAATAGATGATAATAACCAGAGAAAAACAACCGAGCTGGAGGAGAAACGAGGGACCAGCAGACTGAAATAAAAAGACATAAATAAAACATTTAAGGCTGCATAATACCAACCTTTTTCTTATTATGGAAGACTGACAAAAGTCCATATATTGAGAATTTTATGCTCCTACTAACACAAAATCAGATTCATAAAAGACAAAAGTCTGGAAATAGTAGTACACATGGCGGCAATTAGGTCGAACAAACTCTAGATGATACATGCATAGAAGGATAATAAGAGTTTCAACTCTTTATTAATTACTAATTGCTATCAAATAGCTAAGCAAGTTGTAAGTTGTAATATAGATGGCATTGGAGCTCTCAAGCCTCACTACACCATACCCTCTAACTTCTTCCCACTTTAACCAGCACTGCTACTATGTAAGGCACCATTAAAATGAATGTAAAACGAGTACGCATATTGAGAGCCTGTACCTGCAAACTAAAATCTGAGGGGTTATATCCATTGGAGGATTTCTTACGAAACCCTTAATGGTGTATCGACATCCTCATCCATAGTCTGTATAAAACCAGGTATGTCAAACCTTGGCCCTGCAACTGACCGGTATATGTAAAGCTTCTCAATGGGACAGCTTTCCGGCCTCGTATCTGGGGATCCCCTCTCATCTATTACTTCAACATTAAGCCTAGGCAGCTTCTGTCCTAGCAACTTGCATGCTCCATAACTTACCAAGCAAGAAGACATCCAAAGGGATCGCATATTCTCCAGCTTTGCAGCATTGGCTAAGAGGGCCTTATCACCAAACGGGGAGTCTCGAATTTCCAGTTTCCGAAGGCTTTGACACCCAGACAATACGTGATGGAGGCCCAAATCACTATCCCCGGCAAAAGCTATAGAAAGCATCTCTAACTTCTTTGCATGGGTCCCAATGTACTCAAATACACGATCAGTGAGGAGCCCAGATAGAGAAAGCCGACGGAGTTCTTTGCAGTGCTCTACTATGGCCCCAAAACCAGTATCAAGTGGTTCAAGTGTTAGGTAATCGGTAGCCTGAGGGTCAATAATGCATAAACGGAAACGGATTAGGTTAGGTCGATTCCTAGCAATTGCAACTAATGCGGCATTTGACATCTGGTGGCAGAAGTATAAAACCGACTGGAGCTTGGGGCAGCCTTCAGAAACAGATACAAGGCCCTGTTCTGTCAAAGAAACATTTGGTTCGACAGCGAATGGGTCAGAGGGGAACACCCTTAGTTCTTGTAGGTCCTTGCAAGAAGCGGCAAGGGCATCAAGCCCACTGTCTTCAATGTAATCCAATACCTAAAGCAATCTCTTTTATAAGTTCAAAAACAGATTGCATGGGGAAGAAGCTTGCACTTAAAACTTGAACCCAAGCATGGTATCTAAAATGATAACAGTAACTTTTTTCTTGTATAAATGCATAGAAAAACCTATTGCAATATGGTGACAAATTTTGGCATCCAATTGCTAAGTTGTATCTAAAATAATACTGAAAATCAATCTACTGCATACCATTCTATCATCTTGTTTCCTTTTGAATTTATAGGTAATCATGCCATCATCTTCATCTTAGTTAGTACCATACCTTCGGTAAGCTCACATTTGCTGGGCTGAAGGTATTAATATTCCCCAAAAGTAAAAAGCACCAAAATAATATGTAAAGAAAACTGCAAATAATCAAGTCATCAAGTAAATAACTATAAAGATGATCAGACATACCCATAGCCGATGCAGATTGTGACACTGGCTAACAAGATTGCTAATATCAGGGTTCTGGATAGTAGCATAGCTTAGGTTCAAAGTTGTGAGACCAGAGCAGACTGAATAAATTGCAGGAAGATAATCAGGAATTACATCCCAAAACCCAGACAGGCTCTTCAGTTTCTTGCAGCCTGAAAAAGTCGCAGCTAAATTGGTGAGTATATCTGGCCGGAGTTCAGCTGTGTAGGCACCTGTACCTAGCTCAACTAATTGTGGGGCCCGTTGTATTAGGTTAGAGAGCTTCTCAAGGGGTACAGATCGGTTGAGCCGAAGAGTCTTCAGCTTGGAACAACGAGACACAAGGCGCTCCAGAGCTGAGAAGCTCACCTCGGAACTCAAGCAAGCAATGTTAAGAGACACCAATGATGTGCAAGAATCAGGGAAATGGCTAAGCCAATGTCCACTCAAGTCTTCCACTTCACTCTCCCGCAAGTCAAGTTCTCTCAGATTCCTGCACCAGAAACCATTGCATCATCAGGTTAAAAAAGAAATCCCCAAAAACAAAACAAGTAAAGCAATTAATTAGTTTCTAAACACGATATTTCGTCAAATATAGCAACAACACAAGTATCTTAACTATTTTCACGAAATAGTGATAAATAGATAAAACCCAATTATTCAGCAACTAATTATTGTCTCAATCAATGATAAGGTCTGATTCTCATTAGGTGACTATCCTAAGGAGCTGAGACTGCTACAAAAGAAAGAAATGTATTCTGCACTTCTAATGTCCTTCCAATTAACCGAATACAGTAAGGTACAGGTCCTACCGGATAAATGCAATCCAACAATCTAAGTTTCCACATAAAACAACATAACACTTCAGATTATAAACAAGGACCACAACCCAACTACCAGGAACTCACTCAAGAATTTTCAAAGGAATGCTCAAACAACAAAATGAAAGAATAATGTTATTACTGTGATAACATAAAGTAACAAAAAAGGACAACCTGGTTGAGGATCAAAAGGATCTTACATATTGCTCACCACGCAACAATTTCAAGAGTTTAAAACAATCCAGGGATACAATAGTCCATCAGAAACAAAAAAAAAAATTTAAAAGGTAGAATTCAACGCAAGACATCTAATGCCTATGGCATTTACACTACACGCACACACACGCAGAGAGAGAACAAGTGGCAAGACTAACATATAACTCTAACCATACTCTAGGAACTTCATTGGGTTGCAAATAACTGTAAAAATCGGTAAATGTCATTAGATCAGAGTTCAGAGTCCTTCAGAGTTACAAACATTGACAGGAGAGAGAAAGGAAAAATAATAATAAAACACTCATAATCAGTAATAACTAGATATTTCTCACACCTGGGCAATATGAACAACAAACTAGACAATGAAAAACAGGTAGGTCAGGAACCAATTGGAAGAAAGGGGGGAAAGAACATCCCCATACGCAACAATCGCTTACTGTTTGCAGAACATAATCTATTAATATGAATCTAAATCTTTCAACAGATCAAAACCCAAATGTCTGAGCATCAGCACCCAATTAAGGGGGGAATTTATATCTAGCAGATGTATATAAACAGTATAAATAGATATACACATTTTACTTCTAGTTATGCTCCCAAGTTAAACAAGCAGCCACACAACGTGAAAAAGAAAATTCTAAGAGAGAAAAAGGCTGAAGAAATTTTTCTTGATAAACCAGAATGTCTGAGCATCAGCGCCCAATTAAGGGGGGAATTTATATCTAGCAGATGTATATAAACAGTAGAAATAGATTTACGCATTTTACTTCTAGTTATGCTCCCAAGTTAAACAAGCAGCCACACAACGTTAAAAAGAAAATTCTAAGAGAGAAAAAGCCTGAAGAAATTTTTCTTGATAAACCAGAAAAATAAGGCACCCCACCTGCGGGGCAAGTCAAAACTTAACAAGATATTCAAGAATCAGCTGCATTTCCAAAGGCAAACCCCACAAATGGTCCGTTCAACTTGGCCATTTGTGGGTTCTGACATTTTCCTAATATCTCTATAGTACACTCGCGATTCAGACATCACAGATTCAAAGATTCAAGCCTTCAAGACATTAGTATCCCTAAATCTTCCAAATAACCAAATGTAGCACACACTTTCCATCGTTGCTTTGTATTTCCTTTCCCTCGCTCTTTCCTGCCATCATAACCTCAAAGATCCAATATTTTCTCTAAATTTCTTATCCTTAATCTTCTAAATAGCCAAAAACAAATATAACAGAGTTCATAGTTGCTTTAGATTTCCTTTTTTTTTTCCTTTCCCTCAATCCATCCGAGTTTCAATCAGAGCACACCCTCAAAAATTCAAACTTTCTATACATTTTCAACCCTTAATATTCTAAGAAGCCAAAGATACACATTAAAACATACACACACACACATACCCCAAGTTACAGTATACCTGCAATTAGCTGCAATGGAAGCAAGTCCATCAGTAGTGAAACCCTCACAGGAAGACAAAACCAAAACCTTAAAATTCTTAAAGCTCTTGGATATCAACTCCAAACTCTCATCACTCACAACCATACGCTTAAGCCTAATTTCCTCCAACCACGGATAATTCCTAGACATTGCAGCCACCCATGGATACACATACCCTCCCCATCCCTCCGGAACCAAATTAAAATCAGCAAAATGCGGCTTTCCTTTAATCTCCACGGATTTAACCTTCGGAAACCTCCTAATCATAATCCCAGGGCTCACCGCATAACAGTTCCCTACAAAAATCCTCCTCCGGCACCACCGCTCGATCTCGTACCACGATTTGCACACTAATGACACCGCGTTTCGATCTTTATCCAAGCTTATGAGGGAAAGTACATACTCCAACACCTCTTCCGGAAACGTATAGGTCATTGCAGATTTTCTCACTCTTATACGACTGTCCACCAACTCCAGTCAGCAATTATTTCCTCCTTATAGTTTCAGATCTGATTCATCACCATTAACGAGCTTAGATTGAAGCTGGAGACTAAATGATAAGGCTTCTGCTTTACTTAGATCTAATATTCTATCAAAGAACTAAAACCGAAGTTTATAGTCAAGGAACGCAGAGGCGACTCAGTTTCAGATAAATTATAAGACGTTTTGTATAGATTCAGATCTTATATATAAACACCATTAACAAGCTTGGAAGGAGGTTCTTAGTTGCAGAGGAGAGAGAAATATAGGGAGAGAGACGAGAGTGAGGAAGAGCACAAGATTTTTATGCTGTGTCCGGTAAGGTTAAATTCTGTAAGCAGGCAAGTCAAGACGTCAAGTTGGTTATTTGGGGTCACTAATCAATAGCTCTCATCATGACACGTGGATGATGATTTCACTTTGCCGCTGGATTGACGGTGGAATATATACAGGTCTTATCCATTTACAAAGAACCGCAGCCGTAGAAAACGGGTGCGTGCAAGCTCGGACCGGGGGGCCCGACTCTGCGAGAATTTGGAGAGATAATATTAACGGGAGAAATAAAGAAGTGAGAGAGAGATATTAATGGAACGAAATGGTGATTTTAATTGCACGGCTGGATCATCGGACAAGTTTACACGTAATTATCAAATATTATATTTATTTATAATATTAAAAATAAAATAAAATAAAATATTATTTTTAATATAATTTTTTTTTAATAATATAAATAAATATAGTATTTAATATATTATTTTTCTATTGTATGCTTATATTTATTTTTTATTATAAGTGAGATTAAAATTATAATAAGATTAAAATAAGATAAAGAAAATTTAGGAATAGCGTTTTTAAACTAAATTTTTTAAATAATTTTATATTTTTAAATTATATATTTATAATTATAATAATAATATAATAATATAAATAAATATATATATATATTGGTATCTATAAAAAAAATTAATTATAAATTTATTTATAAATATTTGATAGATATAATTATCTTTAAAAATAATATAAATTAAATTATTATATATTTTAAAAAATTCAAAGAGAGGTGTATATATAAAGAAGTGCAAATGATATGAGATTAAAAAATTATTAAAAAATTAATTTGAGCTCGTATAATAAAAAAAATTAAATTTCAGTGAAATTAATTTATTTATTATATTTAAAAATTTTAAATTTATTATATATTATAAAATAAAATAAAAATAGGATCAACTGACCCCTACAGCTTATATAGCGTGGCTTCGTCTTTACTGATGGATCGAAAAAATTACTAAAAAATTATTGAAGAATGAAGCGAGGGGAAATGGAAAATTAATTAATCATGACCGTCCAATCAATTATTCTGATAAAAAAATAAAAAATTATTCTCTGATCCTAAAATATAATGACGTGATGTCTTAAGCCCCTTGAATAACTTTTCGTAGAAATGCCTCGAGTAAAATTTTATTATCCTTGTCAGTTGTCAGGGATATTATGGAGTATTACTTTCTTTTAATTCAAAGTCTATATTTCTGCAAAAAGGCTCGCTTTGCAAGGGACCAATCAGCTGCAAATGGGTAAACATTTAATTTAATCTCGTTCATCTAATCTCTTGTAACATAATTTTTATTTACTTATAAAATAATTTTAAAAAAATAATATATAAACAATATTAATAATAATACATGAAAGTAAAACAAAGACGGATTATTTAACACCACAATTGGGCTCGCAAATATGCGAGACCTTTTATTCTGCTGCAGTTGTAATAATTAAGGAGTGTTCAATCGATTTTAAATGAATAAAATTAGATTGAATTGGATCATTATTGAATTTATCTAAAATTCAGTATTGATATTAATATCGGTTCGTATTGATATTCGTATCGGTTTCATACCGATTAATACCTAAAATAATAATAATAATTACTATTATTATTATTATCATTATTTATAAAAATATATATATAATAATAGGTATAACCGGTACGGCCCGGTATAAATCGGACTACCAAATATTCAAATCAGTTGTACCGGTATACCGAACCGATACCTATTTGTACTGAACCGTTCAGTTGAGTATACCCTAAATATCGGTTGAATCGATTTTTTTGAACACCCCTAGTAGTTGCATGTACATAAAATTAAAATCAATATTCATTTTAACTCCGTAGTCTGTAATGACAAAATCACCCTTGTCCAGACTAAATATTCATATCCTAACCAATAGTAAATGAGGGATATTATTGTCAGTCGGTTAAAATGACATTATATCATAGGATTCCACATCTTCGTTACGGATATGTCCGAAGAGATCTAGACCGTCTATCGGGCCAGCCATAATGCGTGTACTATTTTAGAAAGCTTAATTATTCAGAATAATTTTTCTTACTCAAATTTTTGCTCATAAATATAGGTATCGTTGGTCAGATTTATAAATTAAAGTAATAGCGGGCTAACTTGTAATGCACGTAAACTTAAATTTCTTTAACATTACATGTAGTACAAACCATCTTAATCACAAATTTAAAAATAATAGCAGTAGGTTGAATTAACTGCTAAAACTTGGTGATTTAATCATCAAGCCCACGCATGGCTCTCCTGGAATCTTTCTTCCCCCCGAATGGGGGTGGCTTGGACTTTGATGTAAAATATATACCCTTTTTTTTAGCCCTCACCTGCTAATTTCAATTTAAAATTATAATTTCTATAGACCCTTTTTGGAGTTGATGAAGTTGATATAATCAGCATCTCTTATTTGCGGATAAAGAGAAGGGAGCAAGAGTTTGTTTGGTGCCCTCCCTCGAGGTTGAGATCGTAAAGGATTTTTGAAAGTTGAAAGGCTAGGTAAATAAACCTAATTGTGGGGGTTTACTTGCAAGAAATGCCTGCAAGTCTTTAATTATTGATGACTCTTATTTGATCTACTCCGGTCTAATTTATTAGGATCAAAACTTCAGCTCCTTTTACCCAATGATATTTGATATTTGATTTGGTGGATTAATATTTTAAATGTGTCAAATTAGATTAAAAATATATTTACAAATTTTAAAAATATTATGTCAAAGTATGTCTCACTAAAAAAAATGAAGAATGAATATAAAATGTTTTAGAGAGATGATGTGAAATTCTTTCATGACTTGATATAATTTTGCGAATATAATATTGTATAGATTAATATAATTTGATAAATATAAATAAATAAAAAATGAGCCAATTTAGATCATGATCTGTATTTATGAATTAAGTGGATCATAAGACAGATCAATAATTTATTATATAATGAATTAGATTATTGATCAATTATCACACTTGATGGTTTATATCTGCTAAAAAATATAATTTGCTTTGATTTAACCCATTGACAGACATAGTCAACTATTTAATTATCAATTATCTTAATAGTGTAAAGGGAATCATAGAAATTAGCAGCACGTGTTTGAAGAAGTAAAGTTTGATTATGTTAATGTTGATGACCTTCTTATTTATTAATCAGTGGCAATGTTTTGAAATATAGATCAGCCCAGCCAGCACGTGCAACCGGTTGAATTAAAAATCGGTCATATGTTCATTTTAATTTGGCCTAATTGAATTATTTTGATTAAAATCCGAATTAAATTAGTTCATCACCAATTGAACCGATAGTTTAATTAATGAAATCTGTGACGCCCCCAAATCTAGGCCCACACAGCCCAAACTTGAGTCGTCAAAAGACTACAACAAAATTATTACAATGAAATACAACGTACAACAATACAGTGGATAATACAACACAACTAAGTCTTCATTATTATTGCCACACTATTTTATAACACGTGAAGACTATGATAGCTATCCCCGTACTCTCACTCCATTCCCCGGCTAGACCCCGTTACGTTCTCATCTCCTGTTGAAAAACAATGGAACGAAAAGAAAGGGTGAGCTCAAATAGCCCAGTAAGAAATATCATGACTAAGATAATGACGAATAATTTATCATTAGCCTTCAACAGTTGAGTTCTTGATAGAATACAATAGACTACAAGGTTTATATCAAAAACTGCAGTTAAATTCTTAAACAACGTTCAGATCAATAATAGCAGCGGAATGAGCAATCTATTAGAAGAATAATGCAGACTATAATGTCCACTCGCTTCTCTTTTTAGTAAAAATATCATCAACTTTTATCATCTGAAATACCATTAGTCAAGATAATACAACTTCACAGTTCCTGGTCATAATCATGCAGATCAACAGTTCGTCTTTGCACTACGGGCCAAAGACATTCAATATAACACCAACGGTCATGATTATACCAGATTCAGCCTTTGGTCATAATCATACCAACCAACAGTTCATCTTTGCACTACGGGCCAAAGAGAACATTCACCACGTGCCATAAAAGACACCGAACAGATGTATCGCCTTTAACCTAGTATATCGTCTTTAACCTATCATCTGTTCAACAATTATATCACATCTGTGCCCCCGGCCACAGATATTCACAACAACTTGATTCTTGATGATTAATACAAATAACAGTGATACAAATGATGAACAGAAGAACAGGATAAACAATAAGTATCGGAAGTTTACTTTGTGCAGATTCAAATAATGTCCAAATTGCCAACATGATGTGGAGTGAAATTTAAAAATGATATTCAAGATCCACAGTTCAGAATAACGATTATAGTTCAACAGAAAGGTTCAGAAAATAGGAAGGTTCAGTTGAAATAATGAAGTTCAACTATTATGGAACATATAATATTTTCAGGAATTATAGAAACAATAGTTCCATAATAAGTTTCGATTTAGGTGCATGGAAGAAAATAATATCCCTTACCGTAGCAGGTTTGATTAACAAAAGGTGAAGGGAATTAATATCCCTTACCATAGTAAGTTTGAATAATGGAAGATGAAAAAGATGGTATGTAAGACCCCGAATTTTATGAAATACAAAATTTAATTTTTCTTCATATATATATTTTTTTGAAACAGTAAGTGGTTAAATTAACAAAATTGAAAGTTAAGGATGTTATGTGCAAATTTTATTTTGTCGGACAATATTCGCTTTGTCGGGGAATATTCGTTTGGTCGGGGAATATTCGTGCCGTACGACGGCGCCGAAATAATAAATTATTGGTGGACCCCACAACGGAATATTTGTCGGATATAGAAAACGACAGAAGTAACCTTTTTAAATAAAAATAGTCAACGGAACTGTTAAAATACCGGTGATAAAAGAATAGTAGCATACGGTAGTTTATGGTATTTTCTGTAGCACACGGTACTCTACAGTAACACACGGTATTGCATAGTGTCTCATATTATTGGTCTGATAATTGACACCGTAACTGTTACGCATCATTTCATCGATAATTGTCACTGCATAATATTTTATATTATCAATTCAATAATTGTTGTTACACAGTATTTTGCATTATTGATTTAATAATTGTCATTACACTGTATTTTATATCATTGAGTCAATAATTGTTGTTGCACTGTTTTTAAAATTATTGAACCTAATAATTGTCACAGTAAAATATGCACAGTAATTCACATTATTGAATCAATAATTGTCATTACACAGTAACGTATGCTTTATTTTACATTATTGTTATCTCTATTATGATGTTATTTAAACAGTTGTATTTCATTAATTTATTGACTTGATATCTAAGAGCTAACTATACTGTATTTATAACAATTAGTCATAATAATTGAATTGATAAAGTTATTTGTTTATAATATAAAGTTAGGTGATTATTAGGTGATATGAAATGAATGGTGTAGATTAAAGTGTGAATTATTGTTGAATAATTGAATTGATTTGTTTATAATATAAAGTTAGGTGATTATTAGGTGATATGAAATGAATGGTGTAGATTAAAGTGTGAATTATTGTTGAATAATTAAATTGATTTGTTTATAATATAAAGTTAGGTGATTATTAGGTGATATGAAATGAATGGTGTAGATTAAAGATAATATAATATTTGAAATGGATGGTGTAGATTAAAAGATGATCTTTAAATGAATGGTTTAGATTAAATGAATGATGAGATTTTTGGCTATAAATAGAAGCCTTAACTTAAGGATTTTTCATAAACTTCCTTACTTGTTCTTTCTTTCTCTCTCTAAATACTTCTTGTGAAAGTTCTCTCTAAGTGTGCTTAAGTCATCTTGAGTATTTGTGAAGATCTATAAGTATACGTGTACTGTTCAAGTTAATCAACCTCATTTAAATCAATATCCAGTCACGTGTTGAGGTAAGGGATACCATCTTTTTCATCTTCCATTATTCAAACATACTATGGTAAGGGATTATCATTATTTGATTCTCGATAATAATATTGTTTCTTCCTTACTCATAAGACGTGCCTTTTATTTCCATGTATTAAATTGTGGGAATAACCTTACGGAGCGGATTGCCGCCTGTTGGTGAATAACCTTTCGTATTCATTCATTATTAATCTCTGAGAATAACCTTACGGAGCGGATTGCCGCCTGTTTGGTGAATAACTCTTTGTACTCAAAATTGTGGGAATAACCTTACGGAGCGGATTGCCGCCTGTTGGTGAATAACCTTTCGTATTCATTCATTATTAATCTCTGAGAATAACCTTACGGAGCGGATTGCCGCCTGTTTGGTGAATAACTCTTTGTACTCAAATTCTATTAAATTGTGGGAATAACCTTACGGAGCGAATTGCCGCCTGTTGGTGAATAACCCTTGTATTAATTTCCTTCACCTTTTGTTAATCAAACCTGCTACGGTAAGGGATATTATTTTCTTTCATACTCCTAAATCGAAATTTATTATGGAACTATTGCTTCTATAATTCCTGAAAATATTATATGTTCCATAATAGTTGAACTTCATTATTTCAACTGAACCTTCCTATTTACGTGAACCTTTCTATTGAATTGTAACCGTTATTCTGAACTGTGGATCTTGAATTTCACTCCACATCATGTTGACAATTTGGACATTATTTGAATCTGTACAAAGTAAACTTCCGATACTTATTGTTATCCTATTTCTTCTGTTCATCATTTATATCATTCTAATCATCCAAAAATCAAGCTGTTGTGAATATCTGTGGCCGGGGGCACAGATGTGATATATTTGTTGAACAGATGATAGATTAAAGGCGATATAATAGGTTAAAGGCGATACATCTGTTCGGTGTCTTTTATGGCACGTGGTGAATGTTCTCTTTGGCCCGTAGTGCAAAGATGAACTGTTGTTTGGTATGATTATGACCAAAGGCTGAATCTGGTATAATCATGACCGTTGGTGTTATATTGAATGTCTTTGGCCCGTAGTGCAAAGATGAACTGTTGATCTGCATGATTATGATCAGGAACTGTGAATTTGTATTATCTTGACTAATGATATTTCAGATGATAAAAGTTGATGATGTTTTTCCTAAAAAGAGAACCGAGTGGACATTATAGTCTGCATTATTCTTCTAATAGATTACTCATTCCGCTGCTATTATTGATCTGAACGTTGTTTAAGAATTTAACTGCAGTTTTTGATATAAACCTTGTAGTCTATTGTATTCTATCAAGAACTCAACTGTTGAAGACTAATGATAATTTATTCGTCATTATCTTAGTCATGATATTTCTTACTGGGCTATTTGAGCTCACCCTTTCTTTTGTTCCATTGTTTTTCAACAGGAGATGAAAACATAACAGGGTCTAGCCGGGGAATGGAGTGAGGGTCCGAGGAATAGTTATCATAGTCTTCACGTTTTGTAAAATAGTGTGGCAATAATAGTGAAGACTTAGTTGTGTATTATTATACACTGTATTGTTGTACGTTGTGCTTTGTTGTAATAATTTTGTTGTAGTCTTTTGACGACTCAAGTTTGGGCTGTGTGGGCCCAGATTTGGGGGCGTCACAGTTGGTATCAGAGCCATATAACGAAGAGCCCCGAGCCTCTCGCTGGTGACTTCCTAGGGAAAGGGGATGCACCGAAGCCAGACTCTCCGTAGGGGACGCCTATAGTACAGGTGGCAAACTGATAGGTACCATTGTGAGGTGCTGTCCCTATGGTGGGATGAGAGTCACAGTTGGCATCAGAGCTTAGGGATATGGTCTTTAATGGAGATCTGGGGTTAGAACTAGGAGGGGAGAGACGAATAGAATCAATCACTAGTGTGTCTTACCTAAATTAGATTTATTTTTTATCTAATGAATCGATTTGAATGTAGGAACATGAAGAGATGAGTCAGTTTATTTGAACTAACATTTATTTTGTGACCACAGTTAATTATGGCATCTGGAAATCAGGAGGTTAACTATGAAATTACCGAAACAAATGTAGCTGCAAAACAAGAGGCGACGAATAATCTTCTTACAAACTCAGAGTTGAATCATTTGCCTAAGGCAAAAATTATGCGTGTTCTATCCAGTAAGGATGAAGGTGAAAACTCTGCTACAGTCGTTCCAGATCCATTCTTAGAAGCAATTAAAGGAAGTAACGAACTTGCGAAAATTATTGCCTTTAATTTACTCACTAATTGGGAGAGTGATATTACCTGGTTATGCTCTATAACAAAGGATCAGAATATGTGGACTTTTCATATTAGTCTTTGGGATTTATGGTGTTCCAGCTATGATTTTCAAGATTATTTAAAAATGATGTTTCTATACTTTTGGGCGTTACAATTTAGAGGAATTCAGGTTAAGTTAGTCACTATCGTGGAAACTGCAGTCTATCGAAAATACTATTTTAATGGAAATCATTGGTACCTTACTACTGATGAAGTTGATGAACCCGAGAAACAGTTTGCTAGAAAATTATTCAGTGGTATTCCCATGGTTGAAATACGTGAAGATCCGAATGAAGTATTCGGGATTCGATTTGACGATAACAGTCAAGAAACCGAATGAGGTGATAACCGGTAAGCTATTCATAAATTCTCGTGAAGTCTATGCCATACTAGATACTGGCTCTATCCACTCTTTTATCCCACCTATATGTACTCAACGTTTAAATTTGACTATTGAAAACTTAAATCTTGTCTTATCAGTTGAAACCTCATTGGGAGAAATACCTATTACATTTACTATCTATAAATCTTGCCTAGTTCAAATCAACAACCTCACATTACCTGTTGACCTTATTTCTTTGGAGATGCGTGAATTTGATGTGATTTTAGGAATTGATTGGTTGACTACCCATCATGCTAAAATTGATTGTTTTCATAAGATTATTAGTTTTCATATTCCTAATCAACCTGTCATGCAAATTCAAGCAACTAAACCATTGAAATCTATAACTGTTATTTCTAGCCATAAAGTCATTCGTTTATTGAAAAACGGATGTCAAGCCTTTTTAGCTCATGTCACTGATTTGAACAAAAACACGTCAAACTTGAATGATATTCCCATTGTTAATGAGTTTCCTGACGTTTTTTTCTGAGGAACTTTCTGGCTTACCCCAAACCGTGAAATTGAATTCTGTATCGATCTTGAACCCGGCACTAAGCCCATTTTTAAAGTCCCATACCAAATGGCCCCCATAGAACACCAAGAGTTGAAAGTTTAATTACTAGATATCGGTATCATTCATTCTAGTACAAAACTTATATCGAGCGAGGAATGCGAGAAGAGTTTTCAAGAACTCAAGAGGAGACTTGTTTCAGCTCCTGTTCTGACCATACCATCAGGATCAGGAGAATTTGTTATCTACAGCGATGCTTCTGGCAAAGGTCTAGGCTGTGTCCTTATGCAACATGGAAAGGTTATAGCCTATGTCTCTCGACAACTCAAAGATTATGAGAAAAATTATCCTACTCATGATCTAGAGTTGGCAGCAGTCGTTTTCGCGTTGAAGATCTGGAGACACTACTTGTACGGAGAAAAAGTGGATATCTATACGGATCATAAAAGTCTCAAGTATTTCTTCACCCAGAAGGAACTCAACATGCGACAACGACGTTGGCTTGAGCTGTTAAAGGATTATGACCACACAATCCAGTATCACCCGGGAAAGGCGAACGTTGTAGCTGACGCTTTGAGCAGAAAATCTTATGCAAGTACAAGTGCACTGCTGACAACACAAAAGTGTATTTTGTACGACTTGCAAAAGATGGAGATAGAGCTAAAGACACCAGGGACCCGCTCGAAGATTGCTCACGTGCGAGTAGAACAAACTTTAATCGATAAAATTAAAGCTGCTCAAGCTACCGATCCGGAACTGATAAACATGATAAAGAAAGTACAAGAAGGTGCCATTCCCGAAGCAAGAATCGACGAGAAAGGAATACTTCGAGTCAACTCTCGACTCTGTGTTCCTAACGATCCTGAATTAAAGCATAAAATCATGATGGAGGCACACAACACGCCGTTTGCAATCCACCCAGGAGGTACCAAGATGTATCGAGATCTTCGACATATATTTTGGTGGAACAATATGAAAAGAGAGATTGCGGAGTTTATCTCAAGGTGCCTAACTTGTCAACGTGTCAAGGCAGAACATCAAGTTCTTAAAGGTCCATTACAATCACTTGAAGTTCCCGAATGGAAGTGGGAACACGTCAATATGGACTTCGTGACGGGTCTTCCAAAAGTTTCTCAAGGCTTAGATGCAATTTGGGTGATCGTAGATAGATTGACCAAATCTGCTCATTTCTTGCCTATACGAGAAAACTTTTCACTTGAACGTCTTGCCGGTATGTACATAAATGAGATCGTGAGATTGCATGGCATGCCAGTTTCCATAGTTTCTGATCGAGAGCCTAGATTCACTTCACGCTTTTGGATCAGTCTACAAAAAGCTATGGGCACTGAACTACGTTTTAGTTCTGCATACCATCCTCAAACGGACGGACAATCGGAAAGGACGATCCAGACCCTCGAAGATCTTTTGAGACTTTGTGTATTAGACTTCAAAGGAAGTTGGGATAAGTACTTGCCATTGGTGGAATTTTCTTACAACAACAGTTACCAAGCAAGCATAGGCATGGCTCCATTCGAGGCTTTGTATGGAAGGAAGTGTCGCTCTCCAATATGTTGGAATGAGGTAGGAGAAGCAAAATTGTTGGGACCCGAGTTGGTACGCTTGACGACCGAAAAGATCCAAATGATCCGACAACGAATACAGACCGCACAAGAACGACAAAAGAGTTATGCTGATCTTCATCGGAGAGACGAAAATTTCAACGTCGGAGATCATGTATTCTTACGTGTTTCTCCATGGAAAGGGGTTACGAGATTCGGAAAGAGAGGAAAGCTCAACCCTCGATTTATTGGCCCATTTGAAATCCTCGATCGAATAGGAACCGTAGCCTACAGACTAGCCCTACCACCAAGTATGTCTCGCATCCATAACGTTTTTCACATATCTATGTTACGTAAATATGTGAAGGACCCAAACCACGTCATTGAGTTAGAACCAGACGTTATAGCAGAGGATTTAACATACGAGGAGGTACCTGTTAAGATCCTGGATATGAAGGAGCAGATCCTACGCTCAAAGGTTATACCTCAAGTTAAGGTTTTATGGAGGAACCAAGATACTGAGGAAATGACCTGGGAGCTAGAATCTGAGATGAAATCTAAGTATCCTTACCTCTTCGATATGTCAGGTACGTCAATTTCGGGGACGAAATTTCATAAGGAGGGGAGGTTGTAAGACCCCGAATTTTATGAAATACAAAATTTAATTTTTCTTCATATATATATTTTTTTGAAACAGTAAGTGGTTAAATTAACAAAATTGAAAGTTAAGGATGTTATGTGCAAATTTTATTTTGTCGGACAATATTCGCTTTGTCGGGGAATATTCGTTTGGTCGGGGAATATTCGTGCCGTACGACGGCGCCGAAATAATAAATTATTGGTGGACCCCACAACGGAATATTTGTCGGATATAGAAAACGACAGAAGTAACCTTTTTAAATAAAAATAGTCAACGGAACTGTTAAAATACCGGTGATAAAAGAATAGTAGCATACGGTAGTTTATGGTATTTTCTGTAGCACACGGTACTCTACAGTAACACACGGTATTGCATAGTGTCTCATATTATTGGTCTGATAATTGACACCGTAACTGTTACGCATCATTTCATCGATAATTGTCACTGCATAATATTTTATATTATCAATTCAATAATTGTTGTTACACAGTATTTTGCATTATTGATTTAATAATTGTCATTACACTGTATTTTATATCATTGAGTCAATAATTGTTGTTGCACTGTTTTTAAAATTATTGAACCTAATAATTGTCACAGTAAAATATGCACAGTAATTCACATTATTGAATCAATAATTGTCATTACACAGTAACGTATGCTTTATTTTACATTATTGTTATCTCTATTATGATGTTATTTAAACAGTTGTATTTCATTAATTTATTGACTTGATATCTAAGAGCTAACTATACTGTATTTATAACAATTAGTCATAATAATTGAATTGATAAAGTTATTTGTTTATAATATAAAGTTAGGTGATTATTAGGTGATATGAAATGAATGGTGTAGATTAAAGTGTGAATTATTGTTGAATAATTGAATTGATTTGTTTATAATATAAAGTTAGGTGATTATTAGGTGATATGAAATGAATGGTGTAGATTAAAGTGTGAATTATTGTTGAATAATTAAATTGATTTGTTTATAATATAAAGTTAGGTGATTATTAGGTGATATGAAATGAATGGTGTAGATTAAAGATAATATAATATTTGAAATGGATGGTGTAGATTAAAAGATGATCTTTAAATGAATGGTTTAGATTAAATGAATGATGAGATTTTTGGCTATAAATAGAAGCCTTAACTTAAGGATTTTTCATAAACTTCCTTACTTGTTCTTTCTTTCTCTCTCTAAATACTTCTTGTGAAAGTTCTCTCTAAGTGTGCTTAAGTCATCTTGAGTATTTGTGAAGATCTATAAGTATACGTGTACTGTTCAAGTTAATCAACCTCATTTAAATCAATATCCAGTCACGTGTTGAGGTAAGGGATACCATCTTTTTCATCTTCCATTATTCAAACATACTATGGTAAGGGATTATCATTATTTGATTCTCGATAATAATATTGTTTCTTCCTTACTCATAAGACGTGCCTTTTATTTCCATGTATTAAATTGTGGGAATAACCTTACGGAGCGGATTGCCGCCTGTTGGTGAATAACCTTTCGTATTCATTCATTATTAATCTCTGAGAATAACCTTACGGAGCGGATTGCCGCCTGTTTGGTGAATAACTCTTTGTACTCAAAATTGTGGGAATAACCTTACGGAGCGGATTGCCGCCTGTTGGTGAATAACCTTTCGTATTCATTCATTATTAATCTCTGAGAATAACCTTACGGAGCGGATTGCCGCCTGTTTGGTGAATAACTCTTTGTACTCAAATTCTATTAAATTGTGGGAATAACCTTACGGAGCGGATTGCCGCCTGTTGGTGAATAACCCTTGTATTAATTTCCTTCACCTTTTGTTAATCAAACCTGCTACGGTAAGGGATATTATTTTCTTTCATACTCCTAAATCGAAATTTATTATGGAACTATTGCTTCTATAATTCCTGAAAATATTATATGTTCCATAATAGTTGAACTTCATTATTTCAACTGAACCTTCCTATTTACGTGAACCTTTCTATTGAATTGTAACCGTTATTCTGAACTGTGGATCTTGAATTTCACTCCACATCATGTTGACAATTTGGACATTATTTGAATCTGTACAAAGTAAACTTCTGATACTTATTGTTATCCTATTTCTTCTGTTCATCATTTATATCATTCTAATCATCCAAAAATCAAGCTGTTGTGAATATCTGTGGCCGGGGGCACAGATGTGATATATTTGTTGAACAGATGATAGGTTAAAGGCGATATAATAGGTTAAAGGCGATACATCTGTTCGGTGTCTTTTATGGCACGTGGTGAATGTTCTCTTTGGCCCGTAGTGCAAAGATGAACTGTTGTTTGGTATGATTATGACCAAAGGCTGAATCTGGTATAATCATGACCGTTGGTGTTATATTGAATGTCTTTGGCCCGTAGTGCAAAGATGAACTGTTGATCTGCATGATTATGATCAGGAACTGTGAATTTGTATTATCTTGACTAATGATATTTCAGATGATAAAAGTTGATGATGTTTTTCCTAAAAAGAGAACCGAGTGGACATTATAGTCTGCATTATTCTTCTAATAGATTACTCATTCCGCTGCTATTATTGATCTGAACGTTGTTTAAGAATTTAACTGCAGTTTTTGATATAAACCTTGTAGTCTATTGTATTCTATCAAGAACTCAACTGTTGAAGACTAATGATAATTTATTCGTCATTATCTTAGTCATGATATTTCTTACTGGGCTATTTGAGCTCACCCTTTCTTTTGTTCCATTGTTTTTCAACAGGAGATGAAAACATAACAGGGTCTAGCCGGGGAATGGAGTGAGGGTCCGAGGAATAGTTATCATAGTCTTCACGTTTTGTAAAATAGTGTGGCAATAATAGTGAAGACTTAGTTGTGTATTATTATACACTGTATTGTTGTACGTTGTGCTTTGTTGTAATAATTTTGTTGTAGTCTTTTGACGACTCAAGTTTGGGCTGTGTGGGCCCAGATTTGGGGGCGTCACATGGTATCCCTTATGAGTATAAAGGAAAATGATATCACTTACGAATATGGAATAAAAGTGTCATGTGATAATTCGTGTAGACAAATTATTTCCACACGAGACAAATAAAAAGGGTTATTCACCAACAGGCGATAATCCGCACCGTAAGGTTATTCCCATCAATTTGAATACGAATAGTTATTCACCAAACAGGCGATAATCCGCGCCGTAAGGTTATTCCCATCAATTTGAATACGAAGAGTTATTCACCAAACAGGCGATAATCCGCACCGTAAGGTTATTCTCAAAGATTAATAAGGAATGAATACAAAAGGTTATTCACCAACAGGCGGTAAACCGCGCCGTAAGGTTATTCTCAAAGATTAATAAGGAATGAATACAAAAGGTTATTCACCAACAGGCGGTAAACCGCGCCGTAAGGTTATTCCCACAATTTAATACATGGAAGTAAATGGCACAAGAAAGAAACGATATTATTTTCGAGAATCAAAGAATGATAATCCCTTCAAGTAAGAAAGAAAATAATATCCATTTATGATGATGAAAAGAATGATACCCCTTACCGTAGTAAGTTAGAATATGAAAGAAGATGATATTCCTTACCACAGTAAATTTAAGAGTGTGAAAAGAATAATATTCCTTACCATAGTAAGTTAAAATATGAAAGAAGATAATATTCATTACCTTAACACGTGACTGGATATTGATTTAAATGAGGTTTATCAACCTATATTTTTATAATAAAATTAGTAGTTACCACATATAAATTTCAAGGTGTATGATAATTCATATATTATGAACTATCAAAATTATATATATTTAACATAATTTTTGTAGTATAATATAACTACTTTAAAATAGTTTTTAAAATAATATTTCAAAATAAATCTTCCAAAGAAAGCTTTTAAAAATGAATCTTCTTAAAGAAGAGTCTTCTAAAGGAAGATTTATGAATACCGTGAAAAATAGGAATTTATGAAATTACTACTCTTTAATAAAAGACTTACTTGAAAAATTCCTGCACTCCTTTTGGCTTTCAAACTTTCAAAATAACCTTACTATTCTCAGAGAAAACTCATAAAATTCTTATAGAAAAATTCTATGTTTTAGGTGTGATTTTTCTATTCAGCTGAACAAGCTATTTATAGGAGAAAAGAAGTTACTATGCGTGGTAGGTGAACAGAAAAAAATTCAGCAGAGGCTGCTGCGCAGCCTCCACCAACCCATTCCCAGCAAACACATTTCTCACATTTCGTGTGGGCCCCACAGTGGGTCCCACATGTTTCTTACTATTCACTTACTATTCACGTTACTATTCACGTCACTATTCACGTTACTATTCACGTCACTATTCACGTTACTATTTCAAATAGTAAAATTAATTATATTTTTTTTTTATTTATTTATTCTTCCTGTGAGTCCAACATATAAAATAATGTTACCACAATAATGTAAGAAACACGTTACATATTTTTATTAATTTAATAATATAAATTATAGTGTATTTGCTACTGTGATAATTATTAGATTCAATAATTTTAAACTACAGTGCACCAACAATTATTGACTCGATGATATGAAATACAGTGTAATGACAATTATTGAATCAATAATGCAAAATACTGTGTAGCAACAATAATTGAATTGATAATATAAAATATTATGCAGTGACAATTATTGATGAAATGATGCGTAACAGTTACAGTGTCAATAATATGAGACACTGTACAATACCGTGTGCTACTGTAGAGTACCGCATGCTACAGTAAAATACCATAAATTACCGTATGCTACTATTCTTTTATCACCGGTATTTTAACAGTTAGCACCGTTGACTATTTTTATTAAAAAGGTTACTTCTGTCGTTTTCTATATCCGACAAATATTCCGTTGTGGGGTCCACAAATAATTTGTTATTTCGGCGCCGTCGTACGGCACGAATATTCCCCGACCAAACGAATATTCCCCGACAAAACGAATATTATCCGACAAAATAAAATTTGCACATAACATCCTTAACTTTCAATTTCATCAATTTAACCACTTACTGTTTCATGAAAAAAATATATACGAAGAAAAATTAAATTTTATATTTCATAAAATTCGGGGTCTTACAACCTCCCCTCCTTATGAAATTTCGTCCCCGAAATTGACGTACCTGGCATTTCAAAGAGGTAAGGATATTTAGATTTCATCTCAGATTCTAGCTCCCATGTCATTTCCTCAGTATCTTGGTTTCTCCATAAAACTTTAACTTGAGGTATAACCTTTGAGCGTAGAATCTGCTCCTTCTTATCTAATATCTTGACAGGTACCTCCTCGTACGTTAAATCCCCTGCTATAACGTCTGCTTCTAACTCAATGACGTGGTTTTGGTCCTTCACATATTTACGTAACATAGATATGTGAAAAAAACGTTATGGATGCGAGACATACTTGGTGGTAAAGCTAGTTTGTAGCCTACGGTTCCTACTCGATCGAGGATTTCAAATGGGCCAATAAATCGAGGGTTAAGCTTTCCTCTCTTTCCGAATCTCGTAACTCCTTTCCATGGAGAAACACGTAAGAATACATGATCTCCGACGTTGAATCTCTCATCTCTCCGATGAAGATCAGCATAACTCTTTTGTCGTTCTTGTGCTGTCTGTATTCGTTGTCGGATCATTTGGATCTTTTCGGTCGTCAAGCGTACCAACTCGTGTCCCAACAATTTTGCTTCTCCTACCTCATTCCAACATATTGGAGAGCGACACTTCCTTCCATACAAAGCCTCGAATGGAGCCATGCCTATGCTTGCTTGGTAACTGTTGTTGTATGAAAATTCCACCAATGACAAGTACTTATCCCAACTTCCTTTGAAGTCTAATACACAAAGTCTCAAAAGATCTTCGAGGGTCTGGATCGTCCTTTCCGATTGTCCGTCCGTTTGAGGATGGTATGCAGAACTAAAACGTAGTTCAGTGCCCATAGCTTTTTGTAGACTGATCCAAAAGCGTGAAGTGAATCTAGGATCTCGATCAGAAACTATGAAAACTGGCATGCCATGCAATCTCACAATCTCATTTATGTACATACCGGCAAGACGTTCAAGTGAAAAGTTTTCTCGTATAGGCAAGAAATGAGCGGATTTGGTCAATCTATCTACGATGACCCAAATTGCATCTAAGCCTTGAGAAACTTTGGGAAGACCCGTCACGAAATCCATATTGATGTGTTCCCACTTCCATTCGGGAACCTCAAGTGGTTGTAATGGACCCTTAGGTACTTGATGCTCTGCCTTGACACGTTGACAAGTTAGGCACCTTGAGATAAACTCTGCAATCTCCCTTTTCATATTGTTTCACCAAAATGTATGTCGAAAATCTCGATACATCTTGGTACCTCCTGGGTGGATTGCAAACGGCGTGTTGTGTGCCTCCATCATGATTTTATGCTTTAATTCAGGATCGTTAGGAACACAGAGTCGAGAGTTGACTCGAAGTATTCCTTTCTCGTCGATTCTTGCTTCGGGAATGGTACCTTCTTGTACTTTCTTTATCATGTTTATCAGTTCCGGATCGGTAGCTTGAGCAGCTTTAATTTTATCGATTAAAGCTGGTTCTACTCGCACGTGAGCAATCTTCGAGTGGGTCCCTGGTGTCTTTAGCTCTATCTCAATCTTTTGCAAGTCGTACAAAATACGCTTTTGTGTTGTCAGCAGTGCACTTGTACTCGCAGAAGATCTTCTGCTCAAAGCGTCAGCTACAACGTTTGCCTTTCTCGGGTGATACTGGATTGTGTGGTCGTAATCCTTCAATAGCCCAAGCCAACGTCGTTGTCGCATGTTGAGTTCCTTCTGGGTGAAGAAATACTTGAGACTTTTATGATCCGTATAGATATCCACTTTTTCTCCGTACAAGTAGTGTCTCCAGATCTTCAACGCGAAAACGACTGCTGCCAACTCTAGATCATGAGTAGGATAATTTTTCTCATAATCTTTGAGTTGTCGAGAGCCATAAGCTATAATCTTTCCATGTTGCATAAGGACACAACCTAGATCTTTGCCTGAAGCATCGCTATATATGACGAATTTTCCTGATCCTGATGGAATGGTCAGAACAGGAGCTGAAACAAGTCTCCTCTTGAGTTCTTGAAAACTCTTCTCGTATTCCTCGCTCGAATGATACCGATATCTAATAATCAAACTTTCATCTCTTGGCGTTCTATGGGAGCCATTTGGTGTTAGGCTTTGGAAAAGGGCTTAGTATCGGGTTCAAGATCGATACAGAATTCAATTTCTCGGTTTGGGGATAAACCAGGAAGTTCCTCAGGAAAAACGTCAGGAACTCATTAACAATAGGAATATCATTCAAGTTTGACGTGTTTTTGTTCAAATCAATGACATGGGCTAAAAAGGCTTGACATCCGTTTTTCAATAAACGAATGACTTTATGGCTAGAAATAATAGTTATAGATTTCAATGGTTTAGTTGCTTGAATTTGCATGACAAGTTGATTAGGAATATGAAAACTAATAATCTTATGAAAACAATCAATTTTAGCATGATGGGTAGTCAACCAATCAATTCCTAAAATCACATCAAATTCATGCATCTCCAAAGAAATAAGGTCAACAGGTAATGTGAGGTTGTTGATTTGAACTAGGCAAGATTTATAGATAGTAAATGTAATAGGTATTTCTCCCAATGAGGTTTCAACTGATAAGACAAGATTTAAGTTTTCAATAGTCAAATTTAAACGTTGAGTACATATAGGTGAGATAAAAGAGTGGATAGAGCAGGTATCTAACAGAGCGTAGATTTAACGAGAATTTATGAATAGCTTACCGGTTATCACCTCATTCGGTTTCTTGACTGTTATCGTCAAATCGAATCCCGAGTACTTCATTCGTATCTTCACGTATTTCAACCATGGGAATACCACTAAATAATTCTCTAACGAACTGTTTCTCGGATTCCTCAACTTCATCAGTAGTAACGTACCAATGATTTCTATAAGAATAGTATTTTCGATAGACTGCAGTTTCCACGATAGTGACTAACTTTACCTGAATTCCTCTAAATTGTAGCGCCCAAAAGTATAGAAACATCATTTTTAAATAATCTTGAAAATCATAACTGGAACACCATAAATCCCAAAGACTTATATGAAACGTCCATATATTCTGGTCCTTTGTTATAGAGCATAACCAGGTGATATGACTCTCCCAATTAGTGAGTAGATTAAAGGCAATAATTTCCGCAAGTTCATTATTTCCTTTAATTGCTTCTAAGAACGGATCTGGAACGACTGTAGAAGAGCTTTCACCTTTATCCTTACTGGATAGAACACGCATAATTTTTGCCTTAGGCAAATGATTCAACTCTGAGTTTGTAAGAAGATTATTCGTCGCCTCTTGTTTTGCAGCTACATTTGTTTCGGTCATTCCATAGTTAACCTTCTGATTTCCAGATGCCATACTTAACTGTGGTCACAAAATAATTGTTAGTTCAAACAAACTGACTCATCACTTCATGTCCCTATATTCAAATCAACTCATTAGATAATAAAATCTAATTTAGGTGGGACACACTAGTGACCGATTCTATTCGTCTCTCCCCTCCTAATTCTAACCCCAGATCTCTATTAAAGACCATATCCCTAAGCTCTGATACCAACTGTGACGCCCCCAAATCTAGGCCCACACAGCCCAAACTTGAGTCGTCAAAAGACTACAACAAAATTATTACAATGAAATACAACGTACAACAATACAGTGGATAATACAACACAACTAAGTCTTCATTATTATTGCCACACTATTTTATAACACGTGAAGACTATGATAGCTATCCCCGTACTCTCACTCCATTCCCCGGCTAGACCCCGTTACGTTCTCATCTCCTGTTGAAAAACAATGGAACGAAAAGAAAGGGTGAGCTCAAATAGCCCAGTAAGAAATATCATGACTAAGATAATGACGAATAATTTATCATTAGCCTTCAACAGTTGAGTTCTTGATAGAATACAATAGACTACAAGGTTTATATCAAAAACTGCAGTTAAATTCTTAAACAACGTTCAGATCAATAATAGCAGCGGAATGAGCAATCTATTAGAAGAATAATGCAGACTATAATGTCCACTCGCTTCTCTTTTTAGTAAAAATATCATCAACTTTTATCATCTGAAATACCATTAGTCAAGATAATACAACTTCACAGTTCCTGGTCATAATCATGCAGATCAACAGTTCGTCTTTGCACTACGGGCCAAAGACATTCAATATAACACCAACGATCATGATTATACCAGATTCAGCCTTTGGTCATAATCATACCAACCAACAGTTCATCTTTGCACTACGGGCCAAAGAGAACATTCACCACGTGCCATAAAAGACACCGAACAGATGTATCGCCTTTAACCTAGTCTATCGCCTTTAACCTATCATCTGTTCAACAATTATATCACATCTGTGCCCCCGGCCACAGATATTCACAACAACTTGATTCTTGATGATTAATACAAATAACAGTGATACAAATGATGAACAGAAGAACAGGATAAACAATAAGTATCGGAAGTTTACTTTGTGCAGATTCAAATAATGTCCAAATTGCCAACATGATGTGGAGTGAAATTTAAAAATGATATTCAAGATCCACAGTTCAGAATAACGATTATAGTTCAACAGAAAGGTTCAGAAAATAGGAAGGTTCAGTTGAAATAATGAAGTTCAACTATTATGGAACATATAATATTTTCAGGAATTATAGAAACAATAGTTCCATAATAAGTTTCGATTTAGGTGCATGGAAGAAAATAATATCCCTTACCGTAGCAGGTTTGATTAACAAAAGGTGAAGGGAATTAATATCCCTTACCATAGTAAGTTTGAATAATGGAAGATGAAAAAGATGGTATCCCTTATGAGTATAAAGGAAAATGATATCACTTACGAATATGGAATAAAAGTGTCATGTGATAATTCGTGTAGACAAATTATTTCCACACGAGACAAATAAAAAGGGTTATTCACCAACAGGCGATAATCCGCACCGTAAGGTTATTCCCATCAATTTGAATACGAATAGTTATTCACCAAACAGGCGATAATCCGCGCCGTAAGGTTATTCCCATCAATTTGAATACGAAGAGTTATTCACCAAACAGGCGATAATCCGCACCGTAAGGTTATTCTCAAAGATTAATAAGGAATGAATACAAAAGGTTATTCACCAACAGGCGGTAAACCGCGCCGTAAGGTTATTCTCAAAGATTAATAAGGAATGAATACAAAAGGTTATTCACCAACAGGCGGTAAACCGCGCCGTAAGGTTATTCCCACAATTTAATACATGGAAGTAAATGGCACAAGAAAGAAACGATATTATTTTCGAGAATCAAAGAATGATAATCCCTTCAAGTAAGAAAGAAAATAATATCCATTTATGATGATGAAAAGAATGATACCCCTTACCGTAGTAAGTTAGAATATGAAAGAAGATGATATTCCTTACCACAGTAAATTTAAGAGTGTGAAAAGAATAATATTCCTTACCATAGTAAGTTAAAATATGAAAGAAGATAATATTCATTACCTTAACACGTGACTGGATATTGATTTAAATGAGGTTGATCAACCTATATTTTTATAATAAAATTAGTAGTTACCACATATAAATTTCAAGGTGTATGATAATTCATATATTATGAACTATCAAAATTATATATATTTAACATAATTTTTGTAGTATAATATAACTACTTTAAAATAGTTTTTAAAATAATATTTCAAAATAAATCTTCCAAAGAAAGCTTTTAAAAATGAATCTTCTTAAAGAAGAGTCTTCTAAAGGAAGATTTATGAATACCGTGAAAAATAGGAATTTATGAAATTACTACTCTTTAATAAAAGACTTACTTGAAAAATTCCTGCACTCCTTTTGGCTTTCAAACTTTCAAAATAACCTTACTATTCTCAGAGAAAACTCATAAAATTCTTATAGAAAAATTCTATGTTTTAGGTGTGATTTTTCTATTCAGCTGAACAAGCTATTTATAGGAGAAAAGAAGTTACTATGCGTGGTAGGTGAACAGAAAAAAATTCAGCAGAGGCTGCTGCGCAGCCTCCACCAACCCATTCCCAGCAAACACATTTCTCACATTTCGTGTGGGCCCCACAGTGGGTCCCACATGTTTCTTACTATTCACTTACTATTCACGTTACTATTCACGTCACTATTCACGTTACTATTCACGTCACTATTCACGTTACTATTTCAAATAGTAAAATTAATTATATTTTTTTTTTATTTATTTATTCTTCCTGTGAGTCCAACATATAAAATAATGTTTACCACAATAATGTAAGAAACACGTTACATATTTTTATTAATTTAATAATATAAATTATAGTGTATTTGCTACTGTGATAATTATTAGATTCAATAATTTTAAACTACAGTGCACCAACAATTATTGACTCGATGATATGAAATACAGTGTAATGACAATTATTGAATCAATAATGCAAAATACTGTGTAGCAACAATAATTGAATTGATAATATAAAATATTATGCAGTGACAATTATTGATGAAATGATGCGTAACAGTTACGGTGTCAATAATATGAGACACTGTACAATACCGTGTGCTACTGTAGAGTACCGCATGCTACAGTAAAATACCATAAATTACCGTATGCTACTATTCTTTTATCACCGGTATTTTAACAGTTAGCACCGTTGACTATTTTTATTAAAAAGGTTACTTCTGTCGTTTTCTATATCCGACAAATATTCCGTTGTGGGGTCCACAAATAATTTGTTATTTCGGCGCCGTCGTACGGCACGAATATTCCCCGACCAAACGAATATTCCCCGACAAAACGAATATTATCCGACAAAATAAAATTTGCACATAACATCCTTAACTTTCAATTTCATCAATTTAACCACTTACTGTTTCATGAAAAAAATATATACGAAGAAAAATTAAATTTTATATTTCATAAAATTCGGGGTCTTACAAAATCGGTTAAGTTGATCTAATAAATCGATTTTTAATTATTTTTTAAGATCAAAATTTTTTTAATAATAAAATTAACCACTTTTAATACTATTATGATATAAATTTATTACATTTTAGTTTATAAAAAAATAAAATATTTTAAAATTTTATATTTATTTTTTTAATTCAAACGTAACATAACAAACAATGAATATTAGGAGATTTTAGTGTTTTTGTAACATGCGTAATTGACCAACTTTTTAGCATTTCAAAATTGAAGTATCACTTTTGTTAAAGAAATATAACGTGTAACAATTTTTTTGTCACAAGCTTTATTATTGAGATAATTACTTCAATAATATTTATATTCTCACCCAAAAAAATATGTGATTTTCATTATATGTCTAATAAGTTTGTTTGTGAGTTAGTCAATAAAGGGCATGAGGTGCAAATATGCATCACTCACAAATCATTTAGCTAATTATTATTAAATAGCATATTTGAAATTTCAATTACATCTGATTAGCCCCACTCTGCTTTTAATTGGTGAAAGAATAATTTATTTATTTATTTTAAAAAAGGGAGAGTATGATAAAGAAATGTAAAAAGTGCACTGATAGTTATTTTATCCATATACCATATTACATTATCATGTCCTAATGAATTGGTAGGCTAGGAATGAAGAATTAAATATACCACTAATAACTTACTAAGAAGCTGTTACGAATACTTAATGGCTTTGCAACCAGAAGTCTACTGCAAAAAGCAAGTGGCCGCTCAAGCCTGAAAGTTCGACAAATTTACGTATACAATATTTAAATATAAAATTAAATATTATATTTATTTTAATTATTAAAAAATAAAATATAATATTAATTTTAATATTTTATTTTATTTTTTAATAATTAAAATAAATATTATATTTAAATATTATATACTTATACTTATTCTTGTCTCTTGCATATAAAGTTGATGACATAACCCCTTTTGAACCAACCTTATATGTTGCTCTCTCCGTCTCAAATCAAAATTTTAATTTTAATATTTTTGTTAAATTAAATTTTGTACCATTGTTAAATAAATTTAAGTTAAGATATTATAATTATAATAAATTAGATACAATTTGTTACAAACTTTAATTTTTATAATTATTTTATTAATTTTAAAAATAATTAATTTAATAAAAAATATATAAAAAATTTAATTTAACACGGATAAAGTATTGATTTAGTTTCATAAAATCATATATAAGGGCCCATAAACAGTTCACCTGCATTCGAAAGCAAAGAAAATTTTGCTTTGAATTAAATCAATTAATGTAGGAAATACACTAGTTGAAATAGTAACTATAATTAACATAATTATGAAGATTGGTATTATCAAACTAAAGTTAATGTTATTAGATCAATAAATATTGCTTAAATTGTTTTTAATTGTTAATTTATTTTTTTAAAATATCGTTAAATATACATTTACTATATTGTTATAAAAAAAATATACTATCAAATGAATATTTCTTGTTTAAACAAATATAAAAATATAACTAAATATGTATATTTACTTAAATAGTATTATTTTTAATTTGATAATATTAACCATCTGTTTTCACAATGACAATATCAACAACCAAGTGTTATTTATTGTGAAAATTTTCAGCCAAATTATAATTGTGACGTACGTATATGTACAGGATACGTAAGAATTAAAATAGTTCTACTTCAATTTATTATATTTTATCACATAAATTTTTACATTAATCGCAATTTAATTTTATCATTAATCATTTCACTTTTGTTACTATTTGGTAGTGACTAATGTGTTACTTGATAATCTTCTCTTTATTTTTTTATTAATTCAAGAAAAATTTAACAATCTTGTACTATTTGTCAATATTAGATCTTTCGACTTCATAAATATTATGAAGTGAGTATTATCAATCGGGCATCAGAAGGTACAGGTGGCAATCTTAACTTCGCTTTTGTTGATTTTTATTATGCATCAATCAAATTCTTGTCGATTACTTGAGAAAGGAAAAAGAAAATGAATTTATTTAAATTGACGAAATTTTTCAGGAATAAGTCAAGTTTCAATATTTTCTATTTCAATCAACCAACATATTGCTTAATAAATTACTTTATTTATATAGTTGGATAATATGTAGTAATTAAAATATATGATTAGAGGATAACCAAATTAGGAGAATATTAGCATTATATCATTTTTTTTAAATATTATTTTTTTAATACTTTTAAGTTCTTGTGTATCACAAAATAATACATTCGAGAGGTGAGGATTTGAAACTCATATTTTCGCTATGCAAAGCAATATTTTAAAAATCTAACCGGATCGACGGTCTGACCGGTAAAAATTAGAATTGGTCAACACTCCGGTCCAATTTAGCTCAAAAAATAAGTCTAACAGTGAATCGATTAAAACCCAGTTAACAACCAGTAAAACCAATTAATTGACCTAATGAATCGGTTTTAATGTATTTTTTAATAATTTTTTATACAAAAATATTTTTATTTTTAAAATTAAATATTTTTAGTAATATTATAATATAATTTCACTATATTTTAACTTATAAAAAAATAGATATTTTAAAATTTTATTAATTATTAATAATATATATTTATGACATCACCGATTCAACAACAACAGATCTACCAACGGTTGAACTAATAATTCATCAACCAAGTATCTTTTTTCGATTGGAGTTTGAAAACATTGAATTGCAAAGTCTAGGTTACACCAACTCAGCTCAAGCTGAGTGGAAATTAAATACTCCATTATTTAGAACATACTGAAAACTGAAAGTGACAAAGAAAAGGGAAGCACAATAAAGTAAGTAAAACAAAGAAATGACGAAACGGGGACCGGCCGACCATGACCTTTAGTTAGCCTATTATTGGGTGGCCTTGCTCTGTCTTATCAACCACACCAATAAGGTAGCGTGCGTGACCATTTTACACCCACTCTCCCTTTCACACACAATCTAATTTGGTAAATTTGCGTCTATAAATTATGTAAAATGAAATAATTTTTTTATAAAATTTAAAGATTAAATAAATAAATAAATAAAAATATAAAAATAAGAATTATCTTAAAAGTTGAAAAAAAAATTAGAAGCCTTAAAAGACTTTAAAATTTTGTTTATAATAAGTTTTCCTCCGATTTTATATATTAGATAATTTAGTTTTACACTACGGTAAGTTAATTATAGAAACGCCTAATTTTGTATTTTATTTTGGTACCATTAAAATTAGGAAATTAATATTTTTATAGGATTTTTTGATATTTTCACATGAAGTATCGCTATAAGTCTATAACGACGGTTTTGACCGTCACAGTTTATATATGAAAATATTAAAAAACCTTGTAGAAATATAACTTTCCTAAAATTATATTTTGATTAGGGAATTTGAACTCACAATCTTTGATATGCAGATGTGAGGTAATACCATCAGGTCTCCGTCTCAGTGGTAGTAGTAGCACCTAATTTTATTAATTTATTAATAAGAAATTTGTTATTTCATCAAATTTATTAATAATAATTTGATTTTCTTTAATTATTCCTCAATATTAATTTCAACTAGATCTCATGCAGCTACTTAAATTAAGTTAATACTGTCATATTTATATAGTAATTTGTAAAATCATTTGCTGTTATATGATCAAACTTCATATATTTTACATTTATGGTGGTTGGGACCGCTAATTGGTAAAATTTCACAGAAAAGTCCAGCCTTGTGTTATCAATTCTCTCTGCAGGATTTATCATTTCTCTTTTATTAAAGACGTTATTGTGGTCCTCAAAGCGTATTTACAAAACTCCCGGGCCTGATCAAGACTCATAAAATCCAATGGCCATAAATCATTGAATGAACTACTTTTGGACAATTAATGGTCCAACCATTACTGGACCACTGAGATTTAAAAAGCTTAGTCCAAAAGAGGGGACCAAATATTTTGGGGCTTAGGGGTACATTTATTTGGATCAATTTGGGGAACTTCTATTGCAGCTAATGATTGTTAGCAATACGGGTCTTTTTTTATTATAAAAGGTCACATATTCGAGTTTATCTTTCTTTCGACAAACAACAAAAATCAGCCGACAATCTACAAACGATTGATGGTAAATTTTCATCAGGCTTCCCCTAATTCTCCGGCTGACCCCCTACTTTTTCTGTGTCTGTTCCACAAGTTTTCCTCTAGGCCTATACAATAAAATGTACCCCTAGAATTGAATTATTATAACATAGGTTCTAGAAAAGGGAGAATTTAAGTATAAACAATTTTGGCCTAAAGGAATTTTTTTTTGAAGGTGTGAAAAGGATAGAGAATTTTTTTATTAGCTTACGATCAATTGAAAGCTGTATGATGGAAATCTCCAAAGGAGTAAATCATTATCGTCTGTATTGAATTTTGACCCGCTTAAACCGTTTTTGCAACAAGTGAATAGACCAGTCAATGAGTTTAGTAACTCGATAAACTTGAACCAAATGCCGGGTAAACAAGGGTATATTTGTTCCCCAGTCATTTCTTCCCAAAACCCTTTGCTTGCTTGCTTGCCAAATAATAAGATTGAGAAACTTTAATTCATTTGATTACCCTAATAATAGGAAGTTGCAACATCATTGTGATCAAAAGGGGTTTCTCATGGTGCATAACAGTAGTTCCTAAATAAACTGTTGCCTATCTATCAAGTATACATCAATATAATAGGCATGAAGAGAGAACTTAAACTACAAAGGGATAGAGAAATATATATTGGGAATTCAAAAGGTTCCGAAGAAATAAAAGAAACTTGGACAAAATGTAACCAATTCTGACATAACATTTCAACATTATAACTTCCAAAGGCTTTGGCTTCTATGTCTAATTCTCCTGCAAATACTTGACAAAATGTGCAAATTCAACTCCTGACGAGGAACAGCCGAAGGATTAGGTCAAGATATCATGATAGGACACCTTTTTTATGTACAAGGATAGCGAAATAGAGGGGAGGGGAAGGGAAAGTAGCCATACAACAAACAACAATTTTAAGGATGTATGGAACTACCAGATGCACTACCGCACTTGGGGAATTAAAGCACAGTAATTGGGTTCCCAAGCAATGTCAGTGCAACCTGCCATAAATTCAACAAAACTTTAAGCCTTGAAGCAAAATTATATGTAGTATTAATTCCATATTAGTTGACGCTGGCTTAACTTTTTGAGTGGAAGTACCATAATGAAAATACAAATACATTGAAATGGGTGACAAGTTGTGCTTATTAGTTAAGAGATGGGTTCATGGGAACACACCTGTTTGTTTGTCATTCGCAAGCAATTTTGGTGTCAAAGCTGCTAAGACAGATGGCAAATGCCTGGAATGCGGAAATTGGATACTGATAATCCATGGTGAACACATCTTTTCCCACTTTTCCAAACTGGAGAACGACATTCTCAGGCTCTAGCCCAGCAGCTCCATTCTCCACACCAGCGACCAGTTGAAAGTTCTTTACTGAAGCCACTGTCACCCGCCCATTGAAATTCAGACACCAGCATTGGAGTTGTTCATGCCACCTAGGAGCCTTGTTCTTCAGGATCAATCTCCCCTCTTTATCAGTAGTCAAAGGTCCGGATATTGATTTTGATCTGAAAAATGAAAGAGTTGGAAAGGAATCCACATTGCTATGCATGAATTCAGTTTGTGTTGGGGCCACTCCTCCTGGCTCAATAGCAGACGCAGGGATGGCATCCATGACACAATGCATCCTTCTTGGACCCCTATTTTTTATAAGTAAATTTTAGTCGGGAAGTATTAAACTATGAACATCAAAATCACTTATATTTGGTTCATTCATTCTCCAACCATTTAAAAGTATATAGTATCGTTCTTCACTTAATAAGATCAGCCCCAAAAGACCTCTTTATATATGCTGATATCCCTATATTTAGCTTGAAAAGAAAAGGGTAATGTTTTAGAAACTTATGTGTACCTAGAACCCAACACATTCAACTCATATGAAATGTGAGAAATCGGATAGTTTCCGACAGGGACTTTCGGGGATACTTGTTTCATACCCACTCTAGAGGAATGACATTTACTCAGGGCTGCAGCATTTGGAGGCTGTGCATCATAAATAGTGAATTTGGTCCCCAGAAAGTTAGATCTGTGAAATAAAACAGGAGATTTTTTAGCCCATATGATGGTTAAGAAGAAGTCGTGTGACATGATAAATACTACCTCAACTTTCCAATGTAGGCATTGTTTCCTTTTGAAATGTCTTCAGCACTTAGAGAAATGATGTAATCGGTGCATGTTGGACGTCTACACTTCTTCGCAGCTAGAAGGAATTTTCCATTATCATTTGAAGCTGCCAGGAGGGTAAGGAAGATGATATGCTTAAATGTTCATAAATAGTGAATTTGGTCCCCAGAAAGTTAAATGAGTTGAACTTGAATCTAGTTCAGCTCAATAATACAACTAACTATCCAAACTAGACTAATTAGTGGGAGATCCAATCAACTCGAGCAACTTCAAATTGGACTTCACTCAATTATTAAATGAGTTCATTTCAGTCATGTTCGAAGGAACACGGAAGATTTTAAACAAATCTAGTTTAGGTGAGGTTCGACCAAGCTTGATAAATTACAAATAAGAAATAAGTCAAACTTCATGAATCAAAGTTCATCTTGACTTTAGTTAACTTGATACCAGACCAAGAGGTAAAAATGATATAGAGACTCAAAATTATTGTGCAGATATTGATTGTGTGAATGCTTCACATACTATTTCTAATTTAAAAACATTTGCTTATAGCCATTAATGTATGTGGAAACCTACTTTCTCGGATTCTTATAAGATGATGTCTCCTTTGAACAATGTTGAATAGTGCAACATGCTTCATAAATGAAGTGAGGGTCTTATAATCAGAGTGTTCTTGGACTCTGGACTCTTTTCAAGTTATTTCTCTTGCGAGTTTTATATTCTCTTTTCTCGTTAATCAGTCTCTCTTTTGTTTCCATCTGATCTTCTATATATCTAAGCAATGGCGTAGCATGGCCCCCTCCCCTCCCCTCCCCTCCCCCACCTCTGACCATATAATTTCATACTATATATACATATTATACATAAAATAATATATAAAATTTATTTCCAAGTTTCATTACATTTCAAAGTCTAATTAAAATTTTCAAAGATAGGTAAATAAGGTTAATATTAAAAAATTAAGTTAGCTTTAAAGCAAATAAATAATATTAATATTATGACTAATGTTAAGTGTCTTAAATTTGATTTCTCAAATTATCTTAAATATACATTTTAGGATGATGGGGTCTCAAATTTTGTCTCAAAAAGTGTCTCAAATGATGTGTCACCATAACATTAGTTAGGTAAAATTTATGTGATTGACTATTCCATAAATTATTATTAAATTATTCAATGTCATGTCATTTGAGACAAAAAATTTGAGACCCTAACATTACTCTACATTTTATCATTGTATTAGTATATAATGAAATTCTTAGGATCCACAATGACATTGAACAAATATAATACTGATGTGTATTGGAGACGCATTTGAAAAAATTTGAGACCTTTAACTTTACTTTAATATTAAAATGTTTTGGTATAAATGAATTAATATGTACGTTAAAACTAAAAATATATAACACTTTATTTTATGTTTATGTATATTTTAATGTTACATTAATACTTTTAATGAAGAAATTTTTTTCATAATTTTTTGAGCCCCTCCCATTCGAATTCCTGGCTACGCCCCTATATCTAAGATGGAAGATTAATAAGTCAGGACGTTGGTATAAGAGAAGTTATCCCCTCACTATCCACCCCCTCACTAATTACACCTCTGTATCCCGTGTGTTCAATCAAACACGAGCCAAGTATCCTATATAATTCAGGAACAAACAAAATCTAGTGGCCTAAATAGTTGTGGGTGCAAACATAATTAATCATCACTAATGGAGAGCACAAGACATTATCAATGCACAAATGTAGAATGACAAAGTTGATAATGGAGATAGTATTATAAAAGCTAAATTGGTTACCTTGATTTAAACTGACGTATAGATGATATGTTTGGGTGCCACGGTTCCGTTTAATGTAACACTGTATCAGAGAGTCCCTTGGACCAGGCTGCAAGAAAAAAAAATATGCTCTAGTATCTGCCCAACCAGAATTTTCCCCAACAAATATCAGAGAAATACTTCTATTGAAAAATATTGTAGAAAATATTTTTACAAAAGAAAGTGTAATAAGATCTCCTTCCAACCTTTTCACATCATGCATGCATCATTTTAGAGTTTAGACACGTTTAGTCGGAGCCTCAGGGGTGACAATTACAGCTCAGAAAAAATAGCATTTAGATTGAATATGGCTCAACATGATTATTCAACATGATTCAACCCGTTTAATTAAATTTACGTTGATGTTGAAATGATTAGTATATGAAACTATAAATTGCCTTCGATAAAAAAGTATTAAATTACTTAGTCATTTGTTTAAATATGCCATGTTGTACTTTGTTAAAAGGGTCGTGTTAAACTAATTATCATGCTATTTGTGAAACATAAGCTATGTATTCAATTGGTTAAATGGGTTTACACGTTTAACACGGTTAATAAATACGTCATTAAGTGTGTAGGGTTCAGGTTCTTGACATAATTAGTTAAATGGGTCTTGTTAGTGTTGACTTGTTTAGTATAATATTTATGACCTAACACGATTGTCAGGCTACTATTAGTTATGCATTAAGTGCTTCATAGTTTGACTCTTCCATTGATTAGAGAGTCCCAATCTTTTTTATTTCAAGAAAGGGATCCCAACAATGAAAATTTTCAAATTCATTCTTGCCCTCAAATTCTTCCAACAACTCTTACAAATACTACCTCAAAGGTAAATAACATGTAAAATAAAGCACAATGCAATCAAATATCAGCAACTACAATTGAAAAGAACTGATAAGTGAACTCCTCAAGTTTGAAGTACCAAACCTGCTTCAAGGAGATAGGGAACGTCAACATGCTAGAAACTTCAGGGGTTTTCACAATTTCCTTCATGATTTCTCTCCAGCTCCTACAAACACCAGCACAAGTAACTACATTCCGCCGAGGAAGCCATGTACATTCGGATTCCTCAATTCTCATCAAAACATCTCTCAAGAGCTCCGGCGGCATATTAGCCCAACAACTCTGCTTGAAAGCATCAACTGGCATCAAACTATCCTGAAGCACCCTCTGGGACCTCGACCTCGACCCATATCCAAATTTCACATCAAACCCTTTTCTAGAAATGCTCCCAAATTCATCCTTCATATCCTGAATTAAACTCTTAAAGGACATCTTAACTACACAAACATTAAATTACAGCAAACCCACAAACAAAGTCTCCAAATTCTCACTCGAACATTTATCATTGAGCATCATATGGTAGAATTATCCATTAATAGAAGCTAAAAAAGACATTTCCAGAATTCTGAAAGCCAAAGTTGCAATCTTTGATGAAAGCACCATAAATTCACATCAAATTATCGTTCAAGAAAGTACCTAGAATTTGATGAAACTGCCAAGTAATTCACCTCAAATTACTTTTCAAGAATGAATTACATATTCAACCAATTAGGAAAGTACACAAGACCACACCACAATCAACCAATTTCAAATCAAAATCACCACTTTTCAACAAAATAAACTAAAAAATCAACCTTCCTATACAACCCATCAAATATCAGCACTTGTATAGATCTATAAGCATAAATGTATACGGTATCACCAAATATCGTAATTCAATCAATTTACAGAAACTAAAAAGTGTAGATCAAATGGGCTTTGGGTAAGAATAACTAAAATACAAGATCAGTAAGACTAGAAACCCAGCTCTTGCAAAGCTGAACCGAGAACAGTGGGTAGAGAGAAAGAGGCACTTGAAGAGATAATAGGATTAGGGTAGGTTTTGTGTCGTTGTGATCTATGTCTAATGAAAGTGTAGGAAGAATCAATTTTACTAGTAAAGTTTAGTGTCCAGTTGGATCCTCTAAAACAACTTTGCCGAACTCGGATTCGGGTAATGACAAAATGGAAGGTTAGTTTGGTAATAGCCTGCTACTTATATTCTTCCTTGGTAAACAACTTACAATTTTTTCAAAAGAAAAATAAGATACATATGGATAAATATAAAAAGAGTTGAACATAAAATTTAATATAATAAGATCGAATAATAATACGTAGATTACTGTTAGAGTATACGTTCAAGTGAAAAGGGCGATCCATGTCGGTTGGGCTCAAACCCAAACATTGCAACTCACTTGAATGAAGCATACCAGAAAAATTAGAGATACATTTCTTGACCAGGAAATTCACAGAGTTGTTCCTTAGCAGACAGATTGAAGGGACTGGAGTATAGAAACTATAAAAGGAGATCCAAAAAGGTAAAAAAAAAATATTACATGTAATTTTATACTTGAAACCTACACATAATTGATAACTTATCTCTTGATTTTATTCACTGACCACCTACACCAGAGACGTCCCACAACGACTCAACCGTTGATCAAAGTATAGATATTTTGTGCAAGTCCGAGTTAATAAGCTTCCACAATTGGAGACAAATCCCGAAAAATAGATCGTCATCATCCAACGTATCGTATATATACACAAATGTCGACACTTAATAGTAAATTTATCGTTATATATATAATTACTCTTTTCAAAATACTACCTTGCATGTAGCCTTGATCAATTTTGATAATGAAACTTTACACTATTTTCCTGAGCTTTTAACTGAAAAAAAAGAGAGGAATATATTACTTAAATTTGAATAGAGAAAAAAAGAGAATAGAAAATTTAAATTTGAATAGAGAAAAAGAATAAAAAATTAAAAGTTTTATTTCATGTTGTTATTGAGATTTTTTTTAAAAAAAATCACAATAAAAATTATAAAATATTTATTTATGTTATTTAATTGTCCATCTATTTTTTAATTAAAATTTTCGTCTAGTGTAAAATTTAGTAACACAGTATTATACGTAAATCAATGTATGAGATAATACGTAATGTGAAGGAAAAAATGACCAGACGAAAACAAATGAATCAAGTATCATAATACTGATATGCTTAAACTGTGGCATTCTCCTAAACTTGGTGATGTAGTTAGAAAATTCACGATATGATTATGCAGGTTCCAATTTGGGGGGCATTTGCTTATAATTAAGGTTACAAACGAGTCTAATTGATCTAAATTTTAAATTATTTAAATTCGACTAGTATGGTTAAATTCGTACTCGAATTATATTTAAAAAACTTTACTCAAATTCGACTAGATTCGAATTTTCATTACTCGAATTCAATTCGACTCAAATCGAATTATATTCAAACTACTCGAATTCAAGTCTTCGTATAGTAACTACCTTTATAATACATATAATTATTAATTGAACTTATTATTTTATTTAAAAATAAAAAAATATAATTATAATTACACTTTATAAATATAAAATTATAAATAAAATAAAAAATAATAATTAATAATTCAAATTTTGTTTTATTGTATATATATTATAAGATAATTTATTAAGTATCTATTCGAATATGTATCAATCGAGTATGTATCGAATCATGATTGAAAATTCGAGTAGTTCGAATTCTAAACAAGACGAGTATAATTTTATTCAAATTTTACTCGTATTTTTATTTGAATTATTTTTGTGCTCAGATTTAGATAATATTATTAACGAATTCGAGCCTCACTCATATTTTTTCAAGTCGAGCTTGAACCGTTTAGTTCGATTAGCAGCCTTACTTATAACTAATTAAACACCTTGACTGGTTAGATATACTCTCTTCATCTTAAAAAAGATAATTTAAAATATAATTTTTTTGTCCTAAAAAATTGACAATATAAAGTAAGTAAAGAGTAAATATATTATTTAATTGACTCCATTAATATAAAAAATTAAAAGAGGTCATCACTTTATATAATTTTATGGAGTAATAATTAAGGATAAATTTAGAACTTTTTTTATCTACTTTTATTTTTCTTGATATGTGTACAAATTTTGCTTTACTCATCTTTTTGGGAACGAATGTAATAATTTTTTTATCCTAAAAAAGTGATAATAAATACATAAAACAAAGGGTAAAATATGTTATTTAGTGTACCCGCCACCGTCCACTAGTATATAAAAAAAGAAAAACTCGTTACTTTATATAATTTTATGAGACCACTAAAGATAAAGTTATAATTTCTCTACTCTTTTTATTTTAATTTATGTATAAAATATATTTTGAACATCCTTTGAAACACGAAATGAATAGTTTAATTTATTAATAAAAAAAGTCATTATTTTGATATTATAAAAAGGTACAATATTTAAAAAAAAATTATAATCACAATGTCATTTTTATTAGACTAAATATTTAATAAATATATGACAAAAAACATGAAATAGAAACATATTTAAAAAAATAAACGAAACTCTTTTTGTAATATCTATTATATTATATAATATATAATGGAAGAGCTTGAAATTTTGCCGCTAGTAAACTATAAAGGGTGTAGTTGTCTGAATAAAGGAATTGGCAAGGCCTAATATGCAAAATTATGTCATTCGACTCATTTCAAATTCTCAATTCAATTAGTGTCCGTGTTTGTGTAATTGACGGGTATTACGTGGCGGACAGTGATAGGAGGAGTTCAATTCAAATTCAGCAAGTGAGACAAAAACTCTATTATGGAGGTTCTTTCAAGTGTTTAAATTTACACAAGACTCTTCTTTCTTCCCTCGGAGAGTCGGAGAGAGAGAGGGTACATTCTTCCTTCCATTGTCGTCTCTGCTTGTTACTACTTCTGTGGAGAATAAAAAGACGACACGCTGTATTCAGTAGTTATTAAGGTATGCCTTCTCCTCTCTCTCTATATGTATATATCTATATATATATATGGTGAAGAGGGGTGTTTCTGTCATTTCCCGCACTTTGTTTCTTCCTACGCGTGCTAGGGATACGATAAGTCTCCATTTTTCAAAACACTTCGACTGCGGTTTTGGCGCTCCTGTAAATTTTAAGCGGGTTGGCTTCTTGATTGACCAAAATACCCCTCCATTTTGCTACAAATTCATTGCATAACGTTGTTCGTTGTGGGGATTATATTATTTTATTTGTAATTTTGCTGTAATAATATTGAATTGTATTATGATTATTTGAATGAATATGGTGCGGTAGGAAAAATGAAAATGGCGGAGGGGAAGAACAAGTGGTGGTGGGTTGACAGTCACAGCACCAGGAAATTCACACGCTCCCCATGGCTTCAATCAACCCTTTCAGGTAACAATAAATCCAAAAAATATACTCCTTTTTCTTCTTCCTATTGGTAGTGTTATTATTCGGGGCTTGTTTTAATTGCATTTTGGTCCATCTTTATACTAGCAATTTGGGTTTTTTGGATGTATCCACCCTTAAAATGATTCTGTTAACCGTCAGAGGGATGAATGATTGATAAAATTGAAATAATTCTTTTTTATTTGTGGAACCGCTAGAGATTTGTTTGGTGTGGAGTTGACTTATAAGTGACTGAAATTAGATCCACTCACTCACTGAAGTGAACTTATATTGATTTGGCCTATTTACATATATAGATTCTCTTAAAGGAGTACTATTTTTATTTGTTCTTAGTTGTAGGGTGAATATAACAAGGTTGTAGTAATTAATTAGTTGTGAGGATAGCGTTGGCCATACCAAAAGCAGAAAACTTTATGGTGATCATGAAGTTCATTTGAAAAGAAAGCGAGAAAGAAAAATCTAGATGAAATTTGCAAAAGAGAGAAACTGGTCTTCTTGAACTATAATAGAATATAAACTATATAAGAATAATCAATCAACTAAAAACTGGTTAATTAATAATCACTCCGTGCTTTTGAAACATAACATTAATGCTTGGTATGTCAACATCTTTATAATTTATATTAAGCTATATAGAAGTGATGTGGGGTTAGAACTCAATTATTAAATTTGGAGCCTGAAATATAAGAAAAAGAAAGGAATGACACTATACATAGTAAAGAGTGAAAAGGAAAAGAAAAGAAGAAAGAAAATGGTGTTTCATCCTATGTTACACGGACTCGGATGGAGTGTTCGGTTGGACACACGAGTACTCCTCAAATTTGTCAATTTTTACATTAAAATGAAGTGTTCAATATCCATACCCTTATTTGAGTGTGAGTGCGAGTGTCGGGTCTGTGTGACAGAGATTTCATCATACTAGTCGAGGGGTACTGGGTTGCCTCTAAAACTAGAGGTCTACTCTGTGCGACATTAATAATATAGGTGTCTAAATTGTGTCTCAAGCAGTAGCCTGTACTCTTCAAGAACACAAAACTGACAAAAGTGTAGGCAATTACGTTAACCAATTTGAGTGAAGGGTACTTGGTCCAGATAACAACATATGAGATGGCTCTCTTTAATGTAATCTGGTGTCTGCTATTGGAACAAACACTACACGTTGTTGGATGCGAGGCCCATGGCCCCCTTAGCTATCCTGATCTTTGTCCATAAATTATAATATCCAGTACTGATAATACAACCGCTGCACATTAATCTGATAAAGCAATGTTGGTGGAGGGGTCCACAAGCATCATGGAAAATGGTGGACTAAATTGAGCCTGGAGATCAGAAGACCTCTTACCATCTCTGTGTGGGGTACTCCCATCATATGTTTTTTGGAGTTTTTTCCATTTCACGAAATAGTAATAAACCGAAAAAGATGTATACTTGGTATTAGTATTTTCTTAGAGCTTATGAATAATGGGGCTATATGGATAATTGGATTAATGATTAATGGCTTTACATTTTTACCTGCGTAATGATTAATGGCTTTACATGTTTACTTGTGTAATGGTTAATGGCCCGGGACCCTGTGGCCCATCAGTATTGTGGTATTTGGAAGTTTTTCGCACATCCTTTATATAACACTATGAAGTATCTTTTAATAGCCTAATAATGTATTGGACCCATTTTGATCTAGTTTAAATATCAAATGAAAAGATGATGTGTTTTTTTGTTGTTGCTAATTAATGATTGTTTTCACCTGGTAGTTGTAATTCTTGCATGGGGCCTTAGGACGGATACTTCAATATCTTTTCGGTGGTGGAACTTAGGCTTTTTTTATGATGATAGTAGGTAACTTAACCTGTGCTTATGAAATTGAATATAATCAAAACCATATTAGTTGATCAAAACTCTAAATTTAACTGCTTCAGAGAACAATTCTCTGTCTACAAAAATAAAAAGTACCTTGGGATGTTGAACATTTTTACAGACGTATTATGCAGTGAAATTATGTAAAAGGTAAAAAAAATAAAAGAGGAATTAGCAATATGCTCATTACCGGGTATTAAGAACTAAGAAATGGCACTTTCAGTTAGTCAACACTAAATAATATTTATAGCATACAAAACACTATGATTGTTTATATTCTGTACGAAATTATGTTGGACATATTAAAGTTTACTCTTTGTTTTTTTCTTAGTAAAATTCTCAGCTTTCTAATTATTTTCGAACTTGTATGCACGACTAATTACTCCTCTATGAGGATTATGCAATTATTCATGTTTCCTGACAACCTTGGCAGATCTGGATGAGAAGACAAAGGCAATGCTAAAACTAATTGAAGAAGATGCAGATTCTTTTGCCCAACGTGCAGAGATGTATTACAAGAAGCGGCCCGAGCTAATTACCATGGTTGAGGAATTTTATCGAGCCCACCGTTCATTGGCTGAGCGATATGATCAAGCCAAGTCAGACTCTGGAAGTCGCCTCTTAACTGCGTGGGCATCTCCTTTATCCTCTACTAATTATAGGGCTGGCATGTTAATGAGCTCCACGGAATTATCCTATGACAGCTATTCCGAGACCTATGAGCCTAAGGAGTCGGTTGATTCTGAGGTGGACGATCCTGAACAAGAGGAAGAATCCGAATTCAAGAAAGAAGTGGAAGAAGAAGTTTCGAGTGAGGTTTGCAACGATGAAGTGATGAAGCTGAGGGAAGAAGTAGATAGACTTAAAGAAGAGAATAAGCTTCAAGGGGAGCAGTTAATGCAGAAAGATGAAGAAAAAAGAGAGGCCATAAGACAGCTCAGTTTCGCTATGGATATGCTCAAGGAAGACAATATGAAGCTCAGAAAGAGGGTTGCTGATAAAGAGACTACCAAGCAACAGAGCCCACTTGAGTTCAACAAATTGAAGGAGGTATTTTGGGAGAGATTGTTTAATGGGTCATCAAAAGATTCAAAGCCACAGACTAGTGCTGTTTCTTCTGTAGAACTAGTTGCTAGCAAGTAATATATGGGGCATAATACGAAGTGCTGCCATTCTTATGTAGAGGCCTTCGAACCAAGTAGTATAAATATAATTCTCTTATTTATACATTTTGTAAGCTGTCGAGATCGTAATATTTTTCAGTTTATATATATATATATATATATATATATATATATATATATATATATATATATATATTCATCTTATTAGTGATTAATTCTTGTTTTCATTGGAACTTGGAAAGGAATTATGAGAGCCTTTTCAATTTCTGTGTTTACTCTACCTGCACCCTGTTCGTGTTCTTTGTTCAGCTTAATCATACTCTGATTGTTTTTTCTTTTACTTCGGCAGTTATATCCACACTGATTTATCATAATAATTATGATGAATTATAGTTATTCATCCAAATTTAATAAAATATATAATCATGAAAAAACACTTTACAACCTTTCCACTGAATCAGAAAGACGAATAAATAAAATTGAAAAGGAAAAAGGAGAGGAATGACTGCAAGAAAATGATAGCTGTGTACATTGTCACACACCTCAATAACCATCCAATAAACATATTATACTTGAAGAGGGCAAAAACTAAAAGTTCTACGAAGGAAAGTAAAGGTGAAATCACAATAATACTTATCACAAATAAAGCTTCAAGAACCTTTATACTCCAAAAAGCTGTCTTAACGAAAAACTGCTGCTAACCATAGAAGTAGCATCACTGAACTTGGATACCCAAATGCATTGAGACTGAATGCCGAGGAATCCGGCATATGCCCCGATGGTGGAAAGGCCACAATTGGGCCAGGAGCAATCATTTCATCTGGATTTGGAGGACTTGGGCTGGAGGGAATAATGGGCAGTGAGGATTCAGCTGGAGAAGGGCCTGCTGGTGAAGGAAATAGAGGAGTAATGTCTGGAGAGAGAGCTGGGCTTGGAGCTGGAGGAGATGATAGAGGAGGCTCAAATGGCAGAAGTGCAGGTGCAGCTGAAATTACAGAAATGGGTACTTCTGATGAGTCTACTAGTGAAAAAACCATTGTCAACGCCAAGATAATTGACCATTTGGCAGCCATTAATGATGCTGCCAAGAACTCTAATCAATTTGTATATCTTTATAGAGAGATAAAGAAGAGAGAGAGAGAGAGAGAAGAAAAATATGGGAGTGAGTGAAGAGTGATTATGGAATGATTGATTTGGGAGGGTTAAAAAGGAGAAATGGGAAAGGTAAAGAAAAAGTGATGGTGGGTGGGGATGGAATGAAAGGTGGCAAAAGGGATGGTGGAATCTGATGAAACAGCTAGGCATGTTTAACAAAGGGACAAGATTGATATTCGATTTATATTGGTGAAACACATGGAGATGATGCTGTTGCCTCTGTCTTTTTCCCAAATGCTTGTTTTTTTGTTAATTATATTTATTGTCCATGAAATTTATTTATTTTTGTTTGTGGGACGCTCACTGAATAGTATTCAGAAGCATGGGGATAGGGGGGAATATAATGTGGTTTGAAATTTAAATCGCATGCGAAATCATTTAGGTGCTGTTTTACAAATTTAAAACCGTACATAAAATTATTTGTGATTAGTGCAGTGCGATTTTGAACCGTGCGGTGTGGCTTCATTTGGTGCGGTTTCAATTTTAAAATCAATTGAAATAATTAAATTTTATGTAATTTAAATTAACAAATTAATATCACACAATATTAAATATCACTTTAATAACACACAATCACACACAACTTTACTTATAATGACAATGTTTTGTCTAAATAAAAGTAAAATAGAACTTGAAAACATGAATAATGTTCTCTCTTTGTATATGAAAATTCTAAACAGAAATAATTATAATTTGAGACAATTTTAAATATTTGTATATTATAATAATACTTTTTAATATGCTCCATTTTGACAGTACATGGTGCGGTGTGGTTTATTGCATACGGTTTCGTCTAGAAACCAAACCCAAACCTCTTTTGCGATTTTTCAACCCACGTAAAATAGTCACATACACCAAAACTGTTGGTGCAATTTTAATTAGTGCGATTTGTACAATTTTTAATACGATTTTGAGAATAATTCAATTCCTTGTTCGTGCCTAGATGGGGTGGTGGGTTGCTGAACTTGGAAAACACCACCTTCTTTTCTCTTGCCAGACAAACATTTCTATACATGTAAAGCTGAGGGGGAAGGGAAAAATAAATAAATAGTACTCGTACTTCTTAGATTCTATATATGGATTATAAGCTATTTATTTTACAGGCATGGGATTCATAAAATAAAAATAAAATCCAAAATATTATAATGTGCTCACCTCAAGAACATGTAATAAAGTAGAAATGGTAGGATTCTGTTTGGATGCCTAGAATTCTATATGGACAAATAATTTTCATGAAAAATAAAGTAATGGAAAGTACTGAAAAAAATAAATAAAGAAACAAATTTACTTTTTGGTTAGTGTTTGGTTAACATTATAATTAATAAAAAAATAGGCTTAAATATTTTTCTTGACGCAAAATCTTGTTAAAAATGCAGGATGAGATTTGAGTGCAAAACTTTCTTGTAAGAAAATAGATAACGGTGGAACCTATAGTACATAAATACATACGAGAAAAATAAATAATTACTTTTCTTATTGATAGAATAACAAGTGCTGTTTAATGTGTTAAACTATCAATTAAAATAGTAAGTGTGGTTAAAAAAAATACAAAAATATCATTAAATACATTGTTCTAATAATATTATTTTTTCTATGATAATATCAATTACTTCCTCTGTCCCTTTTTATTCGTCTTTTTAGAGAGATTTTTGTTCTTTTTTATTTGTCATTTGTAAATTTTAAAAAAGTATTAAATGCTTTATTTTTTTATATTATTCTTTGTGATTAAAGTCTAATTTGTTTCTCTCTTATCTTTTTAATAAATTTTAGAAAGGTAATATTGACTTATGGAATTAAATTTAATGACTTGGACAGGGAGACAATTACCTTATGAATGATGTTGGGCTTCCAAAACGGGAGAGGATTATTTTGTGCAGGACTGGGAAGAAGAGGTTTATATGGAGCTGCTATGGACGCACAACGAAATCAAGAAACTCGTGAATTTTTAAACTTAATAATACGTTTGAAATTGTATTTTTTTCTCTAGTTGGGTGAGCAAAAAACCCTTAAAAAACTGTAAAACCAAACCAAAAAAATCATAATCAATGGAAATCGTTAAAGAACAAATTGCGCATTTAATTATAACAACAGTTACTAATGAAAAATCGCACCAATATATATATACACATGCTAAAAAGTGTAATTTGAATGTTATTTGATACTATTTCAGCTAGCCTGAATATTCAAACTAATTATTAAATCAAAGGCCCTGAAATTGTAGTTCTACATGGGCTCTTTTATTTTCCTCTCTTTGATTTTGCTCCATTTTAAGGTATGGGTCAAGGAGACTAATGGGTGTCATTATAGCCCCAAAAAAATGACGTAAAGTAAGCAAACCGAGACATTTTATTCTATATCATTAATCATAAAAAAATGAATACAGTATTCATTTCTCAACAAAAACATAACAGGGAGCAGCTGTTACTTGAAGTACAGACCTCTTCCCCAATAATTTATCTACCCTCTAATGCAAAATTTTCAGATAAAAAATATCAGATGACAAACCAATTTTACAGAAAAGGTGACCAGAAGATCCTATGGATTAGCTGATTTCCAACAAATTGCAAGCTGTGGTCAGACTTTTGAATTATGGCTGCCGAGAGAATGTAGAATGAACTTTGAAAGGTACGGATTACGCCCAAAGAAGCCCGTCAAAGCCAAACTCCGAACTTGAAACTGGAGGATCACCAAAATTTTGTGCATCAGTTGCTTGGTTTTCTTCAATGATGTCTACATATGGCTCCAAAAGATCAGAAGATCTTTCGGAAGGAATTCCATAGTCTTTTAAGATGCAGGGAGAGGCAACTGAAGACGCCTCTCTTTCCAAAATGGCCAAGTAATTTTCTTCGAATTCAAAACTAAATACTTGTCCTCGCATGCTGAGCAAAACACTAATGTGAGATCACGGTAATTCTGATTGAGAAGTACTTAACAGATGAGATTGTGGGACTTACAATCAACCAGATGAGCTAGATGGTATATATTTTTTATTCCTGTCCCATTGAATTTCAAAACCTGCAAGTTTATGAGTATTTTGAAATGCTGCCCGAACAAATCAACAGTAGCTTTTAAAACTCAAAGTGGCAACAAAAACTTGCCTGCTCGTTGCTTATATTCTCGTATCCAGTGTTTACTTCATTTGCTAAGACCTATAAGAGGGAATAGCCGATTAACAAAAAGGCTAAATCCTATAGTATAACCAGCCATTTACAATTCACAGTAAAAGCATAAGGAAGTTGGCTATCTTCTTGAGCTATATGAAGAAGAGTTAGGTAAAAGATAATTTCTCGAGATTCTCAGTTGCTTTGAGATGGTGAATGGAGGGAGGGAGACAGAGAGAAAGAGAGAGTCAGTCGTATATATGTTCAAAATGAACCTACCTGTGATAGAACCACAATCTGTTCCCCTTTATATCTTGCCAAAGAGTAGCGTGCCTTCGCCAGTAGTTTCAACTAACCAAAGAGAGACAAGTTATCATCTTTGAAGCATAAATAATGCTGTCTTTCCATTACTAGCTGTAATACTAGTAGTAATATGATCTTAAAAAGGTTTGAACAATCAATGACGACTTACCCCTATGCTGTCTTCACATTCCTCGCTGTAAGGGAAAAAATGAACATATTAGCTTGTTATTAGCATTATTAGCAATCTTAGATCAATTATATATTGGTTGAAGGGAAATTATATTACAAAAATATAATGAAACATACTCTATTAATGGTTCTGACAGTGGTGTGAACACCAAACCAGCGACTATCAAATATGAAGGCTGACCTCCTTCAATGTGATATGGAACCTAAAGTTGTACACACCAAATACAATAAGTCACTACTGAAAGATAGAATTGCATTCTCAAGAAGGTATTGCATCATCAGCATCAAGTTTATCACCACATACCAAGTGTACACGTGGAGTTAGAGCTGCCTGAACTTTCATAAAAGTCCCTGCTCTAATAATACCAATCTCTGCTAAATCGCCTGTGAATCTGAACCGGGGAAAACTTTTAAGCAGAAAATTTAAGTAAGCTCTTAACAGATGAAATTGAAAAACTAAGATACGAGGAAAAATTTAAAGATAAGTTCGAAGAAAGAAGGCTATTATATAACACGGACATCCCATGAGTATGTCCACCAAAGAAAAAATAAACAGAACGGTAGAAGGGTGACTGAATATCTAAGAAAGGAATATAAGACGGGAAAAAAAATGGTAGCACAGAGGAATATTCAAGGACAAGCCATGAGTGCAGGGGATATCGCAGCAGAATCTCCTTCATAGATATAGGAGGTTACGTAATATAAAAATAGTACAAGGTTTGTGTTTGCTATAACAAAACCCAGTTGCAGACATCCTACATCATTTTGGCAAGACAGCAAAAAATGTGTAACTTTGGAATGTTCCCCGAATTTAGAAGTTCAGAATAAATACGACTGATAGAATATATATGTCATGGGAAGGAAAAAGATGTTTATAATCAATTTCCACAGAGAACCAAGAACTTTACTTTTGACTAATGAGGTAGCAAAATGCAATGCATTCAGTAGATCGAAAAGGCACTGTCCCTTCACACCCGACATGAACACCATCAAAGCTCACAATCACATCCCCCTGAGAAAGCAAGAAACTGAAAGAATAAGTAGAGTTCTCAGAATATGCATATTTGATAACTCCTCCAAAAAACCAGAGAAAGGGCTGGCAAGCCATTCAATCAAAGCATATACAAGTAAACCAGAGAAAGGGTTGCAAGCCATTCAATCATAGCATATACAAGACTCTCCATCTACCTCAGAGAAGATACCTCTCAAAAGATTGACAACTGAGAAAGGAAACATGCAATGAATTTCTCTGAAGCCCAGGAAAAATGTCTTCAAAAAATAACATTCATCCTAGCAATTGGCAGCCCCTTCCCTCAACTGATCTTCTACTTTCATCAGGATCTTATGCACTAACACAAACACAAAGGAGCTATTCCCAAGTGCTCTCATCCCTTCATACAAAATCCCACTAAGAATATAGATCGATACTATTTTCATACCACTCAACTCACCTTCCCTAACAACTCGTTAGCAGGTTCCATTTTTCAATTTAGTGGTTCCACTCAAGCCCATTCTGTGAGAAATAAACCGCCTTCCCGCTACCAGCCTAAGGCCATCTTCTTATCCCTGACAACTCGTGACAAAGTTGGTAATTCCTTCTCAGCTCCACATTCCACATCATATATCCTGTCAGAGTCTATCCATCCAACAACCCTTTACCTCAATCATATTATAATTTTAAACATCTCTCATTATGCATGATAATTTTTTATAGCTCCTCTAAGTTGTGGACTAACTTTCTTTCCCCTTATATTTGATTTCCACCATTCTTCTCTGATCATATTTCAACCACAGTACTTATTTCTAAAGCAGTTCCATGATAAAGGAACGTTAATAAGAAGCAAGTAATAAATGGTCAAGCCTTCCATCCCGATGACCATATAAATTATATCAAAATTGTCCTGTAAACTCTTGAGTTATAAAAAGTAGCCTACCTCCTTCAGAACATTACTGGCACCAGAGGTACGCTCAACTCTCCGCACAAGAACACCCTGCAAAAACAGACATCATGGGAGATTTTCGAGAGAGAATAATAACCGAACTCATACTAGCAAGATAAAAGCAAGACGCTAGCGGCTAGACAAAAAAATAATAACTGAGAGAGAGGCATCCCTCATTATTATTCAAAGGAATGTAATATTGGAAATGAATTTTCTTTAAGAATTTAACATTGATCAGCTCAACAAGCATTTATGTAGCATGCTGATTGCTACCATTTGACAGAAGTAGACTTGAATTCAAAACTTTGAACAAGTCAACTGTTAAAACTTTTCTGTACTATTTTCTAGCTAGATAAAGAGATGAACCTCAATAGATGGTACTTTTAAGCAGGCATGTAGCGCTGGATTCTCCAATTTTTGCAACAAGACCCCATGGCAAGGGAAACCTGAAAATTGAAGTATAGATAATTATTTGGTATGATTCCATGTCAGATGACAATCTCATGAAAATATTATTATAACTCATCTTATTAGTGTCTATTTAGATGTGGAATGGGATCGTGCACAAGCGGTTAGTGTGTGTTGACGAACAAGTATGAACAGAAATCCAAAGCAATTTGAGGAAATAACACAGTAACAAGAATCAAAGGATAGAATGACTGTAAGAAAATGAGGAACTGTAAGAAAACAAGCGAAGATTTAATAATTAAACACCAATGAGCCCTAGAATCCATAGGCAGCAAATTTGCCGAAAGACGAAGATTATATATTAATAATTCCTGAGATTTTTCCATCAAAAAGGAAAAAGAAAAAGTACTAACAAGTGTAGAGTGGATACTGCTGAAAAATCAATACAAAAATATTTCATCCTGACAGTAGGTTGTATAGAACAAAAGTAAGAAGGTGCCAAGGTTGCATGTATTATGTTATTTATAAAGCCGGAGGACCAGGTTGCGACAGAAAGCACGAGGCCTCCCCAAACTATATGCTCTAATTTAGCCTCTAAGTTTAAAAATCTACAATCTTAGCCCCTAAATTTAAATATCTTCAAATTTTACCCTCTGAATTTAATAATGTTTCTATTTTATCCTCCAAGTTAGAATTTTTATTCTGAAATATAATATAAATTACACATGCGGTGCGTGGGCCCCAATCTCCTAGTACTAATAATAGGTGTTATTACAATTAATTTTTAAGCTAATAACCATATGCCTATAACATGTTTTTGCAAAGCAATCTTGAGCACTACGTATTAGTAGGCATCATCACCATTCAAATAAAACATTTTAAACACATATTTAGTCCACAACCTAATACCAATAAACAGTTCATGAGCATAAAGTACCAAGAATGTATTGATAGAAATAAGAAAAATTCATGTTCAATAATCATTAATCAACACCTTGCCAATCTGGATGTATATAATATGAATAACAATCTATAAAAACAATCTCACCAGTTTACTTTCCATTCCTCTCATAGTCATCCAGAAAATGAGAAACAACTGTAGTTGGAATCACATATCCAATATTTTCAACGTCTTCTGATCTGTACACCTAAAGCAAATGCCTTGTGAAAAGGTGATAAACAAAGAAGAGACGGCATACTAATAGGATAAACAATGCAGAAAGAATTAGATGTCAAATGACTCGTATTAATCTATCACTACTTAGACTGGAACAATGTGTCAAGAGACTTGTAATAATAATAATAATAATAATAATAATAATAATAATAATATTACTACTACTACTACTACTACTACTACTACTACTAATACTACCGCTAACTGCTACTAATATAATTAACACGTATCTGCTTCAACTGATTCGTCAGTTCTTCTCATTATATAAACAAAAGACATTATTTTTTTTTTCTTTTTCCATTGACAACTATTGCAACTGGTCCAACATTAGACTTGACAATCAACCAGTGAAGTTATGTGGAATTAGAATTAAATATAGCCTCTTTTGGTATTTGCTATTCAGGAACTGTGTAAGGCAAGCATAATTATTGGTGAATGAGATTCCCACATAGAGTGGGTATCTCATTCCTTACCTTGGGGTGGTTATTATCTTCTACCGTCTGAAAATGAATAAATGATATAAAATTTGGGCCCATTTACTCTTGACTAAAATTCCTGAACAATGTGTTGAGATACCCCAAACCACGGAGACATGCCAATAATATTACAACCAGGAATCTATTATTCGTAATTCTCTTCTCATTCCTGGTCTTTCATTCACGCTTAACAAACAACGCCTATATGGCAGAGTTAAACACCAAGTAAAGATATGTCAGACTTTGACAAAGGACTATCTGAAATGCCACACCAATGCATTCTCCCTGACCATTGAATGCAGGACCACCGCTATTACCTACAATCTATTTACTATAAGCAGCGGTAATAGGAAAAACAAGACGATACAATTTGATGCACAGTAGCTAAATGAAGCAATTTCTAAAAATTGTTTCACAGAATCATAGTAGACAGACAAATATCATGAAGAACTTCGCCTGTAATTGGTGGAAATATAGTTCTTTAACATGCAGTTTTACCAGGATTTATTGCCACATCAATTTGAATGCCCAGTAACTCAGATGATCCATGAGCATATGATGTCACCTGATAGTACAGAACAAGTAAAAAAAATTAAGTTTGTTGAAAATCTAGGCAAAGTTAAAGCTTTCATAATATTTTGTGGCAAAACATTGATGATTTATGTATTTGGTCATTGCCAACAAAAGATAAACGGAGTAAGACATCAATGTGCCCACAATGTCGCCTTTCTAGTTTTGATTGTATCACTGTGGAAATGCTGGATGGTATTGGATGAAAATCACTCATTCAAAGAGTTGCTGGTTGAGAAATAATGCATATCACAATAATGCAAAATTGCATTCTTGCACTTTGTACATTTGAATGCTTTCAGCTTAAAAAAAAATCAGCAACAACAAATTTTGGAGCATTTGCCGACTGGGTAAATAAGTTAGTTGCACTAAACTGAATAAGTAATAGTATCACACATACTACATTTAATATGGGCAGCTCTCAAAACATACTTCATTATAGTTGATAGGTTATCATAATATCAGGCTATAGCATTCTTCTAGTCAGAAAGCGGGGTACAGGACATAAATTGGGATACATTATTGCAGAATCTAACCAATGATATAGAGGTTCTACAAAAGTACTCTATAATGAGGAAAAATCATTCACCAATTGACTCTTCAATTTCAAACAAAATTAAGTAGAAGAGAGGTTTTCCGAAGATCTGTTTTCGGCATACAAGAGGCTTCTAGAAAGTATCGAATTTGACTTGCTAAATATCCTCATTTATCAATTGAGCATCACAAATTGGCATCGCCAAGTAGCAATCAGTAATCACCCGTTCATTAAAACGTTGAACATGAAATGTAAATTTATAGCATGGAGTACATACAAAAATGAGAACAATATAACATCACCTTGAGGGCTACTGGCCCACTAGTCACACATAGGCATCAAAGTGTTCGTCTTCATGTCAATAATTAACTAAAAGTCACATAGGTTGGCAATCTATGAGATAAAGAAACAAACCTCTATTCGTGATACAACTCCCTTACTGAAATGGTGTCTCCTCCAAGAGGATATCCTACAACAGTAACTGAATCCTGCAGTTGTGAAGGGGGAAAACAATTTAATAGATGTAACCAGCTATCATGTTCATAGCTCTGGAAACTAATCGTTAGGATCTTCATTAAGCATCCCATGTTTACAAATTTCAACAAAAAAAAAAGTAGCAGCAAACTTTGGCAGTATTAGAAGGGAGGAAAAAAACTGAAGCTGGAAATACAAAATAATCACCAGAGCAAATACTTGTAAAAAAAGAAAATAATCGTCAGAGCAAATAGCAAGCAGGAACTGAAGAGGGTAATAAAACATATAGAACACTTTAGTCAAGGAATCTGGACAAGCATATAGAACACTTTAAAACACTCTTTATAAAAACATATAGTACACTACTACACTTTAATCAGACCTATTTAGAAGCGTACCAACAGCCTGTTAGAGGCCACTTAATGATACTATTATATACAGATAATCACATGAAATATTTAATTAAGCCCTCAAGAAGTTCATTATATCACAAGGTTGCACTTTGACAAGCATAAATATTTTTTCATTCCCTCCCTCAAATTTTGGCCCCATTTGTGTTATACCATGTTAGCACAAATGAAGGACCTAATCTTTAATATGACGGACGTTCATTTTTAGTTGAATATAAATTCATGACCTCAGCTGGTACAGATTATGTTCAACCGTATTTTGAATAATCCATGCTAAGCAAATCACATGGATGAGACCCATTTGATAACATTACTTTTTAAAAAATAAAAATTAATCCAACCTTTGCTACCTGCTTTCACATCTATATTATATTTTTCTAGACAGACAGATCAGACAAGTGTAGTTCAGTGAAGACCTAGTGAGTGAGGAGGTTCACTATAGGGTTCAAACAAACTTATACTAGGTGAAATGGCTTGAGTCATGGGAGAAGTGTTTCCCAGCCAGAAAATTATAGTATCTGTCTTTCAGATAATATAGACTAGCTCACTGACTGGATGTACTAAATTTCTTCAAATGTTATCATGTTTGCTGGTGGTAAATCAAACTTCCATTATGGGGGAAGCAATAAAATATAAAAGCACAAAATGAAAATCTATACAATGAGAACAAAAAATCTAAACTAGTATTCTTTTGAGGGAGAATATGTTGAGGAGGGTGGGGGGTGTGGGGGAGAGAACACCTGCAGATGAGGCAAGTGCCCAAAATGGAGAGGCTTGGCCCCTTTCCAGAATTCTTTGCTTAAAGCAAGGCTATGTCACATTCCACGCCTTTAGCTATAACCTGTACATGGGATCACTGAATATAAAGTAAGCTGAAACATCTAAAATGCTCTAACACATAATCCAAGAACAAATTGAACATTTTCAACAAGTCTAAAAAGCTGGCGTCGGAACCACCTTGTTATATGTATTATCAATTAAAAATAAATAACAGCTGCAAAGCATACTAAAACTATAAACGCAGTTGCCTGAGTAGATATTAACTAATAAGAATATCAGTTGGAATTGAACCAACATACAACGGACATCGACATTTTTTATGAAGAGTAATTGTATAAACAAGAATAAAAATAATTTCGCGATCTAGGAAAAAGTAGAATAATTAGAATAGAAGAAATAAAAGAAAAATGTCTAGCATTTGCATCAGTATGTTTCTCTGAAAGATGACGTTACCCCAACGCAAATAAAAATGGTAAATAGTTTGTACATAGCTTTATTTTTATAATTTAATAAATCTAAATCACTATTTCGCTAACAAATACCTGACAGATTATCCATTCCTTCCATTACCGCTAAAGGCTGATCATGCCAACTTACCAAATTTAAATGCTCAGACCATCTTGACCACACATTAGTGATTATTATTATTACCAATGAAGATAGTCGAGATACATAATTTTAAAGCACACTTCCTTGTATATGAATGATACCTTAGCCACATACTTGGTATCATCTCCCCTTCTCTTCACTTTGACCTGCAGCCAAATAAGAAGGGCAGCACAATTGAGCAGTAGCACACCTCGCAATTTCAGGATTAATAAGCTTGAAATATTAGATTGTTCAGAATATATTGCTCCTTTAAGTTATATGTATAGCTAGAATTAGAGATTATCTACTCTATTATGGATAGATACGGAAAATCTAGACTGTATAGGTATTTAAAAGCATATGATGGTATTCTACTGAAACTTGATAAGAATCTGGTATAGCACTTGGGTTAATGTGCGTGTTAAATTTCTTTAACAAAACTTGCTGAAATAGATAAGTTCTACAGAGATTATCCCAAAGACTATAGCATGGAAAAACGACATAGAGTGGCAGCACTGCAGTGTAAAAGCAAGTTAAATAGATTTGGTTGCATGGCCATCACTATAAGCAGCAAAGGAAAGCAAAGAATGGATATGTTCTATGGAGCTCATTGCAAGGATCGCAGCAGGGAAAAAACCACAAATAGTAGCAGTAGTGGAGGACAATGCAGTGCTATGTTAAAAGCAAGTTAAATAGATTTGGTCACATAACAATAACTATAAGCAGTAACGGAAAGCATAGGATGGTAGTGATGGGCCCATTTTATTCAACGCCGGGAGAGACGAGTCATAAACAAAAACATATAAGTAAGGATTTGAGCCAAGCGAATTACGGCTGCCCCATTCAATGTCAAGCTTAAATTGAAGACCTTTTAGTGCTCTTTTCATTGTGAAAAAGTCCACTTATAAATCACTACCCCTTTTGACAAGGAAAATAAGGATACATCATCATAGTCATGACCATTTTTTTCCTATCACTAGTCTTGTCAACTATTAATCTCCTCAATGCAGCAATAGCTTGTGTTCGGCATTCAACTCCTTATGCAACTAAGAAATCATGAACTGAAATATCAGATTAATGATTCCTTTTAAATCACTATAACCAAGTGATCAATGTAACTGGAACTATAAAGTGTACTGTGTACCTGAGTATTGTGTTCAACACAATGCGCATTTGTTAAAAGCTTCCCATCTCCAATCATGAAAGCACTGCATGAAGAAATACAAACATAAGCACCGATAAATAATAAGTGTGGAAAATAACAATACTAAAATAGAAAAACTGAGGGTCTTTGCTTCATCAAACTTTGCCTAACAAGTAACACCCACCAAAACAATTTTTTTTTTTAAAAATCCTAACAATTTCCAAGAACAGTGAATAGGTAGAAGAAATCAAAACATGCCTTCCAGTACTTGTATATTGTCTTTGTTTTTGCCAAGGAAGGGAGTAATCAGGTGCAGTATGCGTACAGTAAACCTAGAGAAATTAGAAAAACAAAAAGAATGAAAACAAACTGAAGATACATGTAAAAAGGTTTACAAATAGATTCTGCATATATTTACACGCTTAAGAATGTTATATGGCCTAATGAATATCAAATAGACGAACTTTAATGTGCACAAGCCATAAAGAGGGAGTCCAGATCAACATTAGTCGTTGCATGCAAATACATTATATAACTATTTAGTATTCCTGATTGCCTCAAGAACAAAGTTTGCGTCACCTTTTATTATTTTCCACTTCTATATGTTGCGTGTTATACAGAAGTTACACCAGGAAAGATAAATCTCACAAACAAGTAGAAATTGATTATGTATACATCTCAGATTTACAAGCTAGAAACACAACTTGTAACGGAAGTAGTAAGATTAATAGTTTGATTAAATTAGTTCAAGATCTTCACTCAGCCTTCAGTAAATCACACAACTCCTCGATCAAAATAAAGAGCAGCTCCGTAAGGACAACTGTTAGAGAGTCAACTGACATAGAAAGAAGAAGACAGTTCAGAGGGTTAGCAAGAGCACCACAATTTAGTCTACAAATATAATAAATGAAGCTCTGATATGCATTCAACCACTCCCAGTATAAATATGTAAAAGCAACTTTAGAAAGAGTTGGGGAACAGATGTTATCCAGCTCCATAATGCCTACAATAATTCAGTTTGGAACTTAAAAGTGAGATCAACAAGAGAACAAAATAAACAACAAGATATCTTTACCTTTACAACAGCATTAAGAAATGCCGCATCTTGAAGATTACCTGTTTCAACCTGTGTAAAACAGCGGTACATCTTAGATAAAAGTCAATTAATAGAGTTAGCAGACTTCAAATGGAAACATATTAAAGAAAAGGAATTTAAAATTTAATTAAGTGGATAATAACTTCCAAAAACAAATTTCAAGATTAAAGTGACCTTGTGCATCATATTGCATCAATTAAGTGCATCTTAATACCTGCTGCACCTTTGAGTCAATTCTAAATCCCGTGCTGCCTTTTTTTCTGTGCACCAAATGACTTAGAAGTTGTTGACTGAGATAGACCTGTGTTACTTCTACCACAATGGTCATCTGCATTTGAGTAGGGCCTTTCATCTTTTGATCTTCCATGAAAGCTCTGAGAAACAGTTTCTTTCTCGGAAACAAAGAAAGAAAAAAAATGATCAAGTCGGCTTAGCTTAAGATTAAAGTTGAAGAAAACAAAAATGGATAAAAAATAAATTTTAGACTAGTTGTTCAAGTGGAACCCAAAATAGGTGGTAGAGAGTTAGACTTCTCATTGTCCTAGAAAACCCAGGTGTTCCCGTGTACATTAAACTTTATCTCTACCAACTTTATAATAGGAAAACAAGAGCAAGCCCATAAACGAATTACAAGCTCTATCCTAGAGTTTAGGATAACATTTAGCTTTAGCAAGAGCTTGTTTCGGGGAATAATAAATAATAAAATAAATCAAAATCCAACCTACAGTAGCTACATCATAGCTTACATGAGTTAAAATGTACGTCATTTTAGCTCAATACAGTACAGCATTAACATCTTACTCACAAAACAATACCCCAATAATCCAATAATGAACCACTATTGTACAAGAAAATGTTACAAGATTCTCAATACAACTTAAAATTAAGACTCCCGGCGTATAAATAAACATATAAACAAACATTAAAAGCATAAAGCAAATCGATAGAACTATACATATATATAAAGATTAGGGCTTTTATACCTCTGTAGAAGATTTTCGAGGTAATGGTGAAATGGGTTTATTAGGATTATTTCTCTTGGAATTTTTTTGATTGATGGATTTGGAAATGATTGAAGGAGCTGACTTTTTGTGCATGGAGAAAAGGCGTTGGGAGGAGAGAGAATTAGGTGAAGTACCAGTGGAGGTGAAGAGACTGAACCAGCAATTTGCGGCGGCAACGTTAGCCATTCAGGAGCAGCTAAAGAGAGTGAGGGGTTTTAGTTACAGAAGCTCCGAGCTCTGGACTTTTGGAGGGGTACGGTACGGAGAACTAGTTTACCTTATCGTTTGATTTTCAATTCTAAAAGATTAGTAGATTCCAACTTGATTACTCCCCTCCCTTACTTGGCGCGACCGGAAAATGAACCAATCGGTGTTGGTTTCATTTATACTCGCTCAATTAAAATTAAAATATAAATAATTTAAATATAGATAAATTTTAAAATTCAATATTCACTTAAAAAAAATTAATTATTTGAATTTGATTTGAGATCGTGCTTAATGCTTAACTCAGTAATTAAACGAGTCTCGATTAAATTTTATTTTAAACTCTATAAATTTTATGAATAAACTCTAAACAATTCAATACTCAGTCAACTAGATTCATTTATACTCCACAATTTTTAGTCTCGCACGATCGAAATAATCAACCACTTTTTTTTTCTTTTTTCTTTTTTATTAATTAAGAATCGACCACTTTACTTGGCAAAAAATAAAAAGTAAAGAGAACCACATCGATTCAAGCAAGTATTATGTTAATGGACTTGGATCTTTAATAAATTGCATAAAGTTTAACAACTTTTATTACTGATTTAGTTGCCAAGTAAAGTTCAAGTTTACTAAGAACTCGAATAATATTTTAATATCCACACTTATTTATATAATATTATAAGACAGTGTATATATTACAATTACCATCGTGATGTGAGAGTATATTCATATATAAATTTAATAAAAAAAAGTTTAAAAAGTATTTAATCTGATTACAAATGTAACCGAGTGAGAGCGAATATATTTTATATCGGCGTAATGACAAAATATATTCTAAATACATTGCGGACAATAACTATTCGTTAATGCATGATACTTACCCAAAAAAAGTTTTAAAGTATGTAGTCTTTTTTTTTTTTTTGCAATTTATTCTAATATTTTCCTTAAGTTTTTGGTCATGAATTTCAATTACCTTTTTTTAGGGTAAAAGTAATATTATATTGGTTAAAATAATATATTCGTCACAAGTTCGCTGCATAACAAAGTTAATTTTTTTATTTTTTTTTATTTTTATCAAGTCCTTCGTGACTCAATGATAAAACAACTACTCATAAGACTTTGGATGCATGAGTCCTCCATCGCGAAACTCTCTTAAGAGGTAAGATTGAAATGTAATAGTTTTTTATTTTATTTTTTATAAAAAAACATGAAATTTGATCACCGGTCCTAATAAGTCATAATATTTAAATATTATATTTATTTTAATTATTAAAAAATAAAATAAAATATTAAAATTCATATTATATTTTATTTTTTTAATAATTAAAATAAATATAATATTTAATATTATATTTAAATATTGTGTCTTGTTACAAAAGAAAACCCGTACGTATTTAAAACCGACACTGCTTTGCTTTTGGATCCGCCAGGCAAGCTTAACCTCCTTATCCATAAATACAACAGCTCAGATGAATTCTTGACCCTTTGACTTCATCTGCCCTAATTTTCCCGCCATTAACAGTTTTCGGTTTAATTTCTTCAGATCGAGAGCGATATTCTTACAATCTACAATGGGTTCTTTAACATTTATCGTTTCTACTGCAAATGCCCCAAACAAAGATTCTCTCTTTTATTCAAAGATCAACAGTAGTAGTACCTTTACATTTGGTATACGAACCCTTCATTTTCAGGTCTCTTCCAGACCCAGATTCCCTATAAATGGCCAGTTTCTTTGTCTATCCACTCCAAAGCCTCGCTCTCACTCAAATCCCCAAATTGATGGAGAAGAAGAGGACCCAGAAGAGTATGTTCAAAACCTTAGGGTTCCAGACCATTGGTTAAATCCTTCCAAAGCATTGGAGGTACTAATTTATTTTTTTATAGCTCAAGTTCCATATTATACTTATCACCCTGTATTGATTGGCCATGTTAATATTTATTTGTTAATTACTTATATATATATATATATATATATATATATATATATATATATATATATATATATATATATATATTTCGGGGGTTGGGGAAGTAAATATTTTATTAGAAGGGAATTGAACTTCACGTGAATCAAACACACAACCTTCTGATCTGCATTCAGACGTGGTACGAGCCTACGAATCCTTCTGGATGTTTGTGGGTTTTGCTTAAACATGTTCTGCTTTAATTGGTGTTTGTCTAATAGTTGATATTGATTATGGTCAATATTGGTAAAGTTATATTTAGTGTAGACCTTGAATAAATCTGAGACTTTGCTAGCTTTATTGAATTATTTTGTGGTTATGGTTAAGGCAGCTTTGTAGAGGAACACATGAATAAAAATTGTATAAGGAGGATATTTGCTGAAATCTAAAGCATCCTAGGTTGTCACTCCGACTTGACTATGTAGTGTAATGGAGATTTCGAAACGGCTCCATAATGCAGTACTGGACTTTTCTGCACCATATGGGATGTGAAATTTGGGTTAGGATGATATAATGAACCATGAATTTGGATAACATGACATCTTTTAAAAGAGGATAGATGCAGATTCTGGTGAGTGCTCGACTTCACTATGTAGTGTAATGGAGATTTCGAAACGGCTTCATAATGCAGTACTGGACTTTTCTGCACCATATGGGATGTGAAAAAATGGGTTAGGATGATATAATGAACCATGAATTTGGATAACATGACATCTTTTAAAAGAGGATAGATGCAGATTCTGGTGAGTGCTCAATTGAAGTTAATTGTAAGCTACATTGCTTTTATAACTCATAGATTTTCTAGCATAATAACTGAGAGCTGATTTGAACTTTGAATTTGTTGGATCCAGTAACAAAATCATATCTTATCAACTTCTATCCAACTAACTCTTTTCTTTTGTGCAACCAACATTATGAAGTTGAGGCAATTTGATAATTGGCTCAACTTCAAAATGGCTATAATATATTTTCTCCATCTAAAATATAAGATCATTGTCAATTTAAGATATTTTCAAATTCAAAATTGACATGGATTGCCTTAATTTTAATCAAATGATGAATATTGTAAATTATATAAAAACTAATACTCATTAGGGGTATAAATGGATTTATTCAGATACGAATACAGTAATGTCCATATCCGGAAAATTAATATCCTATCCGTATCCTGTATTTGACGAATTTTAAAATAAATATCCGTATTCGATATTCGAAATTATATCCGAACACGGATAATATCCGTTTTCAAGAAAAAGCCAAAGCAAAGAAATTGAGAAATTAAGAATCGAAAAGCCCAACCCAAATAAATCTTAGAAGGTAGAGACGAACAAAGAAGACAGAAAACTCAGAAACAACGTTGACTCAATATTTTTATGATAAAAAACTAAGGTTTTGACGATTTTTAGAGGGAGAAAAGAGAGATGAAAGATGAACTGGTATAGGAGAGAGAAAGTGAAAAGAAACTGGTATAGGAGAGAGAAAGTGAAAAGAAAGATGAAATGGTTAGTGGGTGACTATGATGGTGAGACTAATTGAATATTTTTGTGATCCACAAGCTATTAGTATATGAAAAATTCTAAACTTACCTGGAAATATTACTTGCTAATCTTACCCGCAAAAAAAATGAAAAAGTATGGCCGACTTCATTTGTATTTTACAAATGAGGTGGGGTCATACTCTTTTGTCTTTTATAAAGGTAAGACTTGTGAGTAATTTTTCCGGATAAGTGTAGAATCACCCTTAGTATATTGCTTTACATTACAATATCAGCAGGAGTGTGTCTTGAGCCAAGTGCCAACATGTGTCTTGTGCAACATTGTGACTACTATGTTATAAATTATATTAAAAGATTAATTACATCATTTTATCAGTTTCAATGTTTTTAACCTTTTTCATCAATTATATATAGTGTTATAATGAATTCGAATTAAAATACACATGAATATCTGGATATTTACGGTCGAATGTTAAACGAATACGAATATCTTTATATTTGTATTCCTATTCATTTATTTGCGGATATCATATATCCAAATACAGATATATCCGCTTTATTTTGAATACGAATAATCTCCGCTTTGTTTCGAATATAGATACGAACAGATACGAATTTTCTGGTTATTATTTACAGTCCTAATATTCATTGTAAGATTTATTGTTTCATAATTTTTAATGAATTTTCTCAATTTTGTGTTTGAAAATGTCTTAAATTGACTTTATCTTATAGTTTGGAACTAAGAGAGTACATAGAAGCAAGAACACTTTTAATACTTCTGCCTTGTGGAAAAATAAATGACCAACAAGAGTATTTGTGTGCGTGTGGGTGTGGGTGGGTGTTTGTACTCTATAAATGAGGTATGCTCAATCTGTTTCAGCATCACTGCAGGAATCAGAATGGCTAAGAGTAACGCTGCACAAATGGTTGGATGACGAGTACTGTCCAGAGGCAACTAATGTGGAAATTAGCAAGGTTGCCGCCCTCTCTTATTACGAATCTTTGGTGGAGAAAGAAACCGACTTGGGTGAGATTTTGTTAAAGATGGTCATAAAATTGGAACGCATCTCCTTTCAAGAAAGCTTTCACGGGGCATTCTCATCGGCAAATGCCGCAGTGAATCTTATTGTCCAACGTATAGAGCAGGACTGATTGCTTGGCCATGTATAAGGTTCGACTTAATCTGTCCAATATTGAAGCATAATTGTTTTGGTTGCTGGTTACTTTTTTATTTTAAATATTTATTTATTAGCTTTAGTTGTGCATGCTGACATGAAAATTGAGGTAGTTAGTAAACCGGAATCTCGTGGAAAGGCCTAAAGCTTGGAACTTGTGAATTTGCAAATGTTGTTCACTGCAGTTGGAAGTGAAGAAAACAACTCGTGAAATTAGCAAATGCCGCAGTCATAGTATAAGAAAGTAGGCTTAAATATATTTTACACCCCTAAACTATTATTTTTTTCTACTTCGGGGATCAAACTCTCAGTTTTTTTCACTTTGGTTCAATTTCATTGAAATGCCACGGTGCTTTAAATTTACTTTCTTCCTATTTTGGAAACGAGCTTATAACCACAGTTATCACTACTAGGTACACGCCACTACGCCAGGATAAGAGTAAATAAATGTTTAGTCTGTATTGTTATATATCTACACACACTCCTTTCATTCTTCCTTTCTTCACTTCAGTGTTGCAAGTGGTGGGACCCTTTTTATTCTTGTGAAATTTACAAGCTATAAAAAAAATAGTACCGTACTAACAGTGGAGTAAAAAAATTCCCCATTAGCAAGTTTTGTCATTTTTATTAATATTAAGTTATAATTAACAATTTAATAAGAGTCGTGAAATATATATATATATATATATATATATATATATATATATATATATATATATATATATATAAATATAAACACGACCCTATTTTTTTTTTTAAAAAGCGGAGGGATATTATACCTATGGCAAGCAATGACATGAAATTGAAATTGAAATTGAAAGGAGACGTGACAAAAAGGGAAAAATTAAAAATTAATAAGTTGACAGGAGGAAAAGTTTGAGTGTGTCCGTGTCCCGCCCTTGGAATTTTATTGCAATTTGCAGGGGAGATAGTAGTAATAAGAAAGTGAAAGGACACAAGAAACTTATTATGAACGGTGAAGGATAATGGAGGTACGTGCAAAAATTAGTGGCTCATTTCCAATATTGTCACTGCCACAAATTTTGTGGAGGCTTCCCTTTTCAGCAAGGGCTATTTTGTACTTTATTAGTAGTGTTTTCTGTTAAATATCTTAATGTCATATGATTATTTCAATTAAAATCATATAGATTCATATCAAATAAGTCTATACTTATAACTTTTAAATATTGCTATCATTCATATAATTAAAAATATATATATAGCATAGATTTTAATATAAAACACACTCTTTTAACGTTGTGAATGATAATAGTATTTGAAAGTTGTAAGTATAGATTTATCCATTCATATTACTCCTTTTGTGTTAAATAAATATACATTTTAAAATCAATATATAAAATCTTGAGAATCTGGTTGATAACATTGGCAAGAATCCAACCCCCTGGTGGGTATTGGGATTCGATTCCTCTTTCCCTTGCCCCTCTCCCATAAATTATAATAGAATATGATAGCATGCTATAATATTATTTAATTTTTATTTTGTAAAATCTTAAAATTTAAAATTAAATACGAAATTAAATAATTTTAACACGCAATTATAACAATCGGAAATTAATTATAAATTATTATTGATAAACACATGTTGCTTTTGAAATTTAAATAATAGTAATTTTAAAATTTCACAAATCAATGTTAGAAGTAAAATATATGTTTAATTTTAAAACGAAAAGAATATTTTAAATGGCGACGGTAAGTTTTAGCAGTAAAATTTAATGGATGATACTGTAGCATTGAGTGGTTCGGCTTCCTACCTCGGTACTCCGAAAGTTGGGAAAGTTGAAAATGTTATTAGAGGTGTTTAGTCCGAGTAGTACTTACAATAATTATAAAATCGGGGGATCAAGATTTGATATGTCAAAAAAAAAATGTAAATATATTTAAATTTTAGTCTAAATTAATAAAATAAATTATTATTTTTTTGTAAAACCTGGTGAATATGCACGTGCACTGATCAGAATACTCACATGGCATTAATAATTGTCACATGCTTTTCACGGTCACTCTCCTAAGTCCTACCTGACCCCCGGCCGTATGTGGTGTGATCATCTCACGGCCCACATACAATAAGACTCCCTCCATTCATAAACACTATCTTAATATGAATTTTAAAGTTAAATTAATTAATTTTAAAATAAAAATATATTTAATTTTATTTAACGTATAAGTCAAGAAATTATAATCATAAAAAATTATATTTAATTTATTATAATATTTAATTTTTAGAAATTCAAAAACATAAATAAATTTACTTAATTATCAATTTTAAAGTTAATTTTATTGATTAAAAAAATTAAATTAGGTCAATTTTTACGAGACGGAAGCAGTACTCACTAATAATTACCATCACATTTTGTAATCTCTTATATGCTAATGAACCAATTTTTGTATGCTTTATCATTACCAAAAAAAAGATCCCTATTTTTTATGTATAATGTGTGAACAGAGGAAGATAATTACATTTGCTATGATTTGTTTTTGTTTTTTGTTTATTTATAATTCTTGCTATATATTTCAAGATTTCAATCATTTTTATTGGTTTCTTGTGATATTTATAAAATTCTGAAAATACGTTTAGATTTGCTTAATTAAAATTATTGAAAGAAGATAAATGACTTCAAATTTGAATAGTGTTTAAATTTGGTTACTTCGTAACACTTTTGCATTGAAAAATACAATCAAATAATTTAATTATAAGAATTATACAAAAAACTCTCATCTAACTTTTTTAGATTTTGTCAAATGTAAGCATATGGATCAAGTAAGCTAATCCAAACATTTAAATTTTGATATTTTTGATACTAAAAGGCAATAATCAAATTCTAAAAATAAATTGAAAGGTCGAAAGATAAATATGCTCTCAAGAGTAATTATTCAGTAGTCTTATCAGGAAACTGTCACCTAGTGTCTCAGGTCAATAACATCTTCTCATTTTAATAAGTTTAGAGCTATAAATAATTAAAATCACTAAAATAAAGAAATGCTGAGACATTACGTGACAGTGTCTCAAAATTACTAAATAATTTTTTCTCGAGTCTCACCATTGAACATTTGTGGATGACAATTAATGGTACAGTTTACAACCTTGTTAGCCTATGCAATATAAACGCACATATCATAATTATAGAGAGGCTAGGGGATGGACGGCATTCCACTTTTCCTAACAAATTATTTAAATCTCCGTTTGTTTTAAGTAAAATATATTTAAAAAAAATCTCTTTCTTTATTTTAGAAAAATAAGTTACAGATTTGAGATCCGTAACTCATTTTTCGAAAATTTTGTTCAACTTTATCTGTCAATAATAAATTTTACTTTTTATTCTCTTTATTTTTTTTTTGTCACTCTTTAGCAAACTGATTCATTTTTATTAATTTTTGCAATTAATTCAATTATTTTTTTCATATATATATATATATTATTCGTCTTTAAGCTCTCAAATTTGATAATATTTTTCTCCTTCTCCTGTTTTGTCTATTTTTTTTTCTCTTTAGAAGAAATTATAAATATTACAATGTGGCGTATGTTGGAAAGAAAAAGTAACCAAAAAATAAATATTTAATTAATTGAAGTAGAGAAGATGATGATCTTTTTCTTCACATTTTCAATTTAGTAATCATTCAAGGGAAAATAATTCATTTTCAATGAAAACATGGTCCGGCAAAAGTTTTCCGTAAAACAAATTGAGCCCAAGTGTGTAATGTTTTTATCCACAAAAATACGTACTCAAATATTGAAATAAAATTGAACCTCATGGTAAACAATTAGTTAATATTATACTCTATTTGTTTTAAAATATAGAATTATTATTAATTTTTTAAACTTGAGTTAAAATATTTTTAAATTAAAAATTAACATAATTTTTTTAAAAATTTTAACTAATAAAATAATAAAAAAATTAAATTATCTAAAAATATTATTTATTATAAAATTTATTACTATATTTTATAATATTTAATACAAGGATATGAGGATGAAGTCAGGACGTAAGATTAGATTAAGAGACGGGGTGGTACCCGTACCTAACAAGGTAGCTGAAATTTCGTTCGATCTTATTAGTTGGCGAATGTACGGTCATTAGTTAACTCACGTGTTCCCCCTTTTATATTCTTGTTTTTTTTATTTTTATATTATTTATTCTCTCTCTTTCTGATTGATTATTTCTCTCTAAAACTTTCTAGCTACCAACTTCAATAATTATTATAAATACATCCTCCTGTTTTTTAAATTATAAAATTAATATTAATTTTTTAAAATTTAATTTAAATATTTTTAAAAATAAAATTAACATAAATTTATTTAAGTTATATTAATACAATTAAAAATTATTTAAAAAATATTATTAGTTACGAGATTTATATTTTTTAAAATTAAAATAAATTATGTTTATTTAAAAAAAATTTAAAAAAATTAATATTAATCTTATAATTCAGAACGAATAATATATATATATATATATATATATATTATATTATGGTGTCCATAAAAACATGTAAAGAAAAAACAAAAAGATATAGTTCATAGGCGGCCCGGCAACATTTGGATTTTAGGTAGTAGTTTACAAACAAATTTAAAAAAGGATGATAAAAGAGTTTTATAAAAATTAGTTTACAAAATAATATGGTAAAATATAATTAATTTTTAATCTATCATATACATGAATGAATTTAATAATAATAATAATCAATAACAGTCAAATCCATAATTTCGTAATATAATTTTTATAAGATTTTTTTGTCATCAAAATTCTATCTCTTGGTACTTTGATATTATATTATGGAGAATATGAGGGTACACAGTTTTATAATTTTTTAATTTATACAGTTTGTCAAAACTACGTCGGTTTGATATAGATAAGAGACCATCAATACTAATAAATTAAAAATAACATATCAAAACGACATAATTTTAACAAATTATATAAATTAAAAAATTATACACTTACAGCGCACCTCCAATTTTTTCCTTATATTATTAGGATCGAGTTGGGAGAGTAAAATTAAACCGTACTATTCAGCACGAGACAGTTGAATTATTACTCCTGTTATAATTGCACTATCACCAATTTCATTTCATAGCCATCAGCTGATTGTGCTATTATACTCCTATTCCTATATATATATATATAAGGAACTTCAGCTATACACCATGGCTTTGAGCAATCTCTCTCTCTTTTCATTTTTCTCTCTCACACACACAAACACACAAACGCACACTGAGAGTGAAGAATAAAAACACATACATACATATATATTTATAGTACGTACGTATATAGATGGGGTACTTTAAGAACAAACTGCTAGTTTGCGCAACATTAGAATGCGAAAGCATACAAGAAATGGTAGCATCAATGGAGAAAGCAAAGGAAGAAGGAGCAGATCTTGTGGAACTTTGCATTCATTCTTTGCATTTCTCTCACATTTCTGAGCTTCAACTTCTCTTAAAACATAGACCTCTTCCTGCAATTGTCTCTTTCAGGTATATATACAAATATATATGTAAATATATTATGTTCTCTTCCCTTCATAATTCTATTTAATATACTTATGTCTTTCTAATTTTCATACAAATTTGGTGACACCCATCCCCTAAAAATTTAGAAAGTATAAAAAGGGTTGGTGGATTTTTTTTTTAGTAAATTTATTTACAGTTACCACCTTTCGTGTATACATTTATCATACGCGCGATACCTTTTCGAGTCCCTTTTTTCATGGTAAAATGTGTACCAGCTGCATCGACACAACTCATTTTATCATATTATTATTAATTCGACACGTCTATATATATAATAATTAAATATTATATCAAATATTACATTTATTTATATTATTAAAAAATAAGACATGAATTTTAATATTATGTCTTATTTTTTAATAATGTAGATTGATGTAATATTTGATATAGTGTTTAGTTGTTTCGAATCTAGTTAATATGAAATGAATTTTATAATAAGTGAGCATTTTTAAACTAATAAATTATTAACACGCAAATTGAAAATTATTTTTTTTATTTACGTATCAACACTATATTAATTTAATAATAAATTTATCATAAAATTCACTTTATAACGACTTGGTTGTTTCATTCAAGATGGAAAAAGAATCTATAAAAGTCTGTTGACTCACTCGATATTGATTTGTCAGAATTTGATGCATGCTTGTTTTGTTGGACAGTAACTAGTACCAAGATTGTTAATTATTTTTGTTATATTTTATGTTATCCTAGCTTAATCATTTGTTTCTTGACTATTAATTAAATTCAAGGTAGTTGGCGTTCTTTAATTAGCATCAGGCAATTCCTCCATTTATTTAATTAAAACTTGATGCATGAACCTTTTTCTTTGTTTATGAGTATGAGTATATATGTACGTGTATAGTAATCTGTCAATGAACCAGCCGATCAGAAGCATTATTGGACCATTATTAAAATTTATTATATATCCAACATTTATATATATATATATATGTGTGTGTGTGTGTGTGTGTGAGAGAGAGAGAGAGAGAGAGAGAGGTAGCTAGCACACAAGAAGAATAGGTAGGTAAACGACCCTAATCAATGAAGGCCATGCCACACAACCAACAAAGACGTCTAGCGTGGAGCTAAGCCAAGAGTTTCTCGACCAATTTGTCGTATTCATATTTTATATTTTTTGTCTTTATTAAAATTATTTATATGCCTCCAAATTTGTATACTAATGATTAATAATATATATATAATTCCAAATTTCATGTGGTTGCATAGCCTGCTGTATGTCCCTCGATTGACGGTGTGTCGGTGTCCATGGTTTGTTAGACATGAAACTATCAAATTATTGGATTCACCTGTATACATTATTATTGTTTGGACAATGATTATTTATTCATTTCTAATATAATATTCTTTTTGTTCTACAATAATCATTAATATATATATATATATAGGAAAATTTTCAAAAGCGAATTAAAGACGAACCGTCGTCTTTGGTATTTATGACGACGGTTCGACCCGTCGTCATAGAGTGCATGGCTATGACGACGGGTTGAACCGTCGCCATAGATACCAAAGACGACAGTTCGTCTTTGATTCGCTTTTTAAGGTTCGCTGGAGAAGGGAACTATATATATATATATATATATATATATATATATATATATATATATATATATATATATATATATATATATAACTAACAACCGGTTGCCGAGAACAACCAAAATTATCCCTATCGCAAGTAGTAGAGATAGGACTAATTTACGAGTAAATTGGTCTGTCGCAAGAAAAGTAGCGACATGTAATTATTATAGTCAAATTATCTCCTGTAATTGATTGTTGCAATAATACTCTAACAACCGATTGTCATGAATGAACTCTCTCTATATATAAATATAAGTTGAGTTCCATACGAAAGACTAAAAGTGAAAAGATAAGAAAATAATTAGTATAAAAAAAAATACTCCATAATAAATTAAATAACTACAGATAGAATATATTTTATTTTTTAAATTTAAACAAATATGGTAAAATATGCATGCAGTGCATTGAGCATTTACTCTCCATTACTTTAGTCTGTTGTCGTCTAAAATCTAAACAAAGTTAAATAAATAAATAAAGAATAAAAAAGAGACGGAGAAAATAACTTTGTAATATGAAAATTTGATTTATATTTCTGTGTCAGGTCTAATTTGCCGAGCATATCAAATAAAAGAGACCCGAAGAAGACATGTTTGCAAGTTCTGAGACTCGCCATTGAATTAGATATCGAATTCGTTGAAATTGAGGTCGAGGTTAGTAAGTCATCTTCATCATCATCCCCCTCCCAATCCCCCTCCCACCCCATTTATTATACTCGTACCACCCATGTATTTTCTCTCTCGTAGCGTAACTGTTAGAAATTACACTGTCAATTGCATTCTGTACAAGTTTCCTTGAAAAATTCTGTGTTTTTGGTTACATCGTTCAGTAGTATTTAGAATGAGGAAATTTTAAGTAAATAGACAAAAAATTACACCTTCAATTAAGAATAAATTAACCAACAAATTCGTCCATTATTTAGTCTAACTAGTTTTTAAAATTTTCATCGTGTCATTTCCTCGACTTATATTGATCGAATTCCGATGAATAGTTTGAGCATGCTCCATTCTTTCCGAAAAGGAGTCCTATTTGCACAATCTGCAAATTTTTAAGGATACAATTTTTGTTTCATGTTTACTCGTAAATTCATCGAGACTTGAGCGTCTAACTTAGTTGTGATGGCGTTATTATGGAATTGCGATGTTAAAAAACTTGGGACACTGTCATTTTGTGAAATTCTAGAATAAAATAAAATCTGGGATCATTTTTTGGAACAAATTGTTTTTTTTTTTTGGGTTGCAAATGGGATTCTTTTTGTGGAATGGAGGAAGAGATTGTATGGCCTTGAGCAATTTTTTCTTTTGAAATCTCTGAGGTTTAGAGAATGGCAATTTTCCTTATATGTAGCAATCGATCAGCAACAACTGAAAAATAAGAATTTAGAAGATGATGCACCAATACAAATTTGTGATAGCCATTGAACTTCAAATGAAAGACAAGGAATGGTACGTCGTACTTGTCTGTATTATAAAATGTGGTATTACTTTAGGATTTGCATTTTCCGGCCTTGAGCACCACCATTACCTTGATGATTATCCCTTAATGTGTCATATTCTAATAACTTAATATTTTTCCAAATTGTGGTGAATTTAGGACTCTCTGATACGCATGAAACGTGCAGGTGGCTTCTGATGTTTTCATGGCTGAACTTATGAACAAACAGACCAACAGCAAGATAATTGTATCAAGTTATGTGAATGGTGGGGGCAGTCCTTCAATAGAGAAACTCGGCAACCTGATTGCTTACCTGCAGAGTACAGGGGCAGATATCATCAAAATTGTGATTGATGTGGTTTACATTACAGAAGTAGCACCCGTGCTGCAGATGCTTACTTATTGTCAGGTTTATCATTGATTGTGAATTAAAATATGTGATATGTGTGTATATATATATATATATTTGGAAAATTATCATAGCATTTTGTTTAACCTGAGAAGGCTTTCACTGCAACACCTATTCTTATTATTTGATAATTTTTTTAGAATACTTTATAACTATATCGAAATGCTTTGCAATGTTAAAATCCATTGTTTGAAATTTATCCTACCACTAATATACATTTTGCCTAAAAACAAATAACCTGGACTATTTTAGTGGTTTATTTAATTTCTTTGTCCTTTTTCTAAATAATCTTTGCATCTTATATTCTTATTAGTTAACGTACTGTAAGTCTATAATGCACTTCACTAGCTCTTTCTATATATACCTACAGGTGCCACTAATTGCAAGAGCTGCAGGCGACAGAGGTCTTATAAGCCAATTATTGGCCCCAAAATATGGTTCTTTTCTAGTCTTTGGTTCTTTGGGAGGCAAATCTATACCCGGCTTGCCATTTGTAGAAAGCATCAATCAAGTTTATAAACTTGAATATGTGAATGCTGATACAAAAGTATTTGGCGTCATCTCAAATCCAGTAGGCCATAGCAAAGGCCCTCTTCTGCACAACCCTGCCTTTAGACATACAGGATATAATGGAATTTATGCTCCTTTGCTTGTTGACAATATCAACGAGTTTTTTAAGGTATACTCATGCAACGACTTTGCAGGTTTCAGGTATGCATTATTCTCTTAAAGAAAGAAAAAGAAGAGAAATACTTTGGGCTTGAATTTGTTGCTTGTACGGTTCATTCAAAGTATATGTGCACCAAAAGTAGCCTCTTTCACTTAACTTTGACCACAAGTTCAAAGCATGCTAATTATATGAGTTTCTAGAATTTATTCTTTAAAAAGCATATAACAAGATACTCTGCTACTAAAGATGGTAACGGGAGCTCGGTTTGAGAGTCGAGCTACAGACTTCCTTGACAATTACTTGCATATCTGTTCATAAAAGCTTATGTAGACTTGTCGCAGATATATGCCAATTAATTAGGTTGTACCCTTTTGGAATACAACACTATTTATTGAGAAGATCTTTTTTAATATATAGTTGCCTTCCCTATGATTGAACTTGCAGTGTCGGAATCCCACATAAGGAAGCTGCAGTAAAGTGCTGTGATGAAGTCCATCCCCTTGCTAAGGTCTGAAAAAATTTCATGTATTTTCATCAGTTTTACAATAGGATCATTTTCTAGGAATCAGATTGTTATGCTTTAGTAACAAATCTCTCTCACCTGCTGGGCATGTGTGTGTTTTGTATGGCATATTTTATTGTTATTATTTTTATTTAGGGTGTCTGCGGGTGTTTATCCTTAATTTTTGCTTGTGTGTTTCCCATCTACCCTCAGAGGACTTGTTCAACCTTATCTGGTTTTTCCATGGGGAAAAGGTAGGACATCTTGGCAAAAATCGGGCCAAATAGCATGTGAAACCAAACCAAATAACACCTTGAGGCTTCAGTATTCAGTTTCAAATATACTCAACTCCATAAAGCCTCAATTTGCTTCATTACCTTGGGTCAGCTATAATAGTCGAAATTTTTATTCTTCTTTTGTTTCCTTTTGCGAGATGTATTTAAAATATGTTGTCTGTAACAAATAAGTCGTCAAATGAACTGGGTTAGACAAGGTCTTCAATTTTAAAGACTCGACAATCAAATGGAAACCAACATATTGTTGCGTTTTGGATGCATATTTACCGTTTCTTTCTCATCAGTGCTTAGTATCTTAGAAATTACTACTTTTGTTCCCACATTTTATCCGTCCTAAGAATTTGTGCAAGTCTGAAATAGAATGTGTTGTACAGCTTGGTTTGTTGATTTAACTGAAATTCCAGAGTCGGCATCTCTTTGTAATGATCTGTGGTACTTGGCCATTGGTACTAATGTTGCAATTTGAATTGTGGTGGATACATCTATACAGGACTGTTTTATTAGCTTCTAATCTTTTTCATCCTTTGTAAATCAGTGCGTAGGAGCTGTAAACACCATTGTGAGGCGGCCTACTGATGGAAAGCTGATTGGTTATAACACCGACTGTGAGGCTTGTATAACTGCTATTGAAGATGCACTCAGAGGTACTATCTATATAATTCATTTTGCAACTAAAAGATCATAATATCTACTATTATTATGTTTTGAAGTTTACTATGATGCATTTCTACTGTTGTCAAACACAATATACTCTAAGAGTATTAAGGGTTCTTTGGAAGGACGGGATTCTGAAATGATGGCTTATATAATTTATACATAACTTCATAATCTCTGGTTCCAATCCCCATACCTGGGGCTAAATTTACCTTTAAAAAAAAAAGTATACGTAATTTGAAAGAATATTGAGTTTTTGATAGTTGATAGGGATAAAATTTATAAGGAAAAGGAAAAGAAAGAAATAACTTCAGTAGCTCAATTTTCTCGCAGTTAAATGCTCTGAATCTGATAAGTTACTTTCTGCCGTGAACAGAAAGACAAATAGCCAATGGGGCAGCATCAAATCCTTCTACGATAGCTGGAAAAGTGTTTGTGTTGGTTGGAGCTGGAGGTGCTGGAAGAGCACTGGCTTTTGGTGCCAAACATAGAGGGGCACGTGTTGTCATTTTCAACCGAAATTTTGGTAAAGACCTCTAACTATCCACTTCAGTTTAATAAGCAGTTTTTATTCTTCTTCTGACTTTTTATCATTCTTTTGAAAGAGAGAGCAAAGGCTCTTGCACAAGCAGTTTCTGGTGAAGCTCTGCCATTTGAATGTCTAGAAAAATTCTGCCCTAAGAATGGAATGATTCTAGCAAATGCTTCAGCCATTGGCATGCAACCAAATACAAATCAAACTCCTGTTTCGAAGGTTCTCTGTTCTCTGTGTGTGTGTGTGTATTTGCGGACATGGGTTTGTTTTATAGATAATGTTTGTGTGTATACAGAAAAGTAGCATATAATGATCAACATATTTATGGATTTTAGGAGGCCTTAAGATCATATGAGCTGGTTTTTGATTGTGTGTACACACCTAGAAACACTCGGTTAATGCAAGAGGCAGCAGCGGTTGGTGCCATAGTGGTGAGCGGTGTTGAGATGTTCATCCGGCAGGCACTTGATCAATTCAAGTTGTTCACTGGTGGATTAGGTACTCGTCCTTTACTCCATCAGATCAGCAATTCTTTATTCTTATGTATAGCAACTTATAATTTAGGTGCTTCAGCAACTTAGACAATTATTGTTGATGGGAAGAAGTAGCTTGAATGTGGTTTTTCCATTTTGACTTGAAGAAGCTGATTCACAAAATCCAAAAATTTAAATCATATGAATTCATCTAATAAGCTTTAAAAATTAACAAAATTTGTAGTTAGTAATTTTTAACTCTTTGGATAGCTTATAATATTTACGAGTGTATTTACTAAAAATTAAACGAATTCATATCAAAGTGGGACATTTTTTGGTTTCTACCTGAGCTATATCTGCTTTACCTTTAACTGGGGCTAAATAATCATAGGACTCATAATTGATGTTAGATTAGAAAACAGAATTTTGACTTTTGACTTTATGCATGCTCTTTATTTTCCAGTACCGGAGGACTTCATGCGGAGGATTGTTTTAGAACAATTTTGATCGATCCTCCTCATTAGCTTGAGTAAAATTGTTATGATGCTTGTCTGGCCTTCCGAGAGAAAAGGTTTGTTGAAGATGTACAGGAGACAACAATTGGCAACCTCAGAATTGAACCTTCATCGGCTTGTTATTTTGATCTACAAGTAAATAATTTCTTGTAAGAATGAAAAGGAAATGAATGTAGCCAACTTTATTCCTTCTAGATTACTGTTGCAATAAAAAGTTTTAGTTTGTTTGTTTGTGAAACTAATTTTTGGTGAGGCATTAAAATCCAAATTTCTGAATGCCATAGCAGAGATTGGTGAGTTTATTAAATTTGTGATGGACTAAATCAGAGCACAGCAATGGCAAATTGTCCCGTTCAATTCAGGGAGGTTGATACTGTACGTAGAATTATTATTCATCAAAACTCCCTCCGAGATTCTGACTACATAGAAATGCATAAATCTGGACAAGGAAGAAAATTTTAGTTATTATATGTGCTGTGGTATGTTCTTTTCTAATCATTCAAACTGGGGGAACAAAAAAGAGAATACGTACTATTTATTAGAACTATCTTTTGATTGTGTGTTTGGCGTAAAATTAAATATTTAATATCAAAATGATTGCAAGACTCGATCATAAATCAAGTATAGAATTATATATTTTAATAACACATCCCTCATTCTTAGAGTCAAAGTTGTAGTGAAAAGACAGTTTTGCCAAGCCTGTTTTGCCAAGCTTAGCAGTTTTTGGTCTTGATTGACACCAAGAATACTCTATAAAGTAACCAGCCAATAAGGCCATTATGTTTGGAATTAAATTAGAAAAAGAGATCAGCCACACTACTTGATATGAGATGTCAAGATGGATTACTATGTAATAACCCTACAGTAGGGAGACTTGAGTGAACATTACAGCAATGAAACCTTTGAGGCTCATATAAACGTTAAAATTGTAAAACCAAGAACAATCAGACTTATTTTTTTTTCTTTTTTTCTCGTGGTTTAATTTTGTATTTGGGGAGGTCACATTAAATTGAACTGGTTGGTGTTGTAGTGAATATGCACTCTAGGTGTTCTGTAGTCAGATATGATGCAGTCAATCTTATATGGACTGTTGTGTTGCTTTAATAAACTCAAAGTCAGCGTTGAGGATGGATGTCAAGACACTATGCCTTTTGACGACACTATTGTGCTGGAAAGTTCCTCAGTAGAACCCCAATTGGAGAACCTCGATGCTGACACTGAGGAATTGGAAATTGACATTGACAAAGAAGTTGTGCCGGACAGCGATGAGGAAGGGGGATTCAAAGAACCGAAATGGTGAGTCTCATGAGTGAGCTTCCTTCTCATAAAATCAACACAAGTTTGGGAGGGGATAGAGTAGGCATGGAGAATAGGCATCTCAGTCCAGCTGCTTGCGTACCATTCCTTGAGGAAGGTATACATTCATTTTCCACTTTTTAAGTTGTGAGATAGTCGCCGATCACTTGCAAAGTTCCAATTTCCATTCACATTTACAGGGGTGGCAGTTTACAGTTCAGAGCTTCTACTAAATGGGATTGTTACCCAGAAACTCAATTACACGAGGACAGTATAACAATAAAGCGCACATGTTACTGTAAACTCGTGCTTGTGCTTTAGCTCAATGTTAATGGGTCCTTGCCATTTCCTTCTCTTTTTGTCCTTCTTGCTGCTCAATGTAGATAGATTGGTGTCTTACTTTTACCCCTCATTCTGATTGCAGCTAGGGCCTAACTGCTGCAAACTTGTCGTGGTCTCGTGATTTTGGGGACTGAAGAATGTGATTTTTGTAAATGAAACTATAATCAGTTCATATATCTTTTTGTGGTGGTCTTGTGATTTTGGGACTGATAGATGAGCGGTAAAGTCAATTTTTGGCCTGTCGCAAGAAGGATGAGCGACAAGGTCAATTCACAACAAAAATGTCCCTGCATTAGTTGCTGAAACAGTAGTTCAGCAACCGGTTGTCATGAACGAGGATCCATATATATATATATATATTGTTCTCTGGTTTCTTCAATGCATTGACATAATGAACTATTTTAACAACAAACATTTTTCCTGTCCAAAATGGTCCAAGCAAAATTGAAAAACAATATGTGTTATAACGATTTAATATTATTATTTACTTATCTTTCTATCCGACAATTTTGTAGTGTCAGTCATTTAAAGTAAACGGCTTAATATAAGTGTTGCTTAAGTGAAACAAATTAATATGAAGTTTACTTTGATTAAAACATAATTTCTAATAATTTTAAGTTATTAATACAATATTTAGAAAATATTACATTTAATATTATTTCAATACTCCCTCCCTTCAAATTAGAAATACATTTTTATTTTATTTTTGATAATCAATTTTTGAAATTTTAAATTTAATTTAATACTAATTTATTTGATTTTAATGTAAAACAATTATAAATATTATATATTGACTAAGAATTTTTGTTTTAAATATGTAACAAACTTTTTAATTTCAAAATTTAAATTTTTTCAGAATAATTTCAGTAGAATTTTATTTTATTTTATTTTAAAAAGCTTGCAATAAAAATATTGCAGTCCTAATGGGAAAATCGAAAAAATAATCCGGAGTTGTACGAATAGGGGTAGTTTTGGTAAATAAGCTGGTATAACCTGTCGTCCCAAATTTATTTGGCTCATCGATTTCGATTGTTTACTGAAATCCCTCTTTTCCTCTCTCTCGCTCCGCTGGTGGCGGTAAAATTAATATCATTATCGTCAGTTTTATATCAGGTTAGTGAAGCGATCGGAGAAATTTCAATACCTCATGTATTTTTCTAGAGCTCACTCACTTTGGGCTGAATTATTGCTGTTAGAGTTTTCTCGTGATTTACTCATCTGTTGATGTGATTAAGATGAAGAAATAGGGAAAGAATTTCGATTAATTTTTTGGAACTTTAGCACTAGCAATTTAAAACCCATGGAGAGAAGTAGAAGCATTAGTCATAATAGAGGGTTAGAAAAGTGTGAGGTTATTTTATTGTTTAAAGATCAATGCTTGGTTGGTAGGTACTACAAAGTACTGATTATGCTTAAAGATGATTTACATACTAAAGAGAGAGATAGAGTCCGAGACTCGATTATTTAGTTTAAAATTTCTGTAAAAGTTCATTGCTATCTGATTTTGATTGCAAGCTACGAAAACCCTCAAAATATTTATTTTCATGTCCAAAGACGCATGATTATAAATTCATGTAAGACGACATTATTTGCATATCAAAGTTTATCCCTTGTCATGTTCTGGTACTCTCTCTCTCTAGGCGGCACAGCCAAACAATTTTTCCTTGAAGTAATATTATTTCCTTTTTCTGCGTGCTTTGTCTACTTTGCATGGTCGATACCTGTGTTGGAAGATTCTTCCTATGGGATGGATGGATAATTGATTGTATCAGAATTGGTGTGGGTGGCTATTCAGCTGAGAATCAATTTTTGAACCGTCTCCGTCTTTCCTTACCATCATCTTTATTTCTCACCATAATTGACTGTATCAAGTAATGGTGACCGGTAAGTAGAAGTGTGAGGAGGAGGAAATAAGTGCTTCAATGATAAGGTTTTGGTGGTTCGGATTGACATGATTTGGGTTGGCTGGAAAATTGTGTTAGCAAATTTTATTTGTTCTTATGGTTTTTGGATGAGAGAAATTTTATTGTTTAGAATTCATGGTATAAGGCTGCTGGCCGTGGTGGGGTTTTTTACTTTCTTTCTATCTGTGTTTAGAAAGAGAAAGAAATTAGGGGTAGACATGTGACATAATATAGTGGAGCATAGTGGAGTTCTCTACTTCTCTCGAGTATATGATTGGAATTATGCATACATTTTTTGTTTGTCATTTAAAACTATCATTTGAATGTTTGAAATTTCTGTCTGATGAAAGCTTACGTAATTATTCATATTGAATTCTGTAGTGGGACAATACAAGTTAGGTTATCAATTGCTTATTGATGCGTGTGGATATTTGATTTAGTACTATACAGAATTAGTTGGGTATGGGAGTATTTTAGAGTTCTTGTTAGATGCCTTGTGGACATCAAGGAAGAGAATTTTTTTTTTTTTTTGGGGGGGGGGGGGGGGGGGGGCATGGGAGCTGGTCTGACCCAACCCCGGAAAGTGTCATAAAATAAAATTAAGGACTGTTGAAAAAATAAATAAAATGTCGATTTAATGGGTTTGCCTCATATCTGTTATAGTCTGCCTATATCTAACCCATTTATGAATCTCAACCCATCCACCTCTAATCAGCATCAATTATCATTATGTATCAGAAAAACATCAGTATGAATTATCGTTTTAGAATTATCATATTACATAGTATTTTTGTACATAAGCTTCTTTTATGTCTGAATTCTTCTTTAAGGGGCGGTGTAAACATATAATATTCATGCATCAAGCTCGTCACCGTCACTTGAAATCTTTTGCTGGCAGGGAAGGCTACGGTTCCAAGAAAAGTTCAGGAAAAAATGGGTAAGATTGCTGAATCTGCTCATCCACTATCTGAAAAGAAAACTCCGGAGTCTCTAAAGCCTGAAAACCAAATTGTGAAGAAGTCTACAAATCAGAAGTCTGCACGAGAGAAAGGAGTAAAGATTACTCAAGTTACAGGCAGAGATGACAGTGAAAAGACCACAAATAAAAGAGACAAACAAGTGATAAATGATAGTGAAAGATATGGTTCAAGGAATGTGAGACTTCCAAGTTCACAACCTGGAACCAAAGAAAAGCGTGATGAAAGTAGCCTGAGGGATCAAAAGGCTGAGAAAAATCTTGGTGGACTGATTTTCATGTGCAATAGAAAAACTAAATCAGATTGTTTCCGTTACCAAGTGATGGGTGTTCCAACAAACAAGCTAGAGATTGTAACAAGCATAAAACCTGGCCTCAAACTTTTCCTCTATGATTTCGACCTCAGGCTTTTGTATGGAATTTACAAGGCATCTTCTGTTGGTGGCATGAAACTTGAACCAGCTGCTTTTGCTGGAGCCTTCCCTGCTCAGGTCTGTTTTTCTGTCCTTATTTGTGTTCTCCTGGTTTGCTCTGTTAGAATTTTTGGAACTCTATGTTACTGAAAATTGGTTTTGCAGGTTCGATTCCAGGTTCACAAGGACTGCTTGCCACTACCTGAAAGTGTATTTAAGAAGGCAATCAAGGATAACTATGATGAAAAAACATGCAAATTCAAGACTGAGTTAACCGTTGAGCAAGTGAGAAGCTCTTTTATGTAATTGGTTATTAATATTCATATATAGTGCCTGTTTTCCTTACAATGTTGCAATCACAGCTTCCTAGTAACTTACTTGTCTTCCCCCTGTTCATATAGGTAAAGAAATTAACAGAGCTGTTTCAGCCTGTCCAATTGTTTCATTCAGTTGCAAACTCTTCTGTTCAGGAACCTCTAACAAATATCCGCTCCCTACCAGCAGCACCCCTACCACGTCAGGAAGCCCTACCACGTGAGGAAGCCCATGTTGGAAGATTGTACAGAGATCATTATATTAGCACCAAAGCAGCAGGGCTTCATATACCCTCAAATCATGAAAGAAAGCAGATTTTAGAGCACTATATCCCACCCGACGTTGTAGCTTCTCCTAATCCACTCTTTCTCTCTGAGAAAGAATATAGAAGTTATGGGCTTCGAGGTGAAAGGCATAACCCGGCAGCTGCTCTTTCGGTTACCACTTTGGATCCTTACAAAGCTAATCGAGAAAGGGAGCAGCCTCAAAGGAACCCTTCTTCTGAAGCCTTAATGCACAAAGAAACTATTCATCCTGATGAGCTTTTTCTCAGTGAAAAAGAATATCGAACTTATGGCCTTAGGGGTCGGTCCGAGGTACCTCAAAAGAGTGCCACCATTGAATACAAACCTCCTTTAGACAGTTACCCGGAGGATCTGTACAATCCTTACCACTACAGCACCACCTCTTTGGTGAATCGGTATCTTTCACTCCCAATGTCAGTGACTGGTCCAGAGTCTTGTAATATGGCAATGAGAGAGGCTTACATAAATGATAACAGAAGCAATCCCGGTAGAGTAGCTCCTGATGAAGGAGAAAGGTTGTATTCAACTTATGCTTCCAGTGCATACCAGCACCTTGGGGATGAGCCTGGATCTAGATCTACACCAGTCTCTTCTCGGTATTTTTTTACAGGCCCTTCTGTGTCATATCGCTGACCCACTATTGCCAAGTGTTCTCAAGTTTAAGTTGCAGGTATTCTCGGAGGTCACTATGCAGCACCTGAAAACTTATTCACAACTTACTGGAAAACCTCAAGGGCTCGGGGTTAACAATTGTTTCCCTAGAAGGTTCTTCTTGTCAAAATAATAGAACTGCAAAGTGTTAATCACTCCGTATGTTTCATTGTTGTACTTGTACACTGCATCCCCTTGCTAAATTATTCCCTGTATTGTAACATTTTTACTGCTTCAAATTCATTAGTTGGAAAGTTCGGAGGAACATGGCACCTATTTATTTAAGTAGCTTTAACTGATAATTCAGCATTACCTGTTATCTACTGGTAGTAGAAAGAGTCCCCTGCTTGCTGAAAAATGAATCTAGAAATGTTGTGGAATTAACTGTTTTGTTATGAATTCTGCATTACAAAGTCGTTTGTCCTAAATGATTCACATTTTTGTTACATTTCATTATTTTTATGAGGGTGCCACTTCCCAATCAGATATCAGAATGAAACATTAAATTGCAAGCAATAGCGTGGATGTCGCAAAGATAGAGATTCAGTAATGGAGTAAAGGGTTAATTGCAAATGTGTTCTTTAAAGTTTCACCAATTCTATTTTTTGTCTAAAAGTTAGTATTTTTTCGATTGTGTTTTTTCAATTTTTTTTTTTTTAACAAAACTGTTCTTTTTTAAAACTTCGGTGAAAGTATTGGCTGTAAAATTGTTCCTTTTTAACACTAGTAAAATTATTGACCGGAATCTTTCGTATATATGTCCAAAATTATTAATAATTATGTTATTTATGTTTTATATAACGTATGTATTAAAATGTGAGCTTCCACTTTCCAATCAGATATCAGAATGAAACATTAAATTGCAAGCGCGGGTGATAAAATGGCAACTGCAATATTTTTAAAGATAGAGATTCAATAATGGAGTAAAGGGTTAGCTGTAAAAGTATCGTTCAAAGTTTTATAAATTATATTTTTAGTCTCAAATTATTTGTTAATATCAAATTTTATATTATTTCTTTAAATTATTAAACAATGAATAAAAAAGACATCAAACACAAATAAGTTATAAAAAATTAATATAAGAACATAAGAGATTTTACGTGAAAATCTAATTGAGAAAAAATCAGAGAGAGAGAAAAATTCACTAGTATAATTGTTGTGTTTACAGATTTCTCTAAAATAATGAAGAATCTAAGTGTTGAAAACTAAGAATTCTGTTAGATGATAGTAAATTGTGTTGTATCTTCAATCTATTACTTGTAGTCATATTTATAGATATCACGTTCACCTTAATTTAATTTGAGTTAAGAGTCTTCTCATAAAGTTACAATATATCACCAAGTAATTATTGATAGATTCACTTTCAAATTAAACTTTCTTATCTCTCCTAAATAAAGAAACATAATCTTATTTTAATAAGGACTCTCCTACTATGCAAGCTATCAAAATAAATGTATATGAGTTAACATTGGATCTGGGCAATTTAAATAAAGTGGGTTGCACCATACCCGGATCCAAATAATTATATCCTACTATTACCCCCCACTCTCTTATTTTTAAGAATTTAAAATAAGAGAGTATTCAAAAAGTCCACTTTACCCATCACTAATCTAACCATTCAAACTGTCAAATCTGCCGAACAAACTGCAAAGTGAACCTGTCGAGCTGAACCAAACTAGCGAACCAAAACTGCTAAACCAATCCAAAACTACTAAACCAATCCAAAATGTCGAACTCAAACAACTAAACTGAACCCTTCATTGATACTACCCACGACACATACTGTCAAACCCCACCAAAAATGTCGAACCCGCCAGATTACCGAACTAAACCAAAATCGACCAAACCCAAACTAACCGAACCAAACCCAAACCGAACCAAACTAAAGTCGACCGAACCCAAACTGGCCGAACCAAATTGAAGCCGATCGAAGCACCTTACTGAAGCTGTCGAACCCACCAAACTGTGGAACTCAAACTGCCAAAACTACCAAAATTGCCAACACTTTATTTAATATTGCTGATCAAGACATGGGGTCGCCGAGACGAGAGTCATCGGGACACGAAATCGCCGAGACGAAGGCCATTGGGACATGGAGCCGCCGAGGCAAAGGGCCATCGAGACACAAAGTCGTCGAGGTGAGGGCCGTCGGGACACGAAGTCGCCGAGGCGAAGAGCCATCGAGGCAATGGTCGTTGGGACATGAAGCCATCGAGGCGAGGGCCATCGGGACATGAAGCCGCCAAGGCGAAGGGCCATCGAGACACGAAGTTGTCGAGGCGAGGGCAGTCAAGACACGAAGCCGCCAAGGCGAAGGGCCATCGAGACACGAAGTTGTCGAGGCGAGGGCAGTCAAGACACGAAGCCTCTGAGGCAAAGGGCTATCGAGACACGAAGTCGTCGAGGCGAAGGTAGTCGGGACACAAAGCCGCCGAGGCGAAGAGCCATCGAGACACGAAGTTGACTAGGCGAGGGCAGTCGGGACACGAAGCCGCCGAGGCGAAGGGCCATCGAGACACGAAGCCGAAGAGGCGAAGGCAGTCGAGACACAAAGCCGCCTAGGAGAAGAGCTATCAAGACACGACGTTGTTAAGACGAGGGTCGTCGGAACATGAAGCCATCAAAGTGAGAGCCGTCGGGACACGAAGCTGCCGAGGCGAAGTGCCATCGAGACACGATGTCGTCGAGGCGAGGGTCGTCGGGACACGAAATCACCGAGGCGAAGTCCGTCGGGATAAGAAGTTGCTGAGGCGAGGGTCGTCAGGACACGAAGCCGCCGAGGCGAAAGGCCGATGAGACATGAAGCTGTCGAGGCGAGAGTTATCGGGACACGAAGCTGCCGAGACGAAGGCTGTCGGGACACAAAGCCACCGAGGCGAAAGGGATCTAGAAGGATCGTCTGATGGAGAACGTAAAGATTTAAATATGTTGGACTATTTCCGTAATAAGAGAATTTTATTAATAATGCCTTATACTCAATACAGATGAGTTTATAATAACACCGAAATACCAGCATTTCAAAAATGCGAAATCCAAAATATTGTTGATAACCGATGCCCCTCAGTCATCAAATTAACTCCAAATCCTAATGTTTCATGTGTTTAATCAATGACTCGACATTGTTGACCTCAACAATCATCATCCCGACATGTACCCTTTACCTGATCTGGGGATAAGGTTTCTTGACCTGCCATATACTGTACCAGCTCGCCGTTTTAGACCTTTTTCTCAATCAAATCTTTTATGCCCCTACAAACTTTAATTGAATGCCCCCTACTTGATGATATTTGCAAAAAATATTATTCACTCCCCTCCATAAATGACTATTTGGCTGTGGGGGTTCAAAGAATGGCTTTTCCTTTATATCCTCCAAAATTTGTACCCTGCTAGTGTTTAATGGAGTGTAGACCTTATTCTCCTACTTTAGTCAAATGGGTGGTCTGTCTATCTGAGGGAGGTTCCCCTTTTTGCCCTAGGATTAATCTGAAATATTCTGATTTAGGTTGCTTATAGCCTCCTCAATGGCAATAAACTTTTCTGCCATTTCATAAGCATCCAATAAGTCCTTCGAGGGGGGGGGGGGGGGGGGTTGAACATGATATCCTTCATGAGTTTCTTCAACCGGCTAATAGCCAACCCAGTAGTAAAGAACCCCAAAGCCTGCGTTATGTCGAGGTCGGTAACCGTACTGACCGCATCTCTAAACCTTTGTACGTATTATGCCAATATCTCGTTACTCCTCTATTTGATCTGCATTAGTAAGGCTGTGAGTTTTCCCTTCTTCTTGTTGCTACCGAACCGATCATTAAACTTCTCCGAGAGCTCCTTCCATGAATTTATACTGCCTGGGGGTAAGGATCCACTGTTTCGTCGTCTTTTTCAATGTTGTTATAAAGATCTTGTACATCCCTGCGTTTTAGTGGTTGTAGTATCCCATGATGATCTTGTATGAATTGGTGTGATCGTAGGGGTCCCTAGTGCCATCAAAAGACTCCAAATGTGGCAACTTCATCTTCGGGTTGGTCTTCTCTAGATTAATTGTGGTCGAGAAAGGAGACTTAGTGTTCGTCTGCTTTGATCCTGACTTCACCTCGGCTAGCTGTCGCTCCAACTCTATCATCCTCTTCATGATAAGATCTGAATCATCACGCTATATTATCTGATTTGTGACGTTCCCTGTAGATCGGGCTTGTCGGGTACTGCCATCCCTCAATTGTTATGTTCTTCTTCAAGACCCCTAGACCGGGCCGGTCTTCCACCATCATACTCTCGCTCCCTGTCGCCTTCTATGTGACGGGCCTTCCTTAAACCACCATGATTGTGATTGTAACATCTTGGTCGGGGGGATCAGGACTTTCTTTTTCGATTTGAATGAGTTGACTCCCTGTCCCAAGGAGAAGTTTGTCCACCATCTTCGTGCTGATTCGGAATTGGCCTCAGCGATCCATAATTGCGGCACCGCTCCCTCTATGATGTGGGGGGATCATTCTCTCGTCCTCGAATTGGTCTGTGAGCAGATGTTTGAATGTTTATCTCCCTCTCATGGCCAAAGTTTGGGGAGTTGGGAGAAGGAAACAACCTCCGCCTGATTGAATTTGAATGCGACACCATAGAACCTCTCTGTTGGACCGAGGGTCCCAACCTATCCTTTACAGAACCTGTCGCCGTGTGAGAAGATAATGGTGCTGACGAACCAATCCGCTCCACCCGATCACCTTGTGGTTCCATAACTGAACTGTAACACCAAGTGATTTTTGAACAGAATCCTAAGGTCCTCCTTCTAGTGCCAATGTTAACGTCAAATTTTGTACCACTCGTTTAAATCATCAAATAACGAATAAAAAAGACGCCAAACACAAATAAGTTGTAGAAAATTAATATAAGAACACAAGAGATTTTATGTGAAAACCCAATTGAAAAAAAACCCCGGAGAGATAGAAAAATTCACTAGTATAATGGTTGTGTTTATAGATTTCTCTAAAATAATAAAGAGCTTAAGTGCTGGAAAATAAGAATTCTATTAGATGATAGTAAATTGTGTTGTATCTTCAATCCCATGCTTGAAGTCATATTTATAGATGTCACGTCTACCCTAATCCAATTAGGGTTAGGAGTCTTCTCATAAAGTTATCATATATCACCAAGTAATTATTGATAGATTCCCTTCCAAATTAGATTTTCTTATCTCCCCCAAATAAGGAAACATAATCCTATTTTAATAAGGACTCTCTCACTATCCAAGCTATCAAAATAAATGTATATAAGTCAACACCAGATTCGAGCCATTTAAATAAAGTGGGCTGCACCATACTCGGGCCCAAATAATTATATCCCAACACTATTAATTTTCTCAATTGTGTTCTTTCGAGTTTAAATTTCTTACAAAATTGTTGCCTTTTAACACTTTGGTGAAATTATTGACCAAAACTCACAATTTATAAATACGTTATATAAAACATAAATAACATAATTATTAATAATTTTGGACATGCATGTGAAGAATTCCAGTTAATAATGTCATTAGTGTTAAAAGGGAAGAGTTTTGCAGTCAATAATTTTATCGAAGTGTTAATAGAGAATAATTTTGTAAAAAAAATTAAACTTGAAAGAACACAATTGAAAAAATCTATACTTTGGGATTAAAATTGAAATTTTGTTAAATCTTCAAGGACTTTGGTAGTTAACCCTTCAATAAATGTTCGACTAAATCTAAGCAATAGGCTACCACTTATTTTCCTTGTAATGATTTTCCTATGAGCCTTATGCTGAAACTTCGAACGAAATAGAACATCCTAGACGTTTTGTGCAACTAGACACGGTGGAGAGAAATCCTGAAGTTGAAAACATTTAATAAGTAATTCATTTATTTTAAATTATAAGATTGTTATCAATTTTTAAAATTAAGTTAAAATTCTTTTAAATTTAAAATTAAGATGATTTATTAAAAATTATAAAACAATAAATCTTATAATAAATAATATTTTTCACATAATTTATAATAATTATCATTATATTAACTAATATTAAAAAAAATTACTATTAATTTTAAATTTAAAAATATTTTAAATTAAATTTAAAAAATTAATAATAATAGTATATTTTAAAACGAAAGACATATATCATTTTGTCCGGTGACATTATGCTTTGAGCTGTGCAAACACTTTTAACAGGAAATCCAACCATCCACACATTGCTCTTATTAGCCATTTGACCACAAGGTAGAGACACCCACTCAAGCCTGTTCAAAAGTTTCGAGCCTCATTATACATCCAACTTCTTAGCTCGCCTTGACCACAGCTTGGAACCTGGTTGCATAATGCGTAATTTACATTATGTGACGAACACAAGGTGATCAAAAATAAGAAAAGTACAATAGCATCAATTGATTATAGGGTATGAAATTAAAATAGAAATAAGCTCGAGTCACCAGTCAGAAATAAGTGAACAAAACAGATATATCCGATAATAGCCAAATAAAGTTTTCTTCTTGGGCTTTTGAATTGCACCACTCAAACATCTATTCATAAGCTTGCCCTTTATCAAAAGATACATTTGCCACTCAAGATGCAGTATTTCCTCCGTTCTACACTTCTGAAATTCTCGGCACAAGTTTTCACCAGATTAATGACTACCCTCAGAAGCTTGGGTTTGGGTATTTATATTGGAACTATCGAAGCCTCCACTAGTTGGTGCTGCTGGACTGGATTGATACATAGCTGGTGTAAACATTGGAGGTGCACCACTAGAAGCAGGTGTACTCCCTGGAACCATAGGTGGGGGATTCATTGTCATTGGCCTAGGAAGTCCGTTAACTTGACTGGACAAGGGAGGAGCACCAGGTGGCCCCGACGCCATTGGGGGCATGCCTGGGGCAGACATATAACCTGTCCAACAATCACGAAAATAAAGGACAATATTAGAAGGATTAATATAACCATGTTCATGAGAAGGCCAATTAATACTCTCACCATAGTCAGAGAGATTACAAATGCGAGAATGAGTATGAAAAGAAGGCCAACTATTGATTTATTATATCTTTGATGTACTGAATGATGGATGTGTCTACAACCTTCCTAGTTAAAAAATGCAGTGAGACTGTTAATTTTCATCAAGCAGAAGAGATGAAAAATAAATAATCTTTTGGTAAAATGTTGAGTCATATTTGAGTATCATTTTCCAACAACATGCTTTCTTGTCTTTTAACATGTTGGTATGTGTCACATAACAAGTGCGGCAATACACTAGTTGAACTAAAAAAACACACACCCAAATAGAGTGTTCAACCCAAGAGCTTAAACACATTGTAATGCATGTCATAGATTTTGAAATTGCCAAAAAAATGCCCACTATGCAGGTCTGGCAGTTCTCACATCCATTTATATTCACCACAGCAAACTACCAAAACGCCGGAACCAATTAAAATCTTTTAATATATATATATATATATTTCTTACCATGTCTTTGGATTGGTGACAGAGATCTAAACAAGAACTTCACTCAACAACACAGAAACCCATTCTACGTTTATCATATAGACAACAATAGAGAATCTGAGAACCCATATATGGGACCTCTATGACTTGTACCCTGACTGTATTAACTAAGCAATGATGCCTAAATTAATATTTGAACACGTTGAATTCATCTAACTCTCTTGGGGCATATATATCACAATAGAGGCTAATTACTTGTATTAACTTATCCCTAAACATATCAAATACGCTATAGTTCCTAAACTAATTTATAGTGTTAGTTCCACACATCGTGAACAGTTACGCTCTATACATGTCAGCCAAATTAGTAAGTCTAATCATGAGCCAAAGAAGCCCCATGTCAGATTATTTGGCAGCACCCACAAATGACAGGCACCGATAATTCATGTGATGGTTTATCTATGACATACTCGGTCTCAGTGTTCTTCACATGCCTAGTCTCATCCATTGAGGAAAACCAGATATCCAACTAACAGAGAACAATATAGTATAGAGTAAATCAAGGGTGTATGAAGACCTATATTTGTCATAAATCCACTACATAAGTGAGGTGCAGATGATTTTCATGAATAAAATGTTCTAATTTACCTGGTCTAGGCAAAACTGGAGGCCTCATTCCAGGGATTAATGGTGAATTTACAGACAGCTGGTTCCCATGCATTGGCGGCATCATAGGAGTAGGTAAAACAGGAAGACGAGGTCTCATCTGGTTGAAAGCTGCACCAACTTGCTGGTAGGGGGCAGTTTGCCCAAGATGTGCCTTAATCCTTTGGTCAATCAAATATTGGTTTTGCTGTGCCTCATATTGCATGTAATAATCTCGAACATTTGCCTGCACAGAGTAAACAAGTAAGAAACCTCATTATGATGTGGTGCGCTAAACTTTAAAAAAAAGAAACGCAATACCTTGTGTTTGTATCCCGCATTGTGCTGTTTTCTAACTGAAGGCTGAAATTTCAAAGAGAAACAATGAGCAACCTCAGATTCAAAATTATTAAACTTCCACAGCTGCAAGAGTCTAGAAAAAATTGATAGTAATGGTACTAAAATACATCAAACTTAGAAAAACAATGACCGTACGGCAGGATCGTGCAGATATAAAGATAGGGGAAATACTTCAGTGGGTAATATCATAATATATAAAAGATACAAGTGAACAACTAAATGACACTTATTTCACGACATATCGTGAAATACCAAAGAAGACCAATGATGAAAAGAGCAAAGTTTTGCTATACAACCTTTGGAAGGATCAACATGAAATGTACGATTCTAAACGTTAATATTCATGAATTCATCACAAGCTTCTTAGCTACAAAAAGTAACAATTACAACAATAAACGAAGGTAATGGCTGCATAAAAATTTAGGCAAGATCTACCCGGAATGCTCACCTCAGCTCTCAGAATTACAAGCACAAGACCTTTTCAAATCAAAATGAAAACCAAAGGAAACCAAAGATAACAACTGTAAACTGAAAATTTTAAACCTCTATACAGGAAATTCACAAATTTTATAGCTAAAACGATAAGAACTTAAGTGCTTGAATTTTATGAATCTTTGTTGAGTGTATACTAAGCAAATTGAATATATATCAATCACATTCATAAAGAAAAATAAAAAACAAATTTTGAGAATGACTTACCGAATCATGCGTCAAATATGTGTCGCAATAATCACAATAGTACCTGAAAAAATTGAATTAGAAAGGAAAACAAATCAGTGATAGAAAAATAAAACTTTCACTTCCAAGGTATATTATAAGAAACTAATAAAAAATTAACCGTACCGAGGCATGATTGAGTATGATCCAGAACTTATGTAGAAGAGAAGATTAACGATTGAGAAGAACCCTAGAAAAAGGAAGAAATAGATAGACTGGTGACTTATTGAGATAGCAAGGGAAATTTAGTACCAAGAGTGGAGGGGCGAAAATGTCAATGCCCTCCCAGTCACGGATTATTATTATTTTTAAATTAATTTAATATATTTTTAAACTCAAATTTAATATAATTTATTAAAAATATAAAATAATAAATTTATAAACTTGCAGAAAATATCCTCTGGTAACTTATAAACCCTAGTATATAATAATTTTTTTCGGATCTTTTGATAAAATATGACAGTCTATATAAAAAGATTATGAAAAAATATAAAATATTATATATTTTTATTTAATTTGAGTTGGATAGCATCATTATAATTGTCTTATAAAATAAGTATATTTTTTTACGATTTATATTTATTGAACTTTCATTACTGTAAAGTTATTGTTAGACATTATCACATTATATAAAAATTTATATGTTCGAATATTTTGTATATTCTTTTATGTACAGTTTAATTCATCTAAAAAAATCTTAAATGTTATTTTTTTGTGTAAGTATACCCATTTTTTATTAAATGTATCATTGATAATACTTTAAAAATAATTTATAATATTTATTATTGAATTGACTAAAATTAATCGAATTATGTCAATTTTAAATTTTAAAATGTCTCAAACTGACTTCAAAATACGATATTAAAATTTATAACATAAAAAATAGAAGATATATATTATAATGTAATATTTATTTTTTTAACAAAAAAACTCAATAAAATAGATCGTATTAAGATAACTTGAAAACTGGTATTATGAAGAAATTTGTATTGAATTCATTAATTATATTTACATTACATACTTTAATCAAAAAAAAAATCTTTATTTTTCGAAAGCAGCCATGGCCACCACCATCCCATTTTGTTATACGTTAAAATTTTGACATCCCAAAATGATTATTTGAACTCATACACATATTAATAACACTAATTATCATGCTGTTTATTATTGTTTGAGCAAATCCTGGAATTATTCGTTATGAATAATGATAAATACAAACGTTGTATTTTTATTTAGTAAATGTTAATTAACTAATTAATTTTTCTTTTAACTGGTATACTCCTTCGTCCTTGTCAAAACTCACAAGCCATTTAAACCTGCTGGCCCAAAATCCAAACCTTATGGCTTTGAGATCCATTGGCCCAACCCAGGTCCAAATGAAGCGTAAAAATGTTACTAAATCATTCGCTTTACGAGGTCCCCTACCTTATTACACCGAGACCGAGTAACGACAGTGATCGCCGAGACCCAAATCCTGGTGTACCAAATCCGTATATAAACACATACACCAGGGTCATTTATTTACTTCCAACAGTAATATATACTCGACACAAAAAGTCCCCCATTTCCCCCGGGACTCAACGCTGAAACAGAAGAGAGAGAAAATATAATTTAACTGAGATAAAGTTGAAGCGATCCATACAGAGGAATTGACGAAGACTTCAGAGGAGAGAGAAACGGCATTAATGGCGGAAGGGCGAAAACCCCGAGGACACAGCGAAGAGAGCGTCAAGTTGTTCGTAGGACAAGTGCCGAAGCAAATGACGGAAGCGCAACTTGTCGAGATGTTCCAAGAGTTTGCGCTTGTGGACGAAGTCAACATCATCAAAGACAAGACCACACGAGCTTCGCGAGGTCTACTTTCTCTCTTTCTTCATTTTCTCTCTAATCTTTGTCAATTTAGTTAGTAATTCCGGATCAGTGGATCACAATGCGCGAAATCGAGCAGTTTACACTGGGGAGTGTTGATTGATATTCGTGTTGTTTGAATATGTGAATTGTGGTTCCCATGTCCATTACAGTGCCCATAGTTTATTTGGCATGATTGTAATAAGTTTTGAAAGATAAAGCCATCTTTATTCTGTTTTATTTTTAACAAGTTAATTTATTTTTTTCGAATAATTAAAATCCTATAATTAAGTGAATAAATTCACCAAGTCAACCAAATCTTGTCTCCCAATATTGCAAACGCCGACTCCCTACAACACCCAACTTTGTTTGGAGCGTTGCCTATGGGCTTACATGTCCCCATATAATGGATATGGGTAACAGGTTTGTTTCCTTGTAATTTTCAATCTAAAATTTGTTATTTTATGTACTCTATGGATATCTCATCTTTGCTCCTCATCCCAAGTTTTCATTATTAATTGCTTTGCTGTGTCACACTTGTTTTGATACTGTCATTCTATACTAGATGTACAGCTGGATTAACATTTTATTGTCTTAGTGGGCTCCTGGAACTTATGGTCTCATGCAGTATCGCCTGCCACCATTGCAGAATCAACATGCTTTCCATAATATGCTTTCACCAGTAAACCGAGGAAATGCATTGCGTTCGGTCTCACCTGATGTAACTCCTGGTATGCCGAGGAACTATACCTTGCCACCATCTAGTTATTTGGGCTCTGCTTATCCTGCAGTTTCTGGGGCTCAGTATCCTTTAGCCTATCCTGGGGAAATGATGAGTAACAGACCACTCTGTGGTCCTCCGAGTCCTTTACCGCCTGCTGCTGCTGCAAACACTCACCCAGCAGCATCTTCAAGTGTCACCACCAGTTCTGGCGGTCAGCTTGAAGGTTATCTTTTGTTAGTCTCTTTATGTTTTTGTTATTTTTTCTTATATATTCCTTTTTATGTTACCCAATGATAAAACATGTGCTGTGAGCACTGGTCCACCTGGTGCTAATTTGTTTATATATCACATTCCTAAAGCATTTGGTGATCAAGAGCTTGCAAATGCATTTCAACCATTTGGTAGTGTCTTGAATGCCAAAGTTTTTGTTGACAAAGCAACTGGAGTCGGCAAATGTTTTGGTAGGGGTTCTATATTTTACTTTTTGAGTCTGAAATAAGTGATCAATATTTTTGCCTCTAATCAGCCTTCCATAGCAGGATTTGTCAGTTATGACTCACAAGCTGCTGCGGAATATGCCATTAATATGATGAATGGTTGCCAGTTAGGTAGTAAAAAGTTGAAGGTTCAACTTAAAAGAGACATCAAACAAAACAAACCTTACTGATTTGGAGGTAAGCTCTGGAACGAAGCAAATATCTCTCTGTCATATGTGCTCACATGCAAGCTAAATATGTGTGAGTTATTGCAACTCAGCTATTGTGGGGCGGATATTAGTGTTATTGAAAACTAATATATATTTAATAATATATATAAACTTATCTTATTTAACGAACTTCTAAGAAATGAATATGTCAAGGCTAGTATTTTATATACTATGTTCTTAAGACAATTATGCCCTCCTTATTGGTGCTTCGAGTTAGCGGCACTTGTCTCCCAGGATACAATGACAACGTATGTTATAGCAGCACTACAAATAACACACACAACGAACCAAAGAAATGCTTTGAACTCTCTCTCAAATAACTTATGAAATATGAAGACTAGGATATTAGAATGCTTTAATGATTTGAATAAATTGTTATGTTTTTTCCAAATGGCTGCCTCCCTAGACTATTTATAGGAGGGTTTAGTGACCCTTCAAATGGGTCACAACTCTTGCGAATAGTCACAACCCTTGCGAACAGTCACAACCATTGCGAATGGTCACAACCCTTGCGAACGGTCACAACCCTTGCGAACGGTCACAACCATTACGAAATGACACGATTGAAGAGACATGACTTTTTGAACGGGAGTGTCCGTACGAACGAAAAGTCACAACCTTTCATTCATTTTGAATTTGGCATATTAGAAAACCAGTGCTCACACCCACTACTCCTTCCTACTTGTAGTTTCACAGCATTCAAGCCCCTGATACTGTAATTCTTTGTCAAATCTGTGCCATTGTAATTTGTAATTTTTTGTAACATGGAATTCCATTAGACATTGATGATTAATTTATTGATTTTTCTCTCAAGACCTGATGTTAATGGTATAGCTCTTCTAAGGTTTCATGAAACTCATTTTCTGCCTCCATCAAAATTAGTTGTTTTTTTAACCTGGGGTCAATGATCAATATATTTTCTTTTTCCTAGCCTCTTTCATTATAGTTGATACATCATTTGGGCAGGGAAAACTGTTCTATGCTGAAAGTACTTGAAATGTTCTCCACGTGGTGTTGTTTGAGCTCATGGGGTTCTTCCTTATCATTTGTCCTTCTGTGTCAGTCACCTTTCCCCAATTATATGTGACCTGACTATGAGATCAAAGATTTTTGAGTGGCAAACCATGAGAGTTCTTCCTTTCAAAGCAGTGCCCAAACCTGGGTGTTTTGAGGTGCAAAGTTTTATCAAGTGTTTGGTCATCTTGTTTCTGTTGAAGACATGTTTTCTCGTGCAGTGAATCCTCAGGTAATGTATGTCTAATGAGCATTTTCATCTCAGCTTTACTTTGTTTATTGCATCTGTCATGTGCTGATATGATTGCATAGTTACACTGTCACAGCCATTCACCTTGGCCTTTCTTGATGTGCATAAATCTAGGTCTTCAGCGTTTGTGTGCATGAGTATATATCTTTTTCATTATTATTATTATTATTATTTTCTTTTATTCATTCAATTCTTCTGGCTTACTTGTCATGGCATTACTGTGGAGATATCTCATACTAATCTTCTCTCACTTTATTTTTTTAATTATTATTATTATTATTAATTTCAGGATGTTGTAGATGCATCATAGGGATGTTCCCTTTGAACGTGATTCCTTCCAAATATCACTGTTGTACTTCTTTATTGGTATCAATTCTATTTTCAATTAGCATGAGCATGCATCAACTTGATTTATTATTGCCCTTAACTAAAATTTACATGGACCCTGATGTTGGAAATGGCTGGTCTCAGTTATCTAGTCACTGGGCAAGGTTGGATAAATGTGTTCTCTTTACTGCACAACACACATTTATAGCTAAACAAATCTAATTTTGTGGTTTTGTGGATTTGGAAGGTCGCCTACTGAAGAAATACTACATAGTAATATTCAAATATACGGAAGTTGGCCTGCATACTGTTGGTGGAGGTTCAATTCATTTAGTTGATATTTGGTTATTTAGGATTTTTAAAGCTTTCAACCATTATATATGGAGAAATGAAACCTTGAATCTTGTCACTTCGTAAGCCTTTGGAGGAAATAAAGAGAATAAATTTATTATTCATAAAGAACTCCAGATTCTGAACAGCTTGGAAAGGTGACCTCATCTTTTTCTTTCTTCATAGTATTTTTCTTTTCTTTCTTTTCATGCATCTATATTATATTTCATTTCAAATTAGATTATAGTGTCTTATAGCCCAATTGTCAAGTTTGGCCTTTTATTTGAGTTGAGCTTGATTACATGAATTAATGATGCAGTTTTAGGCTTCAATAGTAAGTTGACATAACGCTTAGATGCTTACCTTTGAGCAGCGTCTTATCAGGCTACAAAATAGTTTGGCTTGCAGCCTTAATTGTCTGGAAGCCGGCTCGAAGGACAATAATGATGAAAAGGTAATTTAAATTGAACTATTGAATTTTTAAGTGATTGTTATGTCTTTTTATTTTTTTATGTTGAAGTGTCCCTTGAATTACAGGACTACATTGTTATGTTCCCAGCATTGCAATACACGGATTGAGAATTTTCTTTATCCGTTGCCTGTTTGGGTTGAGGTATTTGAGCCCCTTACAGTATCCAACTCCTCTTTGGCGATCCGTGTTGTCTTCCATCCAAGTCATGCCCATATTAGTTGAACGAAATCTCATGTTGTACCTAGGGGATGATGAAGCTTAAGATTTTCACCTTCGATTTTTTATGAGTCCCAGATCGGTTAGCCATGATGGTCTTGGTGTTATATATATGGGTTTGCGAACCTCCCTTTCTGAGCTAGCTTTTGAGGTGGAGTTAGGTAGGTTCTATCATTTGGTATCAGTCTAAAAGGGTCGGGTATGATGAGTCCCATATCGGTTAGCGAGAATGGTCTTGAGTGTTATTTATATGGGTTTGCAAACCTCCACTTATGAACTAGCCTTTGAGGTGGAGTTAGGCAAGTTTATATCAGATTTGGGTGCACAGCCATCTCATCAGTCATCTACCCTTGGGCCTATTACATATATTGATGATGAAGGGTGTTAAAACTGTGCTTGCAGCTATGCAGGTAGATAAAACATGCTGAGAACTCGCTGAGAAATTTGCCAGGTATATTGATTCTAGATACTAATGTTGGCAAAGTAAATAACATTTTGATGATGTCATACTCAATTGCAAGGTTTTGCAATTATGTATCTGTATAATGTTTTATTAGTACTCTACGTCTTGATTGAATCCTTCGTTGGACTTCAACTGGAGTCTTAGGTCATAACATCCTTAAAGCCCCCGAGTGTTGGAATCTGTTATGGTGTGTTTACCGTTTGCCTTTCTGAACTCGTTCCCTTTGATTTACTAGGGTTTTGGATGGAATAATATGTCTTGACTACTGGTAAATGGGATGCTGCTATTTATTAATTTCCCACTTGATTCTATGTATTAATATAACATCTATATGTGTGTGTGTGTCAATCCTACCATCCCATCTGACTATTCTGTATATGTGTGTGTTCTGTATATATGTACTGGTGATACCATGATCCATCTAACTTTTCTGGGTCAATCCTTTACGTTAATGCCAGCTGAAACATTACAAACGGGCACTGGCCTTAATGACTTGTGAAGTGTAACGAATTTCTTTAATAAAAAATTATACTATTGTGGAATCCATTGAACTTCCAGATGATGTTCAAAGGGTCCTTAAATCTTCTTCAGAGGTGGGTTGATTTATACAAGTGTTTCTTTACTGGAATTATTATCTTCATGTGGGGATCTTTCAAACTTCAGATTGTCTTAGAAGTCCTTCCGGATATTATTGCCTATAAAGTCGCGAATTGGCAGAAATTCAGGATCTATCTATTTAGTCTGCTCTTTTTCAGCCTTGTACTTCACCAAGGTTGTATTTGCATATTGTACCAGTATATGGTATATGGTGTTCTTGCTTATTGTACCGGTATATGGTGTTCATCTGAATCTGAAAATCGTTTTTTATTTTGCCCTGCACCATTCTTTTATTTTTCATTTTGAAGGGCCGTAGAACTATTCCAGTATTGATTTTGCTTTTTCGCATGCTGTGTGTGTATATATAGATATGTGTGTGTGTGTGTGTGTGTGTGTGAGATCTAAGTTTTATGTTTGCCCAGACCAAATGAATAGACAATGGTACAATTGCAGAGTATATAAAAATATATCTAATGTTTCTTCTCTTGTTCAAAAATAAATAAATGCAGTATATATATTTTTGATGCGTGTACATGCCACGTACAAATGAAGATAAAGGAGATGGTACTATTTGGCATTGAAGTATTGACTGAAGTCCTACGGTGCGAGTTTGGGAGAGAAAAAATAGTAAAAGGAATGAGAAAGTGGAAATATAGGTCTTAAGGTAGGAGTTTGGAAGGGTAACAGGCACCCCACATTGTCAATGATACATATAATTGAAGATGGATAGTGTGTTGTTACTGTCATCCATATGTTTTTTTATTGCTCGATAGTTGACAGTACAAATTTTGTTTTCTTTGGATAGAGATAGATCACGGGCCTCCTTTTCCGATGATCGATCACCTACCGGCAATGATTGTTGAATCCCGACCCTCGTTTCATTTTCCATTTTTTTATACATCTAAATATGTCTCAAATTTGGCCTCAAGAAAAATGGTATGGTTAAACTTTAATCATCTCTCCTTTTTTAAAAAGAGTTCCATTTTTCATTTTGTTTTAAACAAAGAAGCTCAACTTTAATTCCTGATAGCATGTAATGACAAAGTCTTTACCATCATAATTTCACTATTAACTAACGCATTTGTTATATCTAGACCTAAAGTTGGAACAAAATTATATTTTTAAATCTGTAGATTTTACGTATGCCACTTCTATTATGGAAGGAGCATCAATGCCCTTGTAAAAATAAGTAAATACTAAATACTTCTAAGTACGATATTCTACTTAACAATAATTTAAATTATTTTTTTTGGACTAAATTGTGCAAAAAAAATTGGGTCACGACATTAACAATAATTTAAATTATTGTTTAGCTAAATTGAGCATAAATTTTTGGGTCACGGCATTGCTTTTTGTTATTCTTGATTGATTGGCTATCGAGAAGTTGGGGCTTTTTAACGAAACAGATATATATATATATATATATATATATATATATATATATATATTGACACATACAGAGGATCTCACGCCACTTCTTTCCCCTATTAACTTGAAAATAGGGAGTCACAGTAATAATAGGGTCAAATTTTAAATTCTAATGAAATTATAATATAATAAATTATTCAAGAAATTATAATTAAAAATATTAATAATAATAACTTGTAGACGTTCAAATCAAATATATTATAGGTTATCGAATCGTTGCAGTCTCGTTTTGGAGAGAATTGAGGGAGTGCTACTTTTTTTTTCTTTTTTCGCTAAATTAAAATATGTATTAAAAAAGACGAAAGGAATACAAAAGCTAAGAGGTATTATCCAGAAACTGCATAAATAGTCATCCCAAGAGCAACCGGGATGGAGAAGCTATACAAGATTATCAATGAGCATGTGGCTAAGTCCAATACCAACGGTATTTTTTCTAAATTTAGTAGAACTATAAAGTCTATATTTAATAAAATGAGTTATCATACTAGCAATACATAAAGAAGACGATCCGATAACATTGTGGACCTTGAGTTCCTTTCTCTCCAATGAAGTAGACATCAGCAGTTTAGGAAAGGAGGCTTAACACAGGAGATTGCTATTGGTGGTCGAAGCAGAACAGGAGAATGCTATGATAAGAAAAACTTCACCCCATTATAATAATAATAATAATAACAACAACATAATTATGACTCAATCACTAAATTTAAAACGAGTGTTGAAAGTATTAATGATAGTAATTTAAATTTTTATACATACACTCAAATATCTCATATTAATTAATGTGAGATTGAAGTATTACATATTAGGTTTTACCCGTTTGGGATTTTCTAATAGAGTAGGCGTCACGTATTTTTATTTTGGTCGAGTTTAGTTCCTAAAATAATTTGTTCATTAATCATATTTTTCAAACTAAAAGATCACTATCGAGTTTTAAAAAGTTAGTTGGAGACATTTTAAAATTTAGAATTGACATGATTCAATTTATTTTTAAAAATAATAAATCTTAAAACTATTAATATTTTTTAAGTAGTTTGTGATATTCATAATTGAATTAACATAAACCAAATAAATTCATGTCAATTTTGAATATAAAAATATTTGAAATTAACTTTTAAAAAGTAACAATGATCTTATAATTCATTATTTTATTAATAGATATTTTTTTAAAAGAACTGAGAATGTAAGCAGTCTCCTACCTTTGTTTTTTCTTAAAAATATATCCCTAAAATAAGTAGCTTTTTTATGGCGTTCAGTATTTCATCAATTTAAAAAGACTTGGTTTATAAGGAAGGACCGATCGAGGACGTGCGAGTCCCTTTTTTCCATCATTATTCGAGAAGAGAGTTACTAGCAGTTAAGTATTAGTAGATGATTCTAATTTCTATCCATCTATGCCTCCTCCAAGAACCAAATTGCAAAGGAGGCCACAAATCTTGTTTCATTTCTATTTTAGGCCACAATTATGGGCAGCATTAGGAATAATTTAAATTTCATGCAGTTACTATCATTTGCTTTGCGTGTTGGTCCTTCCATTCTCTCTCTCTATTTGTGGAAGCAGGCTGGGGCCAAGACTTTTAATTGGATGCAAAAAGAAATACAGTTGATCAATTATTTTATTCCCATTAAAGTATGCAGTTATTGACCATGTCATATAAAATTAAATACATGTACCATTTTTAAATTTACATGTACATTATTGGAAAATATATGCACTTGTTCTTACATCATACTTATTCTTCGGTCAATTGTCAAATTTGACTCAAATATACGTACTAAGCCATAAAGTTAATTGAGAATTAACTCCATTCTTATCATATACATACATACATACATACATATTTCTTTAGACCAATTCTAGGTAGCTAGGTCATAAAAAAGTTGAGTCTATCTTTTGGCACTAGGTGCCTCCTCATCAGCCTGGTAGCCGGGTGGTATTTTTCTCCCTCTCTCCCGGTGTGGAGTAGTTGATTTCCGTCGTGGTATTCTATTAGACATGTACAAAGTCTTAGAGTTGTGCGGTTTGGTCTTAACTCGTCCGATCAACATTTGGTCTAGCCAATAGTTTGGCTCGACTTGATTTGGCCTATAGACTTTTAAACATACTATGATTTAAACGCAAAAGTTTAACTTGTTCAAAAGTCTGACCTGACTCGACTTGGCCAAAAATTTAGCTTGATCAAAAGTCAGTCTTAAATTTTGATAAAGTGACATGAATATTGAACTAGAATACACTAAATACTGAACTGTTTTTTGTTCTCTCTCTCCTATCATATTGTATTATAATATGATTATTAGTCTGTGAGTAAGCATTTAATTCAAATTGAGATGATAGTGATTTGCAGACAACCCCATATTATATTTCTAATTTCTATGCAACAGTACTGAAAATTGTGGAAAATGGTGATTTTGATCAACTTTTCAATATTTGGTCCCCCTTGATTTGTAGTTTTGAACACGTTAGTATATAAAAAAAGTTTTAAATCCGAATCAAATCTTTTCACTTGATATTATATTATAATAATTAATAGTCACTAGCAGAAATAATCTAATTTATTTTCGTAACCTGCGATTTCGTGGCTCCGTCATTCTCTCTTTCTTCTTTTCCCACTCTCTGTCTAGACCTAACCTACAGGCCTAATTTTTGTTGAGAAACTTGATCTGGTCAACGACAAAAGTTTGTCAAGCCTAAGTCGACCTATTGTGCATGTCTATATTCTATCCGTTCTCAGAAAATAAGTTTACAGAAACAAAAAAATAAAATAAAGATTTTTTTATTCATAAAATTACATAATGGCATATTTATTCTTTAATTTATGAATTTTAGTTCATCATTTTAAGGGAAAAAATATTATACTTTAACTAGGACGGAGGAGGGGTGGTTTTCTTGGAAATAGTGCGTGGGGAGTTTATACCAATTTTCTTTGCCGAAATATTTCCTGATTTGTAGTAATGTGTATTATCTTCTAAAGTTATTTATTTATATTGTGACGCCCCCAAATCTAGGCCCACACAGCCCAAACTTGAGTCGTCAAAAGACTACAACAAAATTATTACAATGAAATACAACGTACAACAATACAGTGGATAATACAACACAACTAAGTCTTCATTATTATTGCCACACTATTTTATAACACGTGAAGACTATGATAGCTATCCCCGCACTCTCACTCCATTCCCCGGCTAGACCCCGTTACGTTCTCATCTCCTGTTGAAAAACAATGGAACGAAAAGAAAGGGTGAGCTCAAATAGCCCAGTAAGAAATATCATGACTAAGATAATGACGAATAATTTATCATTAGCCTTCAACAGTTGAGTTCTTGATAGAATACAATAGACTACAAGGTTTATATCAAAAACTGCAGTTAAATTCTTAAACAACGTTCAGATCAATAATAGCAGCGGAATGAGCAATCTATTAGAAGAATAATGCAGACTATAATGTCCACTCGCTTCTCTTTTTAGTAAAAATATCATCAACTTTTATCATCTGAAATACCATTAGTCAAGATAATACAACTTCACAGTTCCTGGTCATAATCATGCAGATCAACAGTTCGTCTTTGCACTACGGGCCAAAGACATTCAATATAACACCAACGGTCATGATTATACCAGATTCAGCCTTTGGTCATAATCATACCAACCAACAGTTCATCTTTGCACTACGGGCCAAAGAGAACATTCACCACGTGTCATAAAAGACACCGAACAGATGTATCGCCTTTAACCTAGTATATCGCCTTTAACCTATCATCTGTTCAACAATTATATCACATCTGTGCCCCCGGCCACAGATATTCACAACAGCTTGATTCTTGATGATTAATACAAATAACAGTGATACAAATGATAAACAGAAGAACAGGATAAACAATAAGTATCGGAAGTTTACTTTGTGCAGATTCAAATAATGTCCAAATTGCCAACATGATGTGGAGTGAAATTTAAAAATGATATTCAAGATCCACAGTTCAGAATAACGATTACAGTTCAATAGAAATGTTCAGAAAATAGGAAGGTTCAGTTGAACTAATGAAATTCAACTATTATGGAACATATAATATTTTCAGGAATTATAGAAGCAATAGTTCCATAATAAGTTTCGATTTAGGTGTATGGAAGAAAATAATATCCCTTACCGTAGCAGGTTTGATTAACAAAAGGTAAAGGGAATTAATATCCCTTACCATAGTAAGTTTGAATAATGGAAGATGAAAAAGATGGTATCCCTTATGAGTATAAAGGAAAATGATATCACTTACGAATATGGAATAAAAGTGTCATGTGATAATTCGTGTAGACAAATTATTTCCACACGAGACAAATAAAAAGGGTTATTCACCAACAGGCGATAATCCGCACCGTAAGGTTATTCCCATCAATTTGAATACGAATAGTTATTCACCAAACAGGCGTAATCCGCACCGTAAGGTTATTCCCACAATTTAATAGAATTTGAACACGAAGAGTTATTCACCAAACAGGCGATAATCCGCACCGTAAGGTTATTCTCAAAGATTAATAAAGAATGAATACAAAAGGTTATTCACCAACAGGCGGTAAACCGCGCCGTAAGGTTATTCCCACAATTTAATACATGGAAATAAATGGCACAAGAAAGAAACGATATTATTTTCGAGAATCAAAGAATGATAATCCCTTCAAGTAAGAAAGAAAATAATATCCATTTATGATGATGAAAAGAGTGATACCCCTTACCTTAACACGTGACTGAATATTGATTTAAATGAGGTTGATCAACCTATATATTTTTAATATAAATTAGTAATTACCACATATAAATTTCAAAGTGTATGATAACTCGTATAATATGAATTATCAAAATTATATATATTTAACATAATTTTTGTAGTATAATATAACTACTTTTAAATAGTTTTAAAAATAATATTCCAAAATAAATCTTCCAAAGAAAGCTTTTTAAAATGAATCTTCTTAAAGAAGAGTCTTCTAAAGGAAGATTTGTGAATACCGTGAAAAATAGGAATTTATGAAATTACTACTCTTTAATAAAAGACTTACTTGAAAAATTTCTGCACTCCTTTTGGCTTTCAAACACTCAAAATAACCTTACTATTCTCAGAGAAAACTCATAAAATTCTTATAGAAAAATTTTATGTTTTAGGTGTGATTTTTCTATTCAGCTGAGCAAGCTATTTATAGGAGAAATAAGTTACTATGCGGTAGGTGAGCAGCACGTCAGTGCTGAATTGCAGCAGCAGCCGTCTGGCTGCTTTCCTCCTTCTCACCAACCCACCCAGCAAGCAATTCTCACATTTCATTTTTCATGTGGGTCCCATAGAGGGCCCACATGTTTTTACTATTCCAAATAGTAATTAAATAAATTTTTTTTTTTTTTTTATTTTATATATATATATATATATATATATTCTTCCTACATGTCCTGCATATAAAATAATGCTACGACAATAATTCAACAATAATTTAATAAATACGTGACAGATTATTATTAATTTAATAATATAAATTACAATATATTTGCTACTGTGACAATTATTAGGTTCAATAATTTTAAAAATAGTGCCGCAACAATTATTGAGTCAATGATATGAAATACAGTGTAATGACAATTATTGAATCAATAATGCAAAATACTGTGTAACAACAATTATTGAATTGATAATATAAAATATTATGCAGTGACAATTATTGATGAAATGATGCGCAACAGTTACGGTGTCAATTATCAGACCAATAATATGAGACACTGTGCAATACCGTGTGCTACTGTAGAGTACCGTGTGCTATACTGAAATACCATAAATTACCGTATACTACTATTCTTTTATCACCAGTATTTAAACGGTTAACACCGTTGACTATTTATATTTAAAAAGGTTACTTCTGTCGTTTTCTATATCCGACAATTATTCCGTTGTGGGGTCCACAAATAATTTGTTATTTCGGCGCCGTCGTACGGCACGAATATTCCCCGACCAAACGAATATTCCCCGACAAAATAAAATTTGCACATAACATCCTTAACTTTCAATTTTGTCAATTTAACCATTTACTGTTTCAGGAAAAATATATATGAAGAAAAATTAAATTTTGTATTTCATAAATTCGGGGTCTTACATATATGGATTTAGAAAATATTAAATTTAAGAATTTGATATTTTTATAAGTGAACTTTATTTGATATTATAAAAATATTAAATTAATTTATAAAAATATCAATTATATATGGTCATATGAGAATTGATATTTTTATAATTGGGTCCCAATTAATCTTGTAAAAATATTAATTTTTTAAATTTACAAAAGTATTTTATTGATGTGCGTACTCGCAATAATATAACATTAGCAACATTTTTTCACAATTATATCAATATTCCCTCGCATCTTTTCACAAAAATAAGGAGAAAAAAAAAACTTAAGTGCAAAAATTTTAAAGGCATTTGAAATAGAGGTAGTTTCTAGTATTAAAAAAAATAAAAATTATCTTGGTAGAAAAAGGTAATTTTGTACTATTTTCGCTCTAAATTATAAAATTATTATTAACTTTTGAAAATTAGTTAGAGATTTTCTTAAATTTAAATTTAAAATAATTTATTAAAAATTATGAAATAGTATATCTAATGATGAGCAGTATTTTTTAGATAATTTATAATATTTATCAAAATTAAAAGAGTTCATCTTATTTTTAAATTTAAAAATATTTTAAATTTACTTCAAAAAAATTAATATTAATGTTATATTCCGTAACAAAAGGAGTAATATATGATTATAAGAGATGCGTGGAGTGTCATTATATAATACTAATCGTATGCCATATACATATCAGTTTTGTTATGAATAATGATTTAGTTAATGATCTATATAATAATATTTGTAAAAAATAGTAGAACTTATTACATACATGATAGGTCTTATTATTTTTTACAAAAATTATTGTATGAATCATTGTTATTCATCATTACTCATAACATTTTTCTATATATATTATATTTATGTGTGTAAAATAAATAAGTATATTTATTAAAAAATAAAAGGTTACGAGAGAATGTGAGAATAAAAATAAAAAATTAAATTAAAAAATAAAGATGAATAACGGTGACAAGTTTTATTCTGCAATTAAAAAACTTCCTCTCCTTGATATGTGAATCTGCGGAGGGTCAATACCACGGGCCAATCCCATCTATGAAAACAATTCTAATTAGATTAAATTATTTAGTAAAATACTAAAAAAACAATAATCTAATGTTTGTTAAACCCCCACTTTCTGGTTCGGCTCTTTTACACGGGAACAGACTATAAGTCTAGTTTTCTTCTAGAAGAAATAGGTTGGCTGTCTTGTCCTTTTATTTCTCTTGGCTTGGGATATATAAATGACCTGTCGTCTCATTGGACATGACCCCTTCTAGAAGATAATAACATTTCTCTCTGCGCATCTACATCTACTTTAAAATAAAGTCCGTCTCAAATTCCTCCACGAGGATAATAAAAAAAGGTTGGCCAGGCCACACGATTTTGAAGTTTCAAACCACCCTTAATTTACCTCTTAATTTCCTCAATCTTTATCTTTATAATTATATATATATATATATATATATATATATATATATATGTATATGTATGCATACGTATATACTCTCTCAATACTAGTCATACATAGTAGTACTTTTATAAATTGCTCATATATATAGATGCATTCAAAGGTTACATTTTAACCTTCACATTATGATAAGAAGTCTAATAGTGTCTTCTTCATTTTTTTGTGGAAAACGGAAAAAGTGGTTGGAGAAAGATGGATGGGAGGAATTGGAATTGTAAATGGAATTGGAATACCGTGGTTGATGTTTCTCCTTTCTTGCTTTGTGAGTCCACTGGAGATTCGGAAGCCAATTCTGATCTTAATATGGCTCCAATAAGTACTGGTGACAATATGGAGGTAATTACTTATGAGGTTGATGATGCACAATCTTGCTGCTCTAATTTATCCGACGGTTTTCGCCATTATAATTGTCATGATCAAGATCAAGATCAAGATCAAGAATACGCAGAGTGTCCCAAGAAAAAGTCCGATCAAGAATACAGGAAAAAATGTCCCAAGAAAAAAGATCGAGGGTATGCTCAATCTTCCGAGAAAAAAGAGCAGGAACACGCGAGTTATGATGGTTATATTCCGAATTACAGAGATTCTAACGACGACGACGACGACGAAGATGATGGTGCCATTGATCAAGATTGGCCTTGCGGGAAAATGGGATTTGTTGTTTCAAAGCAGAAGCGGAATACGAACAAGTCTAAGGCTTCTACGGTGGAGCCGGCGAAGGAAGAGGAGGACAAGCTATTTTGGGATACTTGCTTAGGCTCTTGAATAAAGCTTTTTTATGGGTTCTTCTTCTTTTTCCTTGAACAGATCTAAGTTGATCTTATATTAAATCTTCAAACATTCCTTGTTTCTGCTTGGGTCAAGAATCTAAGTTTTTCAGTTCTCCCAAGCCAGAGCCGTTTCCCTTCCTTGTGTTGGTTTCAGTGGTTTGGTCAAGTCATTTGAGATCTGTATTTCTTCATTAGCCAACAATTGTACATATATTTATTTCAAATGATATGCCACAATGCTTATAGTTGGTGTCAGTTGGATACTAATTTGTTGTGTTAAATTCTTCTCCCCATTCTTTGTGAGGCATGGATCAACTGTTCAACTTTGTAAATTGCTACTATTATGTGATTTTTTTACTCTTTCTTTATGTTCCTCACCTTCATGATATGGAATTTTTCATTATCATAAGAAATCAATTTCATCAATCTTTTAAAGGAAATTCTTTTTGTGGGTAAAGCGGGATACTTTTTAGTAATCTTCTTTGCATGGTTTTCATTATAGAAAGCAGTGAACCGATACTGAAATAGCTAAGTTCTTGTTTATTAAAATCAATGGCAACCATTAGGTGCCTTTGATTGCTCTGCAATGAGTTTTGGTTGGGCAATCTAAAACATCTACAAATTATGAACCACAAGCGAGAGAAGGCACATATGTTCGAGTATATCTCTTAGAGCATCTCCGGCAGGCCGGAGAAGTATAAATCCTAGATTATATTTAGTCTAAGACTGAAATTTTATCCCAACAACTGGTGGAGGTTTTTCCGGCGATGCAAAGAGACTATATCAAGGAACTAGAATTTGATGGACTATAATTTTAAATATATTTAAATGGGAGGGTGGTGGTGGTGGTGGTGGTGGGGATGACTGAAGAAGAAGGAGATGAAGGAACAGAGTCCATATACTTGCAAATCTGATCCGAATCCTATTTAGTTCCATTCAATTTCATGTTTTTCAAGAAGGGGAAGTATTAGATTAAAAAAAAAATAGCAAAACATGACCCATATCTAATTGTATATTGACTACATGATATATGAAGTATGAAGGAGACGAAGGAAAACAAAACAAAGTTAATCACTGTAAACAAATAACCCGGGTCTAAATCAAATAACCCAGAGGGAGACATAGACTTCAATCATTACAAAAATCAAAATGACTTGGAAGAGATCAAGATGAAACTTACAAATTTGATCTAGGTCAATCACGGTAAGGAGAGTGAAAAGGGAGAGCCCTTTGAAAAGAGGGAGACATAGAAAAGACTCGGACAAAGAAAGAAAGAAGAAAAGAGAGACCACAACATTGAGACGCAATCCAACGGATATAAACAATAAAAATAAATAAAAAGCATGGTCATTAATTATTTTAATGAAGATAAGAAAAAAGCATATGACTGTTAAAATATGACCGTTGGAATATAGTCGTTGGGGTTTTTTAAAATTTATTGATTATTTTAATTTTTTAATATTATAATCAACAGAATAGTCTATGGGATAGTCATCTGCTGGAATGATTGAAGACTAAAAGATATCTGCTGATGTCACATGGACTAAATATAGTCCAGCAGATCATCTATCTCCTGGAGATGCTCTTAACAAAAAGTCCAATACAACAGACGCTGTATATTGAATGTAAGTTTCTCCCAGTTCCCTCCTGGTCACTTCCTCGGATTTCCTCTAGGATGAATTGTACTAAAAACAAGATATAAGGCATGGATTCAAGGACGTTTCCAAAGTTGATATTCATATTTGGACTAACTGACATCAAAGAATAAAACCTTACTTTCAAGCATAATCTCTATCATATGAAAAGGAAATGTTTTTTTTCAATAATTCAAGCATAACTTTAGACTTTGGTACTAATAGAACCTTACCAGTTTCAAGCTTATCTCTTTCATTCATAGGAAAAAGAATTTAGACTTTAATGGTAATCCAACCATGGCACTTTCAAGCATAATCTCTATCATAGGAAAAAGAAATGTTTTTTTTCCGAAAATTCACTTTAGACTTCAGTACTAAACCTACTACCTCAAGGAAGAAGCTTTTGAACATAAATTCTAGATGTCACTGATACAAATTCATCAATCTTGAATTTTCTTTTCACATCTTTGAAACACAACTCGGTGCAAATCTAAACTGGTCAAAGTTAGAAATCCTCTGTTACTGGCAACAAAGACAACGAGAAAAAGTTCAGCCCCGAGCTGAACAAAATACTCAAAATAAAACACAAGCAGCAAACCAATCCCCTGATTGACCAAACTGGATGACAATACCATAACAATTTACGGAACAGACATGGGTTTAGACGAGGTCAAACAGTCAGGCATATCCGCTTGAAACACATAAAGGCCTGTGAGAACCTGCATCCACCTACTTGTCTACCATACCCACATCACTGGTGATTTCACATAGTTTTGATGAGCTCTGTGTCCACCTTAAACTCGGTTTCTATCGAACTCAATCCCGACTCTTCTCCGCCACTAGTGCTCAAGCGAGAACTAGAAATCCTTCTATCACACAATGAAAAAGCAGATTCCCTGTTGAGGGTAGAGCCACTTCTAGGACTTGCTGCATACTCTATTTGTGAGTCTCCTTTTAATTCTTCCCTAAAGTTGTTTTTTGTGTTATCATTCTCATCCAACTGCTCCAAGATGCATTATTCCATCTCACCGAGTGACTCAACTTCATCATCGCTTTCACTGCTGGTGTTATAATCAACTTGTTCATCATGGTCTGATGGCTGTCCTCTAAGTGGTATTCATCTCTTGTTGACTGTCAATTTCCTCATCCGTCTGCCTACCAGACTGACAAGAGGACATGGGTGAATATCCTCCTGTTGTAGTCTCTTCGCGCTCTCGTAGTGTAGTGTTTTCATTATCAGGGTATTGAGCAAGTTCATCACTTGAACTGCATGCATCAGAGCTGTCAATGGATCAGACATCTAATCCTGAAAACAAACTTGTGAGAACTTCTTCAAAACAAAGTTTCATCGAATAACCGCAAAAGCTAGTTCGAAAACTTCTACTAAATGTTGAATAATATTCCTAGCCTTCATTTTGTTGGATTCCTCTTGCTCAACAACATCAGCCATAAGATCAATTGCCCAATTAAGCAATTCTGTCTCGGTTGTAGTTGTTTAACGAGCTCAACGGATTCCTCCTCCGTATTGCACTGTAAGACCTCTTCTGGGGAAAGTCCATCTAGCACACCAGATGGAAGCTCCCGGAGCCAGGTTTGCCAAGCAGTGGACATCAATGTCGTCCGGAACAATGCCTCTGTTCAGCTGGTCCCTTACATGTTCCTCTTTGCTGTTCTCTGGGTCTATAAGGAAAATCCCTTCTGCCTACAAAACAATTCAAAGAAACTCAATTAGAAAAGCCTTGAAAAATTTCTCTCTTGCTAACAATATGATCATGCTACTAATGCTAGTTAATATATTTTACCTTCAAGCCTACTTGTGTATATAACCTCTCTTACATTAGCAAGAGCATTGCGTTGATTCTGCTGAGACGCCAAACACACTAACAACTGTACATACATATATGTTAAATGATATGTCATTACTGTTTCTTCATTTCAATCTCTATGGTTAATGTAAGTTGGATATTTATTTATTGTGTTGAATTCTTCTCATTCTTTATGACTGAACTTTTCTACTTTGTAAATTGCTACTATCAAGTTCTTTACTCTTTAGTATATTGAAGTTTTCTTTATGTTCCTCACCTTCGAGTTATAGAATTTTTATTATCAGTAAAAATCAATTTCATTACTCTTTTGAAAGAAATTCTGTTTGTATGTAAAGCTGGATTCTTTTTAGTAATCTTCTTTGCATGATGGTTTTCATTATAAAAAGCAATGAACTAATACTGAAACAGCTTCATGTTCTTGTGTTAACGAAATCAATGGCAGCCACAAGGGGACTTTGATTGCTCTGCAATCAGTTTTGGTTGGGCAAGCTAAAACATCTACAAATTGCGAAACCGCAAACGATAAGAGGCCTTCGAGTCTACCCCTTAGTAAAAAGACAAGGGGACTTTGATTGCTCTGCAATCAGTTTTGGTTGGGCAAGCTAAAACATCTACAAATTGCGAAACCGCAAACGATAAGAGGCCTTCGAGTCTACCCCTTGGTAAAAAGTCAAAATTCAACATGCACTACATATTGAATGTGAGTTTCCCCTAGTTCCCTCTGGACCCCTTTTCCAGGTTTCCCCCAAGTCCCTATGATGGAATTTGAATTTATCTCTGAATTGTAATAAAACAGTTTTTCAAAAAAGACGACCTAAGGTATAGAATAAAGGATGTTTCCAAAGTTGATATTCTTATTTGGAACTGACATCAAAGAATCCAACCTTTGTTTCAAGCATAATCTCTATCATATGAAAAGGAAATGTTTTTTTTTTCCAAAGACTCGAGCACAACTTTACACTTAGGTATTAATCGAACCTTGGTAGTTTCAAGCATAAATGCATAATCTCTATCATTCATAGGAAAAAGAAACGTTCTTTCGAAAATTCAAGCATAACTTTAAACTTCAGTACTAAACCAACCACCTCATCGAATAAGCTTTTGAACATAAATAACTTAAATTCTAAATGGTCACTGATACAAATTCATCAATCTTGATCTTTCATTTCACATCTTTGAAACACGACTCGGTGCAAATCTAAACTGGTTAGAAGAAATCATCCGCTACTGGCAACAAAGCCAACAAGAAAAAGTTCAGCCCTGAGCTGAACGAACTACTCAAAATAGAGCTCAAGCAGCAAACCACTCCCCTGATTGACCAAACCAGATGACATTACCTAAACAATTTACAGAACAAACATGGGTTTAGATGAGGTCAAACAGTCAGGCATATCCGCTTGAAACACACAAAGGCATGGGTAAACCTTAATCCTCCAATTTGTCTACCATACCCACATCACTGGTGATTTCACATAGTTCTGATGCGCTCTTAGTGTCAACCTTGAACTCGGTTTCTATCGAACTCAATCCCGACTCTTCTCCGTCACTAGTGCTCAAGCGAGAACTAGAAATTCTAATATCACATAATGGAGCAGCAGATTCCCTGTCGAGGGTAGAACCACTTCTAGGACTTGCTGCATACTCTATTTGTGAGTCTCCTTTTAATTCTTCCCTAAAGCTGTTTTTTGTGTTATCATTCTCATCCAACTGCTCCGAGAAGCATTCTTCTATCTCACCAAGTGACTCAACTTCACCTTCGCTTTCACTGCTTGTGTTGTAATCAACTTGTTCGTCATGGTCTGATGGCAGTCCTATCAGCTCACAGCTGGTATTCATCTCTTGTTGACTGTCAATTTCCTCATCCGTCTGCCTACCAGATGAACAAGATGACATGGGTGAATATCCTCCTGTTGTAGTCTCTTCACGCTCTCGTAGTGTCTTCATTATCAGGGTTTTGAGCAAGTTCATCACTTGAACTGCATGCATCAGAGCTGTCAATGGATCAGACATCTGATCCAGAAAACAAACATGTGAGAACTTCAAAACAAAGTTTCATTGAATAACCACAAAAGCTAGTTTGAAAACTTTTACATAAGGTTGGACGATTTACCTGAGTCATATTTGGGGCAAAAACCATAGCAATGTTCCTAGCATTCATTTTGTTGGATTCCTCTTGCTCAACAACATCAGCCATAAGATCAATTGCCCAATTGAGCAATTCTGTCTCAGTTGGACCCAGTTGTTTAACGAGCTCAACGGATTCCTCCTCCGTATTGCACTGTAAGACCTCTTCTGGGGAAAGTCCATCTAGCACACCAGAAGGAAGCTCCCGGAACCAGGCTTTAATTAGACCTGCCAAGCAGTGGACATCAATGTCATCTGGCACAATGCCTCTGTTCAGCTGGTCTCTTACATGTTCCTCTTGGCTGTTCTCTGGGTTTATACGGAAAATCCCTTCTGCCTACAAAAGCATTCAAAGAAACTCAGGTAGAAAAGCCTCGTAAAAATTTCTCTCGTGCTAACAATATGATCATGCTACGTAATAAATTTTACCTTCAAGCCTCCTTGTGAATATAACCTCTCCTGCATTAGCAAGAGTATTGTAGGCAAGCTATTCCCTCGTGAATCATAAGAGCATTGCATTGATTCTGCAGAGACGCCAAACACACTAGCGCTACAAAACCAAATATTAGAAGTTATCATTCTACATTAATTTTATTAGGGTGAAATGAATGTTGGTCCATGAACTGGTCAAAAGTTGAAAACTAAGAAAGCAAAAAAGTAAAACTATTCGAGCTATTAGATTTAGATCTTCAAACCCACTAGGAATTAAGTTAACAAAATCTGTAACATTTGACCATCTAGATACGCGTATAAACATTTAAGAAAGAGGTAATTTGGCAAAAGACCTAGGACTTAGGAACCTCAAAAATGACACAAATAGTTCCGTAAATAGAATAGTGAATAAGTTACAAAAATGTCTTCGGATAACCCACTTAATTAGCACAAATAGTTCCTTCACATACTTACGATACTACCAGATGATTATTAAACAGCTCGGTAAAATCAGAGTATCATTTAACAGTTCAGTAGAATCAGATTACTATTAGAACCCATTTCCGCAATCTTCCTGTTCAGTTGGGTAGCCTATAGTCTTTTAACTTGGGTATACTTGAAACTTGTAAGTAAAGATTATGTTTTTTTGGACGAAGACTAAATAAAAACTATAGACACCCAAAATTCCACATAAATCCTACTTTATAATAGATTCTCATAAATCATACGAAGCACTAAAGACTGTCAATTGCTGAGGTTTTCATCTTTTCTAACCTCATTAATTGTACAAAGTACAAACCCAAAAACCCAAATCTATTGACCAAATTTTTTTCCCAATCTATATACTCTTATATTGCAACTAAAAATTAATTCCTCTGCCTTAATCTAGTGAGCATATATTCAGTAAAGATTCAACCTTTAACACCAATAGTCCATATACACTGTATCTATAAGCAGATCTAAAGGTCAAAGAGAAAATCAAATTTCTTGAGCCGGATATACAATTAAAACTTAAAAATCAAATTACAAGCAAAACCCAGAACAAGATTTTTAAATGTAATAACACCCAAATCAAAGAAAAGGAAGATGAAATTCCCAACCTTGCGCTGGGGGCTCTGCAGGGTATTTCAACTTGGAACTCAACAGGAAGACCCAGAAACCCATGAAACCGGTCAAATGTAACATGGGTCAAGTGCTGAACATTTGTGGGCCAACCAATTTCCATGTGATGAAGAGCAGTTGAAGAGGAGGAGGATCTTGAGCTAAGCTGATCTTCCCCTCCTCCTTGATCTAGCACTCTACAAGAAACCATTGATTTCCTTAGAGCTGCAAGGAGTAATGCCACAAGTGAGAGCTGGTTTTGTTGCTCTTCAGCAGCAGCAGCAGCAGCTCCTCTTGATTCTTTACCCCCACCACCACCACAAACACCTCCCTTTGTCAACATCACCATTCCTGTCATTTCTTAATCTCTCTCTCTAAAAAATTCAAAGATTTTGTCTCTCTCTCTCTAGAAGAAAATAACAACACACACTGTATAAGTTGGAGTGATTTGAAAGTATGTGTTGTTTTATTATCTGTGAAGGTTAAGTTAATGGTTTGAAGTTCCCAAAGTACCACGCTCGAATTCCTCTGGACTTCAAACGGACACTCATTTCAAATTTCGTATGGTCCTATTTGCTACTAGAACTTACTCTTATCCTCAGCTTTACTATATTACCCTTACCTATGGGGTACAATTTCAAGAATTAGATAGAAAAACATTTTGGATACATATTTTACTTCACATATGAACCCTATTCTTCTTTCACAAATAATAAGTGAATTTATACTTCGTAATAGAGAGAGGTCGGTATGTAAATAACAAGTTTGCTTCTATGGATAATAATTGCCTTAACTACCTACTTATTTTGACTAAAGAATTAACTAGAGTTGTTAACGCTCAAGCCATGTTGAATTTGATTATTCTATTTATTCCTAGTTGGGTGGAAAATTTTTAATTTGGAATGTAACACTCATTTTGCCCAAATATTATATTATATTAAAAATGGTGGGAACGAGCATTCTGACAAATTCCATTATCTTTAAATATTTGAAGATATTTGGACCCTAATATTTGATCATTTTATTTAATTATATTTTATTTTAACATAATCCTCAAGTAAATTCCCGTTATGAGCATCATTCTCTTACGTTTTAAAATAATTTCGTCCAATCAAATATGCCTTAATTATTTTATTCACTTTAACTCTTAAAATGTAAACAAAAGAAGCAATATAACCTTCGACTTTTACATGTCTAACATTTTAATTAACTGAACATAGTGAAAAAGATGTTTAATAAGAATAATTAATCGTATTTTAAATAAATACATATGTCATCATTATATTAAATTTTAAAATATTGTAAAAACAGTAAATACTCCTAAACAATCATTATATATCAATGCAATATTAATATACATCAGTGAGGTCTCAGGTTTAAATTTTCATCCTAGTAAATTTTTATTTTTATTTTGTGTGAAATGTGCTTCATTGGGTTAATTAAATTTAATATGATTGTTTTTCTTAATTATCCATTTTGGGTATGGAAAGCCGAAGGCTCGTTTATAACAAAATTAGTGTGCAGCAGTTTGATTCAATTAAATAAATAAATAAATAAATCTTTATTTATTACTTTTAGTTTTGGAAAAGTGGTAACCATATTTGACCCCTGGGATGGGAGAGAAGACTCCAATTCAGCTCTTAGATACTTCCAACAACTGTACCTGCTTTTTGACATTTTGGTGTTATCAAAAGTACTTATAAATTATTACTCCTTTTACTTAATTTAATTTTCTTCTTTTTCTACTTTTTTTCGTCTCAAGTTAATTTTTTTTATTACAGTATATTATTTTAGACAATTTCACATTAAATAATTAAATTTTTATAATAATTTATTTATAATATTTTTAATATTATAATTATTTTATCTTTTATTTTAATATACAAAAAAATTAATCAAAACTTTTATTGCGAGACAGGAGAGAGTATTTTGTTTTAAACACCAGACTCTCTCTTGTCGTTCGTTCGTTCTATTTTGTTAAAACGACATAATCAATGAAAATATGTAGTAACATAAAATAAAAGAAATTTCCACAACTGTGTACTCTTCCATCGGGAATATTTTTATAAAATTTGATAAGTAACATAAAATAAAAGAAATTTCTACAACTGTATACGCCTGCCTTTACTGTTGGGAAATATTTTTATAAGTATTATAATTGTGTCCGTCAATACATTGGATTCCAGTTTCATGCCTTACATTTGTTTTATAATGTTTAGCTATTTATTATGGGTCATTTTAGCATGCGTCCTTATGGTACATGTTAAATACGAAAAATAAATGAATCTCGTATATTTGTTTATATATTTACACAAAATTCAATATATGGGGTTTATTAGTATATTATTTTTTTATACATTGAATTCAGTACAAATACATAAATAAATATTATTATGAATTATTTTCAGCGCTTAAAATGTGCCTTTTGGGCACATTTTAAGAAAATTCATTTATTATTGCTACAAGACATAATTACCATAGTTTTTAATATGTGCTATAAGATGCCTATTTTTTTATTTTTTTTAAATCAATTCATATATTCCAAGATTTAAATTTAACCCGAATTATTTAATTTTGTCAAATATAATATTTAAATAGTAATATTGAATTTAAAGTTTGTCGTCTGAATTAAATAAATTTATATTAATCTTTGAACTTTTTCAAAAAATAAAATAAGTATGGTGAATTCAAAAGGTTAGCACATGGTCGGTCGGAGATGATGGTGTAAATTCATATCACATCTATTAGCATTGTCAATTAAGTTAGAGGATGAATTTTCCCCAGTTATATGAATTTAAATATAAGGAATTGGTATTTATGATTCTTGATAATTTTGCAAATTCTTCTTGGATTAATTGTAAATTCCTCAAATATATCCCTTGATTTAAGAACACACAAATAATAATTGCTCACTTGAAGTCTTCATAACTATTTCTACGATTAAATTTGTAAATAAATAAATAAAAGTAAATAATAAAACTAAGGATATATAAAAAAATATTTTTTTTATTTAAAAAGTAAATTTTTTGAAAAAAAAAAAACATTGTCACTTTGTTGCTTTTTTGAAACCAAAATCATTGTACTTTAATTAATCCACAACTTTGGTCTGAAAGTAAAAAATCTATAACATTTACCAAGAAAAACGTCGAACTTTGTCAAATCAAATAAAGGCATTTTTGTCGTTTGAAGGGGGCGAGTCTATTCTATTGGAATTTTGCAATTTGCCATGCGGACCCCATCACTCCCAATTGTCCAACGGTTTAATTTATTTATTTGATCTCCCTCCAAAGCCTATTCAAATAGTACAAACATTTCTACTTAAAAGTAACCATTTCTGATAAATAAATATAAATATACAATAATTAAATATTATATCAAATATTATATTTATTTATATTATTAAAAAGTAGAATATGACATTAAAATTTGTGTCATTTTTTATTTTTTAATAATATAGATGAATGTAGTATTTAATTTTTGTATGTGTAAACTTGTTCATTTCTAAATGTCTAATGATAGGTTTTCAATAGAGTTTCCTCCTTGGATGTACCAAATTTGTATTCTTTTCATGTTTGCTTTGAGTATTTATATTAGAAATAAATATTTGGACACATAAGTATGCTAGTTTTACATAATTTTTCTTCTAAGCGAAATTTATATTAACGTGAGAGAAATTCATTTAAAAAAAAAAAACAAATTATCGCTATAGACAGTGAGTGAAACTTATATTAACATGAGAGAGATTCATCTTTAAAAAATCAAATTATCGCAAATAGTTTTTAAGAGTTCTGTAATAAATTTATGTCGATATTAGATATTGAATGATGTGGATACATAAGATATAAAGGAATTAATCCATACATTATGATTCTATTTTATCGCTTAGAGTTTCATATTGATCATAATTTAACTTTATATATATATATATATATATATATCATTTGTCAGCTTTTAATATATTAATTTTTGCAGTCCAATAAATTAAAATTTCGCAAGTAATACTATCCATATTACCCATATGGAATGTATTCTGTAGTTTTTATTTATCAAAGTCAACCCAAACAACTCCTAATTTATCTGTAACAAAACTTGGGGGTTAGCGCTGACAAAACTCAGCTTCACTTTTTCAAATTACATTTTGTAGTAGAAGTATAAATTTATGAGAAATTACTTTAGAAAATATGTCATATTTTCAGATTTTTTTTATTGGCAAACTGAAAATAAAATACTTATTCTGTTCTAAATTATAAGATTAATATTAACTTTTAAAAAGTTATTTTCAAACTAAAAATTGACATAAATTTAATTAATTTATGTCAATATAATTATAAATATTATAAATTATTTAAAAAGTCCTATTAATTATAACATTTATTATTTTAAAAATTTAAATGATCGTGTCAATTTTTAATTTAAAAATATATTAAATTAATTTTTAAAAAATTAATAATAATTTTATAATTTAGAAAAGGAGAGTACAAAATGTTTACCCTTGGGATGATGATTGCTTCTTTTTTTGAAACGGATTACAACTTCGAGATTCACTCAACAATATACTGTATAAATATGATGATTATTCTAAAATATAATATTATGTAAATTTTTATATAATTTAATAATATGCATCACCGATTTTATAATAATAAGAAGATATCATATGGTGCTCCACACCCTTTAATTATATTACGAAAATTGATATTTTTATCAATAAAAATTGATATTTTTCTCTCAGATGAGTGGGATTTATTTATTTTTTATGTGAGGGAAATTTTGTGATAATTTGTGAAAATATCAATTTTCATTATTAAAATTAAAGATTACAAGTGAGTAATAATACAAAATTAATTGATTATATAATTCATGTACTTGCATTGACATTCTTTCAAAGCACGGGCATTCAAAAAAATAAAATAAAATAAAATAAAATGAATAAATTAATCGCACACACAATTTAGTAAATTAAATGTGTATTTTAAAATTATTTAAACTATTGCAATGATAAAAATAAAATAAAAAATAAATCGAATTAAAATTGTATCTAAACTTCCGTGCCCTTCGTGCTTGCGGAAGTTAATTTAAAAGACCTTTTCAATCTGATTAAATATGACAAAATTGAATTGGAATTTATATAAAAAATTTAATCGATAAGATAAAATAAGATGAGATTAATTTTAATTTTTTTATATCTCATATATTAGTACATCGATATTTATAATTGAAATAAAATTTTTTATCTTATAATAAGACTTAAAATAAAATTAATTTCAAATACTTCATAAATAATACTATTTTATAATACTAACAATGCCATGAGATATCCTAACAAATAACAACGCTGGTGACAGTATATGGACTGAGTATCAACATTCTAAAGCTCAATATCAGCATTATATACATATATTTAAAAAAAGTGAATGTTTGAATTGGTGAAAGAAATGTAACCACAACATAAAAAACTTGATCATTTTGGATTTGAGGCCGGTGTTGTTGCTATTGAGGCGGTGGCGGCTACTAATACAATTGTTATTGCATTAAAAGCATCAGGGGTGGCTTGGCACCAGTCAGTCCACTTAGTGCTATTGGCCTCCACCGGTAATTCCTTCGATTTAAATACTATATTTTTTGCACAGAAATATATAATAATGACGTTAAAATCTATTAATTTATGACTAAATAGGATATCATACAGAATGAGTTCCGAAGGTTTGGGCACAAGATGATGTGATAGTTTCAGAGATTATTATCAATGCTAGACATTTTATCGTAGGGATTCATTGGCCGCGCCTTGCAATACCCCTTGTCTTGTAATAATATTGGCTAATAAGACTAAGGTGGTGTTTGATAAAATTCTCTATTAAGATCTGAATAATTTAGACATCTGAATAATACAGAGCATCTGAATAGAATTGTATCTGAATGAAAAAATGTTGTTTGATAATCAATTTTTTCAGATGTCTGAATAACAGTATTTTACCATTTTAACCCTATGAACAGTTAAACATTATAATAACAATAATAATAATAATAATAATAATAATAATAATAATAATATAATTATTATAATAAAAATTATGATAATAATAATAATTATAATTATAATTATAATTATAATAATCATAATTATAATAAAAATAATAATAATAATAATAATAATTATAATATTAATAAAAATAATAATTACTATAATAATAATTATACTAATAATAATTATAATTATAATTAATAATAATAATTATAGTAATAATAATATTAATTATAATAATAATTATTATAAAAATAATAATAATTATTATAATAATAATTATTATTATATTAATAATAGTAATAATAATAATAATAATAATAATAATAATAATTAAAATTAATAATAATAATTATAGTAATAATAATATTAATTATAATTATAATTAATAATAATAATTATACTAATAATAATTATAATTAATAATAATAATAATTATTATAATAATAATAATTATTATATTAATAATAGTACTAATAATAATAATAATAATAATAATAATAATAATAATTAAAATTAATAATAATAATAATAATAATAATAATAATAATTAAAATTAATAATAATAATTATAGTACTAATAATATTAATTATAATTATAATTAATAATAATAATAATAATTATACTAATAATAATTATAATTAATAATAATAATTATAGTAATAATAATATTAATTATAATAATAATTATTATTATATTAATAATAGTACTAATAATAATAATAATTATTATTATTATTATTATTGTTATGATAATAATTATTATAATAATAATAATCATAATTATAATAATTATAATAATAATAATAATTATAATAAAAATTATGATAATAATAATAATAATTATAATTATAATTATAATTATAATTATAATAATAATAATAATAATAATATTAATAATAAAAATAATAATAATAATAATAATAATAATAATAATAATAATAATAATAATAATAATAATAATAATAATAATAATAATAATAATAATAATAATAATAATAATTATAATTATAATATTATTATTAATAATAATAATAATAATAAGGGTTTGAGTGTTGGATATAAAAGGAATTTGTTAATATTGAAGAGGATATTTTTGTCCAAGTTCATTAAGATGTCCCTCTTAATAGTTTAGACTTGATTTTGTATCTCAACCATTTAGAGGCATTCAGATGTAACAAAAAAAAAAACAAACAACTTTGTTCCTCTTAGCGATTAAGAGGTTGTCCATTAAAAGCCATTAAGACGTAAACAAACAGCACCTAATTGCTTTCAGCAAGTTTAAAATCATTCCCGGTCCTTCAATAACCTTTCTCCTTCGCTCTATATTTCTGAAAGCATACATGCACATTATGTATTACCCCTAAATTTTCTTCATAGAAAGAAGTGAAAGCACCCTGGCCTAAACTCCACAAGGTTGATTAAATACAGAGGTCTGAGGCCATCATATCACAAATTTATGAAAGCTAAAGGGGTCTACTACTACTACAAATGTGAAAACCTCGTTTCTTTTTTACTAATCACGACTGAGGCTTATAGGGGGGCGGGAAGAATAAATTCTTCGGCACCATGACAGCCAGTTTGGATGAGTTCGCCTTTCTTCAGCCAAGGTGATACAATGTCAACCACTTTGTTGAGCTAACTGAACCTACTTGGTCAAGAATCTGTTCATAGGGGATGCTTGCTGATGATCCAGCAATTTAGAAGCAAAACCTCATTGTCAAAACTTAGAACCAACCTCTCTCTGGCTGTGCCTAATGAGTGAATAGTCTGTATGATCATCCACCAGGTGGGCCTTACACCTTGCGCTGTAGCTTCAATCTGCAATATTCAATAAGCTAGTATCAACTGATAAACTCAGATTGACATATACCTTGATCTCATATATGAAAATATCTAAATGGGAATTGATATTTCCACATGGTTCTCTCGCTCCTGAGAAAGCATAAAGTAGGTCACATCTTCATGAGAGAGAACCGTATGGAAATACTGATACCCTATATACAAATTGAGATGTTCATAATGGAGTGCCAAGATCAAGCATACATAATATATAAAAGGAGACAATAAAGCGACTTGTCTCCAAGTGTTCCAACTTCTACTATGTCTATAAATAGAATGTAAACTGTGAATTTAAATGCAAAATCACAGACTGCCAGCAGTAATAATTACCAGACCTTTTCAAGCAGGAGGCACTCCCTGAAATTCATCGCAGCTACAATATGAACAGTTTGTTAGAATCCCACAACACTCTTATCACCCCGAGTTTTTTCTCCGCCTGATCAAATGAGGTTCCAGTGGCTTCACATGGGTGTGGAAGCCTAGCCCATCTCTCGCTCTTGAGCTCAATAATATCCACAACACATGTCCCTGATTCCTCCTCCAAGTTTATTCCATACCATTTGCCGTGCACTTGATACACCTTTCCTTTGCCAATCTCTTCACCTTTCCCATCTACAAGCATAACATATTGCCCTTCTGCAGGGGGAAAATCAACCGATTTTGCAACTACACACCTGGAATTTTCGTTGTGTCCAGTTATTAATATGCTACTCCCAACTTCATCCTGGTGACCCACCTGTGGAGTCACTGGGACATAAAGATCCTCCACAAGACTCTCGGATGAGTCATTGAGGGGTCTGATTCCTGACCCACCTTGTTTGTCAATACAAAGATTGTCCCCTTCAGATAGTACTCGAACATCCTTCGCTGCACGGGCGAGCCTGGCTTTCCGGTTGTTCAGCCTGTCGATTCCAGAGAATATAAAGAGAACTGAGAAGTGGGGAAATTCACCACAAAAGAAAATTATTTTAGCATTGGAAGATGAATTAGGATACAGCTTAATTCACCTTTAACAATCATAAATATTCTCTCTAAACACTTTATATTTTAGTGTGACGAGCTGCTCCACGCCATCTAGGTCAAAATTTAAATAATTTCACATGATCATATGCTTCATTCGTGAAAAGTTTCTTCTGTTTCCTAATCAAAATTTGTATCTATTCATTGCCATCAGCATCATTGTCATCCTATAGCCATTCCATTCATATTTGGGGACAATAAAGCGTAAAAAAGTGCCAAGACATAACAACCTTAGAGACGAGATCTACACAGAATTAGTACATAAATATGACACCCTTAGACAATTTTCTTGTTTTAAGCAATGGGATTCACGTAAACCAATATGAAAAGGAGAGAATAAGCACAACATTAGTAAAGAAACGCTGAATATTCTAACCAGAGACTACAAAGCAACAAGTAATATGATTCAAATATCTTGTTTCTTTTCACAAATTTGACTGCAATTAATAGGATACAAAACAGACAACAAAAAAAGTAAGTTAAACAACTGAAAGAATATGGAAAGACTTTCTTACCAATTTTTTAGCTGGGAAGCCGTAACCTCAGAACCCTAATAAAAACATTTCAGAACTCTTAGGGAAAGACAACACAGTAATAAATAACTAAATAATTATAAGTGCATTTATATCACATACATGTTCACTTAATCGATCAGCCCACGATTGTAGCGAGGCCGCATGTCGCTGCATGTCAGGTTTATCCAAGAGGGCCTTCTCGATTAGGGTGGTCTGTCTATCATTCATTATGGTTCTTTTCCGTTTTCTCCGCTGCTTCTCTGCACACTGAATAGTTTCAGCTTTTTCGTCCTCTTGGACATTGTTGATTTGATCAATGGAGTTCTTGCCCCGTGTAGAGCTAGAATCAGATCCACTTGTTTCCACATTTTGAGTATCATTGTCAATCTCTCTCACACCTCTAGCTGCAATCTTACCAGCTTTACCTTTATCTCTTGCTTTATATTCCCTCAATTCATCATGAGCTTGATCTATAGCCTTGCCCCTGACATAGAACTGGTCTACTTCTTGCAGTGCTGAACTTTTCCAAATGCCCTCTTTCAGGTTACCACTTCTGTTATTATGATCTGGAGATGCTTTTCTGGAGAGGGGTGATGAGTATTCACCTGCGCTTTGAGCCTCCTAATTAAAATGAAACTTCATCCTCAGACTGTGTATTGCATTTAGACAATAATATACACCAACATAATGTAAATCCTAAGACGATTTGAGAATCAGCTGACTAATGAGATTTTGTTCATAATAATGAAGACTATTTTTGGTGGGGTTTTACGCTTGTAATAAACCGCAGCTCTTATTAGACCTAAAGACGACTCACCTACCTAAAAAAGGGAAACTTACCTAAGTTAATGTTTTATAGCCACCAACAAAGTCTTGTATCATGAATTTCCAACCTTGGGCAAGATAAAATAAACTTGTTCGATGCAAGTGGAGTAAAGTGGTTATGGTGATCATCAATTGCAAGTTAAATATATTAAACTTCCGGCATTCACCTGATGATGTTCACTGATATTGAGTTTTGAAAATTTGTCCCATGATATTGACCTCTCAAGTTTGTTTTCCTAAATTTCCTCCAGCAGCATAGTTTGATCAATTTGAATATGAAAACTTCACCAAAACTATTAATAATGAAAAGTAAAAAGATGTTCCACAGCAAAGAAAGAGTAATAATAATATAAGGATATTGAAAGAGAAAGGAAGAAGGCCTTACTTGAATTTGATTCATTTTGAATTCAGGAGTACTAATTAGTTGTTCTAACTGAGTTATGAATACCCTTGCAAGAGAAAATTGAAGAACTTCTATCAGGATTTAAACCAGAATTAGAACTGATGTCATTTGGTCAAACGAATGAAACATAATATCATTGTTGAAAACATGCCTACGATATAAATACAAACAAAATTAAATATTTATGTCTATACATATAAAGAATAATAAAGGAAAAAAAGGACTTGACCTACTTAGTGGTTTGTATTAGCTTGATAATTGATATACATTATTGGGTCATCGTTCTAACAGCTTAAGCTTTCAGATGAGTTAGTTACTTAATATGGCATCAAAGCTGTGTGCAAGGGCTTGGGTCAATTCTTCCCAACTGCACTTTGCCCTTTATATGGGTGTGTATATTGTGCAAGGTCTTGTGTTCAAGCCTTTCCGATGCACGTTACCCTTTATATTGATATTAATGACGCATGAGCATTTAATTTGTCTCTCCAACATATGCATAAGGAGGGGGGTAACTTGATACATATTATTAGGGCTTCATTATAGCAGCTTAAACTTTTAGATAAGTTAGTTAGTTAACAACAATTTGCGTACAGAAAAAGAAATTTGTATGTAGTCCATTCCTTCTAACATCAAAAAGTTGGACTACCGACCGGTAAAGAACTTGATTCCATAAATCCCTAGAAAATATCAGACAGTTCACACTTCTTCCATATACTTTTTAACAATTCCAATTATCTCACTCCAACACTCGCAAATTATAAATTGCCCCCGCCCCCAAAAAAAAATAAAAAATTATAAAGGTGATTAGGGAGATGTTTAGGGTGGAGCAAGGGATGGATTACTAAGGCCAGAATACCTTTTGGGGTGGGTCTTTGGAAGGCCATTGCTTGGGTTAGGAGGCATCTATGTGATAGTGACTGATTATGCTTTGACAGTTGACAAGCAGCTGCCTTGGCAAACTTCATTTGGATACAAGAGTTCTAAAAATCACTAAGCAGATCTAGGCAACGGAGGGAACACCTAGCACATAGGCCGCGCAGGCGTTTTCCTAAATTGGACCTAGGCAAGAATTTTTAGAACATTATGTGGATGCATTTTAAGGATTGGATGTTAGAAGAATTGGAACGGTATTTGGGTCTTGTGGGTGGAAATGGAATTTTTAGAGGCGGCAAGGATTCTATAGCAGTGGGAGAGTCCCAGCCAAACCTAGGCTATAGAGGACCGCCTAGCGCCTTGGCGGAGATTAATCGGACCTAGGTGAAGATTTTTAGAACATAATTTGGATGCATTTTAAGGATTGGATGTTAGAAGAATTGGAACGGTATTTGGGTCTTGTGGGTGGAAATGGGATTTTCAGAGAAAGCAAGGATTCTAAAGCGGTGGGAGAGTCACTATAGCAGTAATGTCTCTGTAAAATCTATTTATAGGTCTCTTCGAGGACAAGGTACTTAAAAAGTCACAGTTTTGAACAAAGTTGTTTTTTCACTGGGACAACAATGCTAGGAGAATTTTTAAACAAAAGTCACTATTGAGGAGGGGTATGTGTGTGGTGGTTCGGTACCTGTGTGTTAAACCAGTACATCTATTTAAGAAGAATCAGAAGCTGGCTGGTCATTTGATCTTGGACTGTGATTTTTTTGAGTCTTTTGTGGGTGATTGTGTATCTCTTTTGTGTGATGTGGGTGACACTCAACTCTGGTGGATATTTTAGCTGCTTGGAAAGGGTCTAAGGTTCCCAATAGGATTCATGTTAAACGGGACATGATTCATCATTCAGCGTTGCCTTTGGTAAGTGCTTTGGAGGGAACGACATTGTAGATATTTTGAGGCCAAGGAATATTCAGTTGACCACATTAAACATATTCTAGAGCCTACTTTTTCTTGGGATATGCTGTAATTGTGTCCTGCTTTTTTGTATCTCTGTTTGTACATGGGTGTCACCTCTTGGTGCCTCTTTGAATATATTTTTACTTATGAAAAAATTAATAATAATTAGTCTATCAGTTTGTAAGCATGTTGGTTTTGCAAGGACTGTTCAAAAGTCATCATACCATTTCCAGCAAATGATGAATGATTTTCGAGGACTACATACACAAAAAATGAATACTGCATGGTTAATATTTAATCACCTTAAAAGTTGCACATCCTCCTCGTTTAAAAAGCTAGGAGTTAAAGATTCAGCATGACTCAACAAGGAACCTTCACATGCAAGTCAGTCATTAGGAAATAAAAATATAGATGCTACTTAAATAATAAGTCTTAATTAAAGGAATACTTACACAAATTTCTGCTAACAGCGAGACCTTTGTCTGCAGCAGAGTTGGAGGAAAATCCATCTGATAAGTTAGGAAGTTCCTTTCGCAAACACTGGAAAAAGTTGTTAAGGAAGAGATCCTTCTCCTCTGACGAATTCAAAGAAAAGACTTGATTTTAATAAAAAGAAAACATAGATCAAATAAAAGTATACCTACCACCAAAAACAAAAGGGATTCTCACCCACAGACAGGAAACAGGTCAGAATAATCAGGTTTAATCATGCAGATCTTGGTTAAAGCATATACCTTTGCAAATGTCCGGTACAAAACAATGGAGATTTGCAATTACTTTGACCAATAATGATGTTCTTTGATGTGCATAAGAAGCCCGGGGAATGTTACAAGGAATAAAGGTAGATTCTGAACTCATCGTGACTGATAGATCTGATAATGCGAGAAAGTTTAAAACCCATCTAGCTGCAACAAATGGGTCATACTCCAGCACGGCATCTTCTTCCCAAACCAGAAGGTCAGACGAACACCAACAAGATAAGAACTCTCCGTGTGGGAGTGAAAAAAGTGTAGTCAAAACCTCAGTCTGAAGAGACATGAACAATAACTGTCACAAGCCTTACAAAAGCAATTTATACAGAAGAGGTGGTAAGCACGTATATATTAGGAAGATAAATGATTTCTCCCAGGCACAGGAGAATGAAATTATCAAAAAATGCTACAACATCAAAAAGGCGAATAACATATTCAAAGCAAGATTATTTTTCTTTTAAAATAAGTAAAAGGAAGCAAGTATATTGATTACAGAATCATGAAAATCCACATGTAGTGGAGAAAAACTTACAATGTGTATTGTGATGTAAGATCGAAAATTCGAATCATCTGAAAAGATATCCGCAAGACGCATTGCATTAAGTTGCAAAAGCCCCTTTGGGATATTTTTGTCCGAGCAAGAACTTGGCTCTTTATAATATCCATTGAAAATTATCTTCAGTAATTCAAGAACCTAATCCACAAGAATTATATTTAAGACCAATCAGTTAGGTACTTAAAGCAAGCTCCAAGTCGGCAATCATGGGAAAGAAGCAGTATGGACCAACTTGTTATAACCATTGTAGCCAAAACTGTTGGATAAAGTATGCACGTCATTCAAATTTATATACACGGTTTTATATCAAGTCAACGAACCTTTACAATGAGGAATTCAAGTTGTAAGAAACCTAAAGAAAATGTTGTTGGAATTGAGATCTAATTCGAAGAGAGAGGTATTATATGAAAACAGGTTTGAATCCAAGTCGGCCTCTTTGGGCAAAAAGTATGCCAAAAATGAGGTATGTGTTCTAGTCCACCCTACTAACATCAAGCACGCATGAACTAAGCAAATAGATAAGGTCTTAATACCTAGACCTTCATCATTATTTGCTCTTTATAATGCTTGTCTAGTTCCATAATTTTAAGATTTTTACTTCCTCCTCTTTCACTGAAATAAATTACTTCCCCTGCAAAATTGGTACCCGTTTCCAATTATCAAATTTTCTTGCACAAGAAAAGATCAATAATACTGAAAATTTCCGTATAGTTTTGCCAAAGTTATGTTAGATAGCAATACAGAGTGAGGGGCTCAACTCTTTTTCTTTTGTAGTTATTTTTTTTAAGAGCATAAAAGACCCGGTAGAGGGGTTGGAAATCACAAAAATACACACTGAACCAACGTAAAAAAATGCTTACAAGAAGAGCACAAAAACCTGAAACAACTACTAGTGGAACAACCCCTACAACCCTTATACAGGCAGCCTTCAGTTAGAACCAAAAGCTATCTAGTGAGAACTCTCTAAAATTCAAAAACAGAAATATATCTCTGTGGCAAGATATGTGGGACTCCCATTATCCACCAAGCGTAAGAGAATATTATAGCTTCCCCATTGAAATTAGTTTATAGTTCATTTTTATTTTTCCTAACTAATCAATGAAGTGTGGTGTTGTCTTCTATTTTCTTTATTCAAATTCTGTACTATTAAGTTACATGAGGTGGGATACATACAGCATAACTCATGAAATCAGTACAATTTTGTATACGTTTGTTCTTAACATAATTTATGTTCGACTTTATATGTATGCATCATTAAGACAACATATAATTAAAAATGTAGAAATATCTGTATATTATGTCCAAAATTAATATAACTACCATTTTGTTAGGCAGGTCAGATTAATATCAAATTGTATCATACGTAGACCGTATGATTGTGCGTGTCACAATACTCCGTGAAACTACCCAATTTTCAGATTATGAGGCATCTTGTATATGTTTATTTAATGTTTGGAGTGTTAGGGATAAACTATCAAATGACACATTAACTATATTAAACAATGCAATCACTAAAAATGACACATTAGGACTCCATTTCGAACTTTTGAGTGTTTTAGTGAATTATATATAATTATTTTGGTTCTCTGATTTAGAGTTGCTCCTTATATTCAATGTATTCTGAAGATTCAAGAGATCACTCTCCGCTGGAATTTGGTTTCAATTTTTGTTTTATACTTTCAAACCGAAGATAGTCAATATTTACATAGCCAAAGTTACTGTACATCATTCTAAGGCATCATAGGAAAAGGAATAGAAGCAGACATAACCCTTGACCTAGTGGGCTTCTCTCTTTGGAAATTCAAAAAAGAACTGCATTCATGATGAATCTCCTGATGAGAACTACACCAAGACTTCGGTTTTGATAGATAAGTAGCTAGCTTGCGAGGGAGTTTATAAAAATGCAAGCTATACCCATATAAGAATGGACATTTTTAGTAAAAAAAGCAACACCTATCTTGTGACTTGATATCATACATTCATACGTGGTCACTGGGGACATAAAAGACCAAAGGCACATGTAGCAAAGTTCTACACTTCTACTACTCAATTGTTAAAAGATATGAAAATGGTGAGACATGGAAGCGAGCATGCGGACATCAGAAAAACATCGACAGCTAACATATATGCAATTTTACACAAGTTGAAGCGTTTGTAATTAATAATATTAAGTGTTTGTTTGTTTAACATTATGTTCTTCTATCCCTTCTCAATAAACTATAGCATACCAAAATATTGTGAAATAAAGAACCAAATAAACTATGGTACATGGGCTTAGGTGCGGGTATGTGTCCAATTGTCAGATCTTCTTTAACCCAACTTTAGGATAAGGGAACTCGACTTCAAAAGTGCCCAAATATTGATTGGGTGTTGTAAGTGGACAAGTATTATGTGATAATCATGTACTATTCATGATCAATGATTCAATTATACATAATTAGGTTTAATTGAAACGCCTATAGTGAGGAAGAGGGATTCCACCTTTTCCTTCAATGAGAATCTTTCCTCATTATTGAATACAAGTTTTTAATTTCCCACCCATATACACCTGAAAGATTGAAAGTCAGATTGTGGCACGAGTATTGAACACATGTCCCAGTGTCTAATGTCTCCACAGGTAGTTCAACCCAATTAGAAGAGGCCATGTAACCTAAGTGAGTTAACATGATAGCATACAGTGTTGGGAAGTACATATACTTTAGAGACTGACAAATCTAATATAATATCCCGATACTTCACCATTACTAAAGGATATTAGACCAATAGAATTTGGAAATAAAATCCTTCTTTTTAACATTTATTATACTCTTCTTGGGCACTTGTTAAACTATTAACAATACACTTCAAATGCTAATATCAGCAAAACAAGAATGCTAAGATGCTTTGGAGATGATGCGTCTTTACAATTATTCTTAACAGAATTCCAAGATTTTTAAGTATCAATATATTCCTTCGCATTTGCAATGGGAGATAGTTTTTATTAATTATAAGTATCTTGTCTCGTTGTGATCGACCACAATGAGATAACTTAGCAGCCTTTCTATTTGAAATTTTCAAAGGGATTAAATGGCAGCACTTTAATTGCCCTTTTGTTCAACTTTAGTTGAATCATTATCCCTACCTGTATCTTCCCTCTTCTACCGATAATATATTAATATCTTCCTTTTCTATCTTAAAAGACAAGTTTAATTATAAAAGAAACAAAGAAAAGTGTTACATCAAATAAACATAAAACTCGAGGAAAAATGTTATTAAAAGGAGGGAGAATAATGGTAATACATATGTGCAAAATATTAATTAAATAAAACCTTACCATTCATTACATCCTAGTAGACCATATTATCCTAATTGTACGTTTAAAAAAAAATCTCGTTGTTCAAATCCAGTATGTAGGAAGTGTTAGTAGTTTAGTGTTATTCAAGAAGATATACAATTTTGTAGAACTTGCAATGAATCAATTCAACAAATTCAAAAAAGTTTGATTAACCTGATTCCAGTTTATCTATGCTCTACGCTGGTTTTGTATTTTGAAATTGATGTGCATTTGCAGCCCTATTCAACCAAAAGTCAATACTGCTTAAGCACTGCTCGTGCAATTCACAGGGAGAAAATCTCATAACTTGCAACACCTTTTGAAATTTTTATTGATATAACAAGTTTCTGGAATTTCTAAACCCTTCTACGTTGTTTCCTAAGCACTGTCAATAATAGGGAATTGATATTCCATAAGTTAAGTGACAAATCCACAAGCCTCCTCTCACATGAATATTAATTGGGTCACATGCTCAAGTGAGAGGAAACTTGTGGAAATATCAAATTTTACTTGTAAAAATATCAAACCAGTAACATTGATGATAAACAAAGAAGTGGCCATCCTTGCAAGACTTGGCAAGTCCCACAGACCAAGAAGTCAAGAACAGCTTAATCATGAATCTATACTAACCAATTGAATTAAATAAAATACTTAAAAGAATATTTATATGTTATTAAATTATCCTTATGCCAACTCAGACAAAGCCCTAAAATAGATTAAATAGTTCAACTTTATCATAACAACGGAGACACCCAAAGACATGTTTACGAAATTTATCCATAAAGTAACCCTAGAGATAACTACATAAAATACGAGTTTTGAATGTTTGCTTTTCCTTGCTAAAGTTTTTGACATCAATTATATTGGTAACATATACACATCAGTGTCATATATGCCATCTGCTTTTAGAGATGATAGAAACATTGGCAATATATGACAAGTCCAACAAGGAAGCAACCCACAATTATAGAACTGCAAGGTAACAACTATGCCTATAATAGACAATGTAACTCATGAAAATGGTTTACCACACAAAACATGAGTTGGAACTTGGAAATCATAGGCATGCCTGAAATTTGACTTCATTCAGGAGTGGTCAATGCAAAAACAAGAAAAGCCAGATGACAATATCTTCATATGATGATTAAAAGTAATCATAGATAAAAAGAAATTATGGAAAATGCAACAGCTATGCATCAGCAGATTGTGTACCAAAGCTATACTAACAATACGCATAATGTACGAAAAGATAAATATCCTAGGGGAACATTAGATTACATTATTTTGGCAAACAAACCTCTAATGCAACAGACTTGGCTAAACCCAAGCTTCCAGGAGTACTTGCAACCTCATCCAAGTAAGACACGTTTTCTGCTTCACAGAGGTGCAACAGCTGCAGAAGAATTGTAGCTGATTCAATAAATGGCATTCATTCACAAGAATATCATAGTGTGAAATGCTGCGGTGGATTCTCAAGGATGCTTGAGTAGCCAGCCAAATGTCTTCATGAGATGAGACCATGTGAATCACATTGACTTACTATAGATAAAACATTGGACTTCACTCTAGATAGAGCCTCAGCAACACTTTTCATCTCAGGTAGTGATGTTGGTATGTCTAAGTTCAAAACGACTCGAGCCAGTAAAAGTATGCCACCTTTTCCACATAATTCCTGAAGAAGGTACAAATGCATGTAGTAAACTAAAAGACAACTGAGATACCTTAATTCATGGAGTAAGAATACAGAATTCTAGTTTCAAATCCTTCAATTATCTAATAAAATACAAATATAAATGTCAAGTAGAAAGAAAGATCATTCGCATCCATAACGAGAAAATAAATTGTACTTGTTAATTTAGACCATAGAGCATCAATCAATGAAATCGAAGAAAGTAGAATGTTGCCAACTTTTCTATATATGCCTTACCGAACAAATCTTATACGAAAATAGTAAAAAAATGTAGTAATTAAGAAAATCAGCCTAGTATTCTTCACTCCACCAACACAATCCATACTTTGGCGCTCTGAATCTGAAGAAAGGTGAAATTTACTTCCACTTCTTGCCTATACTCTATACACAGGAGCACTTAGAGGATTTAAATCCATCGAGTACACAGGTTACTCTGCATCCACTTGATCAATACTAACAAAATGCTCATTTCAGCTTATGTAAAGCTATTAGAAGAAACAATAATACATTAATACTCCTTTTGACAAGCATATGCAAAAAAATTAGTCTTAAACAAAAACCTTATGTTTCACAAGGCGGTCTCGAAACATCTTTTGTTGACACAATGTATGAAGAAACTGTAGAGAAGCCTCACACTGCTGCCAAAGATGTATAATTGGTTCTTCAGCAGTAGGACTTGAATTCACACTGGAATCAATACATTGACCTGACAGCTTGATCTTAAGAAGCTCAATGTTTACGCGAACTGAAATAAAAACAGCCTCCATAAATTTGTCAACCTGTTACCGAGAGCTTTGTCAGACAGCAAGTTTGTACACAAAATGATATATGCAAAAAAAGAAAAAAGAAAATAGATACTTTGACCTTAGGATGATGAACTAGAACATTAACAAGCTCTGGCCAATGTGAAGAAACAAATCCTCTTAATAGACGTAGACTGGTAGCCACAAGTGTGCAATGCAAAAGGGTAATACGAGTTGAAGGTTGATGTTCCTAGATCAAAAGACATAAGTCTCAGTATTAACAAAAAAAATGTAAAAATCATTAGATTTTAAATAAAGGAGAAAACAAATGGAAACCTGTGCATAATTATTAAGCATAATAATTATATAAAAGATCAGATCCAACAACTGCATTGACAAAGGGATGTCATCGAGCAATATCTGCAAAAAAGATGTCACAAATTTTTAAGTACGACTTACCTCCCATATGATAAGAAGTCTACCGAATTCTTTGTGTGTGTGTGTGTGTGTGTGTGTGTGTGTGTGTGTGTGTGTGTGTGTGTTAGTGAGGGAATGAAGACAGAGAAGACAAAGCTGATTATCATTGTGTACAAAATAAGGCGATATGTAATATACAAACAAGAAAGATGAACCATTAGATATTTAGTTCTTTTAGTATACTTTTCTTCTGGCACAGTAACATAAGATCGACAGGCATGGGATAAGCAAACAAGTGATTTACAGTAATGGGTAGCAAAAAAGAAAATATCTCTAGGTAGAACACTCTGGGACAAAAAGACTTCCATTGCTGTCCAAGGTAAAAAAAAGTAAATTCAGTATTGATGGAAACTCCAAAATAGCCATAACACTTGTGGGACGAAAGTAGTAGAAAATAAAAAGTTAATTACTGGGAATGAAAATATCTTGTGAGCTAAACTGCATGGAATAGTTAATAATGCCAGGAATATATTTCTATTTGTATGAACCTCCCACCGGTGCATCTATGGTCTAGTTCAAGGTGTCATCCATATTTAATGTACCAACAGAGTAATAATGCAATTCCCACCACTCCAGACATATCGCAGTTATTGCTGAATGTCAGTGAGAAATTCCCACAGGCCAAGCTTACCTATCTGTAGATAACAGAGAAAAGGGACAACAGCATGTATCCAATAGGATTAATCCTGTGCTTTCAGATGCCTACATACCTTCATAGAAGGATAAACAAAAGAAGCAAGAGAGAGCAAGGGAGAAGACCACAGTTTGCCTATTCAAAACAGGAAATTCTTCAACAAAAAAGGCACAGTATACAATGAAGATCAGTCGATACACCTGTCAAGAAGACTATTTTGTTCAATTTAGATGAGCTACATAAACACAAGGAACACCTAAATACATGACTTATGAAGATGAATACCTATTTAACCAGAAAAACTTCTATGATTTATTTGTATATTTTTTAATTTTATTTAAAACTAAAAATTTCTTACAAAAATAATTTAATTAAGTGTTTGTAAGTAATTTTAAAAGGACAGAAAAGTTTTTACATATAAATTAAACTTTAATCTATACAATTTCTATAAGAGTGTTTATTTACTATTAGATTTTTTTAGTAATTATATGTATTTAATTACTATTAGATTTATACTTAGTAAATATATTAAATTAGATTTTTTAATTACTATTAGATTTCTTTAGTAAATATTAATTTGAGTCTTTGATTACGGCAAAACATAGTATTACTCCACCGTAGTTGGCACGTTTTACTTAATACACTATTGAACTTTTAATTTTACAAATTACCACATTAAACTAAGTAAAAAAAAGCAATTGGGCCATTCCGTCAAATGAATTGGATGGAAGTTATCTTTTTTCTCCTACGTGGCATTTTTTATTAATTCAAAATGACGTGGAAAAGCCACGTGGCTTGTGTTGCTTTTTTTAATATTTAAAAAATGACATGACTTTTTTTATTATTATGTTATTAATTCAAACTAAAATTATTTAAAAGAATTTAAAACAAAATAATAAAATTTCAAAAATACAAAATATATATATATATATATATATATTTTTTATTTTTTTTAAAATAACAATAAACTTGAAAATTTAAAATAATTTTTTTTTAAATAAAATAATAATTTTTAAAAACTAAAAATAAAACGAATACAAAATTGAAACAAATAAAACAAACAAAACAAAACAAAAAAAATAATTTTTAATTTTTTTTTTGTTGTAATTACAAATAAAACAAACTTGAAAAATACAAAATAAATTGAAAACAAAATAATCCCAAATCCTCCATACTCAGAAGCTGATACTGCTACTCAATTGTGCTTCCAATAATCCGATACTTGATAAAAACGGCTCCGATTTCAATCCAATATTTCAACCATTTTCCAGAAATTGTTTGTGCTGCATTGGCCATATACCCACTTTCCCATTCCATTTGGTCAACATTTATAGCTCCGGATACAGCCATTAATGGAATTATATAAGCAAAACAAGTGAGAATCACAGCAGAAAATAGCGCAATGGGGAATGTTTTCTGTGGGTTATCAACCTCACCAGCCATTGTACTAACATTATCCTGGAAATTCAACTTCCAAAACAGAGTGTTAAAGAACAGATTTCAGCCCTTTTCCACACCCTTCTGGCCTAAACTGCTCCATTTTTTGGGATGAATATTGGGGAATGCTATAAGGGACATGATAATAAAGGGGAGGAGAGAGATTATACCGAGAAAAATGGCAACATATCCGACGATTGTAAGGCCGGTAAAATTGAGGAAACTGAGGAGCAAAGTGGAGAGAGAAATTGTGAGGTTTTATGGTAGGGCGGAGGAGAAAATGGGGAAGAGATTTTGCAGGTAATTTATGCAGAGAGCTGGAAAAGCAGCGATGTTGATGACCCCACTAAGGAATTTCCAGGAAGCCGCTGTTGCCGAGGAAGGCGGTGGAGAGTTCGGCGGTGATGAGGGCTTTCGGGATGGACAAAGGGAAGATTATGAAGCCCAGGATAGCGAGGAGTGAGCCGGCGGCTTGGACTGCGTGCTCCTCGCCATATGGCCACCGATGACTTCAAAGTAGATGAGGAAGATGACGGTTAGCTTTTTGGGGAGGATTTTAATTTAATTTTATATTTTTAAAAATCATCCATGTCATTTTTGGTCATTTTTTATTTTTTTTAAATAGCTACGTTGGAAAAAAATGAACTTCCATCTATTTAATTTGACGGAATGGGTCAATTACTTTTTTTTACTTAGTTTTATTTTTTATTTTCAATTTTTTAATTTTTAATTTTTGTATTGTAATTTTCCAAGTTCATTTTAATTTAATTTGTATTTTTAAAATTTTATTATTTTGTTTTAAATTTTTTGTTGTAATTTCCAAGTTATTTTAATTTTATTTGTTTTTTTTTTAAAATAATAATTTTATATTATAATTTTTCAAGTTAATTTTATTTCATTTTGCATTTTTTTATTTGTTTATTTTAATTTTATTTTCTATTTTAAAATTTTTATCATTTTTAATTTTTTTTATAGTAATTTCCAATTTTATTAAGTCTTTTTATTATTTTATTTCAAAATTTATTTTTGCCATGTCATTATTGTCTAGTTGGATTGGCCAAGTCATTATTTCTTTCTCTTTTTTTTTTTTTTCATGCCACATCAATATATATTTTCTTTAATCTTTATTTTTTGCTGCCACGTATGAAAAAAATTGAAGCAAGTTAACGTCCATCCAAATTTTTTAAGAGAATGGTGCAATTTTAATATTTTAATTAGTTTAATTTGGTAATTTGTAAAATTAAAAGTTTAGTGGTGTATTAAGTAAAACGTGTCAACTTTAGTGGGAAAATCATATGTTTTGCCCTTTGATTACTATAAGATTTCTTTATATATTTAAATACACAGTTAGTCGGGTGACCCTAGAAAAATATATATTTAAGAATATTGAACTCTGTAAGGAGTTTAAGATTCTTGGAACTTTTAGAATTTTATATTACTATAGATTGTTTTGATTGGGTTAGAGTAAAATTCTTTTATCTGACATAGAAAAAGTAAACATTTTAATTTAATTTGGAAGTATTTAGTAGTTTTAATAAAAACTAACAAGAGAGCTCTTTTTGTTTCAGCTTTTATATATTATATAGATGAGTATCTATCTTTTTAGTTAATAACCTCATAAATGCTACATCTGTGCAGCCCAGAATCCTGACCATAAACAAATTTGTTGTCCTAACTACTTCAAGAATATAAATATAAGAATGAACTTGCAATAACCTGCTCAAGTTTGGAGTGCCGAGGTGCTATCTCATACAAGGTGCGCAAGAGGCTTATTCCCGACAACACGTATCTGAAAAAGTCTTCATCTAGATTAGACTGTATAAGCTTCGCAATAAGGTGTTTAGGAATTTTAGCAAGGTCTTCAACATCAATCTGAAACATTTAAAACAAAAACACACTTAGGAACAGGGTTGGGAAAAAAGGAGGGGGAGAGTATAACAATAAAAATAATAATAATAATAATAGTAATAGTAATAATGATGATGATGATGATCATCATCATAATAATAATAGGATGTTGGTATTTATTTTGTTTTTAAGTCAGAAATGATGACAATACAAAAAAGGCAATAAATGCTAACCTGAATAGATGATCCATTTTCAATGACGAACCAAAGACTATTGTTTTTAGAGTCCTTGATGAGTTCATACAGCTCCTCAGAATTAAGCCCACTCAAAATTTTAACCGTTGAGATCAAGTCGATGACCTGTCCACCAAAAATTAGCAAATTAAACAAAGTTGATTTAAAAGAAAAGGACAGAGAAAACAGTACAACATCAACCCAAAATTATTAGAGTACTTATCTGTGTAACACCATTAAAATCCGTTAATAACATCCCCGATAATTAGTTCATGTGAAATAACGGAACTTAGTGCCCTCTACAAGTTCAGAAAAAATTAAAAATTAAAGAAAACTACCATACATTTTTCATACCAAATGACAGTAAAGCCGCAAACAACATTCTCCTTCCATCCCAACAAAATTATGTCACCCTAGTATTAACTAAGATTGCTGATTTGTCCTTTGTTTCAAACATTAACACTTGGACTTAGGAATGGCAATTTGACTCACAACCAACCAAAAACCGTAAGTGGCTGGGTTTTCCCCAAACCGATGGCTTGGACTGTGCAGTGTCGGAATGCAAAAAATAAAACTGAGACCTGTGCAGCACAAGTGTTGGGGTTTAGTGTTGAACCGGCAGTGCACCAAACACTTGAGTATATATGTATTTTCCCAAATTTACATAAGTGATGGTGCAATTCGAACCCCTAACCTCTAACTCCAAATCTCTAAATTAAGATATGTATACTAATTTGATTAGTGCATTATTTTAGGGTGCATTTCAAAATTTCAATTAAAAATTAATTTGTTTTAATAAATTATCTTTTTAGTTCTGAATTTATGGGCCGTGCGGTTCATACATTAAACTGGACAGTAGTGGTGCCAAAATTTAATGAACCAGTGCTGGTGCAAGAATCATCAAGGCCAGTGCAAGAAGCATTGAGGCCAGTGTGGTGTTGGATCATCTAAAAACTGGCACGGCCATGCCCCATTGCCATCTTCATTGATGCGGGTCCATAACTTAACAAAACTTTTAAAGGATTGATATTTCCACACGCAAAGCAAAATGTTATTCCTAAGAGATCCTCTTCTATGAATATTTGGTCCACTCACACATGAGGACCTTGTGGAAACTTCATTATTAATTGCGGGAATATCACTTCCCAACTTCTACAAGAGGGAGTACTGTATTGAGAAAGAAAAATGCGATTTTAACTTCAAAATTACATACTAATAAATTGCTAAAGGAACCAAACTATAAATCAAACTATTTTACCTTAGGGTTCACTAGCTCAAATTCGTCCCTGGACGACTTCATTCTTCTGTATCTGGACCTAAGTCGGAACAAATTGAGAAAATATAAAACAAACCAGTAAAATTTCAAAACAACACCAGGGAAAATACCTAGGTTTAATGGCAAAAAATTTCTCAACAGTGAGCTAACCTTGCTAACAATAACGCGAATTGAAGTAGATGGTGGGAGCTAACTGTTACGAAAATTGACGAGAAAAGGGGATAAATTATTTGCGGGTTAAGTATGATTAGCGTCGGCCGTCGAGAACAAGGTTCGATAAAGCAGCCGTCCTATTTATAACTGTTGGATTCTGGGCTGGCTGCTAATATGCTGCTCTGTTGCGTATTCTATAACTAGTACCTGAGCCTAGCCGGTAGGCTAAAAAAGCAGAAATCCGATTCTCTTAAATTTTTTGTATTTTTTTTTTCAGAAAATTTATATTTCCATCTATAAAAATAATATTTTTGCATAGATTCTCCTTTTCTGGGGGGAGTCAAAGGCTTATAATTTATTAATTATCCATAATAGGATCTAACAAGGGAATAATTTATACCGAGCAACAAGTCACAATTTAATTTATCGAAACCAATAAGAGGCGTTCTCCAAACACTAGCAATAGGAAATTGCAAATATTTATTCATTATTTTTACATAGATTTTTCTTAAATAAATGTGACATATTCATTATTAATGTGAAATAAACTACGTGAATATATTCACTCCTATTATTTACAACTTTGGCTCCTTTAATTTAATTTTGTAATTAGTTCTCGTAATTTGATTCTTTTAATTGAAGTATCTTAATTCCTTTCCCTTAATGTAATTCTCCTTTTGTATAAGACCAAAAGATAAATTTAACACCATTTTAATTATGAAAATGATATCATTGAACAGTTGATGGAGATATGAAAAATAAATAATTCAATATTTATATTACAACACACAAAACTTGAGGGACCATCATCCCCTCATTACAGAACATCCACCAGCAAACCGACTCTTCCCAATCACGACGACTAGCCTGATTATACAAGGACTGAAAAGCAATACAGTAAAATAATGGTGGCCACACACCTCTTACAGCTAACTTCTTTGGAAGAATTTCAAGCTTGAACTTGACATGCAAAATGCAGAAGAGCATTCTATGTAGGGTGTCAGATGGTGGATTCTTCTGACTGACGTTGAACTGAACTGTTGTACAATCTAAAGACCAGGGATTTCCATATAAAAATAACTCGCAAATACACACATTGATTGATATCAAATATATGCGAGTGAATTCCGATCAAGTTCAGGCTGTGGACGACCTCTAGTAGGAGTTGGCGGTCTTTGGATGTTAAGTTCCTGCAGCAGTCAGATATTTTTCAACAATGAGGAACGAACAGGAGGGTGGGGGGAAGAGCTTTTATGACTTGGGTTAGGATTCAATAAGTCACGAGCATAGCAACTAGATGTAAGATTTGTCTTTAGAATCTTACCTGCATCCATGGGTCATCTATGACCCGCTCCGGAGATGTCTCAGGTGAATGCATGGGAGGTGGCAAGGGGTGAATCAATTTTGGAACAATCACCAGCCCTCTGCCAACTACCAGTATAGCTCCAGCATTGTTGGCCGTCCCTGTATGCATATTTTTTAATTAGACTGAAAATTAGCACCTAAGCAGGAGAAAAACCAAAACTATTAACACTTGCCACAATAGTTTGTTGCAGAAAAAAGAGTGATCAACTGCCCCTGAGCGAACCGTTCAAACCCATCCATAACACATTCATGGGCTCTTATTATTAGTTGTAACTTGTTCCTCTTACAAAAGTCTGTGACCCGATCAGGCTGCAAGTATTGACAATGTATTATGGCGTGCAATGCTAGGGCAACAAAAGTATACTAAAAGGTCAAAGTTCACCTGGAAATTAATATACTGATTTCAAAATGAGTTGTTAACATTTAAATAAAAGAGATACAGAACTGCATCGCACCTAGAGACCACCACTTTTCTTGTGTAGGAATTATAAGAACGAAATTATTAGTGTTACATGACCTTACTGCTCAAACCAAGAATTCTAGAAAAATACCCCTACACTAATAACCAGTCTGGAAAGCCAAATAGTTTCTAGCTACCAAGTTTGCTTGATTAACTAAAAATGGGGGTGTCTTAACTATAAAAGGATACAGTTTATTGGCAGTCGTCACTTCAATGTTATATCTAGTTTGCTCAGTTTGTTTTGATAAAGTATAAACACCATGTAGCTAAGATTGCGTAAAAGGGATGCTGTTTTCTCCTAGAAAAAAGTAGGAAGGCAATTTAAAAATTACTACTCGAAGGAGAACAGACGTGCATTTGTCCAAGATTTAAAGACTGCAGACAGCCTTTTCTTGTGAAAAAACAGTTAGGACCTTAGGATAGGGCTATGTTCTTGAAACAGTTGATATAGTCCACTAGGATTATCAGATAGTAAGGAATCTGGAACACCACCAATAATTTCTAGCTCTCTAATGGCCGATATCAATATTTACATTTTTTTAGTCAAAATCATGGACTTGCAAGAAGTAAATATGGAGAAAGTCAAGCCAAAAGAAAAAGAGGCATCTTCACAGTACAATACTGATAAACAAACATAAACCCACAAAACCATTCCAAAGTTTAACGCACATACCCCAAAGGTGACAAGACCAGGTCCTCTGGCATTTGGTCTCAAACCCTCTACACTATCATTTTCTGTCGGATCAGACCTGCATAAAACATGAAATAGTGTAAACAGTACTGAAATAAACCCTAAAACTGGAGATGAACAAAATCTTACCACAGCAAATCCATTAAGACTATAGATCCGGCATCCATAGTTATGGGCCTTTCTAGTTTCTCTATCTGTTCTACTGAATGTATTGACCTCCCTATGCCTCCATGCATACAGATAATCTTCTTCTCAATAAGGGAGGCAAGTGGAAAATAGTTGAAAAGCTGGTTGAACCGCGTCCATGCCCAGATCCCATCATTCTCTCCCTGCACATCCATCTACCATTAGAACACCAAAAACCTTCAAAAGAATAATGACAGTACACATTCATTCATACCATTCTTTCAATGCATTCAAGACGAAAACCAAAGAGTGCATTTATATCCGCAGCCTCATGATTCCCGCGTATTAAGTGAACATTCTCAGGATACTCAATCTGGATATTATAACAAAGGGTCAACACCATCAAATGAAGTAACACTGCAAAATAAAACCAAGTACTAGAATAGTCTAGGCAGGAGCTTGCCTTTAGAGCAAGGAGCAGAGTGATGGTTTCCAAGCTGTGTTGTCCTCGATCAACATAATCGCCCAGAAACAAATAATCAATGTAACTGAAACATAAAATAAATTTGCTATTAAACACCAAAGATCTGAAGAAGGATAAAAAAGCTTGTTATTTAAATTAAATTACAATTGAAGAAATAAAGTTCATGGTTGGGAGTCTCAATGAAATTAGATCACCCAATGAAATGGGATCAGTAGAGTACAAAAATAACATTACAGCAAACACACTTAATATCCATATACCAAAAAAAAAAAAAAAGGAACATCATTAAGGCCATAATGAAAATATTAGTGCAAAGCTTAAGCTTACAAGACACGAGGACATATAATTAGTGTTCTTTGTGCTATCTTATATATTTGTGCGAGTGTGTTTATGGGGGCCAATCCAGGATAGCGCTAACCAGAATGTGTTTTTAACCAGTGCATCTCTACCTGTCCAAATATACAACTAACAGCCAAGATTACAGTTTCATTAATTTCTTCTGCTATTCAGAATAGCGGACGAAAATTACCATTTCTTTTAGATTAAAATGCTCTATGTCCGCTGTTCTTATTAATGGACACTATAACAAACACTGCACATTGTTTTGCCTCACTCCTGCTGTTTTCATTCATTATTTTCATATGGAAATTGATATCCATAATGTGAGTTGATGAAAATAGAAGTGGGTTTTACTAAAGTTCCAATTTTGCACGTTGTAGATTTGCTGAAAATTGTTTGATTTATTCTGCCTGTGTTGGGATTTTGAGAAGAAAATTCATTTATTGTGGCTGTCACGTAGATTAGCAGATTTGGTTTAGTTTCTCCTTTGGTATATGATAGTGTTTGGGTGTGGATTGGAGGATCTGAGATTCATACAACTTTTAGAATTTTGGTGAACTTAATTTAAGGAAGAAAAATATGCAATCATGTTGAGGGCGATCCCCCACCAAACAGTTCCAAAATATGTAACCCGTAGACGTTTTGCTCTGACGCGAGAGGCAAACAGAATGATAGATCTTTGGGAGGTATTGAAAAAGAAAGATGACTAGGAACAGGGGTAATAATATATTTTAGTATGTATTAACTTATTCAAGATACATGAGACAGGTTCATATGAAATGTTTACTGGATGTCAGGAGAGTTTACACTAACTTAAAACTACCAAATTTTGATACCTCATACCTGTCTCATGGAATTTCATGTCCACCAAGGCACTAGAGCAATTGTATTCATCCATGAATTAATTGAAGAGATCCACAGTTGTAGCCTCATTGCTATTATGAACAGCACTGGACCACCATCCAGAACAACTTACATAACAAGGTTATTTAAGTCTTTTTGCAGGTTTACGATGGATCTTCTGCTACTCTAAGTAGCGGATGGAATTAGTAAAAGTCTAAGCTTGGTCGTTCATTATTTGGACGATGAGAGATGCACTGGTTGAGAAAGCCTTCTAGCCAGCGGCCCAGTCCTATACATATATACTTAACAGTATTGCTTTTGTAAACTTCTAGAAACTAGACAACAAATTGCTATTCTCCATTGTTTGTCTACCCACCAAACATATTGACAGGGGGATTTCCTACAGCCCTAGTAGTACTTCTGTCTTAAACATTTGTCAGAAGGAAGTTGAGTTGGGCATTATAGAACCACAAACACTGTTGAACCTATGCATGAATGTTGTCATGATATTGAGTTGTGCTCCACTCTTTACTTTAAGAGGTGCATAAAGCTGGAATTCCTATACTGATCCAGTTATGTTAGAATAAATGAGATACAAGGATATAGTTTGCATAAACTTCAGTTACAAACTTACGTTATATCTCCTGCTGTGGAAGGAAATCCATATTCATCAAACAGTCGCATCAAGTCACCAAATTGTCCATGAAGATCACCAAACACTTTGACTGGAGCTTTCAACTGAAGAACTGTTGGCTCATGCATAAAGATCTGTTCAGCAGCATAACAAAGCTCACCCACTTCATAAGAATCCAGAAAAAACCTCCTATTAGCAGGAGGTTTCCAATTTCGAGGCCTAAGCAATGTCGATATAATCTGCCAAGAAAACATGTGATAATTAATGAACCAGAGAATATTTAATATCTTTCCCAGGGACAATTAAAGAAGAATGGGAGAACTCTAGCAGTTTGTGTTGCTTGCCTTCTTATGCAAGCCTTGAGGAGATTTCTGTCTCATGAACTTTTTGGTAGGATACGACAGGTCATTCTGCAGTGGGACCATTCGTCTACTCTCATTCTCAAATTGATCCAAGGACAACTGCCTTACCATTCCACCTAGGCTCCCTACAGTCTCTTTGGCAACAACCACCTGTAGAATCAGAAACACCATGAACCTTATTAATGGAACCCTCGATGGAATGGAATCCTCGATGACAATATAAGTCTAGAAGATACATACAGCTCTAGGGTGAAGACGCACATCTGCCTCAGTGTCACTACCCTCTGAAGTGGTCTCAGCAACTTGTGACTTGTCATCCAACACAGATATTTCTTCAGGAGTGCCAGGTGAAGACTGCACAGCTTTCCAGACAGCGCTTGCAGCCTCAGCTTCCGCAGCAGAAGCCTCAGCCAGTTTCTCCATAGAATTTCTGTCCATGCTGGCAAAAGAGAATGGTGCACAATTATTAGGAAGCTGAGTCGAAATTCCATACAAAAATATTGAGTTGGTGACATAGAATTAAGGAATAATTTTAATTACTTAATCCAACTTATTCTAAAAGTAGATAACGAACATACTCAAACAATCAAATTAAGCTAGACACCAAATAATCCCAATAAATTCAAAATTACTTCTCCAAACTAATAAATTCCAAAATCCAAAATAACCCTAATAGGTATATGATGTAATTTGTTGGTATTAAAAAATTTAATTCTTTCCAAAATTAATTACGTAATTAATAATAATCCATGAAGAGTGTTAAGATCCTTGGGCATGCCTCCGTTTTTTTTTTTTTTGCTAATTAATACATCCTCCAGTTTTGAAGTGCTGAAGAAAGAAAAACCAATTACTTATTGATTGAAGAAAAATGGACTGGAATGAAGAATCTTCTTCAAGCATAAAAGACACCAAAAGATTTCTGATTTTTTTCTTTTTTTGAGTTTTAGAAAGAAAAAAAATTGTTGAGAGGATTTTATGTATGGAATTTATTAATGTTTTGAAGGTTAGGCATGTTCCCAAAATTGAAAAAGCAACATTCTGGTGTTCTCTCCCAAAGTGTGTTTTTTTCCCACTTTTTTTGGAACAAAAAATATTTTTTGCTCTCAATTTCAAAAAATGGAAACAAAAACAAAAATTTGGGAGAAAATCAGACAGAGAGGATAGAGAATATTTTGGTTCTTGTCTTGCAATCGTCTAATGGTTGGGCAGGTTGAAGGTTGGCCTGTCCAAGAGTGGGTTCAACAATAATAAGAGCTGAATTCAAAAGAATTTAGCTGGTCTAAGAAGTGAACATTAAGCTGATTAATGATATATTATGTAGGGCTGAGTATTAAATGTTCTGGGCAATTTTTTTTTTTCTTTTTTTTTGGGGGGGGGGGGGGGGGGGGGCTTAACTGGCTTAATCTGGTTTTAATTGCGAGATAGCTGATAACAGGGGCTGTTTCAATGAAATAGCATGGACCTGATTTACTTATACTTCAGAACTACTGGCTTAACTTTAAAGAATAATTATGGGCTGAGATCAGGCTGAACCACAAATCAGCAGGGTGGGGTTTAAAATAAAATTATGCTCCGAGTCAAGTAAAATGAAATATGGATGAACACAAAACAACTATCAGATAAACCCTGTAGCCAAACTCCTTTATTTTCAGGTTGCTACTAGCAACTTAGGGTTTCTGCAACTTAACACAGCAGCAGTGTTTTGAGCCACTGCAGGGATGATGATGACGGCAAGGATTCAGGTAAGAGTCCTTTGATACCAACAATTGAATAAAAAATTGATTCAAATCCAGGCTTTTACCTTTGATACTAATTGGGTAGACCACAATCACAGAGATAAGAAATGGGGAAGAAGACAAGTGTTTCACCCTCAACAAGGGTCAGTAGGCTTATTCTAAAATAATTGAACTCCATTATACTTGTGGACGCTATAATATAATACTTATATAGGAGGAATAAAAACCCATAATTATCACTAGAACAAAAAAAATACAATTAAGGAAATAAATCTTATTACCTGAACCAACTTATACTAAAATGTAGATACCAAATAACCAAATTAAGGCATTAAGCTAGACACCTAAGAATCACATCAAAATTTAAAGTTAAAATTAAAACAATAAAATCTAAAGTAACCCTAAATATAATTACACAGTTAGCCACCCTCACCGGCTCACCCATAATCCATGAAGAATGCTAAGATCCTTTGACATGCACAACACATCATTACGACAAAGCAAAAAATAAGAATTTAAAAATAATAACAATAACAATAAAACTATACCTTGAGCCACTCTTAGATCTGCCATCTGGAGTTGTAGAATTAGAATGATCTATTCTTGGGCTTGTCATAGTTGAGGCCCTCTCAGACGTTAAAGCAGAAGAATTGATGTCAGACTGAAATGTCGAATTTTCTGCAAAGAGAAAATCGTCTAACACCATATCTGCACCATGTAAAGTAAAAGTTCATGTTATTTCCCAAAACAGGGAAAATGAGAATGAAGCACACAGAATTTGCCATTCTAAGCCTCATCAATCATTCAAAATGCAAACTAACTAAGAAGGAAAAAATTTAGTGGTGTTCACATCATTAGAATGTGTACTTATTATTCCAGTACAATTTTATAAGCATCTCATCCAAATACCATTTTAAGGCACACACAATACAATCAGAGTTAATTAATAAATGATTTGTTTTCCACAATTTACTATTTTTACACAACAAAACATTTTGAGATTAAACAGTAAAATATGAGAGGAATGCATTAAATGAAAATTCAAAATGCATTCTGCTCAGAGGAGTCAGCCACACAATAGAAAAAGAGACAGAAAAACAAAGTTTTAAAAGTATAAGCTCATTTGCTATCTGGAGTGATACTTCTTTTCTTTCTTATGTGTGATTGGACACCCCCTGGTTATTGTTTCATTGTAGATAGTAATAGATTTTCATCTCTAATATGTATTAAATGGATATCCAATATGCTGGGGAGTTAATTTTGAGGATAACTAAAAACTAGATTAACGAAATTAAATATCAATTCAAAAAAAATGTAAATTAAATAAATGAGCACTTTTTGTAATAGTGAATGAGGATTGACTACCAAAGAGGGGAATCTCTTCTAAAAAAATCAGAGGGCATTTTTAATTTAAAAAACATGAAGGTTATCATTTACACTCCTACACTGAAAATTCTGTTGGGAAAAATCTCAGTGAGGCAACCGCCCAGCTGGCCATATGTGGGTCCATGTTGGTTTTGGGAGTCACCCAGTCAAGTAGATAATAAGGAATAATTTTAAAATATTTTCCATTTTAAAGCTGGAAGGACGTGACCAAACTACACTGAATTTGGTATGTATAGTTAACTGAATCTTTCTCCTTTAAACTATTTCTAACTTTTCCAAAAGCAAGCTGGTACCTATTATTCTTAAAGGCCATTTAGTTAATGAAATTGTCCAAAAACTTAATATGAAAAAGTTCGATTTATTTTACGTAAAAGTTACTAAAAATGGCTTTAGATCTAAGAAGCAAGAAATTGTATTCAACGGGATTCGGCAGTTTGGCAAATCTTAAAAATGGGGAACGCGGGGTTTCAGCACATATTTCATGTTAAATGGATTTTCTATATACAGATATACATTAAAATTTCAATTCTAATAAATATTAATTCATGATAAATGTAAAAATGCAAGACAGAAAATTTTTACATACTAATACTCCTTTCGTTCCATATTATAAGATCATCTACTTTTTAAAGTCAACTTAACGACAAATTCAAAATTGACATAAATTCCTTTAGTTTTAATCAGTACAATAATGAATATTGTAAAATATCTAAAAATTATTACTCAATGTAAGTTTTATTGTTTCATAATTTTTAATGAGTCATCTCGATTTTGAGTTTGAAAATGTCTCAAATTGAATTCCAAAAGTCAATAATGGTCTCATAATTTGGAACGGAGGGAGTACTACTTAGGAACTTACAAAATATATACTTATTAATTCTTATACTAATCTCATAAATAGTTTTATTATATAAAAACATCATATTAATTAGTATAGTACATAGTATTAGTGTACTACTAATATTTTCAATTTTATCATTAAAAAAATTACGGAAGAATCCCCCATAAGAATCTAGAAGAATCCACGAATCTTTATTTAGAATTCCCAGGGATTCGAGGATTCGCCGAAAAGTGAAAACTGTGCAAACAACATTCATACATTTATATCTTCGATTACATTTAATATAGCGGAAAATATAATATACAAATATGTTGAGAATGTCATAATTTATAATATAATGTCTATATATGTTTTTGGCACATTGTAAAATCTGTGCCAAAAACACTCCAAAGAAAAGGTGACACTCTGCGGAATGGAAGAAGTACTTGATTATGTACTCCAGGTTTTAGAAGAAATAGATGATCCAAGTTTTGATAGGTAATAGCAAACAGTACCTCCTCTGAGACCACCATAAATATATATACGAACACCAACAGATGCAGCTGCATGGCGACAACGACGCATGAGCTCCAAAGAAGGATCAGCCTCACTCTGCCCCTTGCTGGTGCGTGACGAAGTCACCAGTCCATTTCTATCTAACCAAACTCCAGCAGCAGTGTCCAATACTTCCATAACATAATTATAATTGTGAAGTTCAGATTTTATCAAATAGCAAGTATAAAAAGAACTTCATCCCATAAATTTACCTGCAATAGCTGCTTCACCGTCAACTCCCCGACCTCCCCGAAGAGAACCTCCTGTTACATGCAATCTAGCACCGACAAAGACCTAATACCAGCCATTTAAAGTTAGTCAGGGTAGCAAATAGATAAGAGAAGAACTTAAATTGTCAAGCCAACACCACAAGGACCAAAATGAAACAAAAAACAGCAAAGAGGAGGAAGAAGAAATAAAACCAAAAGAACTTGTGAAATGAGCAACTAACACTTACCGCAGCATGTTGATACCTTGGTGAAGGAGAAACCCCAGGTGCAAGAGTCCATTCCCACTGACCATTCCTATGCATAAGCAGCCCATAAGCATCTGTCAGTGGCTGCAGATGCACATATGCAATGAGCAGTCTCAGAAAAATACATCAAATAAAAGTTTAGTAGAAAAATTTATATCATAAAAAGTATACATCTATTATGACCATATTTATGAAACCATAAGTTGGCTTTAGGGAGGGTCATCATTTTAATTAGTCCCTCTCTTTCCGTGCCTTCACCTAAATCACCTATCTTACTAACCAAAATAGATCAAATAATTTAATTATGAGCTGGGGTTATTTGATCCTCCATTTCTTTACTATCCAACCTAATATTTACATACATCAATATGGAGCTATTTTTCCAAATCCAACCAATTTTTTTCTTCCATTTGTATTGTTTCTTTGCAGGACTCTGTTGCATCTTGTACTCTCATTTCTTTCTGGTACTTCTTTATATTAAGTGAGGGGGAGGGACAAATTCAAAATCTAGAGGAATTCATTATTAGAGGTGCAAATTAAATATATGTAAGATCAAAAACCTATTTCTTTTTCTTGATAAGATAAAAAGAATTAGATTAGAAGGGGCCCTTTTAGGGGGCAAAACCCATGTACACTAGCCGTATACATCAGAATGATATGGTAAGAATTATATTAAAATCCACCTTCTTTTCCTATGGTTAGATTATTAAAATAAGACAATTTGAGCACCAAAAAGACCTTAAAAATTGGTTCTATTGATAATAAGTTTTTTTTTTTTTATAAAAGAAGAAATTTTATTAAGAGAAAAGAAAGGATACAATAAAAAGGGGAACAAGAAGTCCACCCTTAGTCATATAGAATATTGACAATTATAAGTTCATAGTCTAACGCACCACAAGTACAATAAACCATACCGTGCCTGAGGTGTCTCTTCCCCCACAAAGCAAAAACATGCCATCCGAACGGGCACTTCCTGTTGCATACCTATATAGATTAATGTAAAAACTTAAAAGGGGATTTATACGGAATACAAGGGTTCATAATTTCACGGCAAACATGAAACTGATATTAATGGCTTAAATTTAGTAACTGCAGATCACTTCTAGTTATTTTGACACCGAAACACTGAAATTATTATTGTGCATAAATCAATGATCGAACAACTGCATGTAAGTTGCGCAATGACAAGGATCGTATAACAAGAAGGAAGGAGGATTATAAAGCAAAATATTGAACTGTATAGTGAAGATTTGGAATCACAGTCTGAGGTAGAATTTGATACCACTAGAAAATGGAGAAAACAGTCACCAATCATCAAATTGCAGTAAAATATGAGAGATATTAGACAATTTAAGAGCCTGACTACAGCCATCCAATATAACTATTTCAGGTGCTTCTAAAATATGTTTATTGAGAGCAGGGCTTTAAACGAGTTAAGTTTTGGCTTTGCAAGTTCAAGCTCACGAAAAAGTTAAACGAGTAGTGTTGAGTTCAGTTTCTAAACAAGCACAGATGGGGTTTTCGAGCTCGACTTGTTTAGTAAACGAGTTGTTCGCGAGCTTTGCTTAATCGAGTCTAACTAGAGTTTTATATTTTTAATGAATAAATTTTAATTATTAATAATAATTTTATATTAATGATAAAATTATTATTATTGAATGAGAGGAGTTTAAGCGATTCGAACTCGAGTCAAACACAACACATCTTGAGGTCAACTCATTTATGTCAACAAATGGAAACAAAAATTCAAGCTTGACTAGTTAAACAAACTCGAGTCAAGTTTTGTTTGTGAAGAGCTCAGTTCATTTACAGTTGGGAGTGATTTTGAGATATATGATGCCACTATGCATGCTTCTAGAGTTTCTTCATTCAAAAGCAGCTATCCGCAACACAACAAATAGAAAAGACAAGAAAAAGAACAGGGCAACAAATAAATGCATATTACCGAAGGAAAAATATGAAATAGACAATGAACAATAACGAGTCCATTCAATCTTAAAACCTCCACTCAATCTTACAAAGTTTGGCTATTGACTTCTCCAGAATACTGTCCCAAAAAATTCCAAGTAAAACATTAACTACTTTATCAAGAGTACCTCCTTAACTAATCTTTATTTCCAAATCGCAAGACCCCTTCTGGGACTTTTCCTATTCTTTTTCTTTTTAAGCAAGTGGAAGATCATTTGAGAAATAACTTCACTTCAATTTGCTTACCCAGATAAATCTCAAGAAAGATTAGGCATTACCATCGATATTCTACATTAGAATAAAACCTGAAAACTCACTACGGTAACCTTTGTACAAAAGAAATTTTCAAACCAGCTTGCTCAGCACACACCATTGGGCAGTTAACAAACAGTAACTTTATGATCAAAATATAACTCACATTCTAGCAGAAGGTTTATCGCCTTCCGGAGTGAGCTTCTGCCACGCATATGGTTTTTGAGCAGTATCCAATGCCCAAGCATCCGATAGCACTCTTTTACCTGGACAAAAATATATTTTACTTTTAGGCAGCTATGAATTACAATAAAGCCGTAAAAACATGCTTCTCTAATGCTGTATCACATGCACATGCATCAATTTATGATTACCCCAAGGAAAGAGGTGCTTGTATTTACTAGTGATTACCTCTTTTCAGCTTTATGAGGGACACAAAAGGCATAAGTGTAATGAGAGCAAAAAGGACAGTCCCTAAAATAGGGAACATGTGTATGGTAATCTAAAATTAGCATGAGGTCAATAATACCATAACCTGGAGCTTTGTTTATGCCAAGGCTTAGATTTTATTATGAAACATTCCATTTCAGGAAAAAATAAAATGAACATAACTTACCCACAATGAACAAAAGTTTCCAATATATTTCTATTTCCAATCCAACCGTAAGAGTTCATCCAAGTCAAAATATTATCCTTGTTTGAAGGCCCAAAAGCTGTTCTCTAAGCTTCGTGACAGAACCATCTCCTGCCAGATATTTTCCTCACAGAATTCTCCCACTGATTCTTATAGGATTGATATCAGGTCAAGAAAAGATACTATACTACCTGCTCAATACCACTTTCATAAAGATCACATTTGGCTTTTTATATGGACTAGTGCCAGCTATATGAATGTTGAATTCTATAGTAACATTTTTTCTATTTCTTTTTCAATTAATAACATACATCTATTATACTCGCCAAGGGGCATCCAAATAGTTCTAGTACAGAAACCTATTCTGCCACCAGCTGGCTTATAAGAATTTGGACACAAAGGGTTTAACACTAGAATGTGGACTTATTATCATAAACAATCTCAAACCTTGATAAAAGTACGGCCATTAAATAGCCAACTGAAACAGAAAAGTTGTTGGTTGACCTTGACCATTTATTACCAGCAATTGTCCAGTAAAGTATTCAACATTGACTTTTATTTGTACATCAATATGAGAAACAATCCAATACCTGATGGATAACTTTTACATACACAAAGATCAGATTCAAAATAAACAATCTCAAACCTTGATAAAAGTACGGCCATTAAATAGCCAACTGAAACAGAAAAGTTGTTGGTTGACCTTGACCATTTATTACCAGCAATTGTCCGGTAAAGTATTCAACATTGACTTTTATTTGTACATCAATATGAGAAACAATCCAATACCTGATGGATGACTTTTACATACACAAAGATCAGATTCAATGTAGTAGGCCTAGTGCCATTAAATGAATGTAAAGCACTACAGCAAGAAATGCCTTCTTCCCTCCTTACACTTTTTCCTGTTATGTACAGGATACATGCATGGTCACCAGACCTGAAATTACATAATGAATAAGGTAGGTGTTTGTACTAGCCAAGGTGCATCAATGAAGTTTTCCTCCAAAACCCTCTTCCACCACCAGCTGGCTTACAGGAATCAGGACATCAAGGGTTACATTTGGATAGCACCCAATCATCATAAACAGTGAGAAAGCTTGAAAATTATTTTTTAATCTATTTAATCTTATCCAAAATAGTTCAAATAGCTTCTGGTTGTTATCTACCGCGGGAAAAACTTGTTTTGGCAATAAATTCAAAATAAAATTAAAAAAGAGCAACTTTATTAATGAGACCCCTAAGAAATTATCTGCATTCCTAGAAAGACATAAGAAAGGAGGATGGTAGATTGCGGATAATTAACTCAACTAGCCAATAGTGATACGTACAATCATTGGTTATTTCATTGCAGCATCCAGCCATTACCAATGCTACTTTACTTTATGATGCAATTAGTATAAAAAAAGAAGAAGCATGATACAAGCAATAAAACCTAGGATATGCATTATTATACCCTAAAATTTTGAAGTAAATTACTGTAACTTACTATCTGACACGTAAACACATAAGAAGCTGGTAACCCTAATTGATGCCTTTGAGAGAGTAAGAAAACTAATAGCTTTTTCCAATTGGCAAACCTGAATAAAGAACTCAAATGATAATCTAAACAGAGAAACTGGACTCACCGTCGTTTCCACTGACAGTAACGAGGTATCTTTGGGCAACCAAGTCCATTACATGACCATATCGAGGCCCAGGACCCTGTCCTTGAACGACAACTCTAGATTAAAACAACAGTAGCCAAGTCAAAATAAAGAAAATCTGAGCAAACAAGCTAAATTTATTTATTTTTGCAAATTGAGGAACCTACCGATGCCACTTGAATTTGTCATTGGTCATGTCAAGCACATAAAGATCATCCGTTGAATGACCAGCTGGACCTATTCCCCCCTAGCAATGCAGCACAAATCCATCAATAATAAAACCAAAAGAACAACAACAAAAAAAATCTTTTCTCATTACTTGTGGAGTTCTAATCACCTGAAACACAACCATGGTGCCAACTGCTGCAGCTGCGTGTGCTGCCCTAGGAGAAGGTGGATCCCCGGCTGGTCTTATTCTGGATAATATGAACACAAAACACAGTATAACACATTCAATTTCAATCCAATTAAACACACCCATTTCATCAAATTGTTGAAAGAACAAGTATAATTCAAGTTCAAGTCTTTCTACTGAATCAAAAAAGATCAAGAATAATTCAACATGCCTGATCCATTTCCTCGTGAGAACATCATAGGAATGAACAGTATTCGTCACACCAGCTAACCCTAAAAAAAACAAAATTTTACAAACAACTCAGTTCTTAACAACGTGTATCTATATACGCTTGTATAGAAAGAGAGAAGCGGGGAAGGAAATGCACGGATGCCGGGAGCGGAGGAGGAAGCGCCGCCTTCAATGGCGGTGGCGCCGCCGAAGAGGATGAGGCGAGGGCCGTGCGATTTGGTGGGGGCGACAGAGGTGAGAGTGTGTCCGCAGCGGGGACCGGGGGCGTCATCGTCTGTATCCCAATAGCTTTCCAAGGAACGATAAGTCGGAGCCGGAGATAGCCACGGCTTCGAAGAAGCCATCTGGAACCGCCCGTCAAAATTGAATCAATTACCCAGAAGTATATATCGACATACACTCCAATTGAGGTATATAGGGACAGTTAGATAGATCAAACGAGTATAAAATTAGAAAGAGCTGCGAATTTCAAGAGACAAAATGTAGGTGGGGATCAAAAATTCATAACACCTGCCGCACCGTATTTGTGGCGGTGCACGGCGGGGTTGTGACCGGAATTTTATCCTGTTTTTGTTTTTGTAAAAAAAAAAAAACAAAGAAAAAACTGCTGCAATTTTTTTGTAGTAGGTTTAGTATCTAGCTGAGCTCTCCTTTTTCAAATTTGTTTATCGAATTGAATGATTTTAGAGAGAGAAAATGAAGAAGGGAGAGGGAATTAAATTGTGCAGAGGAAAGGTAAGATTTTTTTTATATTTTGTTGTGGTTTTATGAAGCACCTATCTCTTCCTCTCCGGCAGCCAGCCGTTTACTGTTTACAAACATTGACAGCCAGCAAGGCGAAAAACACAAACAACGTTGTTCTTCAAATAATTCCATATATTAATATTAATAATTAATATTTTTTTCTTATTAAATTATAAAATTAATATAATTTATTTAAATTTTAAAAGCAAAAAATATTATAACTAATAATAAATTTTAAATAATTTGTGATATTTATAATTATATTAACATAAATTATATGTATTCTTATTAATTTTAAATTTAAAAATATCAATATTTTAATTTTATAATTTGAAAAGCAGAAAATATTAGATATCAAATATCAATTGGTGTTTTTGAATTTTAATATTATACTAAAAATGGAATTCTTGTCTTTATTCTGAAAATTAATTTTTGGAGCTGTCTTCATACAATTTGACCGAGTAGTTATGTTTTGTTCTTTTACCACCCAGGCTATATTTCTTTGTAAATATTATGTTTAGAATTAAATTATTTATATTAATTTAATATTATTTTATTTTATAATAAGAGATTAATAGTTCTTTATATAATTCTATGAACTATTTTTTATCATTCTTAAGATTATATATGAGAAATTATATAATTTTATGATAAATTTAAGATTAGTAATTCTCTTCATTTTAAACTATTAAATAGTTTTATAGACTAATAATCTCTCAGAATAAAATAATTTAAAATAATATTAAATTAATATAAATAATTTAATTTTAGATATATTTTTTACAAACAAATATAACTACAATCCACTAGCAGTGTTTGATATTTGCTAACCATGCGATTGTTTTCATGATTAAAAGAAAATTAGGAATGTGCCATTATGAGTACCAAACAATTTGTGACCCTCTTTATATATATATACAAAGAGGAGATGAGGAAAATATTGTATAATAACTACTTATGATTTTTAATAAATTGATATATATAGTTGGTGTAAGTTGTAACGTAATTATAAGATTACGCAATTATTTATTAAATTGTATGAAAATCATAATATTATAATTTTACTATTAATAACCAAACAGTCATAATTATCATAATAATTAAAGAAAATTGATATTTTTATATTATTTTTTAATAATTTTACACGGTAAATCTCATAAAAATGTTGTTATAGATATATAACGACGATTAAATCATCACTATAGATATTTTTGTAAAGTTTATCGTGTGAAACTATCAAAAAAGGGTATAAAAATATCAATTCCCTAATTGAATTGACATAGTTTGATTATCAATAATTAAATAGCTATGATCTAATTATTATAATTAAATTACTATAATCTAATTACAATGATTTCAAGTGTTAATAGTAAGCGCATTAAAAAAAATTAAATCTTGTTATAACTGTAGATATTCAAAAAATTTATAATAATTTAGTTATAATTAAAAGTCATTTTAAAAAAAAATCAAATTTAATGGTTTTTTAATCAATTATAATAACAAAAATAAAAATAAATTATGGGTTTTTGCATGGAATATATATATATATATATATTTATTTATTTATTTGGTGTCTGATGTAAAAGATGATACAAGTATTTGATTAGTAAAATATTGTTGGATCCACATATTATTAACGTGAAAAAAAGTTGATAGCAGCTCCTCCATCCACAAGGTGGCATGCACGTGTCTGTAATTGATTACTCTTCTCTCTCTGTCTGTCTTCTAGATTTTGGGCTTGGATCTTGAATGTGTGTTGCCTACGGGAAATAAATGACAACAGGTCAGCCCGAAGCTCCCATCCAGTCTTTTCAGATTTCACTTTTTGACTTCAGAAGCCTTGGCAATGGCCAGTATTATTCATTTTGATATAAATGGCTCATAGGGTGCCAGGGTGGGTGGGCTGGAAAAAGTAACAGTTTCCCACAAAAATATTTCATTGTCACGGCATTACCTCTAAAATAAATACTCAAATTAATTTAGATTGTTCACAAAGCAAAAGATATATCTTTAAACTCTATAAAGAAAAAATTAAATATAACTTTTTTCCCCGGAAAAAAATAATAATATTTTATTTATTTATTTTTGTTAAACTGTGGGACTAATAACAACAACATTACAAACAGAATGACCAAGTAAAAACTTGCAACCAGTGTTATAGAGAGAGTGCTTCAAAGGCGAGTTTTTTGAAACAAACATTACATAATTTGTCTACGTGGATATATGGAATTATTCTGCAGGCCAAATATAACACCTCCTTTCCCGGATAAAAAGAGATGTTACACACAAAACATAATAAAATGATAAAATAATGTTAAAACTTTAATCCGTAAAAATAATAGTCTAAATAGACAATAAACATCAAATCGATTCAAATCGCAATCTGTTTATTATAACTCTAAACATAAATCAAAGTATCACTACTTTAAAATAATATTTAAACCATTCAGATAAGAGGGAACTCTCATCACACTAGCCTTTGATCCCTTGAATACCTAACGAAAGGAAAAACATAACTTGAGTCAAATGTCCATTACGGATATAAAATGCAGAAATAAGAAAATAAAATAAATAACTCAATTAACTAAATTGAACTTAAACGAACAAAGCTAACACAATAAAATAGTGACTAAATCAAATGGTTAGGTGTTATTTCATATCGAACTTATAATAAAACAGAAATATGTCTTATCACACAGGCAAGTCAAAATAATGTCATATAGGCATAACATACATTGGACAGGGCGAATCCAGATGCATGCAAAATCGGAAAGCGTGTTCGGCACAAACACAATCCGCATAACATAAAACTAAAGTCGACTCATACGCCTGTCAAAACAAAATCATAATATGGTCAACTCCCACCGGAACACAAATGGAGACGTCGTGAACTAGTTACACCGCCATGAAAGATATCATGCCTAAGTGTCAAGAGGACATGCCTGTGATTCTCCCACGGGTGGTTATAGCTAAAGTATACCTTATGGTACATTCTAATAAAGATACTATGTCACAACACATGCGACACAATATCAACACAAGAAATTTTAATATGTACATGTTAAACCGAAAAGAATTAACACAAAATCTCTAAAAATATATTAACATGTACATTTTTACAAAGATTAAAATAATTCTAAACATGATCAATAAGTCCAAAGAATATAAGTTATAAAATTCCTAATATCATAATCAAATGAAACTATCATATGAATTTGATTATGAACAAGTATCGAGACTATATGCGAATTCTAAAAGATGAGTAAAATAAACAAATTAAAATTAAAAAAATATCGTTGAAAGAGTACAAAATTTATATATGAATTAAGTAATATAATCCCCAAAAATATTAAATATAGCTCTTTACACTCATTTCGTCCAAACAAATCAACAAAATAAATAAATAAATTATTTATAAATTGAAGGGTAAATTATTAATTCATAATTGCCTTTTTATAGAACTCTTATTATTAGCATTATATTATTATCATAATATTCTGTAAACTTTTAAAATTTTAAAGCTTCAAATTGTACACTGCCGGCATCTCCGTGCTAAATAAATACACGAAAAGTATACAATCTGAAGCATTCTCAATTTGAAATCTTTGGCATCCATTCCAAACAATTCTCTAAAAGTTATTCATTTACTCCTTTGTTAGCCACAAGTAATACGAGTTCAAAGTTATACAAGTCATTTATAACTTCAAATGATATCCTTCACCAGGACCCCATTAATTAATCATATAAACTCATAGATCATAAAGCTCCTAGCATGTTCCTTCCAAAACAATTGTTACGTGGTAAACTAAAGGTATCTTACATAAACTATAATACTTTCAATCAGCCACACAAATGCAGCAAATCAAATTCGGCCAAAATCTGTTATTATAATATTCATTAGTTATAACTCAACTGCAAGTCTATTCCATGATTCAATAAAATGTGTCGGACTAATTACTTATTTATGATATCTAATTTCAGTAAATATAAACATAAGAGCAAATACCTTCAATCCAAATGTCCTCTAAAAATTAAGATTTTTAGTACTTTTGTAATGACCACGAATTTCATTAGTCATTGTAAATATACTTAATAAATATTTAACAATGAATTTAAATTTTTCTCATTAATTAATTGTGCATTAAATAATTAAATAAATGTACTTATGTGCTTGTATGTTTATTTAAAGGATTAAAGCAAAGTGTATAATTAATTTAAGCAAATCTAATTGGATTATATTTTAAATCCAAATAAGTTGATAAACTAGGTTAAAGATATTAACCTAGTAGCCCATGTAATTAATTTGATTACTAGCCCATGTAATTAATTAAACAAGCCCAATGCTTGATTTAATTAAATGTAACATAGACTATTTAATATAAGTCCAATGTGTTATTTAAATTGAGCCCAAACAATTTAATTGAATGAGCCCAATAGAAGTTATTCCCAAGCCCAATGTAAAGTCCAATACAAGTCAAAACTTTGGTCAATATATATATATATATATATATATATAGATGTATATATATATATAGATGTATATATGCACATTTTAGCATTAAAAATAAAGGAAAAATGGCTTGGAAAAGCCATTTTGCTGAGATTTTTGAGGGACCCACTTGGATGGCTTGATTTGCAATGTTGCTTCTAAATCACTCCTTGTCATAGTTGGTGAACAACCCTAGTCATTCCATGTGTCTATCAACTAGTCAATCAATGCAATAGTAATTATAATTAAGTACTAATCTCACCAACATGGGTGAATTAGCAAGCTAATGAGGAGTTAGTTGGTGGCTATATATATGATGCTCCACACTTGAGCCAAGCTTGTTGGTTCATTTGCTAGAGCATAATAGAGAGAAAGTGAGAGCATTTTCTAGAGAAAAGGAAGATACACTAGGGTTTTGTGTGAGGAAAAGCTAGAGGAAGACCTTGGTGAATGTCCAATAGCTACACAACATACTTCGGTAGAAGGAGAAGAAGAGCAATCAAAACCCAAAGGTTTAAAAGTGCTCTAAACATCTTCTTCTTTCATTTTTGTAGTCTAGATAGCTTTTGATCGGTTAAAATCTATTTTTAACCGATCAAAACTCGTTTTGATGGTCTAGATGTATTTAACTATGTAATATATGTATATTCATAGATCTATGTGTTTATAACATGTTTTGGTATGTTAGAAATACATAAAAATGGTAGAAAAGTTCATAACACAATTTTACCGGTAAACCCTAACTATGCATGCTAGGTTTATGGTTGTATTTTGAAATGTACAAATCGAAAAGTGGATTTTTATGGCTAGAAAGCTAGATCTATGAGTTTTAAAGATAAAATCTTTTTGAACTTTTCAAAAATAATGAATAACAAAGAAGTTATAGCTTTTACCGCAAAGGATATTGATTTTAAAACCCTAAGTCGCATTGTGAGCCATTTTGAGTCTAGTTAAGTTTGAAATTTGGATTTGTGATATAAAGAGAAGTTGTAGAGGGGGGAATTCTGATGAGAATGGACTCAAGAATCACCCCAAAATATTTTAAAATGAAGAAGTTATGGCTGTCGGAGCGTTGGAGGGTCGAGCAGTCAAACAGTTGACTTCCGGACAGACTAGCCGAGCGCACCTGCGCTCGGGACGGGCGCACATGCGCCCGAGTGCACTGCCAATCAGCTTTTGGGCAGTCCGGTCCGGGTCGGGTCGGTCCGGGTCGGGTCAGGTCGATCCGGGTCGAGTTTTCTTTGAAAAATTAAGTTGAAATAAGTGTAAAATGAATATATTTGGGTACTAAACAAATTCATATGGAGTCTATTTGTAAATCAATGCTACCTAAATGTTTAAATTAAATACTAAGGTTAACCCAATTTAAAAGTTAACTTTTGGTATTATTTAAAGAGTATTAAAATATTACTACATGGTTAATAATATTAATAAGTAATTAAATATTATGAAATGATTGATAATATTAGTAAGAGATTAAAATATTATTAAATGAGTAATAACATTAATAAGTCAATAAAATATTATTAAATAAATAATAATATTAGTAAATGAATAAAATATTATTAAATGATTAATAATATTAGATAATAAATAAAATATTATTAAATGATTAATAATATTAGATAATGATTAAAATATTATTAGATGATTAATAATATTAATAGGATAATAAAATATTATTAAATGATTAATAATATTAGTTATTAAATAAAATATTATTAAATAATTAATAATATTAGATAATGTTTAAAATATTATTAAATGGTTAATAATATATATGAGGTAATAAAATATTATTAAATGATTAATAATATTATAAGGATGATAAAATATTATTAAATAATTAATAATATTATAAGGATGATAAAATATTATTAAATAATTAATAATATTAGAAGACTAGTAATGTATTATTAAACGGTTAATAATACTACAAGACTAATAAAATATTATTAAATTGTTAATAATATTATATGAGTATATGAACTATATTAAATAATTAATATAGGTTCTTTGTGTTTGAAATATTATTAAGTAGTGATAATGTTTCCTATGTGTTTATATACCCATAATTTTATAATTATGTGGTTCGTAAAGTGTATAAAGGTCATTATACTTACAAGTATATGATACTAATTTACGATCAAACTAATTTAATTGTTAGGTCCGTTCAAGGATTGTTAAATTAAGTTGGTTAGCCGTAGACGACGCACGAGGCAAGTCTTCTACCTTTAACTTGTACTTATTGTTGCAATTATTATTCAACTTTAATTACTTTGAGCAATTCAATTATTGTTGAGCAAGTATCTACACTCGTAGATATTTGACAGACCCTTGAGTGAATTAATTATCGAAAATTACTTCACATCGTTATTGATTATTGTATTCGCACATAGTGTTTTTGCAAACTGTTTAAGAACGTTTAAGCTAATTGTTTCGGCTAGACAAATGCATGTTAAATTCATTTAGTTGAATATTATAAAAGTTTATCCAAACCATTGGCTGGTGCGGATTCTTACAGTAAGACTGAGATAGAACAACCCTAGTTAAAGGGGATTTTTATTTGTCGGAGACCCGACAGCGCGCAAGAAAACTAAATGTGATGCATATACATAGGACATGAGAGGACTGATCCCCTCAAGTGTCCCGCTATTTTTAAACAAGGAGTCAGACATTGTATGTCTGTTTTACCTTAGTAGCAGTTCATGGTCCTTAAAGACCACTCAGCAGTAAAGAGTCAATCCCTTCTTTTATTGAACATTGATTCTTGTTATCTTTCACAATTGCTATTGTTGAAAACTTGAAGTTATTTCCATTCATCATGATATATCGTATGATTGTTGTTTATAAACTTACTGAGTCATTTAGTTGCTCATTCTTGCTATATCATGACTCTATTTCAGCCATTCCCGAAAGCTCTAAATCGGACAAAGGCAAAGGGAAAGCGAATGCTTAGTTTTAAGTAATTGCATGCTAGTTTAATTTACTGTTATGTAATTACTGTTGTAAATCTTTTGTATTTCCCTTAAGATATGTAATGTTAAGATTAAGGTAATAGACCTTGGGAAGTGTAGTCTTTTGATTAAGGAACATTTTGTATTATTCCGCGAAGTTTGAATACAATATATGTATTACATTGTTGTTATGTATTGTACAGTGAGAACCAAACCCGAGGTTAAAGAACCCGGATTTGAGGTCGTCACAGGTTGGTATCAGAGCTGTAGGTTAGAAACGCTAGGATTGCGAAACCTAGGTTATAACCTTAGTACTAAACTCTTATCGAGTGCGTTAGGAGATGAATCGGGGAGATTCATCATGTTATGTATTTTTGGAGATGGATTGAGAAAATCCATCGAGCCGAGATGTACATGATAAAATATCATTTCATTTCATCAATGAATATATTTTATTGTTGTACTAACATGTGTATTTATGTTATTGTAGGATGACGGAGATAGGACAGTCGAGCACTGCTGTAGAGGAGGTGATTTTTACGGATATCCCTATGGATACCGCACAACCACGTGTGGCTGCACCTGTCGAGGAGCCAGAGATGGATCCCGAAGAGGGAGATAGAGAGGACGCTGTCTAGGGCGGAGTTATGGGGCAGTACAGTGAGGAGGAGGCTGATACTGATGATGATGAGGAGCCAGCGGAGTATATTGATGGCATGGGCACTGTCGCCAGTGACATCATCGATACTCTCACTACGGCTAACGATGAGCTAGAGGAGAGGGTTCAGCACCTTGAGGAGCAGAACCAGATCCACCAGCAGACAGAGCAGCAGTACAGAGATACAGCTTATATGTTCTCTGGCGAGAACATAGAGCTGAAGGCGAGGATGGCCGAGATGGAGGCCAAGTTAGTAACCGCTGAACTGAAGATTCAGCAGACACAGGCAGAGAAAGAGGCCATGAGGGGCCAGATGCAGCAGGCCGTTGAGGCGAGGTTAGATATGGAGTTTCAGCGTGATGCAGCTCACGGGCAGATGATGGAGTTGGAGGAGGAGGTTAGGGAGAAGAAGGTGAGGATAGATAGACTCAGTTACGTCTATCGCTCATCAGTTGGTAGGATCCAGAGTAGGGTGCACTATTACCCTGCCGAGGAGGGCTAGACCTTGCACACCATCAGTAGGGGTGTGGTCAGGGCTATTGGAGATGAGGAGTACGACGATGCGGTTCGTCGAGGGATGCGTCGTTAGTTGTATTTTCTTTATTTATGATGTATGTACATAGATGCAGTAGAAACCCAACTTTTGTTTTGATAGAGGGTTAGTATGTTGTAAATCTCAACTCTATGAAGTTGTGGGATATGTTAGATCCCGTCTTTTGTTTTAACTATCGGGGTTAGCAGCGTTTATAGCAGTATGCTTATGATGTAAAAGTGCTACGCACTGTGTTTTAGCATATGAATATAAATGCATTTTCGTTTATGTTTATATGTGTCGAGATGATTATTTGTGCTTTGGTTTAAACTACTTAAGCTACAAAACGAAAGTAAAAAGATTGAAACAACTTTAATAAATTAAATTTTCTTTATACAGAAAATGCCGCCACAGAGAAGAAATCAACGACTACCCCCACCACCACCCGAAGAGTCAGTAAATGCCGGAGGGGTACCACCCAACCATGTCCAAGAGTTCGTAGAAATGCTAATGGGAGCATTTCGCGGACGCAACGCAAAGGCTACTGGAGCAACAAACCCTGCCGCTCCACTAGCAATCTTTAAAGACTTCAAACTGATAGGACCACCCGAGTTCAAAGGGACCACGGATCCTATAGAAGCACAGACCTGGATAGAGGAGATGGAAAAAGTCTTCGAGGTTGCACGAGTTAGGGAGGAGCAAATGACCTCATTTGCTACCTTCATGATGAAAGGAGAGGTCAGCCACTGATGGAAGGCCAATAAGAGTAGAGCAGGGGAGGGAACGATCGCGTGGGCGCGATTCAAAGAGGTATTCTTGGAAAACTACTTTCCAGAGAGTACAAAGGCTAGGATGGAAATTAAATTCCTAGAGCTTAAGCAGGGGAACTTGTCCGTATCAGAATACGCCGCCAAGTTCAATGAATTGGCAAGATTTGCTTCACACCAGGTGGACACTGAGGCGAGACGCGCCAGAAGATTTGAGCAGGGGCTGAAACCGTGGGTTTACAGTCGAGTAGCTGTTCTCCAGATCAGAAACTTTGCAACATTACTGGAGAAAGCTATCATAGCTGAAGGTGGGAATGAAGCTTTGAATAAGCACAATCAAGAACGGAACAAGAAGAGAAGCGATGGGGGAAACAGAGAGGGTAGCAGCGGGGGCAGCAACTCGAACAAACGCAAGTGAAATAACAACAGCAGTTCGGGGACACCCCAGGGCAGTGAGTCAAAGAAAGCAAGCAAATGCAGTCAATGCGGGAAGAATCACTCAGGGGAGTGCATGAAGGGAAGGAATGTCTGTTATAACTGTGGGCAAGAGGGGCACATCGCTCCTAATTGTCCCACACCAAAAAGGAAGGGAGGTTGTTTCGCCTGCGGGGCCATGGACCATCAGTTTAAAGATTGTCCGAAGAAGAAGAACACCAGAGGGAGTTCGGGCTTTAGGGGAAGCAACAACAACAACAACAACGCCAAACTGACCATTGGAGGGCCGGTGCCACAGAACAAACCAACGGCACGGACTTTCAACATGACGGTGCAGGACGCCGTCGAATCAAAAGACGTGGTGTCAGGTATTATTCCGATCAATGAGATAAATGCTTACGTATTATTTGATTCGGGTGCTACCTGTTCATTTGTGTCTGATGAATTCGCTAGACGGTTAGAATTGCCTAGACAAAAACTAGAGAACCCACTGAACATAGAAGTTGCAAATAAAGAAGTGATTCCTGTAGAGTATGTACATAGAAACTGTTGTGCTGAAATCAGGGGTCAGAAGTTGAGGGTAGATTTAATTCCGATACGTTTGGGGGAGTTTGACGTTATACTTGGAATGGATTGGTTGTTTAACCATGGAGCTATAATTGATTGTCAAATGAAGTGTATACACCTTAAGACACCAAACAGGTCTAAGGTCGTATTTTATGGCAGCAAATCGTCTAGACAATCAACATGTCTGACGATGATGCAGGCCAAGAAACTGTTGAAGAAATGTTGTGTAGGGTATTTAGCTCACATAGTGGACACACAAATGGTGAATCCCGAGATGGAGCAAATACCAGTAGTGAGGGAGTTCATGGACGTATTTCCAAACGAACTGCCAGGTTTACCGCCAGATAGGGAGATAGAATTTGTAATTGATTTGGTACCGGAGACAGCACCAATATCAAAGGCACCATATAGGATGGCTCCGGTAGAAATGAAGGAGTTAATGATCCAACTACAGGAGTTGTTGGATAATAAGTACATTCAACCAAGTGTTTCTCCATGGGGAGCACCTGTGTTGTTTGTAAAGAAGAAGGATGGATCGATGAGGTTATGTATGGATTATAGAGAGCTGAATAAGGTGACAATTAAGAACAAGTACCCGTTGCCACGAATTGACGATCTTTTCGATCAATTGAAAGGGGCGAAGTACTTTTCAAAGATTGACTTGAGGACTGATTATCATCAGTTGAAAGTCAGGAAGGAGGATGTACCCAAGACGGTATTCAGAACTCGATATGGGCATTATGAGTTTCTGGTGATGTCGTTTGGACTGACGAATGCGCCAGCCGCATTTATGGACATGATGAACAGAATATTCAAGCAGTACTTGGCTAAATTTGTTGTTGTGTTCATTGACGATATTCTGGTGTATTCTAAAACGGAGGAGGAGCATGCTGAACACCTAAGATTGGTGTTGGAGATTTTACGGAAGGAGCAGTTGTATGCTAAATTTTCGAAGTGTGAATTCTGGTTGGAGAGAGTTCAATTTTTAGGTCATGTCATTGACAAGGAGGGAGTTTCAGTAGATCCAGCAAAGGTGGAAGCGGTGATGAATTGGGAACAACCAAGGACGCCGACGGAGGTAAGAAGTTTCTTGGGGTTAGCGGGTTACTATCGGAGATTTATTCAAGATTTTTCAAAGATAGCAACACCGCTGACCAATCTAACGAGGAAGACGGTGAAATACGTATGGACGGAGAAGTGTGAGGAGAGTTTTCAGGAGCTAAAGAAGAGACTTAGTGAAGCACCTGTATTGACTTTACCGGACGATACGGGAGGTTTTACGGTCTACAGTGATGCATCGCACAAGGGACTTGGCTGTGTGCTTATGCAAAACGGCAAGGTCGTTGCGTATGCGTCCAGACAGTTGAAGGATTACGAGAAGGGATACCCTACCCACGACTTGGAGCTGGCTGCGGTAGTGTTTGCCCTTAAAATCTGGAGACATTATTTATATGGAGAGAAATGTGAGATATTCACGGACCACAAGAGTCTGAAGTATATCTTCACACAGAAGGAGTTAAATATGAGGCAACGGAGATGGTTAGAATTGATCAAAGACTATGATTGTGAAATTCTATATCATCCCGGCAAGGCCAACGTAGTAGCAGATGCTCTAAGCAGAAAGAGCAGGGAGAAATTGTTCATCTTGACAGATCATGAACAATTGGTTCAAGAGATGGCTCGAATGGAGTTGGAGGTAAGAAATCCAAATGAGTCAATGGAAGTGGAAGCGAGCTCAACCCTGTTAGATCGGGTAAAAGAGGCTCAAGACAAAGATGAAGAATGTGTTAGAATAAGGATGAGAATGATCGAATGGGAAGAGGTCAAGTTCAAGGAAGATAGCATGGGATTGCTAAGATTTGAAAATCGTGTTTGGGTGCCGCTAGTGCCCGAACTACGAGAAGAGATCTTGCAAGAGGCCCACAGTACGATATACTCGATACATCCGGGAAGTACGAAGATGTATCAAGATCTGCGTCAGCATTTTTGGTGACCGAATTTAAAAAAGGAGGTCGTAGAATGTGTCAGCCGATGTCTAACTTGTCAAAGGGTAAAGGCTGAACATCAGAGACCAAGTGGATTACTACAGCCGTTAGAGATCCCTGAGTGGAAATGGGAGCATATCACAATGAATTTTGTGGTAGGACTTCCAGCAACACAGAAGGGATTTGACGCAATATGGGTGATTGTAGATCGACTAACAAAGTCAGCGCACTTTTTGCCGATCAAGATTAAGTTCAGTTTGGATCAGTTGGCTAAACTGTACATCAATGAGATAGTTTCGAGACATGGGGTGCCGGTATCGATTGTGTCAGACAGAGATCCGCGCTTCACGTCAAAATTTTGGAGAAGTCTTCAGGAGAGATTGGGGACACAGTTGAGAATGAGTACAACATATCATCCACAGACCGATGGGCAAAGTGAAAGAACAATACAGACATTGGAAGATATGCTCAGGGCCTGTGTGATGGATTTCAAGGGCAGTTGGGAGAACCATCTACCATTAGTTGAGTTTGCATACAACAATAGTTATCATGCAAGCATAGGCATGCCGCCTTACGAAGCATTGTACGGAAGGAAGTGCAGAACACCTCTATGTTGAGACGAGGTAGGAGAACGCCGATTGTTGGGGCCGGAATTGGTTCAACAAACGGTAGAGATTATCAAGGTAATAAGAGCTCGGCTAGTAGCAGCTCAGGACCGTCAGAAGAAATACGCCGATTTACATCGACAGAAGCGAGACTTCAAAGTTGGAAGTTTTGTGTTCATGAAGGTATCTCCCTGGAAGGGGAAGATCCGATTTGGAAAGAAAGGGAAGCTGAGTCCGAGGTTCATAGGACCGTTCGAGATATTAAAGAGAGTGGGCGAAGTGGCGTACGAGGTAGCTTTACCTCCTGAACTTGAGCATATTCACAATGTGTTTCATGTGTCAGTGCTGCGACCATACAAGCCAGACCACAAACATGTCATATCCTATGAGCCAATACAAATCGAGAAAGACTTATCATACGAGGAAGTTTCTGTCCAGATACTAGATAGGAAAGAGCAGAAATTACGGAATAAGGTTATACATTCTGTCAAAGTCCTTTGGAGGAACCACAACGCTGAGGAAGCTACGTGAGAGCTTGAAGAAAAGATGAGGGCTAACTATCCGAATCTTTTTGAGTAGTTTAAATTTGTAATTCCGGGGACGGAATTCTTATAAGGGGGGGAGAATGTAATGACCACGAATTTCATTAGTCATTGTAAATATACTTAATAAATATTTAGCAATGAATTTAAATTTTTCTCATTAATTAATTGTGCATTAGATAATTAAATAAATGTAATTATGTGTTTGTATGTTTATTTAAAGGATTAAAGCAAAGTGTATAATTAATTTAAGCAAATCTAATTGGATTATATTTTCAATCCAAATAAGTTGATAAACTAGGTTAAAGATATTAACCTAGTAGCCCATGTAATTAATTTGATTACTAGTCCATGTAATTAATTAAACAAGCCCAATGCTTGATTTAATTAAATGTAACATAGACTATTTAATATAAGCCCAATGTGTTATTTAAATTGAGCCCAAACAATTTAATTGAATGAGCCCAATAGAAGTTATTCCCAAGCCCAATATAAAGTCCAATACAAGTCAAAACTTTGGTCAATATATATATATATGTATATATATATATAGATGTATATATGCACATTTTAGCATTAAAAATAAAGGAAAAATGGCTTGGAAAAACCATTTTGCTGAGATTTTTGAGGGACCCACTTGGATGGCTTGATTTGCAATGTTGCTTCTAAATCACTCCTTGTCATAGTTGGTGAACAACCCTAGTCATTCCATGTGTCTATCAACTAGTCAATCAATGCAATAGTAATTATAATTAAGCACTAATCTCACCAACATGGGTAAATTAGCAAGCTAATGAGGAGTTAGTTGGTGGCTATATATATGATGCTCCACACTTGAGCCAAGCTTGTTGGTTCATTTGCTAGAGCATAATAGAGAGAAAGTGAGAGCATTTTCTAGAGAAAAGAAAGATACACTAGGGTTTTGTGTGAGGAAAAGCTAGAGGAAGACCTTGGTGGATGTCCAATAGCTACACAACATACTTCGGTAGAAGGAGAAGAAGAGCAATCAAAACCCAAAGGTTTAAAAGTGCTCTAAACATCTTCTTCTTTCATTTTTGTAGTCTAGATAGCTTTTGATCGGTTAAAATCTATTTTTAACCGATCAAAACTCGTTTTGATGGTCTAGATGTATTTAACTATGTAATATATGTATATTCATAGATCTATGTGTTTATAACATGTTTTGGTATGTTAGAAATACATAAAAATGGTAGAAAAGTTCATAACACAATTTTACCGGTAAACCCTAACTATGCATGCTAGGTTTATGGTTGTATTTTGAAATGTACAAATCGAAAAGTGAATTTTTATGGCTAGAAAGCTAGATCTATGAGTTTTAAAGATAAAACCTTTTTGAACTTTTCAAAAATAATGAATAACAAAGAAGTTATAGCTTTTACCGCAAAGGATGTTGATTTTAAAACCCTAAGTCGCATTGTGAGCCATTTTGAGTCTAGTTAAGTTTGGAATTTGGATTTGTGATATAAAGAGAAGTTGTAGAGGGGGGAATTCTGATGAGAATGGACTCAAGAATTACCCCCAAAATGTTTTAAAATGAAGAAGTTATGGCTGTCGGAGCGTTGGAGGGTCGAGCAGTCAAACAGTTGACTTCCGGACAGACTGGCCGAGCGCACCTGCGCTCGGGACGGGCGCACCTGTGCCCGAGTGCAATGCCAATCAGCTTTTGGGCAGTCCGGTCCGGGTCGGGTCGGTCCGGGTCGGGTCGGTCCGGGTCGAGTTTTCTTTGAAAAATTAAGTTGAAATAAGTGTAAAATGAATATATTTGGGTACTAAACAAATTCATATGGAGTCTATTTGTAAATCAATGCTACCTAAATGTTTAAATTAAATACTAAGGTTAACCCAATTTAAAAGTTAACTTTTGGTATTATTTAAAGAGTATTAAAATATTACTACATGGTTAATAATATTAATAAGTAATTAAATATTATGAAATGATTGATAATATTAGTAAGAGATTAAAATATTATTAAATGAGTAATAACATTAATAAGTCAATAAAATATTATTAAATAAATAATAATATTAGTAAATGAATAAAATATTATTAAATGATTAATAATATTAGATAATAAATAAAATATTATTAAATGATTAATAATATTAGATAATGATTAAAATATTATTAAATGATTAATAATATTAATAGGATAATAAAATATTATTAAATGATTAATAATATTAGATATTAAATAAAATATTATTAAATAATTAATAATATTAGATAATGTTTAAAATATTATTAAATGGTTAATAATATTAATGAGGTAATAAAATATTATTAAATGATTAATAATATTATAAGGATGATAAAATATTATTAAATAATTAATAATATTATAAGGATGATAAAATATTATTAAATAATTAATAATATTAGAAGACTAGTAATGTATTATTAAACGGTTAATAATACTACAAGACTAATAAAATATTATTAAATTGTTAATAATATTATATGAGTATATGAACTATATTAAATAATTAATTTAGGTTCTTTGTGTTTGAAATATTATCAAGTAGTGATAATGTTTCCTATGTGTTTATATACCCATAATTTTATAATTATGTGGTTCGTAAAGTGTATAAAGGTCATTATACTTACAAGTATATGATACCAATTTACGATCAAACTAATTTAATTGTTAGGTCCGTTCAAGGATTGTTAAATTAAGTTGGTTAGCCGTAGACGACGCACGAGGCAAGTCTTCTACCTTTAACTTGTACTTATTGTTGCAATTATTATTCAACTTTAATTACTTTGAGCAATTCAATTATTGTTGAGCAAGTATCTACACTCGTAGATATTTGACAGACCCTTGAGTGAATTAATTATCGAAAATTACTTCACATCGTTATTGATTATTGTATTCGCACATAGTGTTTTTGCAAACTGTTTAAGAACGTCTAAGCTAATTGTTTCGGCTAGACAAATGCATGTTAAATTCATTTAGTTGAATATTATAAAAGTTTATCCAAACCATTGGCTGGTGCGAATTCTTACAGTAAGACTGAGATAGAACAACCCTAGTTAAAGGAGATTTTTATTTGTCGGAGACCCGACAGCGCGCAAGAAAACTAAATGTGATGCATATACATAGGACATGAGAGGACTGATCCCCTCAAGTGTCCCGCTATTTTTAAACAAGGAGTCAGACATTGTATGTCTGTTTTACCTTAGTAGCAGTTCATGGTCCTTAAAGACCACTCAGCAGTAAAGAGTCAATCCCTTCTTTTATTGAACATTGATTCTTGTTATCTTTCACAATTGCTATTGTTGAAAACTTGAAGTTATTTTCATTCATCATGATATATCGTATGATTGTTGTTTATAAACTTGCTGAGCCATTTAGTTGCTCATTCTTGCTATATCATGACTCTATTTCAGCCATTCCCGAAAGCTCTAAATCGGACAAAGGCAAAGGGAAAGCGAATGCTTAGTTTTAAGTAATTGCATGCTAGTTTAATTTACTGTTATGTAATTACTGTTGTAAATCTTTTGTATTTCCCTTAAGATATGTAATGTTAAGATTAAGGTAATAGACCTTGGAAAGTGTAGCCTTTTGATTAAGGAACCTTTTGTATTATTCCGCGAAGTTTGAATACAATATATGTATTACATTGTTGTTATGTATTGTACAGTGAGAACCAAACCCGAGGTTAAAGAACCCGGATTTGGGGTCGTCACAACTTTTGCCTCTTATTCAACAACGCAGGTTAACAATTCCTCTCACTATTTCAGACGTTTACTAAAATAGAGTAATTAAGGAATGATTAACCCTAATAAATAAAACTCTCCTATGTTAATTGGGTACAAATATTCTAAAAGGCCCAACTCTACCAATTTAGTTTTAAAATAAGGGGTTACATAAATTTTATCCTATTAATAATTCGGCCCCTAAATTAATTAGACTTACACATTTGTTACATTATGTACCTAATTTCACACAATTTAGCTTCCAAAACCAATTTACGGCGAAAATTAGCCGGAAAACCTGACCCGAATGACAATCCGGTCGGATCCTGACGAATTTATACAGTTTGACCGTATTTAGGGGCCGAATTGTGAGGAGAGTGAAACTTGATGTAACGAATGTGTAGGATAAACTTATTTTCAAATGAAAAATTGAAATTAACTTAATTGTTGAAATAAATTTATTTTCAAATGCAAAATAAATAATACATTATAGTTAATATTCGAATATTAAAAGCAACATATTATATTAAAACATAAGAACACATATTGTGTATAATAGAAAACGTGAATTTATTTAAAAAAATAAAAAATAAAAATTATGCCAAATAATGTTTAACAAAAAATAAAAAATAAAAAAATACAAATACAAATTAAGACAGTATATGTATCTAAATAAATTATCACATTTAAATTTTAAACTTTTACATATTAAAAAGAATATATAACAAATGGTGTATTATTTAAATTATAATTTACAAAACAAAGAAAAAAAATAACATAACATACAAAATAATTAACTTATATGCAAAATTGAATTAAACTTATTTTCAAATGAAAAATTAAAATAAATTTATTTTTAAATACAAAATAAATAATACATTATAGTTAATATTCGAATATTAAAAATAACTTATTATATTAAAACATAAAAACACATCCCGCATATAATAGAAAACGTGAATTTATTTAGTATAATAAAAAATAAAAAATTTAAAAAATAAAAATTATACCACATAATGTTTAACAAAAAATAAAAATGTTAATTAACACCATATATGTATCAAAATAAATTATAACATTTAAATTTTAAACTTTTATAAATTAAAAAGAATATATGACAAAGGACGTATTATTTAAATTATAATTTACAAAACAAAGAAAAAAAAATAACATAACATACATAATAATTAACTTATATGCAAAATTGAAATTAACTTAATTTCAAATAAAAAATTGAAATAAATTTATTTTCTAATGCAAATTTGAATAAATTTATTTTCAAATGCAAAATAAATAATACATTAGAGTTAATATTCGAATATTAAAAGCAACTTATTATATTAAAACATAAGAACACATCCTGCGTAGTATAGAAAACCTGAATTTATTCAGTATAATAAAAAATAAAAATTATACTAAATAATGCTCAACAAAAAATAAAAAAAATAAAAAAGCTAATTAATACCATATATATATCAAAATAAATTATCACATTTAAATTTTAAACTTTTATAAATTAAAAAGAATGTATAACAAATGGTATATTTATTTAAATTATAATTTACAAAAACAAAGAAAAAAAATAACATAACTTTAAAATACAGAATAATTAACTTATATGTAAAATTAAAATAAATATATTTTCAAATGAAAATTTGAAATAAATTTATTTTCAAATGCAAAATAAACAATACATTATAGTTAATATCTGAATATTAAAAATAGCCTATTATATTAAAACATAAGAACACATACTGCATATAATAGAAAATGTGAATTTATTTAGTATAATAAAAAATTAACATTATTTATTCTATGTGCTTTATCTAAATAATTAGTTAAATATAAATAAAATAAATAAATAATCACTACTATTATTTGGTTCTATTAACTAAAAAAAATAAGTTTAATAGTTTTATTTTAAAATTAAAGTTAAGGTTTTGTGAATTTGGGATCTAAATTGTGTGAAATTAAGTACTTGATGTAATAAATGTATAAACCTAATATTTTTTACTAAACTCGAACCGTATTTTTATATGGTCAAATCGTATAAAAATACTTATTTTGTCGAAAAATTAAATATTTCAGCGTTGTGAGCTATATTGTGTGAAATTAAGTACTTCATGTAACGAATATATAAGTCCAATTAATTTAAGAGCCGAATTGTGAATAGGATGAAACTTGATGTAACTAAAATGTATTTAACCCTAAAATAAATAAATTTACTAACGCCCAAACCAAACTAAGGTGTTGTTTGTTTGTGTCTTAATAGCTCTTAATGGACAACCTCTTAATCGCTAAGAGGAACAAAGTTGTTTATTTTTATTTTTGTTACATCTGAATGCCTCTAAATGGTTGAGATACAAAATCAAATCTAAACTATTAAGAGGGACATCTTAATGAACTTGGACAAAAATATCCTCTTCAATATTAACAAATTCCTTTTATATCCAACACTCAAACCATTATTATTATTATTATTATTATTATTGTAATAATTATTATTATAATAATTATTAATATTATAATTATTTTTATAATAATAATAATAATAATAATTATTATTATTATAATTATTATTACTATTATTAATATAATAATAATTATTATTATAATAATTATTATTATTTTTATTAATATTATAATTATAATTATTTTTATAATTATTATAATAATTATTATTATTATAATTATGATTATTATTATTATAATTATTATTATCATAATTTTTATTATTATAATTATTATTATTATTAGTAGTAGTAGTACTATTATTAATATAATAATAATTATTATTATAATAATTATTATTATTAATTATAATTATTATTAGTATTATTATTATAATGTTCAACTGTTCATAGGATTAAAATGGTAAAATACTGTTATTCAGACATCTGAAAAAATTGATTATCAAATAACATTTTTTCATTCAGATACAATTCTATTCAGATGCTCTATATTATTCAGATATCTAAATTATTCAGATCTTAATAGAGAATTTTATCAAACACCACCTAAGACTTTAATACAATAAATTAATAAAACTAATAATAGCTAAGTACTCAAATTTGGTATATATTATTATTATTATTATTATATTTATTTATTTATTTCCGGGTATTACACGAAATGCTCTCCAAGTATCGAAACATAATTATTCTGGATAATATATATACTCATATCTGTTGTCGCGAATCTGTGTAGACAAGAATAAACTGGATTCCAAGGATTAGTATATTTTCGAGACTAAAATTAAATAAATGACATCTTATATAAACACTCATTCAACGAGCCCAACAATTATAAATATACACTTCATACGATAATGTTATCAATAAAAGGAAGAAAATGGCAAAGCAATACCAACCTTCTCAGGGACAGGGATTCGGGAACCTTGAATGAACCTTGTCAATATCTGCAATTATTTCAGGACTGAGTTCAACTTCACAACCCTTGAGAACCTCTTGGAGCTGCCCCAACTTTGTTGCTCCTAAAACAACGCTAGCAACAAGTGGGTGCCTCAAGACAAAGGCTGACAAAAAAGAACAAAGAGTGAGTTAAGTGAAGGAAGGGTACTAGATAAGGTACAAATTGACATAACTTAATCCGCAACCAACTACTCATGTGGACCGGGGTTTTCAATATGGATCAAAAGACCCACACATTAAAAGATCGGTTCATGCAAATCGTGTCTAGCAATAAAAAGCATACTACACTATAAACGACTAGAGTTGATTTGTGAATGGTTACAAATTTCAGGATTTAAAAAAAAATCTAAATATTAGAAAATGGAATTTGCCTTGCGGCCACAATAAGAGTTTATACTAGAAAGAGGTACCCTAATAAACCAGAAGGGAGAACATTAGTCAATAGCTGAGAAGTGGAAGAGTCAAGCATATATCACTTGGACATAATAGAAACGAGACTTCTGTATACGTCATCTGTATAAATTGAAGAATAATATTGGGCAGAGAGAGGGGAAAGGACAAGAAGAAGAACCAAATAAGTAAAAATTTTGAGCTCTCTGACTTAATATTGCCTCATTTATCCAATAAAATTGTGTTTAAGTTCACTGGTCCCTCCAGATGAAATAATCTCCCCCCTTTAAGTGTCTGACGATTGCACTCTTAGATTTTTTCCCCTCCAACAGAAGTACATTGAATAAAATCAGTAAGTTTTCAGACTTCGCATACATATGTTTTTACTTGAAAAAAAAGTTGCAAGACCTCGCATACCATGTACATTTGAACACTCTGGAACTAGAAATATCTTGTACAAGCCCTATGTTTTAGATTGATATTCCATTGCATTAGAGCTAACGCAAACAACTTTTCAAAGGCACAGAAAAAGGACCCTAACAAAAAAGGATATTTTGGGGAATATTAATTGCAAAAGGATAGCTGAATTAATCACTGGAAACTTGGGTATGCATGTGTGCAAAAGGTGACACATGCACATGTGAGCACATACCAATTGCAAGAGATACAGGTAGAATACCATACTTTTCTGCAATGGCGAGAAATGCCTGCAAAATTAAGTTGAAGGCAATTCATCACGCAAAGACAAGAATAGATTTGTATCACTTAATAAAGACGTCGGGCTACCCATGATTAATAAAAAATAAAAATAAATAATAATAATAAATAAAATAAAGAAGTAGGGGCAATGAGAAGTTCCTTCACAAAAGAGCCCCCCAATAGAGTTGTCATCTGTATTTGTAATCGTCTCTCCTGATCATCTATTAAACTTAAAAATGGATGTCTGATACAATTATTATGGAGAGAGACTCCCAATTCATTACTATTTCAGCAGGGTACCAGGTCCACCGCTGTACAATTATGAATTCAGGTTAAACAAGTTCAAGAATGCGACTCTAATCCAAGTTGTAGCATTGTTGAAACCAACAAAAACAGTCTGCACTTATCTGCTGAAAGTTTATGTCAAATAATTTAACCTACAGGCTACATGTCTACATTTAACTGATGAAAGTTTGTCAAAATTTTAACCTACAATTCTATGAATTGTTGATCACCAATGCAAACTTCACAATATCCGAGAACAGTTCTTTTAAACTTTTTTTTTCCTTACTGAACTACTAATAAAGTCTGATATAAATGTAATACTAAGCGAAAAGAATTGGCATACCTGTGTAGCTTCTTTAATGAGAGTGTTAGACATATTGAATCTGGAGTCCCCTTCTGAATACCTCCCTGAAAAGAAAAACATTACCAGTTAGGATGAAGCATTTTTAACAGCTTTAACAAAACTCAACAAGTTAGTCATACCTCTGAAAAGATTTAAGCGAGCATCAGTTGGACCCTTATCAGGTGAGAGGTACTTTCCAGAAAGTATACCCATTGCCAGAGGACTGTAGGCTAATAAGCTTATCCTACAAATGTCACGGTGCAAGCATCACCAAGAATTAATTGAAAAACAGGACACAAATTTAACACAACCAGCATCAGATCAATAAACATGAACTCCATATTTATACGGAAGCTCTTGTGGTAAGTGTTTACAACCAAACGAGCCAATCTTGGAACAAAGCAAAGTTGCATTAACAACAGCATACTTCTTCCACAGTTGCCTCTCCAAGGTTCTTAGTAAAACAAAACCACATAATCTAAACTATCCAAGCTCAGTCACCAACTAATAAACACATGAGATACCTCTCATGATGACAGCACTCGGCCATTCCTGAATCAAAATTTCGGCAGAGCAAGTTATAGGAGTTCTACAATAAAGAGTATAAGACAATGAGTTATGTATAAGCCTCAAAACGAATAAAATGGTGTGAGAGAGATAAGAGATGAGAAGTCTCACTATTGAACTATAGTTGAGACATACAACACCTGCACAGATACTATTCTAGGATACCCAGGACCACTTTCAGCTACTTGTAGGAACTTCATGAGACCATATGGTGTTTCATTACTGAGACCGATGTATCTGATCTACAAGAAATAGTTTCTATTCTATTAAGAGGAAAGTCAAATTGAAGAAAGAATGACTGAAGAGGAAAAACTCTGGACATTATCACTAACCTTACCAGCGTCAACAGCTCTGCCTAGAGTATCTAGTTGCTCCTCAATACCCACAGAACAAAACTGTCTGATTGGGTCATATTCAGTTTCACCAAACATGGGAACATATCTGAAAAAAGGTTAATTAAAATTTTAACATGGATAATCGTAATATATATTAGTTGGTTATTTTTCTGCAAGTTTTTTTCTTTCTAACTAGTCCTTCTTTGTCAACAGAAATATAACAAAGCACTAGACAAGACCAAAATACAAACCGATCAGGCCAATGAATGTGGTAAAGGTCAATGTAATCCGTTTTTACTCGTAACAAACTGCATAAGTTAAGTAATACATTCCATCAGAAAAAAACTGAATTTACATGAACTCTAATACATTTCACTGCAAGGATGTTCGCTCATGATATAAAAAACAGAATCTCCAAATGCAAAACATAATTGGCATAACTAAAATAGCGCAATGAATACTCGCTATAAACAATAAAAGTCACATTAAAATGCAATGCAGTTAACTTCCGTAACGTGAAGATCCAAAGATAATGCCAGAGCACGACAACTGAATAGCATCCAATATAACTAACAGTCAACTGTCAAACAAGTAATGACCGAAATATAAAAGTGAAAATGATTTTGCAATACCATAAGTATGCAAAAGGGATTGACGCCTGGGCATAGGTAGAAAAGTAGTACTGCGATAGTGCAAATGATGTCCTTGCAATATTGTGAACTTTGAAGTGCTTTTGAAAATGTACCAACACAAAATGACAACATAAAAGTAGTCATCCATACTCTACGCACTACTATGGCAATTGGCATAGCATACATATCTAGAATGTGAATTACTAGACAGAACTCATAAGACAAATCAAAACAAGAGATAACAAAGTAGAGAGGAGATCCAAGAATAGCAGTTCATTTCTAAAGACTTCGCATCAATGTTATGATAAAGTCAAACGTGAAACTAATTGGGGCTTAACCTATTGTCAATAGCCTGTGTTATATTACTGGCATCCAAACTTGTTGGCCCCTTCCTAATCCAAGTCATCTGTCCAGATGGGCCACTAACCTGTAACATAATGGTTCACAATAATATTCAAATCAAGCTTATTTTTCAGGAGTCGTGAACATATTAACATATCAGCAAGAAAATACTGAAGAACTTGTAAAACCTGGAATTCTAGCTTTCAAATACTGAAATTTTGGTTGATGAAAACTCAATTCATCAACAACACTAAGAATTAATTACTCCTAGTTAAGCACCATGCAAATATCAATGATAAGCCAACCGCAATCCGGTAACATTTTACAGTTTGAGATCAAAACACTTAAACAACATCAATTAACCATGGACTGTTGTAATTCAATGTGCGTATTGAATACCTTAGTGGCGAAGACGATAAGGTCCCGAGGAATATTTCTCTCTCTAATCCAACGCCCAAAATACTCTTCGCTCCGCCCTTGAGTTTCCGCACGCTGTGGTACTGGATACCTGAACCCTCATACAAAATTTTAACAGAAATTAATATGTATGAAGAGGCAATGAAACACAGAGTAATTGGGTATTTCCGAAATAAGTATGTACATTTCGGCAGAATCGAAGAAGTTGATTCCGGCATCGAATGCTTTGTCGAGAAGTTGAAAGGACTGAGGCAACGAGTTCTGCTCCCCAAAAGTCATGGTCCCTGTGATTAATTATATACGATAAAATTGTAAACATATACTAGTATAGACACCAATAAGAAAGGTTGTACATTGAAGAGAAAGAAAGAGACCTAAGCAGAGTCTTGAGATGGACAAATCGGAAGCGAGATTTGAAAAGAGGAACGGCCATTGTTACCCAATTATTAACCTATAATTAAGCTGCAACAGCAACCGATGAAGATAACGATTGCCATTTGGTTGAGGAAAAAAAAATAGAGGAAAAGGTGAAAGGGCTAAATCCCAAAAAAGGCAATGGACATGCAGGGGATCGAACCCTGTACCTCTCGCATGCAAAGCGAGCGCTCTACCATTTGAGCTACATCCCCATGATGGCTATTAAAGCGCTAAACATTAATTGATCTTCAATTTTCATCATTTTATTAAATTAGATTTTGATAGCATCCTAGGAAATTAAGAAAATAGTTCTTATTGTTTCTAAGTACTAGTATATAAGTGCAGGGAGAGTTTATTCAGAGAATTAGAGGTAGATAGGTTAGTATATTTTTGAATTGGAGGGCAGTTTTGCCTTAAAAATAATTATGAGTGGCTTGACTTCCCGGGTATGAAAACTAGTATTCTTCCCCTGCTTGCCAAGTCCTCAAATTCATCATGAAAAAATCTTCATACATATTAATGTTGCTGGGGATGTTAACATGTATAGATAGCTCTCTATGATGAAAATGAAATGAGAATTAAGATGATCCTTCATTAGGCCAACCTTCTCTATCAGGCCAACCATCTATATCAGCTTGCCCCAGTATCCGGACACAAGTGAAGCATTTCATAATTTGCATTCCCTGCTGCTGATTGCCGACACTTCTCTAAGGCATAGGCTATTTCTAATATATATGCATTGAACCAAGGAATTACAACACTACACAAATTGTAGTAGCTGTAGGTGAATCCAGGCTCCATTTCAATAAGCCATCAACACACAAGACAGGCACAAACTTGTAAATGTTTGTGGTATTGAAAACAATAGTGATTCAGAAATTATTCAATAACTTTTGGGTATTGTATAACCACGAGAGAGTATAAAAAACTGCAATGCAATGCTAACATAGCAACACCAGCTATGCTTTCAGCAGATTGACTTCAAATTGATGTCTTCCACAAAATCAACCAGAAGTTGAGAGAGTAATAATTAACATTAATAGAACTACTGAGACTTGAGACACCTGAATCAAATCTTTGAAAATCCATCTCCTAATAATTCACATACCCTGGATGATCAACAGAAAATCAAGGCTGCCACAGAAAAACATCCAGACAACATAAAATAATAAGGATAAAAGATGAATACAGTACTAGCCAACCATTACACTTGAAGACATTTTGCTTGAAATTTGTTATATCGCACTCCCAAATCAAACAATCAAATCTAAAAACATTTCCATGTAATCTCACACTTTATAATAAGTTTCAAAAAAAAAATGAGATAATAATTATATCCAGTTGAAGATAATTATAACTCTTGTGTATTCATTCAATAAAAATTCCCAAAATTGGGGGTTTTACAGAAGTCGCTACCCGAAAACATGAAACCCCACCCTTCACCATACAAGTATTAAACATCAAACAGAACAACCTCCCCAAAAGCCAAAGAACCCTAGAATTCTTGTGAAGCAGATCCAATCTCATCTTTCCCTTTCCCAATTTTCTTTGGCAACAGAGTTTGGTGAATGTTTGGTAAAACACCACCATTGGCAATAGTAACTGTGCCCAAAAGCTTGCTTAACTCCTCATCATTCCTCACTGCAAGCTGTATGTGCCTCGGAACTATCCGATTCTTCTTGTTATCCCTTGCAGCGTTCCCCGCAAGCTCAAGAACCTAAACAAACAAACAAACAAAAATCACACCATTCAAATCGACAAAAAACATATGATAACATAAACAGCAAAAGTTCACATTATCCCTTCCAAGTAAATCTTGAGTAGAAAATGAAGTTAAAGTTTCGACCTTTTTAACCTAAATGCAATCCCTAAAATCTACTTTTCAGTTATTATGTCTATACATATTATCATCGCCGGAGCTAACTTTATACAAGCCAAAGCAAAATACAAATCACCGATTACAAAGTATAACAAAACACAGAAATTATCTGCCATAAACAGAATTTGCTCTGGCAATATCAACCGAGTAAAGTCAAAAAAATGTTAACATTTCAAAAAATTTAATTTTTACCTCAGCAGCGAGGTACTCGAGGACGGCGGAGAGATAAACGGGAGCACCGGCGCCGACGCGTTCAGCGTACTTTCCGTTTTTGAGAAAACGGGCGATTCGACCGACGGGGAATTGTAGACCGGCTTTTGAAGACCTGGTAACGGATTTGGTTGACTTTTGCTTGCCTCTGCCTCCTTTTGTTGTCCCTGTAGAACTCATTGTCTTTTGTAGATTTGGATGCAGCTAGATCACACTCTAGGAGAAAGAAAATGAGAGGTATATATGCTAATATTTTTTATTGTTGGCGGTGGAGGGGGAAAGCTTGTTTATATTGGGGTTTGAGTGCGACAGGGTTTGGAAATCTGGGCTCTGATTGGTGGATTGGGACTGTACGGATTGACAGGGTGGCAAGAAGGAAATGGACTGCTTGGGTAGAAGCCGCTAGAACACCGGACACCTAGGCCCAATTATTTGCGCTTAGGAAATAAATGTGGACAATAAGAAACCAACTTAGAATTCAATTTGGGCCTGAGCATAACATCACAAAGCAGTTTGATCTTTCACGGGTTATCTAATTCCAAAAACATTTACTCCAGTTTCACATAAAAAATAAATAAATTACTCTTCCTTCTGACCAATCATATGGTTCTGAGTTTCCTTTACTTGGATTTATCAAGCGTATAAAGGAAAACTAAATATATTTTAAAATATAAATCAGTTTCTAAATATAAATATAATCAATGTTTTTATCGATGTAAAGTATAATAAATAAAAAAGTAGTTGTAACAACCGACCACCGTCCAATACTACGTATTTAAGCAATAAAATGATGAAACTTTAAAATTTGTACTAATAAAATGAGAATAAATTATGAAAAATAATTTATATGTCGGTAAATTTTATGACATAAATTTGTTGTTATATGTAGTCAACCTAATAAATTATATAAGGATGGTCGGTAAAATTAGTGTTTTACATAATTCAATAGTAACATGCTACGTAGCAACAAATTTGAAATTTCAAATTCACTATAGATTAATTAAACAATTTACCATAATAAATAGTAATTACACAATTTATTATTACAATTTAAATTCTTTAATTTTCTCCTAAATTTATGTCATAATAAACCTAGGAAACTGATAAATCCACATAATTTTTTAATAAATCCACACAGTGTCTACAAAAATATTGTTATAAATATATAACGACAATTAAACCGTCGTTATAAATATTTTTATAAGATCCACCGTATAAATTTATCAAAACATCGTGCAAAAATATCAATTCCCTAAACCTACTCTAACATTTTGTTTAAGGGACTTGTCATAGACTCATAATATTAGTAATACAGGATTGGAGTAGTATCTAGTTTGTGCTCCCTCTTTTAAAGAAGAGATATTGTAAGACTTTTGTTTAGATATTTCACAACAAAGGACTTGCTTTGTTCTTATAAACTGAAAATATTCACACACAAAAAAAAGTGGGGGCCTAAAAAAAGGTAAATAAATACTTATTTACTGCATCATATATCTTCACAAAGTTTTGAGAAATTAAGATGAAAGAGGAAAAAACATAAATACATATTTGAGAGGGAAAAAGTAGCAAAATAGCAAGAGAGCTGGGCAAAAACCAAAACTACTACTTTTTGATTTACTACTACGTCTATTACAAACTAATACCTGTCTTTTCTATTTTATTTCAATAATTCTGTTATTTTTTTTCGATAACACTTTTTATAAGTCGCTTTTATATTTATTCAAAAAAATTATTTACAAGTCTTACTCTCATAAAAAGATAAAAAAATATGACTCCACCTTATTTATAAAATATAAATGAAACAGAGTCATACTCTTTCGTCTTTTTGTGAATAAGACTAGCGGGTAATTTTTTCGGATAAATTTAAAAAATTTCCTTTTTATATGCATAGGAAGAGATTAGGAGTAAAGTTTCTATGTAATTTTTAACACCAAAATAAAGCTAATTATTTTAAGAAAAAAATCTGAAAATTATGTTAAAGTTATTTGATTTTTTTTTTTTTTGAAAAATTAAAGTTATTTGATTCAAAATAGAATTAAAACAACAAAATAAAGTAAGAGCAACGCTTTGGACACAAATTATACACACAAAATTATATACCAACACTGTAAAAAATGAAAGAATATAGAAAGAGACGCATATCATTGGATGTTTTACGGTGTCGAATGAATTATTAGGCAAAACCCTTCCATTCGCAATGGTCACAGATCCCAATAGCTTGCTCAATTTTTCATCATTCCTCACCGCCAACTGAATATGCCTTCAAATTATCCTACTCTTCTTGTTATACCTCGCATCATTTCCCACTAGCTCCAAAAGCTATTACATATAACCAAATAACAATTCAATCAAACAGATATAATTAAAACAGTAAAAAATATGAGAGAGAGTAGAAAACTACGGGTCTCGACAACGAGATATTCGAGTACGACAGAGAGGTACATCGGATAACCTGATTCGACTCGCAGAGCATAACGGTCAACCTTGAGGAATCAGACGATTCAGCCGACAAGAAATTGAAGAGATCTAGAGACTGATTTGATGCCTTTGGATTTGCCTCTTTTGCCTAAACCCTTGCCTGATGTTGAGCTCTTGATCATTATGATTTTGGTTTAGAATAGTTTTTCTCAAGTTTTTAAGAGGGAGAGAGAAAGGAAGGCTTCTGTATAACCAAAAGGATTTGGCCGAATGATTATCCTTATCCCTTGTGTACCAAAAGAGTTGGAGTTCAAACTTGTAGTATGTGAGTTTAAATTCCGTCTTAAATTAGAAGGAAAAAGAAAAAAGCTTCTGTATGTAGCTTGATAAGTGATGGAAAGAAGAAGACAATGTATCTGTCTTTATATAATAGATAAGTGTAGGTACACAAAAATTAAATACTGCATTGATCTTCGCTATCAAAAAGTGTATGTTTATATTGAAATTCATGTCATGAATATACTTTTAATAGCTATGATCAATGTTGTGTTTGATTTTTGTATACATATACTTATCCTTATATAACAGGGGATTCTGGCTTCTGATTGGTTCATTTGGTTTCACAGGTTGCAACGTGGATATCTTAATTTAGTTGCGCGGGAATTTTAGACTCGGTATTTTAATTTTTTAAATTATATATCTTAATTTTATGGAAATATGTTGCTCCTATTCTGCTCATCGAGTTGGGCCAACTGATCAAACGTCAAAATGTTTAAATTGTGTTGTTGGGCTTCCATTTGAACTTTCAGTTCCAATACATGTTTAAATCATAGAAGTAGATCTGTTTTAGCATTTCAGGCTTATTCCTCCATTTCCCAAAAAGCTTGATCAAAATCTTTTTTATTGAACGTTAATATAAAATGACATAATATATTTCAACTTACCATTATAATTCCATTATCATTATTATTGAGTTGCGTATTTATTAACGTAAATGAGCTATCTATATTAGGCATTATCTCACAGCTCACTAGACCTAATGAGCTCACATAGTACTAAGTCCAATAAGTTTAGGTTCATCGTCTTGTCACTTACGACACACTAACTATCATATTTAATATTAATTTTTATGATCATTATCATTTAGGATCTCTACTATGCAATTTTTATTAGAAATTGTAATCTTATCAAGCAAATGTGACTACTATGATTATATGAATATAAGACGAACAATAGAAGTATGAGACTATATTCTAGCTTACTAATATTTTTTACTTCTATGGTTAACACATTTTAAAGTTTGTTCTTACTCTCTTACACATGAGGTATCTCTTAACGACTCAAGTTGTCAAGTATTTTCTAATAATCCTTTTTGTGTGCATTCACGTCCAAAACAGTGATTAAACGAGTGAATAAATTCAAACGTTAACAATTATATTTTTAAACTAATACTTAATAAATATATGCATTTAGCAATATATATATATGCGTGAACATGAAATAAGTATAAACTTTAAAGTTTATATCTTAAAGTCGAGCTAATAGAATTTGAATCCTTAATAGTTCTTTTAATATAAATTTTCAAGGGAATTTGCAAAAATTTCTGAAAGAATATTAAGTACTGTTCCATTTTTTTTGGTAATACACTATTAGCTCCAATAAAATTAGAATTAGAATAATTATAAATGACAACTTTGACGTCATTCTACTTTGTATGTTTAGACCCCCGTTTACTAACACGTTCGGCAATCCCATGTGAAGGGCGACACGAATAATAATTTATTATGTTAAGTAATAAAATAATTAAGAAAGATACTTATTTAGGATTTTATGAAGACAATCGTAGAATTATTAAATTATTAATATCTATTTTATTATAATTTTATCTTCTACATTTTATTATAGTATTATAATAGTAATTAAGAATTTGATAACGGTAGTGTAATATTATAAATAATTGAGAAAATATAATGATAAATTAAAACTATCAAGTTAATTTATAGTTTCTTTTTTTTTTCAAAAATAAAATAAAATAATAAATATATCTCTAACTTTGGAACCTTTAGTTCGTTTAGAGAATGGTATTTTGTTGGGATCAGTAATCAAGTGGAAGAAAAACAAGTAAACATATTTCCCTTAACAATTAATAAGGATCAAAAGCAAAATCTTCAATTCATTTCATTTCATTGGCTTAAAAATCATAGCTCTCTAGCATATCTGAAATTGAATCCAAATTGTTGTTCCTTGCACTTGGATTTACAATCTGATGACGAGCGGAATGCAACTCATTCTCTCTCTCTCTCTCTCCACACTCCAAGATACAAATCCTAAAGATCTTTACAAAAAAATTCTGATTAATCAATACAATTCAAAAACACATCACGGATACGTACGACGTGTTCATAAATCAAATTAATTAAGCTCTTTCTTTCTCTTCACATATAGCTAGGAACTACAAGAGAAAGATGCTTCTTAAAATAGTCCAAATGCAAAGGAACAACACCTTTAAGGCCCTTCATATTTGCTTTTGCTCCATGGGCAATCAAAGCCAATGCCACCTGCACATGTCCTGACTCAACTGCACGGTGAAGAGGCGTGTAGCCGGAATCATCAACAACATCAACCTGAGCTCCATGGTTGAGTAAAAGCTTCACGCTCTCGATTTGACCCTTGAATGCAGCTCTATGCAGAGGTGTCCAACCATTTTGATCCTTTCCATTCACATTAGCCCCTTCTGTAACACAAATAATAATCTCATTGACATCATCTGTTCTTGCAGCTCTAAGCAACACATCCCCTAAATGTAACATATCGTATAAATCCGAATGACCCTTTTCAACAGCAAGATCAAACGCAGTATGTCCTCCTTTAGTTACTGCAATTTTCGCATAAATTGAACAATCCAACAAAAAATCAACTGCTTCTACATGTCCTTCAAAAGAAGCAAAATGAAGGGGAGTCCATCCGTTATAATCTGCAACATCAGGATCACTTCCCACTGATGCAAGAAACTGAAGAACTTCCACATGTCCATAAATTGCAGCAACGTGAAGAGCTGTTCTACCATGAAAATCAACTAAATTCACATCTATATCTAAATAACCCAAACACAAAACCTCCAGTAAATCCACTCGGTCCATTGCTGCCGCTTCGTGCAATAACCGGTCAACAGAATTATCAATTTCGTAACCAGAATCAATCAAGATCTCAAGAATATCAGAATTTCCAGACTGGGCAGCCAGTGACATCACAGACCGTTGATTTAGATCGCGATTATTTACGTCTGCTCCTGCTTCAATCAAAGCAGAAGCAAAGTAAGAGTTTCCAAACTTCGCAGCGGATCTCAGTAACAAAGAAAGCTGGGAGTCATCACAAACTGAAATTGCTTTTGATAGAAGAAAAGGGATCTCTAGTTTTCTTGGAGAAGGGGTAAGAAGGAATTCGACGACTTGGGGACCCACAAAAGAGACGGGGATGGTGGCATCCTTGAATATTTGTGGGCCGGGTTTTGAGAACAGACGGCGGAGCTCCTCCTGATTAGCTTTTCCGACGGGAAGCATTGATGATTTGACTAGAATGGTATCTAGAGGAGTGGAGAGAGGAGGGTGATCGGACGGCTGAGATAAGAGAAGAGTGAAAGATGAAGTGGAGAGAGGTGGGATAATAGATAGAGGATTTGTGAAAGAGAGGAGAGATGAATTGGTGGTGGTGAGAGAAACAGCCACAGTCATGGTGTGCATAAGATTGGTGAGCCTGAAGGTGGTGGAACATTTTTGGTTCCGGTTGAAGGTTATGTTTACTTCCTTCACATCTGGCTTCACAAGTCTGTCCATGGCGTTTGGTCGGACGAAATGAGAGTTTTGGATTGTTTTGATCTCAAGGAGAAATGGGAGATGAAGATGAATTAAGGAAGAAAGTGACAGGTTGATCTAGCTATTATTTTATGGGAATTGTTAATGCTAATTTGATATTACTAATGAAAATAATGTAGTTTTATGTGTATTGATAGTTGGCTTTAGGTGATGTCAGAGGGGATATTATATAGGAGTAGTAACCATGGAAGGTGCTAGGAAAGGTACAATTTTGGAAGATGATGATTGACGACAGATTAACAAATTGAATTTGTTGACCAGACCAAGATTTGTGAATGGAGTAGGACAAAGCCTGTATACTGTACATGCGAACGGCCCACTCTTATTTTCTACCTCCAGTAGCTAACTAACTAACTGTAAGCTCACACTTTGATCCCCCACCCCACCCCTTCCCTTTTATCAGACAGTTTGACAGGGTCTAATCAGTAAGTAAAATTTTAGAATCGCAAATTATCCAGTTCCATTCGAATGTCAACCTGATGCGATAAAAATATGCACATAGAATATATTAATTTTAAAATATCTCAATTAAATTAGAAATAAACATGGAAAATTAATTAATTAAAATTAAACATTGATTAAACTAATTAGAAGATAAAAACTAATAATAAATAAATATTCTAAAAATCCGAATCCACCAAACAATAAGCATAACAAATAATTCAATATCTTTTATTTTTATAACTCAAATTACTTCATTAGTTTGGTGTACATAATTTTAAAAAAATAAATCAATTAAGTCTAATAAAAAATTAACTATGGTTTTGATCTTCCTTCCTTTTAATTTAGTAATTTTATAATTAATTTGGACAACCATAAACTATGAAAATTTGAGGATTAATTATAATCCATCGAAACTTCTTCGAACAAGCACAGATTATGAAAAGATTTATATCTTAATAATAATTTATCAAAGCATCTTCATTAATTTAAAATCACGTAGGAATTATGTTAACGTCACAAGAATCTCTGTACCTACTACATGCGACCTTTTACGTCACGATACATTCTTCTCTTTGACAATCACGACATTGAATAATAAAATGCTGATAAAACTCAATAAACTAAAATTTTACAACTCTTACTTTTCTTAACTTAGTATAAATTTCCTTAATCCATACCTTATCATTCACAACTCTCCATGAGTTGTCTTTAAACGTCTACTGCAGATTATGTTATGATCTAACAACATTATTTTGTTTTGACAATCTTACCATAAGATGTCTCTTTCTTAGAATCGGGTACAACATGACCCTTTTTATTTTTCTTATATCTCCACAAAATCATCTTTTGGGTATTATCCTCTATATTTAATTTAATATGAATTTTATAAGTTCATCTTTTGTTACTTAACTCCATTTGAGTTTATCAATTTCCCTTACTACCTTCGTCCTTTTTTTCACGATTATAACCTAATGTATTGTTACCTAAGATCTATTACATATCAGCTCTAATATCAAATATAACGACCTCATAAGTTATTCTAAAACCTCTTTCAATAACATCCACAACACACAACAATAATATGCGCTAAAAACTAGTTTATTTAAAAAACTTTGCAACATCAAACCCCTTTTATTTCGGGATTCACAATCTTTACATAATTATTGTAAATGTTAAATCATTATGTATGTTGTCTAGAATTATTTAAAAACCATGTAAAGATCGTGAATCCTAGAATAAAAAGAGTCAGATGTTGCAAAGTTTCTTAAATAAACTAGTTTTTAGCACATATTATTGTTGCGTGTTGTGGATGTTATTGAAAAAAGTTGTACAATAACGCACGAAATCACCTGTAGTAAATACATAAATTTTCGGGGTGTTACAAATTATAAAACGAAAGTATTTCAATAATGAAATATGAAGGCGAAATCAATTAAGCGTTAAAGCACAATTAACAAAAGAGGTAAAAAAATATTATCACGAATAATTATTTAATTTCATCTTTATACTAAATCTAAAAAATATGCTAGACATTAAAATAAATAAAACAATTAAGCTAAAGGAGAAGATTAGACATAAAATAAGAAAACAAGTTATGGACTCTTTATAAAACAAGCTTCAGGAATATACATTGGGCATTTGTTTGTGGAAGTCATATTCTAAATAACTCCAGTTTATTTCTGGGACCAAACTGGCCCAATACTTTAGTAATAAGGACCAAACCTTATGTCCTTCTGTGGTCCAAACCTTATGTCTAAATAGTGACAAGATTGCACACTGATGATCCAAAATACACTCATAACAAGCTTTATGTTACTTTGAACAATTCAAATTATGAATTGTACAACAAAGTCTTGTTACCCATTTGGGTGTCTAAGTAACTCGTTCTCCTTAAAAGGATCCAAGCAAAATCGCCGTCTCCGTAGTCATTTTCGGTGTTTCCGTCATGGCCATCGTCATTGTTGTCGCTTCAATCACCATAAGGTATTGGAAAAGCTTTAATGGCGAACTTCAAATAAATATTTTATTTTTATTTGAACGATAACGACATTTTTAGGTCAAATTACGCGTAAACAAACAAATGAAAAGCAGTCTTGAATGTGAGGAACGGAATTTTATTTACACACGGAATATCAAACTTCTCCGTTATTGTTGGGGTGCTAAATAAAGTTATCAAATGAAAAGAAATTGCCCAAGAAATTGCTTTTAGTCTTCATGAAAGGAAAAGTAGTGCTAGTAGTGGCATACAGAGTACGTAAACGAAGAGGAGAGAGAGAGAGGGAGAGAGGGAGAGGGAGAGAGGAAAATTGCAACGAGTGTTTGGCATTAAGTGAAGAAAATAGTGTTATAACTTTATATCTTCCGCTTGGGGGGATTGACCAAACGGCACAAGAAGCCAAACGCTGTTCCATGCTGTTGACCTCACACACAAGCTGCCAAATTCAACGTGGGCCCAACCCTACCTCATTTATATAGACGCCCTCTTTACCCAAACTAGTTACTTACCATGAAGGTGTGATTTAAAATAGAAAAATAATGTTTTCATATAATATTTTTGATATTTTTATATATAAAATGTAAGACCCCGAATTTTATGAAATACAAAATTTAATTTTTCTTCATATCGATATTTTTTTAAACAGTAAGTGGTTAAATCGATAAAGTTAAAAGTTAAGGATGTTATGTGCAAATTTTATTTTGTCGGACAACATTCGCTTTGTCGGGGAATATTCGTTTGGTCGGGGAATATTCGTTTGGTCCGACGGCGCCGAAATAACAAATTATTTGTGGACCCCACAACGGAATATTTGTCGGATATAGAAAACGACAGAAATAACCTTTTTAAATAAAAATAGTCAACAGAACTGTTAAAATACCGGTGATAAAAGAATAGTAGCATACGGTAGTTATTGGTATTTTCTGTAGCACTCGGTACTCTACAGTAACACACGGTATTGCATAGTGTCTCATATTTTTGGTCTGATAATTGACACCGTAACTGTTACGCATCATTTCATCGATAATTGTCACTGCATAATATTTTATATTATCAATTCAATAATTGTTGTTACACAGTATTTTGCATTATTGATTTAATAATTGTCATTACACTGTATTTTATATCATTGAGTCAATAATTGTTGTTGCACTGTTTTTAAAATTATTGAACCTAATAATTGTCACAGTAACATATGCACAGTAATTCACATTATTGAATCAATAATTGTCATTACACAGTAACGTATGCTTTATTTTACATTATTGTTATCTCTATTATGATGTTATTTAAACAGTTGCATTTCATTAATTTATTGACTTGATATCTAAGAGCTAACTATACTGTATTTATAACAATTAGTCATAATAATTGAATTGATAAAGTTATTTGTTTATAATATAAAGTTAGGTGATTATTAGGTGATATGAAATGAATGGTGTAGATTAAAGTGTGAATTATTGTTGAATAATTGAATTGATTTGTTTATAATATAAAGTTAGGTGATTATTAGGTGATATGAAATGAGTGGTGTAGATTAAAGTGTGAATTATTGTTGAATAATTAAATTGATTTGTTTATAATATAAAGTTAGGTGATTATTAGGTGATATGAAATGAATGGTGTCGATTAAAGATAATATAATATTTGAAATGGATGGTGTAGATTAAAAAATGATCTTTAAATGAATGGTTTAGATTAAATGAATGATAAGATTTTTGGCTATAAATAGAAGCCTTAACTTAAGGATTTTTCATAAACTTCCTTACTTGTTCTTTCTTTCTCTCTCTAAATACTTCTTGTGAAAGTTCTCTCTAAGTGTGCTTAAGTCATCTTGAGTATTTGTGAAGATCTATAAGTATACGTGTACTGTTCAAGTTAATCAACCTCATTTAAATCAATATCCAGTCACGTGTTACGGTAAGGGATACCATCTTTTTCATCTTCCATTATTCAAACATACTATGGTAAGGGATTATCATTATTTGATTCTCGATAATAATATTGTTTCTTCCTTACTCATAAGACGTGCCTTTTATTTCCATGTATTAAATTGTGGGAATAACCTTACGGAGCGGATTGCCGCCTGTTGGTGAATAACCTTTCGTATTCATTCATTATTAATCTCTGAGAATAACCTTACGGAGCGGATTGCCGCCTGTTTGGTGAATAACTCTTTGTACTCAAATTCTATTAAATTGTGGGAATAACCTTACGGAGCGGATTGCCGCCTGTTGGTGAATAACCCTTTGTATTAATTTCCTTCACCTTTTGTTAATCAAACCTGCTACGGTAATGGATATTATTTTCTTTCATACTCCTAAATCGAAATTTATTATGGAACTATTACTTCTATAATTCCTGAAAATATTATATGTTCCATAATAATTGAACTTCATTATTTCAACTGAACCTTCCTATTTACGTGAACCTTTCTATTGAATGGTAACCGTTATTCTGAACTGTGGATCTTGAATATCATTTTTAAATTTCACTCCACATCATGTTGACAATTTGGACATTATTTGAATCTGTACAAAGTAAACTTCCGATACTTATTGTTATCCTATTTCTTCTGTTCATCATTTATATCATTCTAATCATCCAAAAAAATCAAGCTGTTGTGAATATCTGTGGCCGGGGGCACAGATGTGATATATTTGTTGAACAGATGATAGGTTAAAGGCGATATAATAGGTTAAAGGCGATACATCTGTTCGGTGTCTTTTATGGCACGTGGTGAATGTTCTCTTTGGCCCGTAGTGCAAAGATGAACTGTTGTTTGGTATGATTATGACCAAAGGCTGAATCTGGTATAATCATGACCGTTGGTGCTATATTGAATATCTTTGGCCCGTAGTACAAAGATGAACTGTTGATGTGCATGATTATGATCAGGAACTGTGAATTTGTATTATCTTGACTAATGATATTTCAGATGATAAAAGTTGATGATGTTTTTCCTAAAAAGAGAACCGAGTGGACATTATAGTCTGCATTATTCTTCTAATAGATTACTCATTCCGCTGCTATTATTGATCTGAACGTTGTTTAAGAATTTAACTGCAGTTTTTGATATAAACCTTGTAGTCTATTGTATTCTATCAAGAACTCAACTGTTGAAGACTAATGATAATTTATTCGTCATTATCTTAGTCATGATATTCTTTACTGGGCTATTTGAGCTCACCCTTTCTTTTGTTCCATTGTTTTTCAACAGGAGATGAAAACATAACAGGGTCTAGCCGGGGAATGGAGTGAGGGTTCGAGGAATAGTTATCATAGTCTTCACGTTTTGTAAAATAGTGTGGCAATAATAGTGAAGACTTAGTTGTGTATTATTATACACTGTATTGTTGTACGTTGTGCTTTGTTGTAATAATTTTGTTGTAGTATTTTGACGACTCAAGTTTGGGCTGTGTGGGCCCAGATTTGGGGGCGTCACAGTTGGCATCAGAGCTTAGGGATATGGTCTTTAATGGCGATCTGGGGTAGAACTAGGAGGGGAGAGACGAATAGAATCAGTCACTAGTGTGTCCTACCTAAAATAGATTTTATTATCTAATTAGTCGATTTGAATGTAGGAACATGAAGTGATGAGTCAGTTTATTTGAACTAACATTTATTTTGTGACCACAGTTTAGTATGGCATCTGGAAATCAAGAGGTTAACTATGGAATGCCTGAAGCAAATGTAGCCGAGAATCAAGAGGCCCCAAACAATCCTCCTGCCAACTCAGGAAATAATGTTCCTGATAACATGATGAACGATGGATTCTTTAGGAATTTCATGCAGTTCATACAGAATCAAGGAAGAGGAAATCCAGTCAATAATAACGGTAGAAACGCTGGCAATTTAAGGATGGTCACTGTTAAGCAATTTAAAGAATTAGGACCACCTGAATTCCACGGGAAGCCTGACCCACTCAAAGCGGAGGCATGGCTAAAGCAGACGACAAAAATACTTGATGTCTTACAATGCGCTGATGATCAGAAGGTGCCATTTGCCACTTTTATGTTACGAGGTGAGGCAGACCATTGGTGGGAAGCGGTAAAACGTATCCAACCTTCAGCACTCGAAATGTCTTGGACAGAATTCGAAGAACTGTTTAACGAGAAGTATTTTCCAGAAAGCATCCGCCATATGAAAGAGGTGGAATTCATTAAGCTGGAGCAGGGAAACATGACAGTCTCCCAATATGAAGCCAAGTTTGCCGAGTTATCTCGCTTTGCCACCCATCTTGTGGATGACGAAGCACGAATGAGTCGGATGTTCCTAAGAGGTTTGAGATTCAAAATTCGTCAACAACTTAGCTCTCATAAATTTAGTTTGTATTCAGATGTTGTAGATAGGGCTCAAAGGGTGGAGCAAACAGATGAAACATTGCAGCCAAGAGTTAATGATCAACATAGAGAAAGGAGTGACAACAACCACAGGAACGAGAACCATCGAGGAGGTAACCAACACTTCGGTGGTAATTCCATACCAAATAACAGAAGAGGAGAATCTAGTGGGAACAATTTCCAAAAAAAGAGATTCCATAATAATTATGGAAGGGCACCAGCACCAGTACCAACACCAGCACCGACCCCAGTTTCAAGGGGAGAAAATCGACCACCAGTGAGATGCTATAGGTGTGGTCAGGAAGGTCACATTAGCCCAAACTGTACACTGCAGTCCAAAAAGTGCTACAGTTGTGGGAAAGAGGGTCATCTTGCGCGGTTTTGTCCTGCCACAAAATCAAGTCCAGCTGCAATGATGATACCAAAAGCTAGCGCGGATAAGGGAAAATCTGTAGTTCAAGGGAGAGCTTTTGTTGTGACATCCCAAATGGCGCGAAACTCGAACGAGGTGATAACCGGTAAGCTATTCATAAATTCTCGTGAAGTCTACGCTTTGTTAGATACTGGCTCTACCCATTCTTTTATCTCACCTGCATGTGCTCAGCGTTTAAACTTAACTCCTGAAAATTTGGACTTTGACTTATCAGTTGAAACCCCATTAGGAGAAATGACCATTACATCTACTGTCTATAAATCTTGCCTAGTTCAAATCAACAACCTCACATTATCTGTTGACCTTATTTCTTTGGAGATGCGTGAATTTGATGTGATTTTAGGAATTGATTGGTTGACTACCCATCATGCTAAAATTGATTGTTTTCATAAGATTATTAGTTTTCATATTCCTAATCAACCTGTCATGCAAATTCAAGCAACTAAACCATTGAAATCTATAACTGTTATTTCTAGCCATAAAGTCATTCGTTTATTGAAAAATGGATGTCAAGCCTTTTTAGCTCATGTCACTGATTTGAACAAAAATACGTCAAACTTGAATGATATTCCCATTGTTAATGAGTTTCCTGACGTTTTTCCTAAAGAACTTCCTGGCTTACCCCCAAACCGTGAAATTGATTTTTATATTGATCTTGAACCCGGTACCAAGCCCATTTCCAAAGCTCCCTACCGAATGGCTCCCATTGAACTTCAAGAGTTAAAAGTCCAACTACAGGAATTGTTGGATACCGGTTTCATTCGTCCGAGTGCATCACCTTGGGGTGCTCCTGTTCTATTTGTGAAGAAGAAAGACGGGAGTATGAGATTGTGCATTGACTACCGAGAATTGAACCATGTCACCATCAAGAACAGGTACCCGTTACCTCGGATTGATGACATGTTTGATCAATTGCAAGGCGCTCAACATTTCTCAAAGATTGATCTCCGTTCTGGATATCATCAGTTAAAGGTTAAAGCTGAGGACATTCCAAAGACTGCTTTCAGAACTCGTTATGGGCATTATGAGTTCTTAGTCATGCCTTTTGGACTAACTAATGCTCCTGCAGCTTTCATGGACATGATGAACCGGATATTCAAGGAACATTTGGATCATTTTGTGGTTGTCTTTATTGATGACATCCTCATATACTCCAAGAGTCGCGAGGATCATGAACAACACCTGAGATTGATACTACAAAAGCTCCGTGAAAACAAATTATATGTCAAGTTGAAGAAATGTGAGTTCTGGCTTGAGGAGGTCGCGTTTCTTGGGCATGTGATTTCTAGTCAAGGAATATCAGTCGATCCTGCGAAGATTGAAACGGTACTAAATTGGGAACAACCCAAAACAGTAACCGAAGTCCGAAGTTTTCTGGGTCTAGCTGGTTATTATCGGAGATTCGTAGAAGGATTTTCTCGAATCGCCACTCCATTAACGCAGCTTACTCGGAAAAGCACAAAATTCATATGGAGCGAGGAATGCGAGAAAAGTTTCCAAGAACTCAAGAAGAGACTGGTCTCAGCTCCTGTTCTGACCATACCATCAGGATCAGGAGAATTTGTTATCTACAGCGATGCTTCTGGCAAAGGTCTAGGCTGTGTCCTTATGCAACATGGAAAGGTTATAGCCTACGCCTCTCGACAACTCAAAGATTATGAGAAAAATTATCCTACTCATGATCTAGAGTTGGCAGCAGTCGTTTTCGCGTTGAAGATCTGGAGACACTACTTGTACGGAGAAAAAGTGGATATCTATACGGATCATAAAAGTCTCAAGTATTTCTTCACCCAGAAGGAACTCAACATGCGACAACGACGTTGGCTTGAGCTGTTAAAGGATTATGACCACACAATCCAGTATCACCCGGGAAAGGCGAACGTTGTAGCTGACGCTTTGAGCAGAAAATCTTATGCAAGTACAAGTGCACTGCTGACAACACAAAAGTGTATTTTGTACGACTTGCAAAAGATGGAGATAGAGCTAAAGACACCAGGGACCCACTCGAAGATTGCTCACGTGCGAGTAGAACCAACTTTAATCGATAAAATTAAAGCTGCTCAAGCTACCGATCCGGAACTGATAAACATGATAAAGAAAGTACAAGAAGGTGCCATTCCCGAAGCAAGAATCGACGAGAAAGGAATACTTCGAGTCAACTCTCGACTCTGTGTTCCTAACGATCCTGAATTAAAGCATAAAATCATGATGGAGGCACACAACACGCCGTTTGCAATCCACCCAGGAGGTACCAAGATGTATCGAGATCTTCGACATACATTTTGGTGGAACAATATGAAAAGAGAGATTGCAGAGTTTATCTCAAGGTGCCTAACTTGTCAACGTGTCAAGGCAGAGCATCAAGTTCCTAAAGGTCCATTACAATCACTTGAAGTTCCCGAATGGAAGTGGGAACACATCAATATGGACTTCGTGACGGGTCTTCCAAAAGTTTCTCAAGGCTTAGATGCAATTTGGGTGATCGTAGATAGATTGACCAAATCTGCTCATTTCTTGCCTATACGAGAAAACTTTTCACTTGAACGTCTTGCCGGTATGTACATAAATGAGATCGTGAGATTGCATGGCATGCCAGTTTCCATAGTTTCTGATCGAGATCCTAGATTCACTTCACGCTTTTGGATCAGTCTACAAAAAGCTATGGGCACTGAACTACGTTTTAGTTCTGCATACCATCCTCAAACGGACGGACAATCGGAAAGGACGATCCAGACCCTCGAAGATCTTTTGAGACTTTGTGTATTAGACTTCAAAGGAAGTTGGGATAAGTACTTGCCATTGGTGGAATTTTCTTACAACAACAGTTACCAAGCAAGCATAGGCATGGCTCCATTCGAGGCTTTGTATGGAAGGAAGTGTCGCTCTCCAATATGTTGAAATGAGGTAGGAGAAGCAAAATTGTTGGGACCCGAGTTGGTACGCTTGACGACCGAAAAGATCCAAATGATCCGACAACGAATACAGACCGCACAAGAACGACAAAAGAGTTATGCTGATCTTCATCGGAGAGACGAAAGTTTCAACGTCGGAGATCATGTATTCTTACGTGTTTCTCCATGGAAAGGGGTTACGAGATTCGGAAAAAGAGGAAAGCTCAACCCTCAATTTATTGGCCCATTTGAAATCCTCGATCGAATAGGAACCGTAGCCTACAGACTAGCCCTACCACCAAGTATGTCTCGCATCCATAACGTTTTTCACATATCTATGTTACGTAAATATGTGAAGGACCCAAACCACGTCATTGAGTTAGAACCAGACGTTATAGCAGAGGATTTAACATACGAGGAGGTACCTGTTAAGATCCTGGATAAGAAGGAACAGATCCTACGCTCAAAGGTTATACCTCAAGTTAAGGTTTTATGGAGGAACCAAGATACTGAGGAAATGACCTGGGAGCTAGAATCTGAGATGAAATCTAAGTATCCTTACCTCTTCGATATGTCAGGTACGTCAATTTCGGGGACGAAATTTCATAAGGAGGGGAGGTTGTAAGACCCCGAATTTTATGAAATACAAAATTTAATTTTTCTTCATATCGATATTTTTTTAAACAGTAAGTGGTTAAATCGATAAAGTTAAAAGTTAAGGATGTTATGTGCAAATTTTATTTTGTCGGACAACATTCGCTTTGTCGGGGAATATTCGTTTGGTCGGGAAATATTCGTTTGGTCCGACGGCGCCGAAATAACAAATTATTTGTGGACCCCACAACGGAATATTTGTCGGATATAGAAAACGACAGAAATAACCTTTTTAAATAAAAATAGTCAACGGAACTGTTAAAATACCGGTGATAAAAGAATAGTAGCATACGGTAGTTATTGGTATTTTCTGTAGCACTCGGTACTCTACAGTAACACACGGTATTGCATAGTGTCTCATATTTTTGGTCTGATAATTGACACCGTAACTGTTACGCATCATTTCATCGATAATTGTCACTGCATAATATTTTATATTATCAATTCAATAATTGTTGTTACACAGTATTTTGCATTATTGATTTAATAATTGTCATTACACTGTATTTTATATCATTGAGTCAATAATTGTTGTTGCACTGTTTTTAAAATTATTGAACCTAATAATTGTCACAGTAACATATGCACAGTAATTCACATTATTGAATCAATAATTGTCATTACACAGTAACGTATGCTTTATTTTACATTATTGTTATCTCTATTATGATGTTATTTAAACAGTTGCATTTCATTAATTTATTGACTTGATATCTAAGAGCTAACTATACTGTATTTATAACAATTAGTCATAATAATTGAATTGATAAAGTTATTTGTTTATAATATAAAGTTAGGTGATTATTAGGTGATATGAAATGAATGGTGTAGATTAAAGTGTGAATTATTGTTGAATAATTGAATTGATTTGTTTATAATATAAAGTTAGGTGATTATTAGGTGATATGAAATGAGTGGTGTAGATTAAAGTGTGAATTATTGTTGAATAATTAAATTGATTTGTTTATAATATAAAGTTAGGTGATTATTAGGTGATATGAAATGAATGGTGTAGATTAAAGATAATATAATATTTGAAATGGATGGTGTAGATTAAAAAATGATCTTTAAATGAATGGTTTAGATTAAATGAATGATAAGATTTTTGGCTATAAATAGAAGCCTTAACTTAAGGATTTTTCATAAACTTCCTTACTTGTTCTTTCTTTCTCTCTCTAAATACTTCTTGTGAAAGTTCTCTCTAAGTGTGCTTAAGTCATCTTGAGTATTTGTGAAGATCTATAAGTATACGTGTACTGTTCAAGTTAATCAACCTCATTTAAATCAATATCCAGTCACGTGTTACGGTAAGGGATACCATCTTTTTCATCTTCCATTATTCAAACATACTATGGTAAGGGATTATCATTATTTGATTCTCGATAATAATATTGTTTCTTCCTTACTCATAAGACGTGTCTTTTATTTCCATGTATTAAATTGTGGGAATAACCTTACGGAGCGGATTGCCGCCTGTTGGTGAATAACCTTTCGTATTCATTCATTATTAATCTCTGAGAATAACCTTACGGAGCGGATTGCCGCCTGTTTGGTGAATAACTCTTTGTACTCAAATTCTATTAAATTGTGGGAATAACCTTACGGAGCGGATTGCCGCCTGTTGGTGAATAACCCTTTGTATTAATTTCATTCACCTTTTGTTAATCAAACCTGCTACGGTAATGGATATTATTTTCTTTCATACTCCTAAATCGAAATTTATTATGGAACTATTACTTCTATAATTCCTGAAAATATTATATGTTCCATAATAATTGAACTTCATTATTTCAACTGAACCTTCCTATTTACGTGAACCTTTCTATTGAATGGTAACCGTTATTCTGAACTGTGGATCTTGAATATCATTTTTAAATTTCACTCCACATCATGTTGACAATTTGGACATTATTTGAATCTGTACAAAGTAAACTTCCGATACTTATTGTTATCCTATTTCTTCTGTTCATCATTTATATCATTCTAATCATCCAAAAAAATCAAGCTGTTGTGAATATCTGTGGCCGGGGGCACAGATGTGATATATTTGTTGAACAGATGATAGGTTAAAGGCGATATAATAGGTTAAAGGCGATACATCTGTTCGGTGTCTTTTATGGCACGTGGTGAATGTTCTCTTTGGCCCGTAGTGCAAAGATGAACTGTTGTTTGGTATGATTATGACCAAAGGCTGAATCTGGTATAATCATGACCGTTGGTGCTATATTGAATATCTTTGGCCCGTAGTACAAAGATGAACTGTTGATGTGCATGATTATGATCAGGAACTGTGAATTTGTATTATCTTGACTAATGATATTTCAGATGATAAAAGTTGATGATGTTTTTCCTAAAAAGAGAACCGAGTGGACATTATAGTCTGCATTATTCTTCTAATAGATTACTCATTCCGCTGCTATTATTGATCTGAACGTTGTTTAAGAATTTAACTGCAGTTTTTGATATAAACCTTGTAGTCTATTGTATTCTATCAAGAACTCAACTGTTGAAGACTAATGATAATTTATTCGTCATTATCTTAGTCATGATATTCTTTACTGGGCTATTTGAGCTCACCCTTTCTTTTGTTCCATTGTTTTTCAACAGGAGATGAAAACATAACAGGGTCTAGCCGGGGAATGGAGTGAGGGTTCGAGGAATAGTTATCATAGTCTTCACGTTTTGTAAAATAGTGTGGCAATAATAGTGAAGACTTAGTTGTGTATTATTATACACTGTATTGTTGTACGTTGTGCTTTGTTATAATAATTTTGTTGTAGTATTTTGACGACTCAAGTTTGGGCTGTGTGGGCCCAGATTTGGGGGCGTCACATAAAATATAATTATAAATTTATAACATATTTTACATATAGAAATGTTAAAAAATTATATAAAAATAAGATCAAATAAAAGAGTCAAAGAAATAAAGTATGAGATGTAAAGTTAAACAATTGTTAATTTGAAAAAAACTAATAGAAATGAAAAGGATAAAAAAAACAATAATAAAAAGTTTTACATGATTATTTATATCAAATTAAATGATATTTTTTCTTCCTACTTTATAAAATAAAATAGATAGATAAATATAAATTACTCGAGTTCTTTTTTTTCTTTCTAATTTATCCTTGATAATAATTAGATTCATAGCTAGTGGTAGTGTTATCATACTATTTAATCAATAAAGATAAATAACATGTCAGAAATTTATATTTATTTATAATTTAAAAATACGAATATAATACTTTATTATTAATTTAAAAAAAAATTAAAGTAAAAATATTTTTTAAATTTTAAAATGAAGAAAATATATGTATTTACATATATTTGGGAAAAGAAGGATATGGGAATGCAAACATGTATACATATGAATCCCCCACGACAAGATAAGAAAAAGAGAAAGATACAAAACCTCACGAGAGCGACATGACTCAAAAAATCAAAAAGGAGGGGGAGGGGGAGGGGGAGGGGGAGGTGGAGTAGAAAATAATAAAATAGAACCGATGACTTTTAACTTAAGTAGTACTTTTTAATTCGTGATATTTATAATATTGAGTGATTAAATTTTGATAATAATAATAATATTTATATTTAAATATAAATTTAATATAGCAAATAATAATAATAATAATAAAATAGATCAAATAATGATTTGAAGGACAATATCTTTGGAATGGCTGTGTTTGTAAGGCACATGCTTAGCCCACTCCATATGCGACCGTCCAAATTCACACGCACTAGGCGTCCTAACCGTTCTTTCTTTCATACATATCCTTGTGACAAAAAATAATTATTTAGAGATTATAAAAGTTAGATAAACAATACTCCACTATTTGAAAAGAAAATTAAGGAGTTCAATCCTATTTATAGATTATGAAAATATCACTTATCCCCATGCACGGCAAAGGTTCACGTGTTTCTTAACAAAAATGGGTAAAAGTCCTTCAAATACAGTGATAACAAAATATATCTTATATTTACTACTCACTCATTTCTATTATATAAATCGTTTAAGACATGATTACATATATTAAGAAATATCATTAATACTAATGTTAGGCAATTAATATTGGTTTGAAATTCCATTACTATCCATACACTCATTAATTACTCTTCCTTCTCTCTCTCTTAATTATTTCATCTTTAAGGATAAAATAGGAAATGATTAAATTTGTTCTCCTAGATGTAAAACGACTTATATTTTGGAAAGAAAAAAAACTTCTAAAACGACCTATATAATGAAAAGATAGAGTATTTTCGTGAGATTTTTTTTATAAACCTATCACTTTTTAATATTAATTCTCCATTAATAATATAAATTATGAAATTATATATGAATAACATACATCGTACTTTTATTAAAACTATCGACACTTTTTTTTATTAAAATTACTGAATTTACAATCTTATAAATAATTACCCATAAGCTTTATATATTCTCTAAGGGGGAAGTTATAATAAATCATAAGCCTTAAGTGAAATAAAACATTAGAAATTTCCTGGTAAAGGAGGGATAGTACAAATAGGGAAAGAAGGTGAGATGAAGAGAATAGTTCCATTTCCACCATCGCTAGACCTTTGTTAAAAGAATTTCACGTCTGAGAATCTTAGGATAACTGTATTATTCTCATCACTTTCCTTTCCATCCCAGTGGTCCCGTTTGGCTACAAGTACGGATAAGCATCTGCCCCATAAAAACTGACAAAAACCCACTCCTCCTATATATGTTTCTTTTTTTTGAATTATTTTCCCTCCCAAACACACCCCCGTTCATCTTTTCCTCCCAAACGATGTGCATACACATTCTTCTGCTTCCTTCGGTTAATTGGGTCCACTTGATTTGTGTCCCATGAAATATCTAATCAAACTCAGCCCATCCATCCAGGCGGATTTGACACGTGTCACGCTCAGGACGTTACGTCCCCAGCTCCCACTTTGGATTGATCATCGTATCCGCTGGATTTGTAGAAAATCGGAATATGGGGGCCCACGGAAAAGAGGAGGTAAGCGATGACCGACACGTGGAGGGGATAATACACAGGTAGGAAACGACAAAATGGAGAGGAGAGAGAAAGGAAAGGGGAGATAATTTTCGGAGCCGCGCGCTAAAAGACAAAAAGGCGGCGTCCTGGGGGTGACGTTGGACTTGGAGTTATGCGGGAGGGGTAGTTTGGTCATCAACGTGAATGGGGGAGAAAAGAAAAGTTTGGTAAAAGGAGTCGAGACGGAACCATCGTCGCCACGTGCCTTGGCGTCTCTCGGACGCAGGAAAAAGTGTCGGCTTTTTGTACTTTTCCTCCTTCCAGAAATCTATAGTCAAAACTCCCTCGCCTAATTTCACCATCTCTACTTTACTTTTTCTCTTTTGAGTATAACATACGGTATTTTTCATCTCAAATAATATAATATTAAATATCTAAAAAATAATTTATTATATAATTAATCAAATAAAATTTATTTAATTAATATTATGATGATTTATTATTTAACATTTTTTTTAATTTAAAATTTTTAAATTCTTAACATTATTCTTTATTTTTTTAAGTAAATAAAAGTAATTTACTCACCAATTTTGGAAAAGGATGGCGCTAAGGAATTTTTTTTTTTTTTGTTATGTATCGTCATAATATTAATTGAATATCGTATCATTTAAAATTCATCTGAAACTAAAAAATTTAAAACCCTGTCACTACTTTTTGAAAAATTATGTTAGTTCATTATAAATCTTACTCTCATGGTCCCTCTATTCTACTAATAGATTTTATATTACCTCCCTTGAAATAATTTGCAAAATTTAAGATACATTTATAAATTTTTACCAAAAATAACATAAAATGGAGTTTACTTTTATGATCGTAGAGATTATTTATTTATTTATTTATTTTTCTGGTAAGAAATAGTTGAAAAGAATAAAAATTATTAACTGAATATTTTTTACAACAAGTTTAAGAATACAAGGTTGAATTTTTTTAATGCCAAAAAAATAGAAATAATTAATTCAGAAAATTGAGCCAATTCAACTAATTCTACGATATTAAGTTTAGAAAATCTTCAATCAAAAAATCTAAGTAAAAAATATCGAAATGAGGAATACTACTACAACTCATAACAACCACCTTGCTATTACTCTCCCCAACATGACCTTAGGAATTAAAAAAAATAAAATTCAAATTGATACTATGACCGCAGAGTTGATACTTAGGCGAGTTGGTATTTTGTCCCAAATTGGTGACAAGAAAACAAAACAAAACGAATACAATGAAAAAGGTAAAATTATTTACTAATAGAATTTTACACTACCTTAACCCAATGTCGTAGAGTTCGGGCTCTCATGTATCATCCGTTGGGTTTTTTATCAGGCTCCCATCCATACGAGAGGCTCTCATATACAATCATAAAAATAAAAAATTACATATAGTGAGTTAAACAATAAAGGCATGCATAATATTTTAACCTCTAAATAATTGTCACCTTTCATTACTTATTATATGTATTAGTCAGCCCACTATAAACGTAATGTTATTACATTTATTTTTAAGTGTTTTATTACATCTTTCATTTGATATATTAGTATATTACGTTCGTAATACAATAAGTTATAAAAAATAAAATAATAATAAATATAATTAATTTAATATTTTGACTTGTAATTTATTTACATAATTTTGAATATAATATAATTATATTATAATTTTTACACAAATACTTAAAACTAATTAAATAAATATGTTGTGATAACATATTAATATTATGTTATAATTTTATTATATTACGCAAATAGAGGGAGTACTGACCTACTAATTTTAAGTTAAAAAAACTAAAAAGTAAAAGTATAAAATGGAAGGAATATTTGTATATCTATTGAACTAATTGAAGTAGTAGTAATAATAAAAGAAACAAAAGTGATATTTTTATATTGTTTTTTAATATTTTTATACAGTGAACCTCACAAAAGTATTACCATAAATGTATAACGACGATTAATCGTCGCCATAGACTATACATATGGGGTTTACCGTGTGAATATATCACAATACAGGGTGGAAATATTAATTCGCTAAAATTATGTTTATTTACAAAAAATATATTTGGGATTGAATTATTTGTATTAATTTAATACTATTTTGAATTATTTTATCTCATGATGAGCTATTATTAATCTCTTAATATTGAATTATTAGTCCCATAAAGTCATTTAATAGTTTAAAATGAAAGAGATTATTAATCCCAAATTCATCATGAGATTATATAATTCGTCATAAATAGACTTAAGAATGATAAAAAATAGTCCATAAGACTATTTAAAGAATTATTAATCCACTATTATAAAATAAAAAAATTTAAAATAATATTAAATTAATATAAATAATTTAATTTTAAATATAAATTTTACAAACGGACATAGTCTAAAAGAAATTGGAGTTTAATGAGAAACGGTGGGTCCCACTAAACGGGGTTTATATTGGCCGCGCGTTTTGTCGTGTCTCTCGTCTCCGCCCACCACCGTCGTTCCTTTGCGTTTGACTCCACGGATATCTCTTTTTCTGTCTTCATTTGTATTTTTCTCTCCTATTTCCGCCTCCAATTCTCCCTCCTCTTCTCCTACAATCCACCCCTCTCTCTCTCTCTCTACCTTTCAAGTGTCTTATTTAACATGTTATTTTGATCTTCACCTGTGGCTCTGGGTCTGGCTCCTCTCTTCTTATTTCAGAAGTGTCTCATCTCGTTCTGAACCCAGAAACGAGGAATCAAGAAAAAGAAAGAGAATAGAACCCAATTACAGAGCTTACTGGGTTTTCGATCTTTGAAGCGTTATGAGAAGTCAGAATTTGATCTTACTGAAATCAGTTTGACCCTTTAGTTTCCTAAAGGTTGAATCTTGAATTATAGTCATGGCTGGTAGTAATGAAGTTAACGTTAATGAAGCCAAGGTATAATGTTTCTTTTGATTTCTCCCTGTCCCTCTTTTGTTTTTACTAATATCTTAAAAGTTCGCAACTTTTTTGGGGTGATTAATTAAGAAGATGGTTTGGTTGATGGGTGTGTGTTTTTTATTTTATTTTATTTTTCCGCTGAAGTTTTGACATGCAAATGACTGATTTTGGGGCTAAAAATTTAATCTTTGTGATAATTTGAAGGGGATGAGTTGTCCCCATTTCTATTTTTATCAAGTCCATCGTTTCTTTTAAGTTATTATGTACTCATTCTGCATCATATATAGAATGATCTTTTCCTTGTTTGTTGTGCTTTTTTTTTTGGAGTTTTCCTTTCCCTGTATGTTCTTGTATGCATGAATTTATCAAATATGTCCTGCTAAAAGATTAAAACTGACGTGGACGTACATATATAATTAATTTAGAAATTTTAATTTTTAGTTTTTCAGGGATTGTGAGCTAAAATTGATACTAATCCTTTGAAATTCTGTCTTATTGCAGAGGGTTGTTCCACTTAATACATGGATTTTGATATCTAATTTCAAACTAGCTTACAACATGCTTCGTCGTCCTGATGGAACAATCAATCGCGATTTGGCAGAGTTTCTTGAGCGGAAAGTCCCTGCCGACACCATTCCGGTTAATGGGGTTTACTCTTTTGATGTTGTTGATCGGGTCACCAGTCTTCTCAATCGTGTTTATCGATCAGCCCGGGAAAATGAAGCTCAATGGACACTTGTTGAACTCGAAAATCCCTTGAGCACCAGTGAAATTGTGCCCGTCATTATTTTCTTCCACGGTGGAAGTTTTGCTCATTCCTCTGCCAATAGTGCTATATATGACACATTCTGCCGACGCTTGGTTGGCATTTGCAAGGCTGTTGTGGTGTCTGTAAACTACAGGCGATCACCTGAACATCGGTATCCCTGTGCATATGATGATGGATGGGCGGCTCTTAAATGGGTTTATTCGAGATCATGGCTCCGAAGTGGGAAAGATTCTAAAGTCCATGCCTATTTAGCAGGTGATAGTTCTGGTGGAAATATTGTTCACCATGTTGCTGTAAGGGCTGCTGAATCAGGAGTTGAAGTATTGGGTAATATACTTCTTCATCCATTTTTTGGGGGGCAAGAGCGAAAGGAATCGGAGATGAGATTGGATGGGAAGTACTTTGTGACAATTCAAGATAGGGACTGGTATTGGAGAGCTTACTTACCGGAAGGCGAAGATAGAGACCATCCGGCATGCAATATATTTGGCCCGAGGGCTAAAAGCATTGAAGGACTGGTAAAGTTTCCGAAAAGTCTTGTTTGTGTGGCTGGTTTGGATCTTGTTCAGGATTGGCAGTTGGCTTATGTAGAAGGCCTCAAGGAAGCTGGGCAAGAGGTGCAACTCCTATACCTAAATGAGGCAACAATCGGTTTCTACTTCTTGCCGAATAATGACCATTTCTATAACCTCATGGAGCAGATAAAAAACTTTGTGAATCGTAACCGTTAATAGATTACATTAACTTCAACTACAGGCAGCCATACATAACAGAAGCTTGACATTTCCATTGGGTTCTTTTTCTTTTTCCCCACTTTTGTAGTGATGGTGTGTAGTTATATGATTGTGTAGTGTTTTACTTCTTACTGATGTTGCCACTTGTGGTGCGGATATGGGAGTACTGCGCTTTTGGAACCATGGATTCCTGATCGATGGTCGGTTAGTTGCTTAAGTTTATGGCTATTATTACCAAAAGCTAATTTCAGAATATGGATCTGAAGTGTTTATGCCAATGTGGACTTGTATGTTATGCCTGTGCTCATGGAAATATATGAAGATATTTTGTTGTTTACTTTCCACTTGGATCTCTTCATCCTAATGGAACAACGTCTTCTTTTTCTAATTTTGCTGATTCCCCCCCCCCCCCCCCCCCCTATTTTCTGTTTGATGGTTAACCTATTGTTGTTAACAGAAATGATTGTACCACTTTGTGGTCATACACGGTATTAAATTTGTCAATTTTTTTGTTTTTTTATGTTTTATCTGTGAATTGATTTGAAACCGGACGTTTGCTTTGTCAAATTGTGTCCAGAAACAAGTACACTCTAATTTATGTCAGTTTTAAAACTGGCAGAATAGTATACAATGGATTGCTAGAAATTTCAAAGCCACTCTCCTTTATGGTGTTCTGCACTTCTCAAGATAGTTACTTTGTACTTCCATTTGCTGATAGAGATTGAAGATCATTCTTCCAGATATGGTGCTTCGCTTTTGGTTCAGACTTCAGAGTCTTCTTTTTTCTTGTTGGTATGTGCACAGAGAATGGTACCAAACCATTTTCCTTCTGATCAAGTGTGAGCAATTTATGAGTCATTTTCTGACCTTTATTGTGAAATCTGATTTATTCAATGATCTCTCTGCATCCCATTATGGATTATAGCTCTCTAAATCACTGCATAAAGGCGTACACAGATTTTTCTTTCAATTTCATATCCTAAAGATTATATAGTTTTAGTCCTTTTAGATGCATAATCTTGGTACATGTACTGCTTGCTCTTGGTGGTGTACCATTTGAACTGCGCTGCTGCCAAAGCAAGCCCAAAACCGAACCACACCCACCATTTCAAAAGGGATGGATTGGACATAAGTCCAAAATCATGGATGGCACATATGAGTTTTGATTAGTTCTTTGTTTTGCTTGTGTTTAGTTGGGTTGGTTAGGAGTCTGGGATAATGGCAAATCACAAGAATTAGCTCTGTTTTGATGGGCGAGCTCATCTACTAGTAGTTGGCATTTTGGAAGGACTCTAAGGGACCACTTTTGAAAAGAACAAAAAAAGACCCACAAATATTTATATATTTCTTGAATTTCTCTCTTTTGGGATTGCTTTGGATGTGTTTAAATGGAGAAATTATTCCATGCCCCTGGGGCATGGAGGAATAGTATGCTCCCCCTCTCACATGAGGGTGGAGCCCACGCGTTGTGCACGGATTTCAATACACGTGGACTCTACCCTCATGTGAGAGGGGGAGCATACTATTCCTCATGCTCCAGGGGCAAGGAATAATTTTTCGTTTAAATGGCCACTAAATGGTGGAAACAGCTGAGCTTAGACAAGGACTTGAACCCCTTGTTTTATTTAACTTTGTTGAGCCTATTTGCTTAAAATATTTTGCTTAGTTTTGCAGCCTTCTGTCACAAGTGTTAATCTCTTGGGGTTTGTTGGATAATTGAATACCATTAATATATAATATCGTTTCTTTGTTGCGACTTTTCTATGTCTTTATTATGAATTTTGTCGCTTGCGAATCAGCTGTTCTAGTCGTAGAATATGTCCTTTTTGTTACGACACCATTAAGTCATTGTCGTGGAATCTTTTGTTTTTTGTTTAATAATAGTATAAGATTGATTATTATGGACAAATTTGTCTGTCAGCGTGTTGCTGCTTTGAATTAATCTAATTGGATGGCCCCCGCGGTTTTTCTGTTCACACTTTGATTCTTCTTGCAAAACTTCTCTAGTATTTGTATAATATGAGTTTAATTATATATTGCGAAATTTTTTTTTGTCCAAAATATAAAATTGAATAAAATAATAAAATAAATTTATTATATTTAATATATTATTAAAATATTATTAATTATAATTATTCATATTTGATAGTTTGTACTTTGTGCGTCATTATACTTGTAAAATTATTATTTTTATAATCTTTTTATTTCAAAATAGGGTTAAATTATTATTTTTTTTTGTTAATGAACTTAATTTCAATTTATATTTATATTATTAAATTATTATTTTTTCAATCAACTCATTGAACTGTAATTTTTTTTATAAAATTTCAAAAAATCGTCTGTTTTGTTAAAACTTTAATAGTTGATCTACATGGCATCTAAGTGGGATGATAATTTAGAGAGAGAAAGTTGAGTTGGAAAATTAGACTAAATTAAATGAAATATAAATTAAACTAATTAAACATAATATACAACTTAAATTAATTAATTAACAAACTAGACATGCTAAACAAGAAATAATATGGCAACCATTTAAAATAAAGTAATAAAAATTTAGACTAGAATAAATTGAATTTATCTGTTCCCTGCCGTTGGTACGGGTGCTGCCATCACCGCCACTCTCTCTCTATATCTATAAATACGCTGCATATCAAGTGAGCAGCAAATCAAAATATTTTCCAACGAAAATAAGTAAGTCCAATGAATTATTGATTATACCCCACTTGAGTAATAACCCCTACATGTACGATCGAGAATAATTAAAGAAATCTGAACAACCTCCACCCCAAATCTAACCCCACTGCCGCCAATCCTCCTCCTTCTAGAACATAGAAGATATACACATAAATATACACATATATGTGATTCCCCCAAATCCTGTATTAGCTACAGCTGATTCGGTGATTACTATTTTCAAACATACAATTTTTATAAACTTAAGCTGTCTCACAATAATATAGTAAAATATATGTATTATTACATTTTCAGGTTTCGAATTACATACATCCATACTTTTTAAACAATACAAAGAGTAAACTGTCCAAAAATATAATATACATTATAATATTCTTAGTTTACATCTTATTACAATACCATCACATATTTACATAAAACCTACTCTATTACAAGTGGAGGAATTTCAGCAACTACAGATGTGTTGCAGTTGCTTCAAAATGCCAAGATGCTGAGCTATCATTTCAAGTATGTAACAAGCAAGTTCAAGATATGTTAAACGCAAAGAAGTGTGGTGGTGTTGCATTTAGAGAGATTAATTTAATGATTGCGTTGGAATGCTGTTTAAAGATAGTGATGATGCCTGTTCAATCAGCCACTATCTCGGTATGTAGAGCCCTCTTCTTCAATTTGATATATTATGAACTCTCTTTGAGAGACGTCATGCAAAATGAGATTTGCATATATACAAGAGGGACCAACTGCATTCGATTTTCAAGACATGTTCTGTACTAGGCTAATGAAGGGTCGGCTGCACTTGTTCGTTGAGATTGCTAGATGAGTTAATATATATTCTCTGAGATTAAGATCTCATGCATGCCCATGTGTTGAAATAGTTATGAAAGATTGTTTTGTTGTGCAAATTTTCATCAATGGTGAAGACTTGCAGTCTCGTGATTCAAAGAGACGTGAAACAACTGGGGAGTGAGGTGCAAGAGATGTCTACAGCTAGCGGCTTTGGGGTCTGGTAAGGTTGTGAAAGAGAACATGAACTTGTGTAACATGGTTCAAGATTTAAAAGGAAGTAGTATTAGTATATGCCATTCTCTTATGAAGATGAGGATTAAGCTCTTCACAACTTAATTTCTATATGTGCAGGAACCTTTGATGCAGATTCTCAGAGAGTTTTAGACTTTTAGGAGACCAAACTGTTGGTATTTACTCCGGCTACATTCAAACATCCTAGGTAGAATTTAAAGTCATCTATGACTGAAATAGAATAAAGTTCATATGGGGTGGGGAGTTAGATACTCTTCATGTCATGCGAAGCACTTTACTCTTGATAGTGGGACAGCCAAAGGAGAACAGTATTTTATTTTATTTTATTCTCCTGAAGTGGTTAGCTTCTCAAGTGTTACTAGCGTGCTAATTGCAATAAAATCTCAAGTTGGTGCTATGTTGGTTGAAGTCAGTGATGGTATTTTCACTTCCAGGGCTAGGACACAATCCCACCTTGAGGATAATTCAGTAATTCCAATTCTAAACACCCTCCCAAAATAGAGAAAATTGCACATGAGACCCAAATGAAGGGTTATGATTAAAAGTATTTTATCAAGTGTGGATGGTTTAGATTTACTTTTAAATACATTGTAGTAAGTTAGACCTATAAAAGGCCATGCTCTGTACTGAAAATAATCTATCGAGATATTAAATCAAATTTTCCAATCTCCTTCTTTTCTCTTTCTATCCCTACTTTTCTCCTCTCCAAAGTCTAGCAGGGGGTCAAAGGCTTTTAGAAGGAATCTCTCTCTCTCTCTCTCTCTCTCTCTCTCTCTCTCTCTCTCTATATATATATATATATATATATATATAGATAGATATATATTCTTGTATTTATTATCATTGAATTATTAAGTACATGCAGTACGTAAAAGCAAACAAATACAATGGTTGTTTGAATTGTCTTTTATCGCATTGGCACCATTACCACGCGAGAGAGGGATTTCTTCATCCTGCAGGCTCTTTTGTTATGATAGCGTGGGCTCCTGGTTTTCCTCCCACAGTGACCGCCCACCACGTCCTTGTTTTGGGACTTCCCAAGTTCTCAAAAATGCAGTCCCCCAAATGGGCCGTCTCGAGGGCAAACCCGTCTTTTCCTCCCAAAGCTAATAAAATGAAAGTCTTATGTTACCTCCAGAAAATAAAAAAATTAAATTATAATCGGCTTTTGTATAATTAGCTCAAGTTCTTATGGAGTCTTTACGGTTTTTGCCTCACTTAATTTAGGACAAAAATCTTTTTACACGTAGAGATTTGTGTTGTTATTTTAAAAAATATTCTTCCTTCGAAATCTAACTTAATAAAATGTTTTTTATATATCACTTCTTTTGTATCGTGGTTTTATATTCATTTAATTAATGCTAGATAATCAGACAAAATATTGTTAAATTATATGTACAATCTATTAATGTTTTGTTTGATTAAATTACGCAATAATTGTCTATATCCATTCTTTTTCAAAAGGAGTTCCATTATTTTAACTATCATGATGAGACCAAAGAATGTGAGAAGCGTTTTATCTTGGTCTAGGTCTGGTCCAGCTTGAGAGGTGGTTAAATATTGTAGCCAAATAGAATGAATACCTAACAAGCACATGGTTGAGATATGAATATAATTTGGAGAAGTGATTGATGGGTTCATGGGGGATTCCCTAGTTTTACGAAGAGGGAGGTAATTAATGCCAGGACAGGATGTTTGACAGGTAGATTACACCAAACCAAACACTAGCACACGTAGAAGAGTGTAGAACCAAGTAATATCCACCACCGGACCGGAGGGAATGCAATGGATATTCTTTTCAAGGAATCTCGGTGGAAATTTTGCAAGTTCAAACGAATTTCACGTTTGATAATTTTTAGGCATTCGTTCTTGTTTGTTTCTCAATTTCAATCATTATTATAAAAAATAAAAATAAAATAAAAAACCTTTCCACATTTTTATTTATTTTTTCCAAAGGAAAATGATGATTGGAGTAAAATCCAGTGGGAACTGCTCTAAGTTCAATATTTAAACAGGGAAGTGATATTTTCACATAATTTTTTAATATTTTCACATATAAACTATCGTTATAGACTTAAGCAACGGTTAAAACCGTCGTTATAGACCTATAGTCACACTTTTCATGTGAAAATATCAAAAAACTATATGAAAATATCAGTTTCCTTTAGATATTGTATAGGAAATATGATGGAATAGTACTACTTTTCCATGTAATTAATTTGTTGAATTCAAAACTAATAAATAGCATAATAATAATATTATTTTTTTTACCATGCAGAATCATAAGTTCGACTTTATCCAACAATAAAATCTAAATTTCTACCATATTGCATAGTAAGGTAAGTTTTCCTATATCTATATGGCATTTCATAGTAAATGGTAAGTTTTCACTAAATTCTCCCATATTCTCAATTTCACGAAGAAAAAAAATTCATTAAAAAAACATAACAGAACCATTAAACTAGAAAGCATTGTATCGTACACAGTTGCTAAGACAAAGTATACGTTTCGTAGATGGGATTGGTTCTGCAATACCAATAGAAGGAATCTCATGTAAGGTCTAAAAGTGGAGGCAAACTGCTGCAGATGAACTACCTACCACTCACCAAACAAAAAACACAGAACATTAGAACATACATGGACCTATGTCAGTAAGATTCCAATCTAGTCAAGTCAACAACTTAGAAATCAAAACTTACTATTATAAAGACAAGGTTTCCGATCAAACTGTTCATTTAGTTGCATTTATTTAGACCGAATTATGCAGCTGAAAATCGACATAAAAACCATTTCCAGTAGCAGAATTAAGAGTATTGCCCATTTACATCACACTTATAGTTAGTTCGATGCAAGAAATAATCACATTTAAATAAAAAATCGGAAATCTGGTATACTCCGATAGTATTGCATTTTACAGCTGCACTCAACAAAACTACGAGGAATCACTAGTCATGGCATAACCAGACCTCAAAAGAATTAGTATTAAGGATAATAAATAAATAACATGTATGCTGCTTAAAAGCTCACCTGCCTGTACCACTACTATGCATCTCTACAGTTTCTTATCCGTTGGTGCATGCTGTTTTCTGGACAGAGAGATTTCCAAAACCATGTGAAATATCAGATAGGAGCACCTAGATAAAGAGCCCTAGCAATTGCAATCTAGGTAACATGCAATTTCCCTGCTGATAAAGCTTTCTGTGGTGTCAAATGTGATCTGCGGCACAGATCCTTTCAAGGCACTGTGTTGTACAGCAGAATGCGAATACTATTTCCTTGATTTTGTTATTCATGAAAATCAGGTGTAAAAGCTCTCTCTGTGATGGACAAATTTAGACCGGATACAGAAGTGAACTTGAATTTTGTACAGTAACACCTTCATGATCATTACGGATATTTTGTTGTCAGCATTGAGCATATTTGACTTGGTTCGTGACATAATGTATAGTCAAATTTTCTGCATTAAAGTAAAGTCAATATTAACAGAACTGACACCCAAAAAAGATGTACTTAAACCTCTTAGTACAGACAGATTCTAAATGATAAGTACTACCTCCATCTTAAATTGAATACCACTTTCTTTGTAAATTTTAGTAAAAGTACAAAGAAAGTAAGACTTCTTCGGCAGAGGACGAAGAGTGTAAAAAACATGGAAGACCCAGAATACTCTATAATTGTCAACATGTTAGGTCAAAAAAATTCCCAGGTGAAGTTTAAAGAAACAAGATAAGAGGGGCAATTGCTGGTAGACAACTAGACATCTTCTCTTTAGCCCTCTGAAATCTGAATACAGTGTCCATGGAGAACCATAATACTCCATAACTGTCTCTGTCGAGGACTCGGTTACCTGCTAATATCTGTGGTTTCCCCCCTGCTTCGCTTCCCACTGAGGGGTGTCCGGCCACTCAAAATTCTCCATGACATATATGGGGGTGAAAGAAAGGACCAATCTCCTGTCTCCTCTTCACTCTCGAATATGGGTGTAAAAGACAGGCGTATACAAACAGTCTCGTTAAGTTCCATTTTCGACAAGGAGGTTAGAAAGTACAAAAACTTGAGTTTATAAAAATTTAACTTTAAAATAATCATTTTTGTAATTATTAAGCAGATGAACAGTATCATCAAAACTCCATAAATTAAATATGAAAATCTTGTATGAAAAATAAATCATGCTACATCAATCATATGCATTATATATCTTATGTGCACTCTATAACATGGTCTAGAAGATCCATAAGCCAATGTAGATAATAAATTAGCCTTTAACAGAAAATATTTTCATATGTAGAAACATGTCGTTTATTGTAAGACAGTAGCAAGTTAACAGCTATTGACTACAATTTGAAAAGAAATCGGAACATCAAGATGAATAAATTCAAATAATTTGAGGCCCTCAAACAAATGAATCTCCAAAATAATGCAATGTAACGAATGCAGCTGCACAAAATAGTGCCAATTAATAAAATTTAATAATATTCTCTTGTCGATATAATTCATCATACTTATGGGTGACAGGCCAACATTTATAAATCCAGATAGTTTGGTACAATGATCTAGAAGGCAGGACCTACGATGAAATTAATGGCAACCATTTTCCTTTTACAAACACCATCTGTAAAGCCAACCCATCGTAGGGGCTTTCATTCGGAGAGTTTTTGAAACTTGAAAGCAAGCTGGACTAAATTTAGATCTTAATCACGTTATAGTGTTATACATCTATCTTAGGTTAATTATCTTAGATGAATTCATGAAAGCAAGCTGTACCATTTAGATTCTATAAACCTTATGGCTGAAGAAGTAATCCAAATATGTGATTTGCATACTTGTAGCTATAGAATTTAGTCTTTCATGCAACTGCTTGATAGTTATAAAAATAAAAACAACAGGTTGGAGAAACCAGATATACGATGCCCCAGATCATCTTGAGATCTTGGGAAGTGTATCCATTGTGGATGATATTCACCTTCAGGATATTAAGTTCTGAGCTATACAAGTCCAAATATTAACCATCGAACAATCAGGTATCAAATAAGTATATATTATTATATAGTTGGGATCCCTAGTGTAGACTATGCCATCTACTTCAGTGTGTCTACAGGAAACCTAAAGATTAACTGTTCCCAAGCCAAAAGATGTCTTCTGTTGCTTCTAGACACCACATAAAAATATGAGTAGAATAATCAATAATTCTTGTCGAACTACTTTCTTCAAACAAGAGGAAGTTGTGGTTCTAAGAACAAACTATATTACCAACTCATAGATGTACGTATAAACAAATGGCTTCAAAATATTGGATAGGTGATATAAAAGAAATGTTGGTGAGAAGTGGAAACTGAGGAAAGGCAAGGAGATAAGTTTACCGGCGAATAAGATGAGAACTGTAACTCATCTTACAGATGTAATGAACCACTGGCATAGCTGCATGTTCCCTTGGCTTTTTCAGCATAAGGTACGCTATGAATGAAATGGCTTGAGAGGAATTCCATACCCATACTTGCACATAACTCCTAGGACCTGATCAAGTTTATGCCTTTTTCCCCATGATGAATAGGCCTTGTACATTATTAGAAAAGTTTTCTTTGTGGGGTGCAGATTGAAATTCTCCATCTCATCAAGAACACCCTCCATTTCGTCAAGACGCTTCTGTGAAGAATACATTACCATCTTACAGTGATACAAGGAGCGACAAATTCTCCACCCAGCATATTCTGCATGCTTTACAAAGTTTGCAAGCTTGTCCACTGCATTGCCTCGGAAATAACTAGTGATTATACAGCGCATCACAGCCACAGTTGTTACAGAGGTGTTATTCTCAAATGCCTCGTTGATATAGCTTTCCACCATATTCACTACATCCTCTTGAGCATACAACCTAATCAACAGCACATTCAACCAAGGCCTATACTCGTCCTTTGGAATTAGCTTCAGTAATTCCTCAACCCTTTCAACTCTACTTGTACTAGTGCTCCTACAGTACGAACATATCATAGCTCTGATTAGTGCAAATTCCCTATGGTCCACCACATGGTAATTAACCAGCTCATAAATCTCTTCCATCATTTTCAAATTACCAGAATGTGCATACCCTCAAAGCAGTAACAAGTGAGTGTAAAGATCAGGCTTTATGCTGCCTGCCTTCATTATCATATAAGTCTTTTCCATGCAATCCCACATCCATGCTGTGATATATCCAGCAATGACAGTATTGTATGTATTCACATTAGGGGTGATGTTTAAATCCTTTATCTCCCGCAGCACGGCCTCCATGTGATCTATCAGCATCAACCGATTAAAGACAGAGAGAAGAATGTTGTATGTTACAATTGTAGGCCTACAATTTGCATCTCCTTTTAAATCCCGGAAAAGTAACTGACATTTCTCAGCAAAATCATTATACATATAAGCAGCCATGAGTGCATTGTAGGTAGAGGTTGTCTTAATTCTCTTGTTGGCTGCCTTGGTGAAAAGCTCAACCGCATCAACATTCTTCAATCTACCAGCAAGTCTAATACCTTCGGCATACTCATCAGATGTCAGAGGAAAGTTATTCTCTGCTTGTTTCCTTCTCCAATTAAAAACCTGAATTGGAACAAAATACATTACTATGGATACTGAAAGCAGTAAATTGGAAAATAAAACTACATATTATGGGTGACAAAGGAAAATATTCAATTACAATAACCATAATAAAGTTTCATTAACAAAAAATGAGACAGAGGAAAGAGAACAATACAATACAGAAAATAGTACATCACCCACCCATGTTCACTCAAAATTATAATTCCCCAACCCTGTGTTAATAATTTCAAAGGTTTAGCTAATAACTGAATTCAATCCGGCTCCCAATATACATATCACTATAACTAATTGGATAACATACTACTTCCTCCATCCTAGTGTCCTCTTGATTTTGGAAAATCACAAATTGAGTATAACATATTGCACATGTTAAAACATTAATTGTTCGATTCAACTGAATGCATTTTGTATGAATAGTTAAAGAAAAAAAATTAAAACTTAAAAAGGATTCATTTCATATATCAATGCACTACCTTAAAGTATCATTGGAAGCAAAGATAAAGCAGCGTTGAATACTCATCTTTAAACTAAGGTCATTAAAACTGGCACGGAGGGGGTATAAAAAATTAAATTAAGTTGTATGAATGGAGATGATTCAAACCATTACAAAGGAAAATATAATACATCAGCAATATACACATTAAACTTTTTAAATAAATCCCACAATCATAGAAAATCAAAAAAAAAAAACTGTCAAATTCTATAGCATAAGCAACACTCAAACAAGGAAACAGTACCTCAAATGCTAATTGATGCGAAGAATTTAACTGGTGCAACAGCTCAACAAAAGCAGCCCCATTGGAGTGGCTTCTAAGCAAAGCAGAATCCTTTTCATCCAATACCCATAAAATCTGGTCATTGTTATTCTCATATTGGACCAATTCATCTCGCAATTTTGAGACCTTGATAATAAGATCTTCTTTGTCTTTAGCATCAGCGTAACACCACCTATCAGAGAACAATCCGATGATGTTTGGGAAAGGATAGGAGCAAAAACTGGGATTGGAGTAGCAGATTTCTCGAATAAATCTATTAGTTGAGGGTCTAATGGAGGTGTTAAATAAGTAAGAAGGGATTGGTATTAGGGTTTTGGGTTTTGCTGATATTCTGTGAAGGAACAGCTCTGCTTGGGCTGCGTCTGATATCTTCCAAACTCGCTTCATCTTTTCAGATACTTTTAACTGTACATTCTGTGTATTATATTTCAATCAAGGATTTTGAGAGATTTGTAGAGAGAGAAATAAAATCTAGAGAGAGAAAGGAGAGTGATGGGGTGGAAATGGCATGGATAGATGATTATTGGCGACTGGTTGCGACCAAGGGCGGAGCCAAGAAATTTTTTCCTCCTGGGCTACAAAATAGACAACCAACTTCATTCCTCCATCCTACCCTCCCTTCACCATGTGACATGATAAAATCCAAATAAATTGCAGAGCAGGGCAGGGGGAAGGAAATCGCAGAGCAGGGCAGGGGGGAGGATTTACACGCTCCATATTACGAAACAGATGCAAAAGAAACTAATGTTGAAAGCAGAAGCAACCAGAACTAGTATATATACCTTCAACTCAAGGTTTAGGATTCTGGTTCACTTTCGCTTACCATAGAACTTGATTTCGATTGTAGCTCTTGTCATGTGCACAATCTGTAGTAACTCGGACCATTAGACTTCCACTGACACAATCATCCAAGGCAATCCTTCAAATTTGCCTCCTTGTTACTTTAAAGCTAAAACCACGGGCTACTTCAAAGTTCAATTTTAATGCCTACTGCATCAAAATCTTTGTAAAAGAGTTATCCTGCCAAATTAGGTGTGCTTCAATAGGTACCCGTTGATTTATAGTCACCCACAAATTCAATATACATTCTTTGAAGCCTTTCTCTGTTTGTCCTGATGAACTCTTGAATAAAGTTTGGATCTGAGAGCATTGAGACGAGCAATCGCTGGGTTGGAGCAGAAACAGATGAGAATCTTGTGAGTTTTTTAGCTGCAGCCAGAACAGTCTCATTGTAGGTATAAAGAACCCCCACCCTAAAACCAGGAAGAGGGAGGTTTTTCGAAAGACCATAAACTATGTGAACTCTGTTGCAGTCAAAACCTTCCAAATGAATGATTTCTGCCATGCTGACAAACTCTTCATTTCCGTGAGTGGATCCTATTGAGCAAACTGCCAACTGGATTTGATGGGTTCGAAATTATAACTCACGAACTTTAAGACCACATTTCTTTGCTTGAATAAACGCTCGGTCAAGGGAGGTTGTACTAAAACTGAAATTGTCTGCACTCTGACATGAATCCTGCCTCAGACATGAATCCTGCCACCGCCTGCAGTACTGATGAAATTAGCATACAAACACAAGATTGAAAGCAACTCAGCATGGCACAGAACCAATTGTTTGTTCATGTATTAAAAGGAACCATCCACATTCCCCAGAATTTAAAATGGTAGATCCCAAATTACATACTGTCACTTCAAGTTGTGATATAAAACAAAATAAAAGCACAGGTACAAAAGCAGATATGAGCACCACCAATAAATCTTGTTATAAAAAAACCCTTAAGAGTTGACTGAAGTAACACTTTTATTGGTTTCATTCATTCGAAAAACTGAAAATTTCAACAAGCATACATAAGAGTTGGGTAGGAACTTAATTTTAGCAAACAAAGCAGCTTCGCACATCAATCATGGCTGGTACCAAGGCAATACAGAACTGTCTTGAAATCTTTTCAACATTCAGTGTGCTTTTTTGTGGCTTTTATCGTTATGGCAAAAAGTCCTTTAACAACTTTTATCTAACAGGGAAGCATAATGTAAGAGTTTAATCAATTAAAACAAATTTAATCAATTAAAACAAAGAGCATAATGGAAACACTTACCGCTTTCAACTCCATCAGCCCATCAAATGGCTGATAAGTAGCAATTCCACTTATATCCCGGTTAAAAATTGAATCTTCATTTTCTAATAGCCAGTCTTGAACCAAATCCAGTGATAACTAATTAAATTCACCACAAACCCAAAATTACGACAACTATAAACATATCATCAAGGCAAAGTAAACAAATTTATATATATTTGATAAAATTAACCAACCTTGTTTTCGGCCAATCCAAGCTGGAAAATACCATCTGGGTTATTTAATTCATCAAAAGGGTCCTCAGAAACCCTCTTCAATCCAACATCGTAGGTAGTATCAGGTTGTTTAGCAATACAATTAGCTCTGTAAGATACGTGGGCCGGCCCACTAGAGCCTCTCGGAGAGAGAAGGGAGCGAGACAGAACTCTATCCAGCCAAGGTGAAACCTCTACGGTTGACGGAGGCTCCGGCTGCATGTGGAGGAGGTTGAGGGCGAGAGCGTTGGCGATGCTTGAGGTAGAGTTGGAAGAAGTAGAACAGAGCACAGCTTGGAGCCTAAAAATTTCGCCTGGGCTACAGCCCACCCCAGACCAAGCGTGGCTCCGCCCTTGGTTGCGACGTCGAATTGCCGAGAGAGTTGCAGTGGCGCGTGGACACGATATGAACGTTGTCGTATTCCGGAACATGGTGTTTATGGACTTTTCCCCGTTCTATTGCTGGCCTACGGTTCTTCTGGCAAAGTAAATGAATGCTTGGACAGTTGGACTAGTTACGTATCATCTAAAATAATCATTAAAAAATACTTGATAATGTAAGTTATTTATCCTAATAAATTGTGTTCAACTGTTCATTATAATTACAATTTTATATTTTTTTTAATTTTATATTTAATCAAGTGTCAAGATTCTCACTTGATAAAGTGTCAAAATTCTCAACTAAAATAAAATTTTGAATAATTAAAAAATAATTGGTAATATTAAATTGTCGTATCTTGATTATCTTGAAATTTTTTCTTAGATAAAATTATGCATCATATTTTAATAACATTGGACATAAATATCCTTATTCACACATCTATATTATAATAAAGCCGGAGTAAATTGGGCAATTATTTTGGCATAACTCTAAAAGTGAAGTCTTTTTAACCTTTCAAATTTATTTTTAAATATGATTAGTTATTTCTTAAACTGATTTTTTTTTTCTTTCTCCAATCTTTTGTCGCTCTTTATCTGTGATGCCCGCAAATTTAGAATTATACAGTCTAATTTGAGAAATCAAAAATACGCGATAATTATTACAAAATAGTACATAGTACAAAAATACAGAGCTCAATAATACACAACTAAGTCTTCACTATTATTATCACACTATTTTACAACATGTAAAGATTATTATAGTTATCACTCGGACTTTCACTCAATCCCCTTACTAGACTCAATTACTTTATCATCTCCTGAAGAATAATGAAATAAACGAAATAGTGAACTCAAATAGCCCAGTAAATAAATATTATGACTAAAATAATAATGAGTAAATTCCTCTATAAAATTTAAACTTGAATACTAATGATAATTTATTCATTATTATTTTAGTCATAATCTCAAAAGCTTTAAATCTCCACCCATTATAAAGAACGAGTTTCATTATTCTACCATGCTTTATTTACATTGTTACTGAAAATTGAAGGATTATGTAGTTTCATTTGCATTGACTACATGCTTTGTTTGAAGCAACTGGTGCGTTGTTGCCAACTTGGATTTGGAATAACTACTGCGACTTGATGTCTCGGGCTGTAATAATTTTGTAGGTGCTATAATTTGCAAACAATAACACAAGATTGCTAACTAAAAGCGCGGATTACGCATACCAAATTAAAACTCTGCAGTTTTTTAATTTATTTATATAATATTCAACAAGAATGAAGCCCAAAATGGAGAGAGAAAGACTAAATAATAGATATTTGTTATTTGGAGATGAATTCAAGGGCATTTTTGACATTATTTGAACTAATATGATAGTATTTTATCAGGCTCACGCACTTTTAAAGAGTGCATGACATGCTCCGTTAAAATGGATGAAAAATATAACTTTTCACTTCACCTAAAAAATATAAGCGTTTAAATATAGCTTTCTAAGTGGTCAAGTGAGAATTTGGTTAAACTCCATGTAATCATATGAAATTTACCCAAATTATTTTTCAAAAGTCAAACTTAATTTTGTATTTTGAAACTTAGTATTTTTTTACAAATTATATTTAAAATTGATTTTTGTTGTACCACTGGTCCACTGACAAATGCAAAAATAATTTATGTATTTCAAGTACGAATCCTGGTACTAGATTTTGATTTTTGATTTTTATCTCTTTTTATTACTATCTTTGCGCCAATAACATATATGATGATTTCTTATTTCCTTCTTTTTTTTTAATATAGACACAACATTTTTCAATGATATTTTTTGTTAATTGTAAAGAATACAATTTATCATTTAAAGGTAAATGATCATATTTTTATGAATAGAACAACCATTAAACCAAATCTTATATAAATTTTCTTTAACATGCCTTATATAAAGGGGAGAGAATTGATACTCTTACACAAAAATTTAATAGTTTTGTTAATTTTTTTTCATATGAATAATTAATAGTACCCTTTTCATATATGTAAAGCCCTTGTAAAATAATAATTTCCTATATAACTTTTAAACAAAAAAGGAAAAGAATCATATGACTGGAAGGGGTATTACTTGGGATGATATTTTCTGTAATTAATTTTTTTGTTTTTTTGTGTTGAGTCCTATATTGACGATTTTTAGGGTCCATGACAATGGTATGTATCGTCGCCATAACTCTTTTTTTTTTTAGGGTTACGGCGACTGTAAGACCCCGAATTTTATGAAATATAAAATTTAATTTTTCTTCATATATTTTTCCTGAAACAGTAAATGGTTAAATTGACAAAATTGAAAGTTAAGGATGTTATGTGCAAATTTTATTTTGACAGACAATATTCGTTTTGTCGGGGAATATTCGGGCCGTACGACGGCGCCGAAATAACTAATTATTGGTGGACCCCACAACGGAATAAATGTCGGATATAGAAAACGACAGAAGTAACTTTTTTAAATAAAAATAGTCAACGGTGTTAACTGTTAAAATACCGGTGATAAAAGAATAGTAGCATACGGTAAATTATGGTATTTTCTGTAGCACACGGTACTCTACAGTAGCACACGGTATTGCACAGTGTCTCATATTATTGGTCTGATAATTGACACCGTAACTGTTGCGCATCATTTCATCAATAATTGTCACTGCATAATATTTTATATTATCAATTCAATAATTGTCGTTACACAGTATTTTGCATTATTGATTCAATAATTGTCATTACACTATATTTCATATCATTGACTCAATAATTGTTGCTGCACTGTTTTTAAAATTATTGAATCTAATAATTGTCACAGTAGCAAATATACTGTAATTTATATTATTAAATTAATAATAATCTGTAACGTGTTTATTACATTATTGTTGAATTATTGTTGTAGCATTATTTTATATGTTGGACCCACAGGAAGAAAAAAAAAAATATTAATTTTACTATTTGAAATAGTAACGTGAATAGTAACATGTGGGCCCCTGTAGGACCCACTTGAAAAAAATTTGCACAAAAATGTGCAGGAAGGAAAAGCAGCCAGCGGCTGCGTGCTGAAAATATTCAGCACTGGCGTGCAGCACGCCAGTGCTCACCTACCACGCATAGTGAAAATTTTCTCCTATAAATAGCTTGCTCAACTGAATAGAAAAATCACACCTAAAACATAAAATTTTTCTATAAGAATTTTATGAGTTTTCTCTGAGAATAGTAAGCTTATTTTGAGAGTTTGAAAGCCAAAAGGAGTGCAGGAATTTTTCAAGTAAGTCTTTTATTAAAGAGTAGTAATTTTATAAATTCCTATTTTTCACGGTATTCACAAATCTTCCTTTAGAAGACTCTTCTTTGAGAAGATTCATTTTTAAAAGCTTTCTTTGGAAGATTTATTTTAGAATATTATTTTTAAAAAAAACTATTTTAAAGTAGTTATATTATACTACAAAAATTATGTTAAATATATATAATTTTGATAGTTCATAATATACGAGTTATCATACACTTTGAAATTTATATGTGGTAATTACTAATTTATATTATAAATATATAGGTTGATCAACCTCATTTAAATCAATATCCAGTCACGTGTTAAGGTAAGGAATATCAATCTTTTCACACTCTTAAACTTACTACGGTAAGGGGTATCATTCTTTTCATCATCATAAATGGATATTATTTTCTTTCTTACTTGAAGGGATTATCATTCTTTGATTCTCGAAAATAATATCGTTTCTTTCTTGTGCCATTTACTTCCATGTATTAAATTGTGGGAATAACCTTACGGCGCGGTTTACCGCCTGTTGGTGAATAACATTTTGTATTCATTCCTTATTAATCTTTGAGAATAACCTTACGGTGCGGATTATCGCCTGTTTGGTGAATAACTCTTCGTATTCAAATTGATGAGAATAACCTTACGGTGCGGATTATCGCCTGTTTGGTGAATAACTCTTCGTATTCAAATTGATGGGATAACCTTACGGCGCGGATTATCGCCTGTTTGGTGAATAACTCTTCATATACAAATTGATGGGAATAACCTTACGGCGCGGATTACCGCCTGTTGGTGAATAACCCTTTTTATTTGTCTCGTGCGGAAATAATTTGTCTACACGAATTATCACTTGACACTTTTATTCCATATTCGTAAGTGATATCATTTTCCTTTATACCCATAAGGGATACCATATTTTTCATCTTCCATTATTCAAACTTACTATGGTAAGGGATATTAATTCTCTTCACCTTTTGTTAATCAAACCTGCTACGGTAAAGGATATTATTTTCTTTCATACTTCTAAATCGAAACTTATTATGGAACTATTGCTTCTATAATTCCTGAAAATATTATATGTTCCATAATAGTTGAACTTCATTATTTCAACTGAACCTTCCTATTTACGTGAACCTTTCTATTGAACTGTAACCGTTATTCTGAACTGTGGATCTTGAATATCATTTTTAAATTTCACTCCACATCATGTTGACAATTTGGACATTATTTGAATCTGCACAAAGTAAACTTCTGATACTTATTGTTTATCCTGTTCTTCTGTTCATCATTTGTATCACTGTTATTTGTATTAATCATCAAGAATCAAGCTGTTGTGAATATCTGTGGCCGGGGGCACAGATGTGATATAATTGTTGAACAGATGATAGGTTAAAGGCGATATACTAGGTTAAAGGCGATACATCTGTTCGGTGTCTTTTATGGCACGTGGTTAATGTTCTCTTTGGCCCGTAGTGCAAAGATGAACTGTTGATTGGTATGATTATGACCAAAGGCTGAATCTAGTATAATCATGACCGTTGGTGTTATATTGAATGTCTTTGGCCCGTAGTGCAAAGATGAACTGTTGATCTGCATGATTATGACCAGGAACTGTGAAGTTGTATTATCTTGACTAATGGTATTTCAGATGATAAAAGTTGATAATATTTTTACTAAAAAGAGAAGCGAGTGGACATTATAGTCTGCATTATTCTTCTAATAGATTGCTCATTCCGCTGCTATTATTGATCTGAACATTGTTTAAGAATTTAACTACAGTTTTTGATATAAACCTTGTAGTCTATTGTATTCTATCAAGAACTCAACTGTTGAAGGCTAATGATAATTTATTCGTCATTATCTTAGTCATGATATTTCTTACTGGGCTATTTGAGCTCACCCTTTCTTTTGTTCCATTGTTTTCAACAGGAGATGAAAACGTAATGGGGTCTAGCCGGGGGATGGAGTGAGAGTCCGAGGAATAGCTATCCTAGTCTTCACGTGTTATAAAATAGTGTGGCAATAATAGTGAAGACTTAGTTGTGTATTATTATACACTGTATTGTTGTACGTTGTGTTTTGTTGTAATAATTTTGTTGTAGTCTTTTGACGACTCAAGTTTGGGCTGTGTGGGCCTAGATTTGGGGGCGTCACAGCGACGGGACATACCGTCGTCATAAACACTAAAAACTGTCGACATAAATCTCGATACAAAAAAACAAAAAGAATTTAGTTACAAAGAATCTCATAACGTATTATATTTACCAGGTAACAACCCAATTTTAAATTTTCAATGCCAAATTTAATTTGTCTTCACTTTTTTTTTTCTTTTTCTAGAGGGTCAATTTTTAAAATTCTTTTTAACTTTATGGTAATTTTGAAAACGCCGATAAAATATTAAAATATATATATATATATATATATATTTTAATATATATATACACACACATTCTACAACAGTAACTAAAAAAATCAAGAATTCTTTTTAAGAGAGAAATATAATATTTGCATAAATATAATAACAACAGGAGTATTATATTTTTTCAACTTTGACGTCATACAACATTTTAGATAAAAGGGACGATAATTCACCAAGTCAAGTCTCCTTTTCAATGTTCTGATCTATTTTGTTTACGTGTTTAACCCTCTCACAAAAATACTTTGAGATAATTAACAAATATTTTAAGATTAAGAATAAATTAGTAAAAATTGTTAGGTATATAATGAAAATATTACTCCTAAATTAAACTTTGGAAAGTCAATAAAGAATAAAGAAGCGAGTAAATGGGATGAAAAAGTCCTTTAAGTACGACGCCGTTGAGTTTGAGTTAACTCGGAGAAAATAAAATACTAAAAAAAATAAAAAAGAAATATAAAAAGAGACGGGAGGTCTACTGAAATCTTCTTCTATTCTTCTCGCAAGCTACTGGAAAATCAATCTGCGTACTTATCTCCTAAATCTACAAAGAGAAAGATGGAATTGGTTTTCTGATTATTTCTCAGCATCAAAGGGTAAGAATTTTGAAGCTATATAAATTATCATTTATTACAATTATTCCATCAGTCTCTCCCTCTTTTGTTTGATTATTGTATGAATTTATCTGTGGATTTGTGCTGAATATTTGGACAATTTTTGTTTGCTGTTTCCTTTAATGGAGGAGGGTGTTAGTTGAGATTTTTTTTTTCAAAAAATAAATTATTGCAATTAATCTCTATCCATTCATCTGTTTCTGTGCTGTTTGATATTGTTTGGTTTTACAATAATGAGATAGAGAATATGAGGATAAGGTTTCATGGTGAGAAAGATGTAATCCTTTTGGTTTTGATTAAAGAAAGACGGAATTAAGATGAAATAAGTTGATATTGTCAAGGTCAACTGGTAGAATAATGTAATTTTGGCTTATATTGAAACGTGATATTATTTACTTTACTGAATTCCAACTGTTACAACTTACAAATTAGTCGTTAGTGAAAAGTGTATTTGATGAACGATAATTTTGTCTTTTCTAGTAAAAGATATTTTTCCAACTTTGTTATCATCCATTTACTTGAAAGATACATACACGCATAATTTCATATACATGTATGAATGGATTCATTTGGGGTGTAAATGTACTTATGTTTTTTAGCAGGGTTCATAAATTTGAGACCCATTTTCGGTTGAGCTGAAGGCAGGCAGTGTTTAATGCTTATGTTTAAAAATGTACCTGTTTAGAGCCTGGAGACAGAGAGGTGCCAATGATAATTTGGAATATGCTTTAAGTAGATTGGAAATTGATTCAGAATATTGCGATAATGAAACATCCAACTCTGTTAAAGATGAAAATTCTTCTCCCAACAGACCCACGAATCTCTTGGACCATGAAGTTGCTCAGCTCACAAAGCTTAGATCAGCACCCCATGAGAATTTCAGCTACATACTTCCTGGGAAGCGTGAGTATCCTGTTTCTACTGTGAAGATGCTAGCTGGTCGAGAATGTAATTATTCAGGAAGAGGGAGATTTTCATCATCTGATCGTTGTCACATTCTTAGTAGATATTTGCCAGTGAATAGTCTGTGCGTTGTAGACCGAATGACAACCCGGGCTTATGTCTCGCAATTTTCTGCTGATGGCTCTCTTTGTGTTGTTGCATATCAGGTATTATTTACATTCTATCATGAGAAATAGAAATATTTTTGGAAATTTAAATCATATGGCTCAATTCGTTGTGTAAAGTTTTTCTCTTTGACATTTTATTTTTTCAAAATAGAAAATTTACCTCTTCCAAAGCCGAATTTCAGAGTTACTCCGTGTTTCAACAATTTTGATTTAGATGTTTTAGATTTTATTGTATTTTAATTATTATAATGGGCAACCATATGTAGTGCTAGTGTAAATTTGTCATTACATATACTTTTATCTTATTAAACAGGGAAGCCACATCAAAATTTACAATGTAGAAAGAGGGTGGAAAGTTCAGAAGAACATTCTTGCCAAAAGCTTGCGATGGACGGTTACAGATACATCTCTTTCACCAGATCAGCGACATCTCGTAAGCTATCAAACCTACCTTTTATGCTAACTGAATGTGCATGTGAAGTTGCTTTCTCAACACATACGCATTCATAAGTACACAAACACACACATATATATTTATATATATATATTTTTGATCTCTTACATTTCTATACCTTTCAGTTTTATGTATGAAATGCAAGGTGGTTGTGTACCAGAAAATATTGTATGATGGTATCTATTAACTGGGCAATTTGCATGCTTACTGGTTCACCTGCAGTTCCCTAATCCCTTTTGAGGACAGTCAATGCTATGTTGTCTCTAAGCCAAGCTCTAAGCAATTTTCATCTGTCAGATAGTTGTAAGGTGGTCGTATATTTGAAAGAACTTCCAGATAATGTTGAGTGACACAGTTACGCTGTTAGGGTATGCTATAATATATACTTTATCTGGTTCTCTATCATCCCTCATAACAAGAAATTAGATAGTGAATATTTTTCAAAGAAGGAAAGGGAAGTCTAGAGTCAGACAAATTAACAATTAATCAATTTGAAGCATGAATTATGAAGTAAATTAACAAAACATCTCAACTCAGTTACACTCTGCACTAATTGGGAGTAAATGGTTACAGTTGAGTCAAACGGTGGCCTACCCAAGCTCAACATGTCCATACCGTGACCTCTAAAATAAAGCTGAAATTTGGCTTATTTATCTTTCTAGCTGATCTCTAGTGAGCATTTAATAGTCCACCTTAAATAGTTTCATTTTTTTATGATTTGAAAAAGCTAATTAGATAAACAAGCCGAGTACAGGCCATTGCAATAGATTACCATGAGTCATTTATCTAACTAGTCGATTAAAGTCAAGTTCAGAAGCTTTATTTTTCTTAATTACTTTGTGCTAGCTATAATGTGTTGACTTGAAATTAAATATTTAAAATTGATGAACTGCTTAGAGTTTATACTTATATTTTTCGGGAATGAAATCTTTAATCTCTAATCTTATCAACCTATTTTTTTTTTACTTTTTTTTAATTTTATGAATTAGTCAAACCCATCTAATTGCGAGATACCAGAAACTTAAAATGTCTTCTATGTGCTGCATGTTTTTCAGTTGGTACAGGGTGTTTCTTCTTTTGTTTTCTTTTTATCTTATTAATTCCTATGTTGACCACTTCAAGAGTGAATTTAGGCCTTATTCGTTTGACATCATGATTCAATGAAAGCTTGAAGTTCAATAACATTTGTTTTACTGAATTCCGGTCGACTTTAATGTAAGTATCTGTTTTGTAGGTTTATGCCACTATGTCCCCTATTGTCCATATTGTCAATGTTGGATCTGCTGCAATGGAGTCTCATGCAAATATTACGGTATGTGCTGCAAATTTTGTTTATGTTTAGTACTAGGTAACCTATTATGTTGGTTTGAACAATTTATGATTTGGGAATATTATATATCAAACACTTGTTTTATTGGTCAGCTTCATTCAATTTTTTTGTCCTTTTCTTTAGCATCTTAAACTTTTGAAGCAAATTGTATAAGATGGTATCTGAACTCTGGTTCCATTAGGTTTCAGTTTCCAGCCATGCCACGCCATATTCATTTGGCTTCCCATTTTGTTGCTATGTTTTTTTCTTTCTTTCAGTATCTTTATTCTCTTGTTTTGCCACGCATCAAAGGGAAGTTCAAGTGATGAGAAACTGTATGTGAGTTAGCTTGATATTCCTTATTTTTATTCATTCTCTAGTAGAGATTTAAGTTTCTAAATGATATGGTTTCTAGTCCTTAATACTACAAGGTCTTGGGCTTAGTCTCCCCAGATGCATTTGTGCTTCCATCCAGTTATTATGTTCATTATATATTTGCTTTGTCAAGTAGTGTATTTGTGCTATTCCGCATGGAGAGGATAACATTTGATGGAGATTTTTAGTGTTTGATTTACATTTTTGGTCTTACTATATCATGTTAAGCTTTTGGAGCAAGTTGTACTGGTAGTCGGTAGTACAAGATGGTAGTATTGCTTCCTCTTCCTTTACAAAGTCCTGTGGTTCTACACTCTGTGTTTACTTAATATCCAGTTTGAGATTTTCAGCATGTTTTTTCCTTTCTTTTTGGTATCTGTTCTTTCACGCGAAGAAAGGGGTTATATGTGAGGTAGGATGTTAAGATTTTAATCTATGTTTTAGGATGATTTCTATCAAGCTTGGGCTTGATGTAGCTGTTTTAATGATATTATGATGTTCATGTTTAGCCTGTTTGATATTTCAGGATATCCATGATGGTTTGGAATTTTCTGGTGATGATGATGGAGGATATGCTTTTGGGATCTTTTCTTTGAAATTTTCCACAGATGGGCGAGAACTTGTTGCTGGAAGCAGTGACGATGCTATTTATGTTTATGATCTTCAAGCAAATAAGCTCTCCCTTCGAATTGAAGCGCACACGGTGCTACTCCATCTTTCATGATTGTTTGTTTTGTGTGTTACTAGTTGGAACTGATTCTTCATTAAGTGGTTATTTTATTGAAGCCATAATTTTTCTTTTGGAAGGGTGATTACACCGAAGAAATATCATCACAAAATACTGATATACATAATGTAATTGCTTGTTGCTTCATAAGTGCTTTGCTAGTATAAACTTTTGTTGGCTAATTTTTCATTAGGATCTCTCATTCATGATAAGTTTAGTTTGTATGTGATTATGGTCCCCTAATGCACATACTACAACTTTGTGTGGAGAACAAAACTTGGCTAGGGAATTCTGCTTGTACGACCTCATGAGCAGGTTGTTCATGAATCATTGTCTAGGAAACAATATGCAGTGCTCCAGCTAACCTAGTTGTTGAAATAAGGAAAAGAAAACGAAGCTGGTGGTTGGAGAAAAAAATACTTACAGTTTTGGCACATTACATGTCTTACATGTTAGCCAAGATACTGTATCTTTGAGAACAAATACAAATGAGATCCTGTTTGTAGCTGAGAAAATGTAGATGTAGGACTGTTAAATACTTTTTAGTTATATCTTCTCAAGGAGCTGGGCAAAAAAACCTTTTCCTGCTCGATAGTTGCTGAGACTCAGTTGAGTTGATTCCTTTTGTTTTCTTGGGCAACAAAATACTGGGAAATTGCGTTTTCCTACACTTGCTAAGTCACCAAAGTATGTGTGATGATGTACTTGATGAATTGCCAACACAAAGATTTAACTTGGCTGCTTATAGGATGAGATATGCATTCAAGTACCTTTGACCATGCTATCTGTCATGTAAACTTCACCTGCTCTGCTTGTTGAAGAATTTTGCTTTGCTTGTTGAAGGAACTCCAATGCTCACCTTAGATAATCGTGCTTCTTCAAAACTATCATAGATGTCTTATTTATTTTCCATAATTCCAGTTGTCCGAAAGTAATCTAATCATTTGTTTCTTGATGTAGTCTGATGTTAACACTGTATCTTTTGCTGATGAAAGCGGGAATCTTATATATTCTGGGAGTGATGATAATCTTTGCAAGGTAAAACATTTCTTCTTAATTATTCATTAGTCACTTTAGCTGCGAATTGTGGATTGTATGGGATTCATAGTCACTCTTTACTATGGATCAATGTAAAATATGATCCCTGTTAACACGAGAAATTTTTCCCTGGCTTTCTGACTCAATAATCTCTGAACAAGATAGCAGGAGCATCTCTAAATTTTAAGTATATCTGTTCTGCACTTAGTTGAAATTGCTAGTGCACTTAGTTGAAATTGCTAGTGTACTTTTTTTAGTACGGTTTGCTAGGGAAATGGCTTTTCCTCCCACGAAACTGAATCTCCAAAAACCCACTCAAGTTGCATTTAGGGGAAGAGAAAAAGGTCGACTGTAGACCTTGATGCTGAGAAATAATACCTATTAGTGCCTTTTGATTGATGGTACGAAGCTGTAAATGGAATAGATGAAAAAGTTTATGAGGATTTGATGGTTATTGTGGTGGAAAATTATGAAAAATAGTCGTCATTTGAGGTCGTCTTTTTTAGGGTTTCTGGGGTGAAACTTTATAACCTTAATAAGATTTCGCCATATTGAGGAGTGATAGATTCAAAAGGTCTAATGATTTCCTTTTCTTATTTAAATAAGGGACTCAGGATAGCTTCTTTTTTCCCTGTACAGGTGTGGGACAGACGCTGCTTTAGAGCAAAAGGAAAGCCTGCTGGGATCTTGATGGGACATCTAGAAGGTATTACATTTCTTGACAGCCGTGGAGATGGGCGATATTTAATTTCAAATGGTAAAGATCAGACCATTAAACTTTGGGATATCCGGAAAATGTCTTCTAGTGGTAATTGGTATGTCCAGTTTCAGGCTTTCCATAGGAACTATGAAATCCTTCTTTTATTTATATTTACAAGTTATATATTGCTCTGCGTTATATTTAAAAATGTACTCGTGATGCTTACATGAATTTTTGGTTAATCACACACACACACATATTTAAATATATGTACAAGTTTTTTTCCATCTATTCACAATCAAAAGACTTTTGTATTGCGCTTTTAACCGAATTTATTTGTGATTAGCTGTTGATTGAAATCAGCATGATCATAAAAAGACTGAGTTACGAGGCAAACTTACCAGAGTCGACTAATAAGTCTAGTATGGTTGTCTAGAAGTATAATTCAGTTTATCTCTAAAAGTTGTTCAGACTGAATAGCTTTAGAAGCTTAGTTGAGCCAAACTGATATTCTCTTTTCCTTGTTTTACAGCAATCCAGGATTTAGGAATTATGAATGGGATTACAGATGGATGGACTACCCACCTCAGGCAAGAGATTTGATACACCCAAGTGATCAATCAGTAGCAACATATAAAGGACATTCAGTGTTACGTACTCTAATACGTTGCTATTTCTCACCGGTTTATAGGTAAGTTCTAAACAAAACCTCTCCTTCTCTAGAACTCATTACTTTGTTTTATGGTTTGTTTATCTAGTTATTTAATCAAAGTCTATTCAAAGTTTTACTTCCAGGTTCGAAAATAATTTGAGTAATATTTTTTGTTTAACACCCAGTTGTTTTTTGAGAAAAGGGTGTTAATAATGAATTATAAGTCACAATGTTGAATAGAGGTTGATGGTAATATGCATATTTGTATTCGGAACTTATGAAATAATGAGTATCCATAATTTGCTTGAAGCTTTTTAATTCTTAATTATTATGACTTGTAATTTGATAACATCCAAAATAGAGGCCTCAAATTATAAATTATTTTTAAGGAGGTCAAAGTTGTATCTTATGTCCATAGAACCTTAACTTTAATGGAAAAAATTGAGTTCAGGACCTAAAAATTATTGTTTTCAAAATATTAAGAGGGGCAATTACCCCCATTCTATGGCACGTTGCTCTGCAGGACCTAAAAGATTATTATTTTCAAAATATTAAGAGCGGCAATTACCCCCATTCTATAACACGTCGCTCCCCCCAACCTATCCATATTTTGGAAGATTGGAAATCTATACAGACTTGCCTTTTCTTTTTCCGTGTCTGATCTTCCCTCATGCAGTTTGCTGGGGAAATGACAACTCATGGTGTCCAAATAGGCCTAAGTTATTTCGGTTTACAGCTGGCTGGGTCATACTTTGGTTATGAACATCTGAACGCAGACATTTATTACTTTTACTCCGTATTTTATATTCTTGCAATACTTGACAATAGTTACGGTGTTATAAAATAACTCTTTGCATCTTTTGCATGACACTGTACAGCACCGGTCAGAAGTACATCTACACCGGATCTCATGATTCTTGCATTTATATCTATGATTTGGTAAGTATTAATTTCATAGCTGCTCTTTTGCTTTATTTGAGTGTGGCATAAAGTATATACTACTGTAGCCTATTGCTTCCATAATTCTTGCATATACTTGCTCTGTACCTTGATGATCATTATACAAGAAAGCTGTGTCTTGATGTTTTGAAAAATATATTAGTAATATTTTCTGCGTACATATTGGGTGGCAAAGGCCTTCCAATCTCCCCCTCCCATCTCAATCCATCAAATTAAAGACCATATGTAAGGGTATTGGAAACATTTCTTAGCCCACCATAGGCTTTGAGGTAGATCAGTGTAAGCACTAGCTCCTTTTGCATGCAAATCCTTCTTTAACTCTTTCATAATGGTGACTTTGCTATTTAGGTGAGTGGAGCCCAAGTTGCAAAGCTTAGGCACCATAAATCGACAGTCAGAGATTGTAGTTGGCACCCTTATTATCCGATGCTTGTTAGCTCGGCTTGGGATGGGGATGTTGTGAAATGGGAATTCTCTGGGAATGAAGAAACTTCCACCCCTTCGAACAAGGGCAGAAACCAAAGATGATAGGTATTAAAGACTGCTTATCATATCTTTAAGTTGCCAGCTTTTGATGTGTTGATTAAATTCTTGTGTGGGGAAAAAAAGACACTACTACATATACAATTTTGGGACACAAATTCGAATACAAACTCCCATCTAACTATCAAAAAGTGGGGGTTGACATAGATTTTCATGTTAGACTTCATTTTTTAATGATTTAGATGAGAGTTTGTATTTCAATTTGTGTGCCAAAGTTGTGTGCGTCGACTTATTCGGGAGAAAAGGAGACTAAGTAAAGCTACAAACATACAATGTTTATGCAGGGGTTTGTATATGAATAAACAGCCATTTACTATGATTTTTTTGTGGTCTCATTACATTGTATATTCTCTCTCCGCCCCGCAAAGAAGGTTATTTTTGTCTTAAAAATCAAAATGATTGTATTTTTCCAAAATGATTATGCTTTGTCCATATTGAGTGGACTAAAGTACTAGTGGTATCATTTTGTGGGAGTGTCTTATGCCAGAAAGAGTATGGGACCCAACTCCCAAGTTAAATCCATTTTCAAACTAAGAAGCTAAAATCACGTGTCTATAACTTGAAATGACCACCTACGTGAACCTCGTCGTTGAAGGGTTAAACTTTTCTAGGGCAGCCATATTTCTTCTTTTCCTGTTTCCTTCTTCCTCTTTTATTTTTGTTGATTCCAAATCTGGCCATGCCTTGCACTCCAATTCAGGGGAGTTCCCTTCCTCTTTTATTCATAATGCCTCTTATTCTCATCATCACTGGTATTTGACTTTGACCTTTTATTTTTAATTATTTAAATGCAATTAGAATTTATCGAAGATACTATTTTTTGGGGAATTTTTTTATTTTGCAATTGATAAATTTTAAATTTAATAAGAAGAGAAAAAAATCATTGGATATGAATGACAAATCTTCATATGCTTTAAAGAAATTCAAAAGTCAAATGATACTTTTATTTTGGCACGGAGGGAGGTGTAGCTGGTTGACGAACATCTTACACAAAAAGAAACGCAAGTTGATGTTTTCATCAAGGTCAAAATCAATCATTTGCTTTCTAATTTCGATTACAGATTTATGGTAAAATGTACATGAATTCCCAACAGCTGCTGCTGCACCAACCAATTCTATTTTCATGAAAAAATTATTCTATGATCCTGGTCACGTGGTGCCCAGACTATTAAATAACTTCTCGTTTTCTCGGGCTCCTCCTTTGTTGAAAATCATAAAGTCGTTTTCATATATAGCTTTCATTAGAAACCTGTAAAATGCAAGTGACCAACGGCTGCTTAATGGGGGAGAGATCTCACATGCATGCATATTAATTTATTTGAATTATGTTGCATCTTACCTTTCTAGTTAGCTACCTGCAAAACTATATTACTCTCCCATTTACAAAGTTTATTAATTTTAAGGATAATATATTTGTTCCGTGTATTTATACTCCTAAATATAATAAGTTATTAGTGCAATAATGTGTATGCGAAAAAAATTATGATCACAAGCTTAAAAATATTTTGTAATTTTTGTACGACTATTACCGAAAGGCGAACTCTTTTTGTGGGGGGAAAAAAAAATTTGTGAAATTTAGAGTCATTATTAGTTGATCTCTACGTGACAATTTTTACTCTATCCTCAAGAATTTTATTTGTTGTGTCCCAAAATGAAGAGTCCTAATTTTAAATAGGAAAGCAAAGTCCTAAATAATTGTCATATCAAACGGGATGAAGGGAATATTCGTTTGCACGGAAGCAGCATTTGAGTACGGAAAATGATTTATCAACGGGCACATAACTATTTGAGGTGCCAACTTCTGTTTGTTTAATTTTTGTGGACATAACTAACTACTCGAGACAAAATATAACTTCTTTTTGCAGTATTTTCTTATTATCTTAATGCAATTTTATTGCCAACCACCGTGCAAAGGAAAGAAGACATATTTAAAAGGAGAAAAAAAGGGCGGCGATTCGATTCCCACAGCCAAATTAGACAAATAAATTGGTAGTGCTCGAGAAAGAAAAAGAAAAAGAGAAAAATAAATAAAGACGAGTGTCTTAAAACTATTAACTGATTTCAATTACAATATTAAACGACGTAATAAATAAGAAATTAATATTATCAGAATAATAAACTTCAACGAAAGGGCAAACTTGAGCTTGCTTTTGAATGACACTAGTTACTTAAACTAGCAACTAAAATATGAACTGGAATTTCCTCTCTATTATTATTATTATTATTATCAAGATAAAGAGGAAATTAAAATCTTGGAAGGATATTAAGTAATGGATAACTAGTAGTTTTACTTGGTACACTTAGAAAAGGAAGGTCACTTATCAAGTTATCAGTACGTACATGTACCACCACGTTTCAAGCAAAAAGCAGATAGATTTGGTCTTTTTTTTTTAGGATTGTTAAACTCACACACACACACACACGTATATATCACAAAAATCAATTCATTGAATTTAATACCTACCCACAACCCAAATAAATTACTAATTTATAATTAATTATCTTGATTACGGAGCCAAATTCCGTTCACTGCACTCCCCGGTAGGCCTAGTCTTCTGCTTCCCAGCTCTCAAGGGGCAAGGAGTCTCAACCGGAGGCACCATACAATTATACTGCAAACACAAGGAACTCTTCACAGGAATCTCCACCGTCTGATTAATCGCCATTCCGGTCAGAAAATTATGCTGTAGATACAATATGTGTATACTCGAGCCTAGCAACCGGTCCACGAATGTACCCGGTACTTGACCCATGAACCGGTTATTGTTGAGGTAAAGAATTTGTACGGTGGAGAATAATGGAGATATTTGACCCGAAAACTGGTTAAAACTGAGATCGACGGTCGGGATTCTGACCTGATCAGCCGGTTGTACCGACCCACTAAATAAATTCCTCTGCAATTGGAGGTTTGATAATGGGAATGTGAACAAACAGCCCGGAATGTTGCCGGTGAACCGGTTCAGGCTAAGGTCCAAATAGTTTAGTCGGTTCATCCGGGCTAAGACCCGATATACCGGACCGCTCAATCGGTTCCCTGACAATGATAGGTACTGAATGGAGGGAGGGAGTGAATACGGCGGGAGCAAACCGGATAACTGGTTCTGCTTCAGGTCCAGCCGGATTAGGCTTTGTGAAGTAAACCGGGGAATTGAACCGGAAAGACGATTGTGGCCGAGAATGACGTTAGTTAACGCCGGTAGACTTCCAGTTGACCAAGGGATACTTCCGGTGAGCTGATTGTAGCTTAAATCTAGGGTTCTTAATCCCCGAAGCTGACCCAGTGCCGCCGGAATAGGGCCAGAGATGAAATTCCTGCTAACGGCGAGGAACCGGAGGTTTTTCAACTGAGACAGACTCAGCGGCAGGGTACCCATGATTCGTCCCGGAACGACGGTGAACTCGGCGAGAGAAGTAAGCTTACCAATAGCAGGAGCAAGGCGACCGGCTAAACCTGGAGAACCAGCTCGTGGGTCACCGAGCTTTAAAGCGATTACTCTATCGCCGGCGCAATAAACTCCGGCGAAGTTGCAGGGGTCGGCCGTGAAATCCCAAGAGGCAAAATAATTAGAGCCAGACATATCTTCCAGGGATTTCCGAATGGATTGAAGAGCAAGAAAATCAATTGGGTGTAACATTGCAAATGCTAGTAAACTTTGCTGAAGAAAAATTAGCAGATAACATAGCAAAATCCCCATTTTAAAGCGGTATTTACAATGGAAAATAGGTAGAGCAATTGTCTAAATATATACAAAGAGAGAAAGGGAAAATAACGAAACTTTTCCGTGAAGGGGAACTGGGTTTCTCGTGGGGATTTGTAAAACTGTGAAAGCCTTTAATGGAGAGCAGCTAGCTAGACACAGCCAGCATGCAAGAAGAAGGTTTCAGAGGAGAGAAAATCCAAGCATGGTAGCTAAGTAATGGCGGATATTTCGATTTTCTTGATGATACTTCTTCTACAAATGTTGAGTTTGGCTTCTCAGAGAAGGATCAAGGGATAGTACGGTCACCAGTCTTACAGGTTTCTCCTGCTGTGTATTTCTCTCTCCTATTTTTTGCTGCAAGGTACGATTCGGTGCGAATGAAAGCTTAAATCGAACGTAAAATTGTTTAAGTACGAAATCACTCATGATTGGTAGAATATAATTTTAAAAGGGTGCGATTATATTTAGTATAATTTTGAATTTAAAATTAATTGAGCATATATGTATTTAAAAGTATTTTTTTATAAGAAAGAAAATTGTGTTAAGTTATAATTTTAAAAATTTTGTTATCTGACGCAATGAAATTGAATTTTTTTTGAATTTACATAAAGAAAAAATGACATGCTCGCCATTTTTTGCTCATCTATTTTTCATGCATGCAAATATAATTTAGAAATTATAATATTTTAAGGAAATTGATATTTTCACACAGTAAGACCTATTTATAAAACTATAGTGACAGTTATAGATATATAACGACAGATAAACCGTCACTATAACTCTATGTGGGTTCTACCGTGTAAAAAAAAATAAAAAAATTGTATGAATTTATCAGTTCTTTATTTTAACCTGAGACTACCCAAAAATATCACATCCAAAAGTTATCATATCCTAAGTTATACATAGGCATAAAATCTAAGATATAACACATAAGAAAAGATAGAAACAGAAGATAGCTAACGCATAGTTGAAAGCTCATAGCAGAATTATTTTCAGCTTTTATTAAGGCAAATATCTCCGTCTTATTTTTATTGAAGATTTTCTCATTCATAATATCAAGACATTCATAGTTAATATTGAAGATGATCATCAACGTACGATGTAATTTTGACAATATCGTAGATTGCAGAATCAAAAATAAAATTATAGATGCAGTTTTCAATTTTTCTAAAATTGCTATTGCGATTCTATTAACGAGGTTTAATCAATTTTTGATATAATTTTGGGATCAAATTTAATTTTTTACTTGACCCTAATTTTAGGAGTTCTATTATTTTTTAATAAAATTAAAAGATAATTAATGTTTTTGTTTCTTTACGAACATAGGTTCGGGGACCAAACAATTGGCCGAGCCTAAGGGAGAATCCAGTTTGAGGTTAGTGACAGATCAGCAAATTCGGAAAGGGTTGGCATTGGTTTGAACGAGAACCACGTGAGCCTAATGTCATGTTTAACTTGAAAAAATGAAACGAATGAAATAATAGAATAAAGAAAAAAATAAAATAGATGAAATAATAGAATAGGGAAAGTAATAAAATGAAAAGTAAAATAATTTATTCTATTTTAGTTAGAATGAGTTATTTTATATTTTTAAAAAAAAAATAAAATTAATAAATTTAAGAGAGATGTGAATAGTTTATTTTATTATAATAAAATAATTAAATATAATTTTATTTATTTAATATAATTTTATTTTTTTAATATTTACTTTTATATTTATTTTTTAAATTCAAACGTAAGATAAAGATCAGTTGATCATTCGATTGCTTCCTAGTTCCTGGTCCATCGGTAAGAGACAAATAGCCATAGTCCACACCATACACCATATCCCATACCCATGAACCAAATATGGTTTTTATAAAAGATCTTTTTTATTTATTTATAAAAGATCTTTATAGATCTTATATATATATATATATATATAAATTATCAAAAATTATAATATCTATTTAAAAAAGATATATATTGCAAATATGTATGTCGATATTTTGATTATCAATTTTGTAAATAAATATTAATGATAATTTTTTTAAAGAAATGTATAATAAGTGAGATTCTCTTATAATTATATTTAATTTTATATACTGATAAATTTTATAATTATAATTCAAATTTTTTTTATCGCAATATATAATATTATTATATCTATTTAAACTATCATATCCCACGAAGCAAAACATTATTAACATATTTTTTACAAAAAATAATCTGAGCTGGCAAGTAGTGATATTAATTCGTAATTTGATAGTAGTATATTATTATTAAGTAATATTAGGAGTCTTAAATTTTTAATTTTAAATAAGTCTCAAATAATATGATATTGAATATTTAAATAATAATTTAAAGTATATAACCAATCATAATAGATCTATCTAATCAATTTTAATGATAATTTATAACATAATTAATCACAAAAAATATACTCAATTAATATTATAATAACATATTATTTGAAATATTTTTTGAGATAAAGAATTTGAGACCCCTAAAATCAATTATTAGTTGATGAATATAATAATATTGCATTTGGATTGGAAGAATGATAAATGAATAAATGAAATAAAAAATTGAATGTAATGAAAAAATGAAATGACATTTCTTTTGAAATAAGTCATTACATATTTTTTTTATAGAATAAAATTCATAAATTTGAGATGAAAGTAATTAAACATAATTTTTTAATTTTAGTAAAATAAATTATTTTATTCTCATTTTTTTTCTTCAATTTGAACATGAAGTCAATTAGAGGGCACGAAAGAAATTTGACCGTCAATGGTGAGATGCCACGTAAGCGGTCAGGGTTAGTGTGTGATGACAGCTGTGGGTTGTCCTTAGTGGCGTGAGCTTTGGTCTGACCGGACTCGACTACTAGTTTTGGTTGGTTGGTTGGGCTGTTTCACACACTTCTCTCTCTTTAAGTCCACTAGCTGTTGGTCCTACATGTTCGTTCCATCTCTATTTTCTCCCCTACCCTTTTTGAGTGTGGTCCAAGTGTTATATATATCAATTTTTTTTGAGAATTTATATTATTAATTATAATATAATGAATTTAAGGGTTATATTTTAATTATAAGGATCTAGGGAGAACCTAGAAAAGGGGCAAAGAGGACTCTTAGTCTTACATGTTCGTCCATTTCTATTTTCTATCCTATCTTTTTTTTTTTTTTTTTTTTTGATAATGTGAAGTATCTCAACTGCAGTTGGACTAAGTCTCCTCACCCCGGGCCAGACTTTGCGTACAGACTATGTCTTTGAATATAGCCCAAGCGTTATATATCATTTTTTTTTAAAGAATTTGCACTATTAATTATAATTTAGTAAATGTAGGGATGATATTTTAATTCTAATAGTCTTGGGGAAACCTGAGAAGTGGGCTGAGAGAGCTGCTGAAGTAAATTTAGAAAGTACATTTCAATTCTAAGGGTTTAGTAGGAGCCTAAAAATAAGGTCAAAAGAAAAACACATTACATTTTAATCTTAAGAGTTTCGGGAGAACCTAGGGGACAAGAGGGCTCGCATTATATTTTAATTCTAAGGGTTTAAGGTGAACCTATGAAAAGGGGCTAGGAGGGCCCTTGGTCCTATATTCTTACATGTTCGTCCATCTGTATTTTCTACCTACCCTTTTGAGTGTAGCCCAAGTGTTATATATTATTTCTTTTTGAGAACTTACACTATTAATTTAATATAATAAATTTAGGGGATATATTTTAATTTTAAAGACTTAGGAAAGAAAAGGGTCAGAAAAAAAACTAATAAAAAACGCGTTTGATAATTTTTTGACTTACTGTTGACAAATAAATTTGAATTTGTAACTTTATATAATAAAATACGATATTTTTATAACTGAACTATTATTTTTGGTCCGTGTTATATATCATTTAATTGTAGTCTTACATTTTTATAACGAGTGTTATATTTGTAAATTTGAAACATAAATTTATAGAGCTTAGCTAATAGCTATGATGCCTCTTTCTACCAGCTGCTGCTAGCTACACCCTCTCGCTCGAGAAGGCTTCAGCAGGCCACCATTTTCACTCTCCGTGCTTAATGTATGCGTCTATAGTACATATTCATCCAATTCGATTATTGCCCATATATGTACACAATAATTATCACAACTGAGTTTTATTACTCTCAAAATGATACTTTATTCAGAAATCAAACAACTTATTAGGTTTTCTATTGGTAAGCAAAAAATTTGTTTCCTAATGAGAATTTTAGATTTAAGAAATTGATATTTTCACACGTTAATTTAATATTTTCACTAGTAAGTCTCATTTGATCTTATGAAAATATCAAATTAACTTGTGAAAATATCAATTCACTAGATTTATTATTAGAATTTAAGATCGAAATATAGCACAGTCACACAAAAATTAAATAAACAAAAAAATAAGAATACACGATATATTTAAATTTATAAATTTAGCTAATCTTACTTATTTGATATATTCATTAGATATCTCACACATTCTATAATGATTAAGCAAAATATCCGACTATTCTATCGTAATTACCATTAGTCGTCCCAACGTTTTTGTTTATTTAGCTTACTCGTCATCATTGTATCATCCAGTGGGAGCTCATGCAGCCATTATCTGTGTATAAACTATAGACCCAGCTGTTCATATTTTTTAATGATATGACATTATAATATGAAATTAAAATTCGTATCGTACTCTATTTTTTAATAATTAAGATAAATATAATATTTAATAATTAAGATAAATATAATATTAGAACACACTCATACTTAGATGAATCCTTATTTTTATCCTCAAAGTAAAATTATGCCTTTTTTTATTAAGAAAAACTTTACTAATAAAATTATACTCTATCTGTTTCAAAAAAGAAAAGAAAACGAGGACGTTATATTTTGATTTTGAAAAGTCAATTTGAGTGTGACAAAGTTTAAAATTAATATACTTTTATTTTTATTTTAAAAATAATAAATTTGTATTTGATTTTACCTTTTTAAAGGACTAGAATTTATAATATTCATTACATAAATTTATTTCAGACTTTGAGTGGCCACTTCCGTTTCATTCCATTTTTGTTGGAAATTAGTAACACACAAAAGAATAATAATATCCTAATAGAATAAACCCCACTTCGTAGTAATTTTATGCCTGCCAAAAGAAAAGAAAACCAAACATTTGTTTTGTTCCACCTGCTAATAGCGTATTCTTCTTCATTATGAATGAATACTAGTACTTCGTTCAGGGCTTCAGGCACCCAGGCTACTGATAACTATGACAAATAATGAAATAAATACTGGTACATAAAGGACACTGTATGATTGATTGTCTGGGAAATACAGGGCCCAGAGATTTAGAAAAAGTTTATGCTAACGAGTTTCTAAAGACATCTTAAACAACAAAATGGGGCCCAACTTTGGTTCAACTGTCTCGATGTGTTCTGTTTTTTGTGTTGTGTGCCACCGACATGATTAGCTCGACTCAAGCACATTTGAGACAATTTCTTTCTATATATATATATATATATATATATATATATATATCACTCACCAATATGAATTACGTGGTTTTGGGTGATAATAATCTAGGTAAGTTCTCGAATATGTACACTAAATGTTATTTTTTTCCAACTCTAGAATCCAATCACCTGTTCTTTGCTTGAACGAGGTATGAACCTGCCAAGCAGTCTACAAAGCGTATTTCAAAATTTTAGCAGGGAACTGAAGTTGAATTCCTCACTTATACCACACCCTAGCAAGCAAAGATGAAACATGGTGTTCAAACTAGCCATTTTTCCAGAGGCATCTGCTTTGGCTGATAAAAACCATTTGATTCCCCAAATGAGGTCAAGTGATGATCCTCTGCACTAAAAAGTTCTTCATAATACCTCCTCCAAAATGATGACTTTCTACATCTTTTCACCATATCCAAGCTGCTGTGGTCGCCTTTTAGAATCTGCAAAACCTGCAGGGGAAAATAAGTATGTTTTTCACTGTGTTCCAATGGTTAATGGGAAAAATGAACTGATCAGACCGACTCATGCATTCACCTATATTGTTAACCTTGCTACCTAGTGCCTAATCTTCATCTGGTAAGGTCGATTCAAGCTCAACTTGAAATCTCTTAAGATGTTAACTATTGTAAACGACATATCTGAGATTGAGAAATAATATCAGCACATGCCTGACTCATTTTAGGACGCCTGATAGATGACTGTTGCACGCATAGAAAGGCAGATAAAACCACGAGGTTCATTTGCAGGGAGTTATAGTCATCAGCAAGTGAAGGATCAACAAGCTCTCTGATGTTGTTCCTGTTGAGCAAGGGTTTTGCCTGTCACGAGCAATTCAAATCTCAATGGCCATATTCCAATACTCTGATCTTTTAAGTGTTGCGTTAGTATAGAGAAGTTTCGATTAATGAGGGTGAATGGACAGAGGCATACCCACATGACAAGGCTTTGTTGCGAGTAATCCAGAGCCCGTCGTCCACTAATAAGTTCCAACAGAAGTACTCCAAAGGCGAAGACATCAGTTTTTTCATCTACTATGCCATGCATTAAGAACTCTGGAGCAAGATAGCTGCCAAATTAAGAAACCAATGAAACTAAATATATTGAACTACAACTATAATGGATAAGGCGGCAAAACAAAAAAGAAGATAAGAGTACAAACCCAAATGTGCCTTCAAATTTTGACACAGTGTGGTGAGTCCATTGCTCTGGGAGCCATTTTGCAAGCCCAAAATCACAAATCTGGATTCAAACAAAGAGTTATTCAGTGGTGCAAAATCCCAACAAAAACATGTATTACTAAGCCGAATTTGGGAGATTTTTTTAAGAAACTCGAGGGTAATGCAGTTCAATTTCCCAAAATCTAGTTAATACAAGTATTAAACAAAAGTATGATCAACAATAAAATAGTCATCACAGTTGATGCCTGAACATCATTGGTCTACACAATCAAGATACATATAAAACATACTATTGAATGAGAAAGATAAGCTTGATGGATTGGGAAGGTACCTGAGGCTCAAAGTCCTTTGTAAGCAATATATTTGCAGCCTTGATATCTCTATGGATGATTCTCCTTTGACCACCTTCATGAAGATATAACAGACCTTCAGCTGTTCCTATCGCAACCTTATACCTAATACTCCATTCTAATTCCATTTTTGACGCTGTCAAATGATCAAACATAAAAATTCGTGTCAAAATTCAATAAACAAAATTGCAACTTGCAAATACAAATAATAACGAGGACGTTGGATATAAGACTGACCATGAAGCAGTGACACTAAACTACCATGGGGAGAGAGCTCAAGGACAAGGTGCATGCCTCCTTCAACACCATAACCTATCAACTTAGCAGTATTGGGATGGTTGACATGAGCCATGATCCCCAGCTCCAATAAAAAGTCCCCTGTTCTTTCTTCAGGCGATCCTTTTGTCAGTTTCTTAATTGCAACAAGCTGTCCATCTCGCAAACACCCTTTATAAACTTCAGCATAACCCCCCTTTCCAATAAGATTTTCTATAGCACCGGAAAGCAGAATTAGGCAATATTATATTTATAAACATTTGCTATCCAATTTCACAATAAAATTACTAACCATGGGAGAAATTGTTGGTTGCAGATTGTAGTTGCGAAAGGGTGAAATTCTTCCAATGAGGTTTGAAATAGTTCAAATCAGAATCAACATGTGCACTTGCCTTCGTGATTTCCTCTCTCATACTACTGCTAAATCTTTTGGATAGTTTAAGAAGATGCAAGGTGCCTAAACGTATTTTTGATTTAAATTTCAGTAATTCGACAAAACCAGCCCATCGAGAAGAGGGTTTTGATTGATCTTCGGATTCTGAAGTGCTTTCTTTTGAAGAGTCTGTTTGGGATTCTAAACTCTTTAAATAGTCTTCAAGTACTCCGGTAGGAAAGTACACATTAACCTTTACTTTCTCCATACCTAAAAATTAACGTATCTACCCAAGAACAATGACATAATTCAGCACAATTATTCTGCTAATATTATGAAGAGAACTGGGAAAACTAAAGTCATTCAAAATGAAAAGTTTCAAATTTAGCTTGAAAAACAGAAAGAGCATAAGAAATCAGTTCCACTAATATTTAAGCATAGAATTATATACAACAGCTGCTAGCTTAACAGAGTAATTAATACTATGAACAATAGAACATATATGAACACCAGAAATCAAAGGGTCAGACCAACTTAAACAAAGGAGAAAATGGTGGTAAGTAATTTTCAAAATAGGCGCTATAAATCAATCAAAGCCAGCAAAAAAACAAAAACTAAAGAAACCCAGAAAACCAAACAAAGTAATTTCCCCTCAAATTCAATATACACGCAATATACACACAAACAAAAAAAACCATACAATTTAATTGCTTATAGAATATAAGGTGGCTGACAAGACATACCCATGACACAGAAGAAACGGAAGATTCTTCGAGATACTCCATGAATATGCCCAGATAGAAAACAGAGGTAGAGAGAGAAAGTGAGAGGAGAAAGGGAGAAGGCGGTGGGGATGTTTACAGCTTCTCTGAGTTACGACTCACTACTTCTAATACAATCTTCCAAACGGGTAATGCTCAAAAATCTTGCTGTATTTCAATTTATTTCCCTCTTTAATTTAGCCTTTCCATTTTTGAGAGAATAAAGAAAAAGGGTTATAGAATCTAATGCAAATATGTGTAAAATTTAATTTTCTTAGAGAAGTCTATTTATAAATACACAATAATTAAATATTAAATTAAATATTATACCATTAAAAAATAAGACTATCACCCGTGCTAAAGCTTTTTCAGTAAGATACGGCAGTGCAAGTGCCAGATTTCTTATTTTATTTGCCTGTATATTTTTGCCTTCTCACTGAACATAAAATTATTTAAAAATTTTATTTGACATCTTGCTATACTACTAACTCGCTAAGTTTGGGGTAAAGTCCAAGTATATATATTTTGTTTTTTGATATATAAAATTTATACTCCCCAAATGAAAATATGTATATTTGTTTAAGAATAAAAGGACATAAGCAAACATTACCTTACATACACGGTAAACTAGGCAGATTGTGACAAAATATTTAGAGTGATTTAAGGAGATACCTTATTTATATGTATCTAAATTATATTTAAATTATTAAATTTTATAAAAAAATTATTAAAATAAATATTATAAATATTTTAAAAATAAAAATAAATAAATAAATTTGTACCGGTTGCCCAAGAGTTGATCAAATATTTATATTGGGCACCTTTAAATTGACTATTCTGATATTTATTTATTAAATTTATATTTTGATAAAATAAAAATAAAAATAAAAAGAAGAAGGAGGGGGAGGAGAGGGAAACCTAGAGAGCAAGACTTACGGAAATTAGTAGCTACATTACATTTAAACTAAAATTAAAGGCGAATGCAAATGGTTTTTCAGTTTTTCTTTTCTTTTTCTTCTTCCACCAACTTTAATTTTTTTACAGAATTAATAAAATCACAAACATCAAATTATTTATGCAGTTAGTAAAATGCAAATAAATAAAACTAAAAATGGAATTCGAATAGGCCCACTAGCTTCATCCCAAAATACATATTACCTTTTTAACCTTTTCTTATATATATATATATATATATATATATATAATGGACCTAACTAACATATATTAATTTTGTGGATAAATTAGTTTGGGGAAATATTTTGTAATGTGGTTCTCATTTAGTTCTATCCCTATATATTACACATAATACTTTGATCATCCGCAATTTAGTAGCTGATTTTATAAGACAATTTAGTCATTTTTTAGTGATTTGATCATTTGAACTTAATTAATCAATCAATCATTCACCATTTGCCAATCAATCAAAAATTCTCGCACAAGAGAGTTTATAGTTACGTTAATTTGGCATCTTCTTATTTACTACTCTTCCCTACCCAGCCAATAAAAACATTTAAATAATTATGCTAGCCATTGAAGCCTTATATGATTGCTTTCTTTCGTACATACTAAGCTTGATATATATATATAAGTTATTTATTCGTAATAATAGATTGTTAAGAGTATTATTATAGTAATTATATATAAAAATTAATTTAACTGAAAAAATATGTTGTTGTTAAGTTTTTAGTGACATGACGAATATCAGGTATGTCACTAAAAATTCTAACAACAACACATTTTTTTAATCAAATTAATCTCTACATATAATTACTGTAATAATACTTTTAATAATTAATTATTATGAATGAATACTTATATATATATATTTATAATTCTATTTGCTTAGCCAAAAAAAAAACCGTATAATATATAGAGAGAGAGACACACGAACGGATATTATTTCTTTGTTATTTCAGTAACTTTTTTTCGAAGTCATTTCCATGTTATCATTATAGCTTGATTTAGGTAAAATGTCAACTTTAATTTAGATTTGGTTGGTGTCCAAATTCCTGCTTACGTTATGCTTATTTGTTAGGGTGGTCTGCCTAGTTAACTAATGTTTATACGTACTTTCCCAATTTCCAGTATCATTTAACTATTACAACCACCTCTCCCGATATGTATATATTCATCTTATAATTTGAGAATAAATAATATAATATGAATAATTAATCTGAATTGGGTCTTTCCTATTTTCCTATTTTGAAATAATTAATTCAAATTATGGATCTTCCTCTGTCTCATGACAGTTGAGTAGAAATGAAGTAGCAGGAAGGAAATGAGATGACCAATTTGGGTATCCTTCAACGAGGCCCACATAAGGTCCTAAATAAATTTGTGCTACATTTATATATACTAGTTTGGTGGCACAGACTTGAGAGTTAGTTGGTCATTAAATAATTAATATATTTTGGTTTGGGTTTTGAAAAAAAATAAAAACGAATCACTTTGTGATGGCAACTCAAAATCCAACAACTCAATTTATACTTAAAATTAAAGTTTCTAATATAAACTTTAATACTTCTTACAAAAACAAGGAGCGAAAATATTAGAATGGAGGTATTACGTTTTCTTAACTAGTTTCTTTCTCTCTTAGCGATATAATTTTACACATATAAATATTAAATATAAATTTTATTTTAATTATTAAAAAATAAATCTTGATGCAAACTTTTATGATATATCTTATTTTTTAATAACGAAATAGAGTTTATATTTAATTGATTGTGTAAGTAAACTTATTCCAAGTAATTTGTGTGCTGCGGAGGCAAGGCAGTACATATATTAATTTAATAATCTGTTATCTAGCTGAAAGTTTGGACACGTGACTACTCACAGTCAAGAGTAGCAAGTTGCAAATGGTTGGTGAATCTACCAACTATTTTCTATTTGCTATCTAAGAATAAAATTTATTTATTTATTTTATTCTGGATGTTTTCATCATTATAAGAAAAATGTTTAATTTTGACATAATTATTTTTGATAAAATTGATTTTTTGTGATAGAATATTCTCTCAAAAATAATTACGTTAAAAATAAATTAATTTTAACTGAATTTTGTCAGAATTACTTAGTATCATTGCTGCAAAGAATTCCCGTCAGTGCGCACAATAATCTCGACGGAAGTAACATTATTTTCGATGGATTTTTTGTTAAAATTAAATTATTTTTGATGAAATTTCATCCGAAGTAAACCAAGTTATAACCCTAAAATCATTAACAGCTCCCCCGCCGGCCTCACGTTTCTCTCTCTCTCTCTCTTTGTCTTTGCACGCTCTTCTCTCCTCACTAGATCTCTCGCGCCACTAACTCCCCCACCTCCTTGGCGACGCTTCCCACCTCCTCCCCCTCCGTTCCCAACCTCCCCACCTGCGCTGTCTATATTTGAAAAACACCTCCACGGCAGTCAACAACAATAACACCTAGCACCTAATTACCGCCACTGCGGCATCACATCAATTTCTCAGGTACACATTACCTCTCTCTCTAGTTTGTTTTTTTTGGGTTTCTATCAAAATCATATAATTGAAAATTCATTTGGACTTTTGCTACTACAAACAAGTAAAATTGATAAAAAATAAAATTATAAAACACCAAATGGTGCACAATTTTTTTTTTTTGATAATATGGAATATCTCAATCGCAGTTGGACTAAGTCTGTCCACCTTGGTCAAGTTTTACGCACAGACTTTGCCTAAAACATGACTTCGCCCTGAAACTATGGTGCACAATTTGATCACCGCTAACACGAATTAAACGCCAAATGGTGTTAATTAGCCTCTTAACAGCAACATAATTACATTGAAATTGGATATTTGTGTTATTTGAAGGATGGCAGCTATTTAATTATTGGTATAAATTGCTTTATAATGTTCTGATTAAATGAGACACTTGTGTTGACTGAACCAATATACTTGGATAATGTTATACTGCATTTGAATTCTTTATTTATTTGAGTGAAATATATTGTTTTAGTTCATAATTGTGACTTTGCAATCCTTGTCGATTGCCAATTGGAATTATAAAATAAAATAAACAAATTAATACTTAACTATTAAAAGTGAATTAGGATTTAGTTTGACAGTACAAAAAAAAACTGAGTAGCATTTACTTAGTTTAATATTACTAAAGTAAAATATAATACAAATAATGGAGTATAATATAATATAATATAATAAGCTAAGCAGCATTTACTTAGTTTGCCACGCCTAAAATGAAATTACAAAAAAATAAATAAAATGAAAGTATAAATAATATAAGGAAATATTAAAATATAATATAATTTATTTATAAAATAAATTAAAATAAGATATAATATAATATAATATAAATAAAATAAAATAATTTAATAGAATATATTTTTAAAGAATATAACAAAATAAAAAAATAGAAATTTAAAAAATAAAAAAGACTTGGCTTAGTTTACTTAGCTTTCAACTGCTAAAATCACCTAAGTAGCATTTACTTAGTTTCTACTACTACATAAAATAAAAAATAATAATATAATAAATTAAATAAATTAAGTAGCTAGTATTTACTTAGTTTTTCAGTACTAAATAAATATACTAAATTTAAAATAATACACAATCAAATAATAAAATAAAATAACATAAAACAAAATAAAATAGAAAGCTTAAAAAGGGTTGCACGGGAGGTTCAGGACCAGCCCGAGAATAGCCATCATGATCATCAATCGCAACATGTATCTAATGTTGCATGGGCGGCTATGTATTCTTACCGGGATGATGAGACTTTCAAGAAGAAGTCTGAACAAATAAAGAAGAATTATATTAAACTTAAAGTAATACATACTACTAACTCACATTTATTCGCCAAGTGTAACGAGGTGTGTATGTGTATGTGTGAATGTATTTATTAAGCCATGTGGAGGGTTTTGAGCCAAATTTTTACCCTTCTCGAGTTTTGGGATAGAGTCCAAACGTCGAATGACATACCATCTACTATGTCTTTCACAACATTAACTATACGGGTAACTGTTGTTTTTAAAAATAATTTTAAATATTAGGTAGTTGATTAAATTCTTTAAATAACTAACTTGTAGATAATAAATTATAGGATCAAATTCAGAAGTTTTAGAGCTAGTATATAGTTGAGTTGCTGGCTATTAAAGGAGATCCTGAGCCATTAGATTATACTGTCCCACCGCCCGAGATTAGGTTATTTCGAGAGGAGGAGATGACTCTTTGAATGAAGTCTCTGGATCCCCTCAGCAACAGTACTAGCAAGTATTGAGTGCTTGGTCAGTTTAGGATACTAGCGTATACATTAGTTGGAAGTATTCATTATTTTTATGTTTTTTGTCATTTCATAATTTATATCGGCTCGTAAATACTTGTTAAACTTTTGTATTATATTTTTGCAAGTGTTAGCGTGTAAGAACATTTTTTGGACCATCTCATATGAGCACTAACGTGGATGATGAGCTATTGCAGAGGGTGATGACGCGAATATCGGAGACGTTTAGTATGAATCCGATATTCAGTAAGCAAGTATTACCTATCTGTGCTCCTCTACATCAATTTGCTCAGGACATTGCAGGAGAGGTCATCGTCGAGAGTACGGGTATCTCTCCGGAACAATTCGTTGTGATATGCAGCGAGGTGGTATGAATAATGGTTACCTTGTGATGGAGGCTTTTGGGCCACTACTGAGCCAACCCTCGACTTCTTTTCAGGTATTTTGTTCATTTTAAGTTGTATATTCTACATGTTACTTAATTATTATCTAGTTATTTTTTTAATTCTCATATATGTTTACTAATAGGTTATAAATTTTATTTTCTCAACAAGGTGGCAATGTTGAGTAGGGTGGCAATGACGAGTGAGTGGTTGATGATGATGATTTTCAAACACCGAATTAGTAGCGTCGACCCCAGCCCGATAATCCTCCTCATACCGATAGTAGTAATAACATTCGTCGTTTGCAGTTATTTATAGTTTTAGTTTGTTTATCAATTGTAATTTATTAGAACATTTAGTATCATCGTAGTCATTGTGTATGTTATTTATTGTAAATTAATTGGGTTTACTATTATTGTGTACATGTATTTTTTTGATTAGGAATGAAAACAGGTTATTTTGAAAAATATATGTATATTTGTGTTGTTGAGAATAAAAACAAACTACTTTGAAATATATTTGTATATTTGTGGTCTTGGGAATGAAAACATATACAATTTTGTGGTTTAAAAATCTATTTTTTTTAAAAAAAAATCATTATTTTCGACGGAATACTTTATTTTTGATGAAAATTTTGTCAAAAATAAGTTTGTCCAATTAAACTGGAGTTTGACACGCAATAGTTAGAGTTATGCAAAAACTTTGATACAATCGATTTTTTTGGTATACCGGTCTAAATTGGCCAGTTCTGTACAAAAATGAACAGTCCGATATTTTGAGGTTCGGTATATACCGGTTATACCAATTTTTTTTTAATAATAATAATAATAATAATAATATTTGGTATAACCGATAAAAATCGATACTGATTTCGGTACAAAGTTTTGACTTATTTCGGTACCGGTTCGATTAGATATCGGTCCGGGCCAATTTTTACGGGTTGAACACCCCTAGTGACAATTATAAATTAGATGAGAAAATATGTCGAAATTAGTTTATTTCTGACAAAATTTTCGACTGAAATAATTCTGTTAGAAATAATAATTCTGACGAATTTTTAGACTTTGGAATTTATTTTTGAAACGCTTATTTTCAATCGAATTTTCGATTAAATATTCCGTCGAAAATAAACTGATTTTAACGGAATAGGTTTATTCCGTGAAAATATTCCGTCAGAAATATTAATTTTTCATGTAGTGCAGGCTTTGAACAAAATGTCACAAATTCTTTCATGTTTGCGGACACCAAAAGTGATAAAAATGAAGACTACTTGGCACAAATAAGTTGAACAACAAATTAGTATGTATATATAAGAATTAAGATCTTGCAAGCAAAATTAATCATTTTAAAATCATAACTACTGCCAGACGATAGTCACTGGAAAGATTGTTGTGTGCTTTTAAAGAAAGGGATATTATATTTATGTACTTATTTATTTATAATTGCTACGGTAAGGTAGACATTTTAGAAGTTTAGTGGACTAGTAGTGAGCTAGCCTAAGGGCTTAGGGGCTTACCGCATTTTGTAAGTGAAATAATTTATTTTAAGTATTGAAATGACATCACATGAATGATGTGGAACACCACGTGATAAGTATCTCAGAATCATTGAATAATTACTCGCCATTTTGACAGACGATTCATTGGTTTACACCTAGGGAGGCCTATTCCATAGGGAAGTGGGAGATGGGTGCCTCCATATCTTGCGCCCAACAGGCCTGGGTGGGCCGGACCATTGGGCCAGTCTAGTTTAGCCTTTCTTACAGTAGAGGACATGGCATTGGGCATGATTGCACTCAAATAGCCAAAGTTAAAATTTGGTAACCGCTTACTGAGAAATTCAGAAGCCCAGTATTCGTTTGACTGTGATTATAGTGACTTTATTTTAAATGGTTAATTGGTCGATTAGGTCTCCATTGCACCAACTGAAAAAAGTTAATTCATTAGGCGTTCATGCGGCGCGAATGGTTTGTTATTCTTTGAAAAGTCCAAGCACTTTCCACCGCCATTTCTGGCGGCTTAAAATACTGGATTAACTACAGAAAAGTCTATCCCGCAAACCCAAACAACCCCTAACCAACAACCTTCTCTCTCCTCCATGAACTCAAATTAACAGTTGCCAGTAGCAGAAAAATGTTCCCTTTTTTCTTCTTCTTCCTCATCCTCTTTCTCTCTCCTAACTTGGGGTTTCTTTCTCTCTCCTCATCCCAACCCGACGCCACCAACAGCACCGCCGTCCCATGCCCCCTCGACTTCACAGTCCTCAGGCGCCTCGCCGCGGGCTCCACACCCCGCTCCGACAATGTCTCCGATCAGTGCAGTTTCATCCTCCGAGGGCTTCGCCTTGTCCTTTCCGATTACCTCCGCCGGACCAACTCGTTTCTCCCCCCACTCAACTCGGCTGAGCCCTGCTGGAACTCATACCAAACCGTAGTCGACCGATACATCCGCAATTTCAACATCCGATCCACCTGCGGCTTCCAAACCGTTTGGATTGCCCAGGGTTGCAGAAACATCACCACTCGCGCACAGTACGAAGCCAGAAATTCTCCGACAACCTTAAACGGCGTCATCTCGGCCTGCAATCAGTCCTTGCTAAACAGCTCGCCCTGCGCCACTTGCACAGCTAGTCTATCCACTCTTCAACCCGCGGATCTTGGCGGCCGGGGAACCGGAAACGTTTCAGATTGCGTCACTTATCGGTCAATTTATGTAGCCGCTTTTGCCAATTCATTTGGTCCCACTGATACACGTACTTCCGACTGTTTGTTCTCTCTTGGGTTTAATTATTCTAAATCAAGTAATAAACAGAAAAATACTGTGATTTCAGTGGTTGTGGTATTTGGGTTTTTGATTTTGTTGCTGGGTTTTGGTGGGTTTTGGTGGGTGAGGAGAAAGAAGTTAGAAAAGAAGAGGAGAGAGAAAGAGATAACTAGGAGATGGAGTAGTTTGAAGCCTTCTGCGTTGGAGTCAATTAGTGCAAGTACTACACTGATAAGGTTCACATTAGATGAAATTCAGGAGGCAACTCAGAATTTCTCTAGGTTAAATATAATTGGGAGAGGAGGATATGGTAATGTGTACAAGGGTGTATTGCCAGATGGGTCTGAAGTTGCATTGAAGAGGTTCAAGAATTGTTCCGCCACTGGCGATACGAGTTTTGCTCATGAAGTTGAGGTTATTGCGAGCGTTCGCCATGTGAATCTTGTGGCTTTGAGAGGATATTGTACAGCCACAACTAATTTTGAAGGTCACCAGAGGATAATTGTGTGTGATTTGATGAAGAATGGGAGCTTACATGACCATCTTTTTGGCTCAACCGAGAAGAAGTTGAGTTGGCCACTTCGAAAAAAGATTGTGCTCGGAACAGCTAGAGGATTGTCTTATTTGCATTATGGGGTAACACCGGCTATTATTCATAGGGATATTAAAGGTAGTAATATACTTTTGGATGAGACATTTGAGCCAAAGGTGGCAGATTTTGGTCTTGCGAAGTTTGCACCTGAGGGAGCGACACATGTGAGCACCAGGGTCGCTGGAACAATGGGTTACGTTGCCCCCGAGTATGCCTTGTATGGGCAGTTGACAGAGAGAAGTGATGTTTACAGCTTTGGGGTTGTGCTTCTTGAGATTTTGAGTGGGAAGAAGGCACTTCTTGAGCTTGATGATGAGCAGCACACTCTTGTGGCGGATTGGGCTTGGTCACTGGTGAGAAAAGGGAAGGCCTTAGACGTTGTTGAAGAAGGTATTCCAGAGTTGGGGCCACCTGAAGTTATGGAGAAGTATGTATTACTTGCTGTGCTTTGTTCTCACCCCCAGTTGTATGCAAGGCCTACAATGGATCAGGTTGTGAAAATATTGGAAACAGATTTACCAGTTCCCATGATACCTGAACGTCCGATTCCACTTACTGCGGATATAGATGATATTGAGAAATCTATTAGCAGCACCAACTCGGGTCATATGTCTAGTTATTCTGGCTACCAGCCGTACACAGTTGATATTGATCGCCCTTCCACCCCCAAGGAAATAGGGAGCTAATAGGCAGCGGGCAAAAATCCTGTTTTGCCTAAGATTAGCGGAAGTAGGGAGGTTATGGGCAGCAAGGGAAAGTCTTGTTTCCCCTAATTTGCAGAAGAACAATTTGTTCAATCCTCCACAGCAGCTTGATTCAGCTATAACTTCAACTCAGTTATGGATGTGGATTTTGTGATCTGAAATAGGAATCCCCCCACCCCACCAAATGTAAATTGAAAAAGCATATGTAGAAGCGAAGTTGATTCTTTTGTTTTTAAGACGAATAGAGCATGATTATCATTCTTTGCTATCTTGCCCTGCCATACTTTTTGCAATGCTTCCTGGACTGCAATTTCAAAGTGCAGATAACGATTTGAACTTTGAATACCATAGAGGAGGTACAAGCCATATGTTTTATAGCCTTTTTTTCCCTTTCAGTATTTTGTTTTTAACACAATTCTTTTCCAAATTTAATTGCGTATTAATACTGTCTTTTTGAGTAGTAGGGAGTTGAATTTGGGATATGATGACTGTGGTTTATGGTTAACCAGGATAATCCGTGCTTGAAGGTACGGTGCAATTAATATAACAGTTGAGTACTGTATTTAATATTTTTAGATTGAAAAATTTAAAATTTTTGTGGACTCTAGAACTGAGAGTTCAACTATTAACTAGCAATAAACCCGCACGTTGCAGCGGGTTTATTCATTTTGTTAATTATAAATTTATATATGTAATTAATAAATTAAAATATAAGAATAAGATGCAATCGCAAATAATTATGCCATGTCTCATATACACTTACAGCTTTCACCATAATTCTAAAATGCAATTGAAAGGGGAAACATTGAAAAAATGGCTCAATTTAGGTCCTCAAAACTTGATGAAAATCATGTTATATGCTGAAATTGAAAATCACGAGCATTAATAATTATGTTGGATGTTCATGTCAATATGTACAAACAGCATGTCCAAAAACATAACAGTATAGCACCGTTACATACATAACTCATTGTTATCGTCAAAGAACAAATACATTGCCTCATGAGGTATTTTTTTTAATCCATTTTGGGCAATTATATAGTCGCTCACAGTATTAGCAAATTGCATAGAAAAGTAATAATGATGATGATAATGATTTATCGAATGCTAGTACTTTAAAAATCATCCAAAGCCACAATCCAGATAATATAATGCAATGTATGAAGAAGCCATATATTTAAGCACCATGAGATATAGTCCAAAATAAGAAGCCATAGGCCCTTCTATTGAATGTTCTGTCACTATTATCTGAAGCTATCCATATAATTCCTTTGCACTTTCAATAACATCTAGAATTTCAGGACGCAAAGGTGTGTTGTGTTAACTATAATAAAATCCATGATACACATTAAATAATGTAAAAAACATGACAATTTTTTTTTTCACTTTGTTAAGAACTGTATACACCAAATTCATTGCCACATTACCATTACACCAGAGGTGAAAGGATAATCATAATCAAGCTGTTTCCAGTATAGGTCTTCAATCCAGTTGTGTATACTGAAAGTGCAAGTTATCCACACAAACAGAAATTAGCACTTAAAGGAACATTTTAACAATTGCTGGAAGATTATAAAGATTTGCAACAGGAATCTGGACAATAATAAGATGTAGGAATTAAGACATACTTAATACTTGATTTCAACATTGCATAAACTATCAAGCAAATAAGTAATCTTTCCACAACTCTTCTATAGGAAATAGTATTTGTCCGTTTTCAAAAAATTCTCAAACTTAGCTAAAAATTCACATGTCTATCGGACTGAAAACAAACAGAACATAAAGGAATTGAGCTCCTATATAAAATAAAAGCGAAAATAAATAGAGTAAAACACATACAAAATGGACTTAAATACTGTCATTCAAATTTTAAAAGACAAACCTATTATGCTATATGCTATTATTTAAAAGATTTTCAATGTTTATACATGAATATATATATATATATATATATATATATATATATATATATATATATATACACACACACACACACACACACACACAAACAAACAAATTATTATATACAAAATCTACTCAGTACATGTATTAATAATATTCCAAGTTGATGTTTCAAAATATAAAGAAGTAGTAAAAACTAAGGAATTTTGTAGGAAGTAAAGTTGGGAGTTTACCGGTTTATTTTTGCCTTAGCAAGTAATAATTTGGCTCAATCGAGATGGCTTTATAAATGCAGCATGTAGTTTTACCTACAAAGATTCAAACAAATTATAGTAAATATTTCACGGGATATTCTTAAAGTAGTTAAGGTTTAATATGAGTAATTAACAACAAACAGAGAATAGCCAGAAATAGTCAAACCTCTTTCTACATTAAATTGTGAAACACTTCCTTGAAAACTACATTCTTTATAGTATTGTATGTTCGTCCATCCTTGTCGCAAATTAGTATTTTCAATCCACTCTTGCTTGTAACTCTTAATACTGCTACATACAATTGACCATGGCTAAAAACTGGACGTGGCAGATATAATCTAACATGTGAGAGAGATTGCCCCTGGCTCTTATTAATTGTCATGGAAAAGCAAACCACCAAGGGAAATTGTCTTCGTTGGAATTTAAAAGGTAATCTAATGTCTGACGGTGTTAAGACCAAGCGAGGTATGAAAACTCTGTGTCCAAAATTGCCTACTGAAATTACTTTTGCTTTTATCACATGTTTTCCCAATTGAGTTACTATTAATCTCGTGCCATTGCACAAGCCGGAACACTGATCTATATTTCGGAGCAACATTACAGGAACCCCAATCTTCAACGTTAGCTTGTGGTTTGGCATTCTAGAAGATGTAATACTATTCAAAAATTCTGGGGTGTAAACATCGTCATAGCTGTTTGAGTTTTCATCAACCTTACATACACTGTCAGAACTTAGATATGTTACTTCATCACCTGGCCATAAAGACATCACATATTCATTCACCTTATTTACAACATCAAGGGTAGGAGCAAGGATGACTCGATACTGCAAATAAACGTCGTCGTTAATTTTTTCCAATAAATTTGGATATGTGCTATCAACAATTGCTGCAAGTGGATTAACTGGATCTTTGATAAGAATATCATCAGGAATTTCTACATCTACTTCACCATCATTTTCTCCGCCAATTGTGCCATCTCCAAGTTTCAATATCCAATCAGAAAATTCTCTTAATTCCTCTATATCAATATTTGAATTTCGAGATTGAAGCCTCATGTTCTTTGTTAAAGTTAATACCTTGCAAAAACTCCACAAATAGGAAGAATTTAAAGTTGCCAAAACAACATCTTGTCGACTGGCCTTGGGAATAACAGGTAATATTTGTCTAAAATCTCCACCAAATACAATTACTTTTCCACCAAATGGTTGATCCATACTGTTTGAATTAGTAAATCTGAGGATGTCTCTTAATGTTTTATCCAAAGCTTCAAAACAATGTTTATGTACCATGGGAGCTTCATCCCATATAATAAGTCGAGTTTTTCTGAGCAACTCAGCCAATTGACTTCCCTGTTTAATGTTGCAGGTTGAATCCTCAGTAACAATTAATGGGATACAAAATCTAGAATGAGCTGTTATACCTCCAGGTATAAGAAGAGAAGTTATTCCATTTGATGCAACAGTTAGGACTATTTCACCATTTGATCGTAGTGCAGAAGACAAAGTTTTCCATATAAAAGTCTTCCCAGTTCCCCCATATCCATAAACAAAGAAAACACCTCCTTCATCCCTTAAGACAACATTCATGATGGTTTGATAAATGTTTCTTTGATCATTATTTAAACTGAGAAACAGAGTTTTATGCTCTTTTGTCAAGTTTACCCTATAATAACAAAACTCATCTTGAATAAATCTATTTTGCCCCTCTTCAATAAGTATTGAACTTGGAAAAGGCAGTGTAGGGTAATCTCGCAAAGTTTTCCCATTACTTTGCAATAACTTTTTAATTTCAGCAAGAGTATAACTCTTCAATTGGTCATCACTAATTACTAAATCTGCTCATTAAGAAAGTAAAATATAAAATATAAGAATTCCAAGTTAAAAGTGAGATAGATAATTGGAAAAAATAACATAATGAAAAGAGTAGCATATTCTTAAGTTGTTACATAAATAATCAACTGTGTAAAAAATGAAAAAATGAGACAGTTAATTTGGCAAGGACGCAATAGATGATAATGGATTAATAATTATAATTTCATTTATTAAAAAAGGCATTAAAGTTGTATTGTGATTATGCAGACGAATTTTAAATGGTATTATAATCAGAATATATTAATATCATATTACATATGATATTCGTCTGAAAGAAGTACATGCATGCATTTAATAACAAATATATTTCGCATTTCATAGTGTTGTAGTACCTAATTTGATATGTTAAACTAAAATACATGTATACCAATATAAACATGTAAAGATCCACTTATAAACACATAATTTAAGTGATAATTTATCTTAAGGTTATTAATTTTTTTTTAGATATTAAACAAAGAACAAATATAAATTCTAAAACTCAATTGATATAATTAACTATCAAAGTACAAAAGTAATTGTTAAAAAAATAGTCAATCAATGTAAAAAAATCATATATAAAATTTAAACTTGGTTGAAGTCGAAGATGTAATATCTATATAATAATATTTAAACTTGGTTGAAGTCGAAGATATAATATCTATATAATAATAACAATGTTTGTTTTAACTTAATGGAACGTTTCAAAAAAAAAAAAAAAATGTTATAGTTAAATATTTCAAGAATCAAATATCTAACCAGTAAACAAAAATTATAAAAGATAGTATTTCAATTTGGATCGAGTTGTATGTGATTTGTTGGAAATCTTAAAAGATACGTTTTAATTTGAATTTAATTTTGTGAGAGTGGATTTAACAATAGAAAATTTGTTTTTGTTTTTCATACGTATTTTTTTATATTTAAAAATCAAACAATTTGATTTAAAAATCATGCATTTATGTTACTGTTTCCAATTTAATTTTTGAGAAATTTTATGCATTTATGTTATTGCTTCGAATAAAGTTAAAAAATTTGTATTTAAAATTAAAATTGAGGATATAAATTATGGATCCAATTTAATTATTGAGAAAATATTTAAATCTTTTAAAACAGATAAGTAGTTCTAGTGATAATGGGAACGATAAGATAAAGATATGAAAAATAATATTTTTATTAGTATATGAAAAAATTTAAAGTATGAAGTTGTTGAGAATTTGGTGATAAGGGAGTGAAAAACGGAAGAAAGACAAGTAAATTAAGTGGTGGGCGTTTAATGCGTTAAGTGGTGGACATGTTTTTTTTGAATAAAAAATTAAATAATTTGATTTAAAATTAAAATGAATGATATAAATTATGAATTTTATGCATCTATGATTCGAATAAAGTTAAAAAAATTGTTAAAACTGAGAAAATATAAAAAAAATTGTATTTAAAATTAAAAAATGAGAAAATACTATTATTGAGAAAACATTCATAAAATATTTATCATATCAATAGATTGTAGTGATAATGGGAATTATAAGATAAAGATATGTAAAATAATATTTGTGTTAGTATATGAAAAATTTTAAAGTATGAAGTTGTTGAGAAATTGGTGATAAGTGAGTGAAAAACGGAAAAAAGACAAGTAAATTAAGTAGTGGGCATTTAATGCGTTAAGTGGTGGGCATGTTTTTTTTGAATAAAAAATTAAATAATTTGATTTAAAATTTAAAATTAAAATGAAGGATATAAATTTTGAATTTTATGCATCTATGGTTCGAATAAAGTTAAAAAAATTGTTAAAATTGAGAAAATATAAAAAAATAGTATTTAAAATTAAAATTGAGAAAATACTATTATTGAGAAGTTGTTAAGAACTTGGTGATATATGTATGGTATAATGGTATAATTATATAAAAGGTATAATATTAAAAAATTATAAAAAATGGAGTAAATTTTAAAAACTGGAGTAAGGCTAGAGAGCATTAAATGTGGAAGACATGTGTTTTAATATGTGAAGGACATTTGTCAAGCAACGGTGCTATGTACTGCAATTTAATATATATAATAGATACAAAAAGATTAATACTTAATTCAGTCATAATTTATTTTTTAAGCAAACATTAGTATGTTACTTATTCCCAACTTAAAATTAGTTATTGGCAGGTTTGAGCAATTAATTGATTGACGATAGCGGATTCAAATTTGTGTAATATAGTATTTTCGGGTATTCTACACATATTTCCTTTATTGATAAAACGGAATGAGAAGTTTGACAGTATTTATTTGCCTCTAGTATTTTTAACCATCGATCAATATGATCCATGAACAGTATTTCATGTGAAAAAAGGGTAGTACTGCAAACCATTTGGTAGGATCTAATGAGGAAAAAAAAGATGTAAAAATTTAAAAGAAAGACTTTTGCATATGTACTCAAAAGTATAAAATGATCCATCTAAGTCCAAACAAAAAAGTATTGTCATAACGCCAATTAAATCGCATCACCATAACATTTTTTTCTTGAAATTGGACAAAAGATTCTCATATCATGAGTCAGAGCTTACTACTATAGTTACTCTCGATATAGCCCGTAAAAACACCAAAGACATGACACATAATTGCCCGTGCCTGAAGGCACAACGTAGATTAAAATTTTAAAAATACTTTATTACCTAAAGACTATTTGCAACCTAAAATAACTTACAAATCAATTAGAATAAATCTGAATCGTCCATGTGATTTTTTGCCCAAATCAATTTGCATGTGAAAACATAACGACTGCAATACTCGAAAAACAGAAAAATGACGTCAATGCTAAAAAGGTGACATATGTTGTTTACGTGCAATTTTTTTATTTATTATAATTATAATAATAATAGTAATTATTATTATTATTATTATTATTATTATTATTATTATTATTATTATTATTATTATTATTATTATTATTAATAGTAGTAGTAGTAGTAGTAGTAGTAGTAGTAGTATTAATATTCTTATTATTATTATTATTATTATTATTATTAATAATAATAATTATTATTATTACTATTATTGTGACGCCCCCAAATCTAGGCCCACACAGCCCAAACTTGAGTCGTTAAAAGACTACAACAAAATTATTACAACAAAGCACAACGTACAACAATACAGTGTATAATAATAATAATACACAACTAAGTCTTCACTATTATTGTCACACTATTTTACAACACGTGAAGACTATGATAGCTATTCCTCGGACTCTCACTCCATCCCCCGGCTAGACCCCGTTACGTTTTCATCTCCTGTTGAAAAACAATGGAACAAAAGAAAGGGTGAGCTCAAATAGCCCAGTAAAAAATATCATGACTAAGATAATGACGAATAAATTATCATTAGCCTTCAACAGTTGAGTTCTTGATAGAATACAATAGACTACAAGGTTTATATCAAAAACTGTAGTTAAATTCTTAAACAACGTTCAGATCAATAATAGCAGCGGAATGAGCAATCTATTAGAAGAATAATGCAGACCATAATGTCCACTCGCTTCTCTTTTTAGTAAAAACATCATCAACTTTTATCATCTGAAATACCATTAGTCATGATAATAAAAATTCACAGTTCCTGGTCATAATCATGCAAATTAACAGTTCATCTTTGCACTACGGGCCAAAGATATTCAATAAAGCACCAACGGTCATGATTATACCAGATTCAGCCTTTGGTCATAATCATACCAACCAACAGTTCATCTTTGCACTACGGGCCAAAGAGAACATTCACCACGTGCCATAAAAGACACCGAACAGATGTATCGCCTTTAACCTAGTATATCGCCTTTAACCTATCATCTGTTCAACAATTATATCACATCTGTGCCCCCGGCCACAGATATTCACAACAACTTGATTCTTGATGATTAATACAAATAACAGTGATACAAATGATGAACAGAAGAACAGGATAAACAATAAGTATCGGAAGTTTACTTTGTGCAGATTCAAATAATGTCCAAATTGCCAACATGATGTGGAGTGAAATTTAAAAATGATATTCAAGATCCACAGTTCAGAATAACGATTACAGTTCAATAGAAATGTTCAGAAAATAGGAAGGTTCAGTTGAACTAATGAAATTCAACTATTATGGAACATATAATATTTTCAGGAATTATAGAAGCAATAGTTCCATAATAAGTTTCGATTTAGGTGTATGAAAGAAAATAATATCCCTTACCGTAGCAGGTTTGATTAACAAAAGGTGAAGGGAATTAATATCCCTTACCATAGTAAGTTTGAATAATGGAAGATGAAAAAGATGGTATCCCTTATGAGTATAAAGGAAAATGATATCACTTACGAATATGGAATAAAAGTGTCAGGTGATAATTCGTGTAGACAAATTATTTCCACACGAGACAAATAAAAAAGGGTTATTCACCAACATGCGATAATCCGCACCGTAAGGTTATTCCCATCAATTTGAATACGAATAGTTATTCACCAAACAGGCGTATTCCGCACCGTAAGGTTATTCCCATCAATTTGAATACGAATAGTTATTCACCAAACAGGCGTATTCCGCACCGTAAGGTTATTCCCACAATTTAATAGAATTTGAACACGAAGAGTTATTCACCAAACAGGCGATAATCCGCACCGTAAGGTTATTCTCAAAGATTAATAAGGAATGAATACAAAAGGTTATTCACCAACAGGCGGTAAACCGCGCCGTAAGGTTATTCCCACAATTTAATACATGGAAATAAATGGCACAAGAAAGAAACGATATTATTTTCGAGAATCAAAGAATGATAATCCCTTCAAGTAAGAAAGAAAATAATATCCATTTATGATGATGAAAAGAGTGATACCCCTTACCGTAGTAAGTTAGAATATGAAAGAAGATAATATTCCTCACCGTAGTAAATTTAAGAGTGTGAAAAGAATGATATTCCTTACCTTAACACGTGACTGGATATTGATTTAAATGAGGTTGATCAACCTATATATATTTTTAATAAAATTAGTAATTACCACATATAAATTTCAAAGTGTATGATAACTCGTATAATATGAACTATCAAAATTATATATATTTAACATAATTTTTGTAGTATAATATAACTACTTTAAAATAGTTTTTAAAATAATATTCCAAAATAAATCTTCCAAAGAAAGCTTTTAAAAATGAAACTTCTCAAAGAAGAGTCTTCTAAGGGAAGATTTGTGAATACCGTGAAAAATAGGAATTTATAAAATTACTACTCTTTAATAAAAGACTTACTTGAAAAAATTCCTACACTCCTTTTGGCTTTCAAACTCTCAAAATAAGCTTACTATTCTCAGAGAAAACTCATAAAATTCTTATAGAAAAATTTTATGTTTTAGGTGTGATTTTTCTATTCAGTTGAGCAAGCTATTTATAGGAGAAAATTTTCACTATGCGTGGTAGGTGAGCACTGGCGTGCTGCACGCCAGTGCTGAATATTTTCAGCACGCAGCCGCTGGCTGCTTTTCCTTCCTGCAAATTTTTTTCAAGTGGGTCCTACAGGGGCCCACATGTTACTATTCACGTTACTATTTCAAATAGTAAAATTAATAATTTTTTATTTATTTATTTATTTATTCTTCCTGTGGGTCCAACATATAAAATAATGCTACAACAATAATTCAACAATAATGTAATAAACACGTTACAGATTATTATTAATTTAATAATATAAATTATAGTATATTTGCTACTGTGACAATTATTAGATTCAATAATTTTAAAAACAGTGCAGCAACAATTATTGAGTCAATGATATGAAATATAGTGTAATGACAATTATTGAATCAATAATGCAAAATACTATGTAACAACAATAATTGAATTGATAATATAAAATATTATGCAGTGACAATTATTGATGAAATGATGCGCAACAGTTACGGTGTCAATTATCAGACCAATAATATGAGACACTGTGCAATACCGTGTGCTACAGAAAAATACTATAAATTACCGTATGCTACTATTCTTTTATCACCGGTATTTTAACAGTTAACATCGTTGACTATTTTTATATAAAAAGGTTACTTCTGTCGTTTTCTATATCCGACAATTATTCCGTTGTGGGGTCCACCAATAATTTGTTATTTCGGCGCCGTCGTACGGCCCGAATATTCCCCGACAAAACGAATATTGTCCGACAAAATAAAATTTGCACATAACATCCTTAACTTTCAATTTTGTCAATTTAACCATTTACTGTTTCAAGAAAAATATATATGAAGAAAAATTAAATTTTGTATTTCATAAATTCGGGGTCTTACAATTATTATAATTATTATTATATTACTATTATTATAATTATTACTGCTATTATTATTATTATTATTATTATCACTATTATTATTATTATAATTATTATTATTATTATTATTATTATGATTATTACTATTGTTATATTAATTATTATTATTATTATTATTATTATAGTGTAGTGATAAATTTGATTTAGACGAAAAATGTGAGTAAATAGATTTTTGAAAAAAGATGTTGAATTGGGGGAAAAAACAAGAGATATATTAGTGACCGTTGGATGTTGAAATTTAAATTGATTTGAGGCCGTTTAATGTTAAAATCTTAAGATTTGAACCGCTCTATTTTATATTATAGATGTGTATATATTGCTAATTATGATTTGTAGGCAATAGAGATGAAAGAGTTTTGCTATGTACAATGATTTTACTAATAATTTATATTTATATTTTTGTAAAAAATAGTGGAATTTATCATTTATACGGTAAATTCTACTATTTTTTACGAAAATTATTACATAAATTATTATTACTCATATTTTTCCCGAGATGAAATTACTATTCCCGAAGATAAATGGGTTGTAAGTATGCGAGATGCTATAAAGGCAAAGGTCAAGGGAGGTTCTCTTGCAGGATGCTAGGTGTTCTGGTCTTTTCCGGATATGCCCATGATTGAAAGAGGCTTTTGATTTGGACCTCTCAACTTGGGAAAGAGGAAAGATTATTTAGTAATTCTGGATCACGGTATATGGGAAGGAAAAATTATTCTGTTATTTTGAGACACTGTATATAGTACCCCAGATTAATTATATTTTTTTATTTTAATAGTTTTTCACTACTTTTAATTCTGAATCTATTAAAATAAGAAGATATAATTGATTTGAGACGTTACGTGACGATGTCCTAAAATCGCTAAGTATTTTTGCCCTTCGGTTCGATATAAATGATACGAATTACATCATAACATATGCAACGGTATTAGTGGCCGAAGAGACTAAAATTTTCAACCTCAGCAATTTTTTCAAGATTTTTTTTTTTCAATTATAAACCAAGACATCAAAATCCGTAGAACCCATGAACCATCTTGCCAACTACTCTCTCTATTGCATAAAAAGACACAATTATATTTGCCAAATTTGCAAATATTAGAATTATATTTTTATTCTGTATTTATCTTTGAAAATAATAAATTATTATTATAATAGTGGTAATATAATAATAAAATATTACTGACTATAATAGAGAGCTTTTCTTTTTATATATGAAATAGAAAATTAGCAAATAAAACTCTTCTATGAAACGGTAAGAATTATTTAATTAGTAAAATCTTGGCTGAAGTACCCAGGAATATTAGACAGTACATTTGCGGCAAGATATCCAACAAATTTCCAGACTTTGACGGTACCGATTCTATGACTGTTGACGTCACGTGTGTTTGCAATTAATATTTGCATTTATCTGTCTGTCTTTTTTTTATTTGTCTTTTTACAGAGCAAAACTTGTTAATTTTTATGCAAAATTCAAAAAAAAATATTAATAATTTAAATTTTCATATTATCACCATGATAAATACTAATTTCTTTCCATTTCATCTTTTCTAATAAATTTGTAAAAAATAATATTAAAATTTTATATTTAATTTTATCAATTAAACAAAATATTAATTACTTTTCATAATCTTTGTGTTTTTTTTCTAATTAAAAAGGAATGGAAGGAAGGAGTAATTGGTATTCTCTCTTTTTTTTTAAAAAAAACTTTTTTTGGAAAGGAAATGCAAAGACAAAAAGTGGCAAAGTCTATATTATATATTTATAGTCATATATATATATATATATATACACATATATAATGAAAATATATCATAGAGTACGATTCAGGGTCATCGCATGAATAACTCTATATTCTTATTCATTTATTAGTCATGAATTGATATCAATTAGGGTCATCAACGAAAATAGGGTTTTCATACAAAAATGTGCTATGAATGCTCATATGATCTTGGGATAGATCCCATATCGGTAATATGAGACATTAACGTGAGATTGATATAAGTTTAAACATCGAATAGTTGTGTACGTCGGTAAAGAAACGTGATGAAATGTTATGAATGCTCGTATGAGAACAAAAGAAAAGAAAGAAGAAAAATATTTAAGTTATCCCAAAATACAGTGACACGAAAAAGATGGGGGAACTAATATTACAGAAACAAACATTGGCATTTCTTTCAGCAAGGGTCACCAACCAGCTACCTATCCTATTCCCAGATTCAGAATTGAGCCACAGATCAGTACGTAAAACTTTCTTCATATGGGTCTGTGAAGTTTTTTCTTGTCTAAATCCACATCTCTTCTGCATAATATAACCCCAATTGTCTTATTATATGGCAACTAGTTGGGAATCTTTTCTAATCTACGAGGCTTCGGCATAATCCACATACTTGCAGATTATAATACATATTTTTCCAGCTTACAATAAAAGATGCTCGTCAGATATTTACAAAGACATTGAATTTGACTGTCAATATCATCTGGCAAGCTTTCCGTTATGAATAACTAAGTGTATTTATCCCTGACAAACAAAACTTAAATCTTGATTTCGACAAAAAAAGGCAAAGATCCGATCGATAATAATTAAGTGTTGGAGCATAATAAAGCTAGTAAGGTGATTAGAGAGGAGAATAAGCCAGCAGCAGAACTATGTCCCAGTTGATGCTAATGATAAGAAGTTACACACCTAATAAGTCCAAGTTGACAGTTAGGAATGATTTAATAGCCAAACAGAAAGGGACCATATTTATTTAACCGTTCTAGAAAAAACATAGAGAGAACATTCCTTGCTATTTATTGTTACTACTACTACTAATAATAATAAAAAGATTACTAGTAATATTAATCTATTACTCTCTAACTGAATTTGTTTTAAATATATTTACAACACTAAATTATACTGTAAATTTATTCCTGAAAAACTACCATCCTCCTACTTCTAGGATACAAGTTCATTTATAACAAATGCACATGAACCAATATCAACATAGTTATCAAATCCTAAGAACCCCTTTTTTTTTTGCATATCATAATAAAAGACTTGAACGTAAATATACCGAAAATAAAAAAGATACACAAAAATCAAACACTATATTGATCTTAGCCATTAAAAAAATGTGTGCTTACATTGAAATATGTGCCATACACATATTTTTAATAACTAAGATCAATGTTGTGTCTGATTTTATGTACATATACTTATCTAACTAAGAAAAGTGATTAAGATATTCGAGATAAGTTTTAAAAAGTTTAAGAACAAAACTACAAAAGAATTTTATATGCCAACAAAATTGGAGACAATTTCCTCCCACATGCACAACGTGGTTTAGCCCTTGGGAATAAAAAGAGTTTCATATCAACTTCTATTATCTAACATAGGGGCCACTATGTTGAATTTTTCCATCTCAAGAAAGTGACAATTTTCTTCCTCTGAAAATGACAACTAAATACTGCATCAGCTAAACATTATAAAAAGAATTAAAAATCATAACACAAGAAAAGGAAATCCAAAATAGTGTACCAGGCAGTACCCCCCCCCCCCCCCCCCCCCCCCCCCCCCCCAACCACCACAAAAAATAAATAGATGAATAAATAAAAATAAAAATAAATAATAATAATAAATAAGAGAATTGACTAGGTGAATGTCTGGTTCTAAATATTAATTACACAGCCGCCTACTTGTCCATGTTAGTGGGCATATATTAAGAGGATAGTAGATCAATATAGGAGTTTGACAAGAAATTTCTTTAATGATTTTATCAATTATATATAGCATAGAATATAGATGCCATTTGCAAACTTCTTGCTTCTCATTCACACAGATTTCCCTGCAGTTGAACTCCATCTCAGCTAAATTTCCTTCACTTTGTTATACACAGCCTTGCAAGTAAACATACCAGATAAGAGAAATGGCCAAGAAACAGGATGCAGAGAAATCTGAGAACAGTTTGCAAGAAGAGATGAGAGCACCACTTATACTGGAAAAGAAGACTAATTCTTATAAAGATGGTGATGGGGTTGAAGGACAAGCCCCAAAAGGTGGCAATGAGCATGAATGGATGGTTTACCTTACCACATTCGTTGCAGTTTGTGGTTCTTATGCATTTGGATCCTGCGTAAGTGCTCTTGTTTCAATTAATTTCCAATCCATGTTCATTTAGTATAAATATCCCATGACGAGAAAAAGAGTTGTCAAATTACTAATAAACTCTGCAACCAAATCATGGTGATATGCCGTCTTACAATTTGTTTCTCTTGCACTTTCAGGCAGGTTATTCTTCACCTACTCAGGCTGGAATCATCAAAGATCTCAATTTATCTCTAGAAGAGGTTAGCCAAAGATATATCCAGTCTCTTATGAAATACTTGCACTAAATAGCAACCAAATGTTCACCAACTTCGGAACTAAGAGTTCAAAACCAAACTCAGAAATTATAAGAAATCAAAATGATAAATGGTGATAAAAATAGTAGATGAGAAACCATACCATACATGAAGTCTCCATGTATCAATCACCATTGCTAAGACAGCACATGTCCATACCAGTGGTTCACATTCTCAATAGACTGCCACTTGCACAATAGTTGGCCTCTCTTATCAGTCACCCTTTGACTTTTGCAAATAACAAGTTTCCTTTAGCTTAATTTGTTAAGAGGAGAATCCACAAACTTAGTAACAACAAACAATCACAGACCCGAACAAGCACTTTGGAAATTCATAAAAGAGAAATAACAAATATGACGTTTGAGAGAGATACCTTACCAAATTTTCATACATGGTTAAAGCTGATCAATTATGGATGAAATTTTGAACAGTTTATAGCTTGTCAGAATAATGTTATGCACTGCATACAAACTGGCTTAAGAATGTCAATACATAAAATTGCACGTATTGAAGTTTCACTTAATGTCTACACAAACTGTCTTGCAATGGATCAACATTAGCTTATCCTGCGTGTTATATGAACATCTCTGTATAATTAAGTAGATACAACTCAATGTAAGTCAAGTCCCAATCTTATCTTCAGAACCATTTTACTGAATACTCCCAATGTTATTATGTTTACAGTACTCATTGTTTGGTTCCATATTGACTTTTGGAGCAATGATTGGTGCAATTACAAGTGGGCCCATTGCAGATTTCCTTGGCCGGAAAGGGGTAAGCATGGCGCCATTCCAATGAATCTGTGTACTAAATGCCCTCAACTCCGAAGGACATTCTGCTTCTTTGAAATCTGGTTGCTAATACATGTGTAATGTAAGCAGGCATTGAGAGTGGCAAGCGCCTTCTGTGTTGCAGGGTGGCTAGCGATTTACTTTGCTGAGGTTTGTATAAATTACTAGTAGAGTTATTCCTGCATACAGTTCTAACAGAGAAAGTCGATAATGCGTAACCTCTTTTCTTATCTTTATTGTTATAAAAGGGGCCTCTTCCTCTCGACATTGGAAGATTAGCAACAGGATATGGAATGGGAGTTTTCTCTTACGTGGTAAATCTTTCTTTCTGTTCTACATCACACTCCCTCTTCCTTCTTACAATTTTTAGCAAATGTTCATGTGAAGAGTACTTAAAAAAGATTTACGTTAATACCATTTGGATGATCAGGTGCCTGTGTTCATAGCTGAAATTGCACCCAAGAATTTACGAGGGGCTTTGACAACCACAAATCAGGTAGTAAAAATTTATGCTTGTGCAAATGAGGGAAACACCGTTATTAAAACAAGCAAACATGCATGCATACGTAAACCAAACTCTCTAGTCTCTACAGTAGACATGGGAAGAGACATAATGTTCACATTTTGATGATCATGCCTAAATAGTTCCTACTTAATCTACAGCTCATGATTGTTTGTGGAGTGTCTGTTTCCTTTGTAATGGGAACAGCAATACACTGGAGGGTTTTAGCATTAACAGGTGAAACTTTCCCAATCAGCCTAATTATGAATTTCAGTTACCATTAAACCTTTTCATGGGGGTTCATAAGTGAAAAATTAAGATGAGTAACACCTGACAGTAGACTCGCTTCTTTTGTATTTTACAGGAACAATACCATGTGCTGTTCTGCTTTTGGGTCTTTGTATCATTCCAGAGTCTCCCAGATGGCTGGTAAGAAATATAAGGCACGAAGGAAGTATGTTGTGTGCTCAGATAGTAATACCAAAAAGAAAAGAACATTTGGTAACTAATATTCACATGCATGCAGGCAAAGACTGGAAGTCAAAAAGAATTTGAAGTCGCGCTGCAGAGACTTCGTGGGAAAGATGTCGATATATCTGAGGAGGCAGCTGAAATTAAAGTACTATTTTTGGACTCTAAACTCTGATTTCATTGTCAATGTTTGGATGATTTATGTAGGATTGTGCCATTGCTTGACAGGATTATATAGAAACTCTTGAAAAACTTCCAAAAGCTAAGCTGCTGGATTTGTTTCAGAAAAGATACTTGCGCTCAGTCATTGTAATGTCTTTCTCAAGCCAAGCCTTGCATATTACTACTATATTTTTCCTTGCTTCTTACCAGTTTCCACGGTAACGTTTTATCCATGAAATCTGGTATTCTCTAACTGTTCTTACTGACGACATTTGATGACCAGATAGGAGTCGGATTGATGGTTTTTCAACAATTTGGGGGAATCAATGGAATCTGCTTCTATGTCAGCAGTATTTTCGAGTCAGCGGGTAGAGAAATTTCATATATGCTCCTGAACATGACAATTTAAAATCTGGGATTTGCAATCTTCTGAATTTTCAACTGGTTGATATATAACTTCTTCAAATAAGAGTTTAAAGAGTTCCTCATAACTTCACCCGACTTTTTTTCCCCATATATTAGACGGCAAAATCTGAGTTTGAGTATTAAAATTGACACTATGATCTATAATATCTCAGGATTTCCTTCAGATCTTGGTACCATAATTTATGCATGTATTCAGGTACGCGGAACTCCATCATTCCATATGAGTCTAAAAAAATCTTTCTAAATAGAATTGGTTGCAATGAGTTTGTCCTTGATTTGATATTGTTATTACAGGTTGTTATTACTGCACTAGGTGCATTCATAGTAGACAGAGCTGGAAGAAAACCCCTTTTACTGGTACCAACCTAGTATTGAACACTTTCACCTTCAAACATTTGGCATCGAAATCCTTCTTTGATATAATAAGATTATGCATATTATCTTCTAGGTTTCTGCATCAGGCTTGGTCATAGGCTGTATAATAACAGCGATATCATTCTATCTAAAGGTGATAACCATACTAAACATCCATAGATCTGGTATCCATCTTTTTTCTTCGATTTAATGTGCAAATTTTTTATTATAAACCAGACTTATGAAATAGGACTCAAGGCAGCGCCTGCTTTTGCCGTAACCGGAATACTGGTAATAGTACTAACTTTGTGAGACCATAGTTAGTAAAACCTTAATATTCCACTCAAATCAATTTCTTACCTAAATAACTTCCAATGACTTTTGAACTGAAGCTTTTAACTTTTCACCATTGTTTTGCTCGATGATCCCAGGTGTACATAGGATCTTTTTCAGTAGGAATGGGAGCAGTTCCTTGGGTTGTAATGTCTGAGGTAAGTAAAATATATGAAGTCAATAAATTCCATCTAAGTTTCTCATGCCACCAATCTGAGGATTGGCATTCTCTTGTAGATATTTCCTATAAATATTAAAGGAGCTGGTGGAAGCCTTGCAACACTAGTGAACTGGTTTGGTGCATGGGCAGTTTCCTACACCTTCAATTTTCTCATTAGCTGGAGCTCTTACGGTAAATATACCTAACATTTACCCATCCTTTTAATTAAGAGGAACACTAGTTTGTGCATCAAAGCTATAGACGGGACTGAAAGATCCTAAAATCCTAAACAGAACATAATATGCAAGTGACCATCTCAGGCTAAAAATCCTAAACGAAGCATAATTTGCAAGTGAAGTCTTAGTTTAGGTAAATGCAAAGTATGGTACTTTAAGCAGAAACTATCAGCTCATTTTACTCACTGGAACTATTAAAGAAAATGTTAAATGGAAGAGAGAGAGAGGGGGAGAGAGAGACCGACTGACCAAGTCGCAAATTGCTTTCTCTCTGTTAGAATCTTTGTTATCAACGTGTGATATTAGGATAACTTCATTAATTCCTAAAACTTACACCTTACTTTTTATGCAATTTTCAGGAACGTATATTCTTTATGCTGTGATAAATCTACTTGCCATTGTATTTGTGATCGTCATTGTGCCAGAAACAAAAGGGAAAACTTTGGAACAAATACAGACGGCCTTAAATGCTTCGTAATCAGAAAGGTTTCATGTGAAGTTATGACAACTCAGTTAGATTTTCAACAGATGCAAAATGGTGGATATCCACAAGAACTTTGATTGAGATGACAATCTTCATTCCTAGAACTTGCTTCATTAAAGAAAACCTTGATTGCATACTTCTAGTCTAAGAATTTTATGGGAACTTCTCTCCAACTTTTGGATATACCTGTTTGCATGCTAGTATTATCTTGAGGCTCACTTTTTTATGACTCCAAAAATTGCGACATTTTCACATAGTTCAATTTTTATATAGTCAAAGAGTGGAATGATTTTTCAGATTCTTCTTAACACATCCTATCTATTGGCATGAATTTTAATACAGTTCTATGTAATCAATATTCGTGTGTTTGGAAACAAGAACTCTGTCAATCTACTACTTTTCATCTCTAATACTGACTTGCAATGTTTTTATCAATACTGACTTACAAACTGATAATACTATAAGGAATGCGTACATAAATACAGATTTTAAGATTTACTACAAGACATGCAGGCAGGAAGGCATATTACACCACAAAGCAATTGACTACTGAGCCCTAGTGATGTTTTCTTGTTCAAAAACAAAACTGTTTAATGGAAGCTGGCGGCATGTTACAAGAAGGGTCTTGCAAAATATTTCTGCTGAATTATAATTGCGACGTATATCAATACATGGAGACCGGGTATGATTATAAAGATGACTCACTAAATGAAATATATTGTTAAAATATTACCAACTATAGTTATCCACGTCAACATATAAAGCTGCAAGATATATTATTTCCCAAACTAGAAATACTTGAGATATTGGGATCAAGCCAGAGCAGAAAGAAATCATTTTTCTGCAATCTAATCATTGCATTTTGCTAATCTATGTTCTAAACAAGTCTGTATTATTTTTAAGTTTTCACATTATAAAAATTTGCAGAAGCTAGAATAGCACAGAAGCAATCCAAAGAAAAGAAAACATTTTAAAGGAAACAGCATAAAGCATAACTATCACAAATATTTTAATTACTACATTTATTAGATATTCAGGATTTAGGGCCTCGAAAAACTTGCAGTTCCATGAAATCAACGTATGCATACGATACAATTATATGAAATCAACGTATGGATTACGTGGTACATCTTCTTTCTGTCCTACAATTATACTCCCTCCTATGCATACGATACAGTTTTGGCAAATGTTCATGTGGAATGTACTTCACAAAAATTAACCTAATATCATTTGGATGATAAGGTTCCCGTGTTCATAGCTGAAATTGCAGCCAAGCATTTATGAGTAGCGTTGACAACCAAAAATCAGGTAACATTTATGCTTGAGCAAAAGACATAAATAACTTTATATAATTTATATTCCCATGTCTCTACAATAGATATAGGAAGAATAAGTGCAAAAGACATCCAGGATACATCAGTTATATACACAAGGATTTAACTAAAGCATAGATATAATGTTGATGTTGTGAAGATCAAGCCTAAACAGTTCCTGCTTGATCTACAGCTCATGATTGTTCATGAAGTGTCAGTTGCATTCATAATAGGAACAATACTAACATGGAGGGCTTTAGCATTAACAGGTGAGATTATAAAACCAACTAATTATGAATTCGGTTACCACCGAACCTCGCCATAGAGGGTTGTAATATTACGAGTAACACACAATGGACTCATTTTTTATGTTATTCAGGATTAATCCCGTGTGCTGTTCTGCTTTTGGGTCTTTTTATCATTCCAGAGTCCCCGAGATGGCTGGTAAGAGATACAAATCAAGAGAGAAATATCTTGTGCACACTAATAGTAAACAAGCATGAAAAGCACGTGTATACTGACCTTCACATTCATGCAGGCTAAGAGAGGATGTCAGAACGAATTTGAAGTTGCACTACAGACACTTCATGGGAAAGATGTTGACATATCTGATGATGCAGCAGAAATCCAAGTTCTACGTTAAACTCTAAACTCCACTATTCATTTATAATGTTTCAGATGATTTAGAAGATGACATGTAGGTTTGGTAATTTCTTGACAGGATTATATAGAAACTCTTGAAAAGCTCCCAAAAGCTAAGCTGCTGGATTTGTTTCAAAGGAGATACTTGCACTCAGTCACTGTAAATAAGTCCTTCTAAAGCGTTGCATATTTAATATTTTTCTTTCTTTCTTTACGTATGGAACAGTTTCCATAAGAATTTTTAATCCACAAAATCTAATATTCAGATTTCCATGCCTGGTCTAACTATTCGTTAAAAATTGCTTTTGATGACCAGATAGAAGTTGGATTGATGGTTTTTCAACGATTTGGGGGAATTAATGGAGTCTGCTTCTATGTTAGCAGTACTTTTGAATCAGCAGGTAGAGAGATTTCATACGTGTATCCTCTTTCCGGGAGAAAGGAAAAAAATATGGCATTTGAAATGTATATTTTCTCAGTTGTTTACATCAGGTTAATGTATATTTACTTCACATAAGAGTTGAATAGTCCTCATAATTTCATTGAACCATTACTTACCATATTTTAGACAACAAACAGATTTCTTGATTTTTTGTAATATAGTTGAAGGTTATCTGACTATGATCTGTAATTAACAACCCAGGTTTTCCTTCAAACCTTGGTACTATAATTTATGCATTTCTCCAAGTAAGCATCTCTAACTCCATCCACTCCCCCTAGTGTATTGAAAATATTTTCTTCAAGGAAATAACTGCAATGGGCTTTATTCTAGTTTCTATATATTGTACTTGCAGGTAGTGGGAACGGCACTAGCTAGGTGCATTCATAATAGACAGAGCTGGAAGAAAACCACTTCTACTGGTACATCCTAGTATAGGAGACCATTACCTTAACAATATTTGCTATTGACATTGTATCTTCCCTTCTAGGTTTCTGCATCAGGCTTGGTCGTGGGTTGCCTATTAACAGGGATATCATTCTATCTAAACATAATAATCAGACTAAACACCAACAGATCCTGTGTACATCTATTTTGAACAAATGAGTAAAACTTATGCCGTGGACCAGACTTATGAAATAGCAGTGAAGGCAGCTCCTGCACTTGCTTTACGCGGCATACTGGTACCATTACCAACATTTTGTAAAACCCTATTGTTTTTCAATGACTTTTGAATTGTTTCTTTAAATATAACTGTCATTTGGTTTGTTCCCAGGTGTACATAGGATCCTTCTCAGTAGGAATAGGAGCCGTTCCATGGGTTTTAATGTCTGAGGTATGTAAAATTAGTTAGTTTATCAATCACTTCTAATGTCTCTGATGACACCAATCTGTAAATTGCCTTTGTCTTGTATATATTTCCTATGAATATTAAAGGAGCTGAGGGAAGCCTAGCAACACTAGTGAGCTGGTTTGGTGCATGGGCAGTTTCCTACACTTTCAATTTTCTGATTAGCTGGAGCTCTCAGTAAACATACACAACAAAACAATAGTTTGGAGCATTAAAGCTATAAAAGGGGATGAAAAATATCAAACAAAACATAGTATGCAAGGTTTCAGTTTAAGCGAACTACTAAGTGGAAATTAAAGGGAGAGAGGCTGACTGACCAAGTCACAAAATGCCTATTATCTACTAGAGCCTTTGTTACAACACTTGCAATTAGCCTTTATGTGATTTCAGGAACCTATATTCTTTATGCTACGGTAAATGCATTCGCCATTTTGTCCGTGGTCATGCTTGTACCAGAAACAAAAGAGAACTCTGGAACAAAAACAGGCTGCTATTAATGAATCGTAGTCAGAAAGGTTTACTTATGGAATCATGACAGCTCAAATACTTTCGCAAGATCTAGAAAATGGTGCAAGTCAACAAAAGATGATAATCTTGGGAAGCTACAAAATGTGTACCTAAATTTGAATAAAGAAGCATCAAATATTCAAAGAACTATTAAATTTGTAACCTGCAATGGAGGACATACATTAACAATCCCATCTGAGGGGAATGTAAAAGACTTGGAGGAGGAATAAGAGCTACCAAAATAATTCAGGTGCCATCACTATTTTTTTCTATTATATGCTGAATAGTTAACATAGCTTTCAATATTGAGCTTTAATTTATTCACTAGGTTCAACTTTTAATGTATCTACAAGAACCAACTTCCTCATTGCTTACTGTACTTCTAGCTTCTGAAACTTATGGGAACTTCTCTATATGGATACTAGAGTTTCTGTAAGAGAGAAGCAACTTCTTGAGGCTCATTCTATGTTGCTGGAAATTCCATAATTTTCAAATTGTTCAATTTATATTTTCATAGAGTAAAATTTTAGATCAAGTATCCGTCACTCTTCCCATCATTAACATATATTCTCAATCAATTTTTTTTTAATCAATTCGCTAAGCTAAGTTTATGTCATACATCATGCAAGAAACTTAAAAGGTCATAAACGTTTTTTTTTTCCTCTTAAAAACATATTTGCAGAACCACGATACCAAAAAGGAAATCCAAAGAAACTATTAAAGGAAGCAGCAATAACAATAACTAGAAATGTATTACCTACAAAGAAGTTTTTACAGAACTCATAAGAACCAGAATTGCAGGAATTCTGATTGATAAATTAACATAGATTTGTTTACAGGGAAAGAAAAAAAATAAGAAACTACACACCTACATCTGAGGTTCAAATGATTCTTGACTTGATCACTTGGGCAGCATTTTTTTGCACTAAGAACATATAGAACAATGGAGGATCCAGATTTCTGAGACTCTTAATCACTTTTATTTTTGGTTGTTAACTCTTAACCATCCGAAGAATTTAAGCAAACAGTCACGACAGCGGACATTTCCAGGAAATCAGCAAATTTGCAATTTCTTATAATTGTCGGGGTTTTATATTGACTTGCTGGTGCCCCACTTTCTATGGCCACTTCTGATAAGCAATCGAAACTGCCTGGCTTTACAATGGATACTATCAAAGGACCTAGTTCACCTCTAGCCTTCATCACTTTGTAAATACCTCCTAAACCATCCTCAAGAGAGGAGAAACACCTTTTAAGAAATATAACCAGCTCGTTCAACTTCTCCTTCTGCAGAAATATACATCCTTCTTTAACTTCAATAAAAATCTTCAATTGCCGAGGATTCAATTCAAGGTCTAAAAAACCTGTGAACTCCACAATCTCTGCTGAGATCACTTCTCTTAACACAAGTTGAAAACTACCCATGGCAGACATGAGATCTCTTTCAGTTATTATATCACTAGAAGCTTTAGGAGCTCTCATCATAAACTCAACCTCAGGGGATGAGTTATAAAAACCAACAACCCTCACAATATCACCCAAACGATACCGGTACAATCCTCTATAAGTAGTCACAACCACCTCATACATTTTCCCCAGCTCAACACCAGAAAGATCAACTGTTTGTTCATCCATGACACAAGCCTTGTTCCAGTCAAACGGAAGAAATTCAAAATATGCTGCAGTTGGAAGTATAACAAAGCGGGTCAGTTCTGGAGGTTGCATAATATTAAAGTTAATTCCCACACAGCACTCTGAGGCAAAGTAGTCTCCACCTAACAGTGGTATCTCTCCTGCATAGTATTTGAGTTTTGAATAATATTGCTCCATACTTCCGGTAGTAACACATTTAACATATCGAACATTTGGCCAAAGCTTAGTAATAATCCCTTCCCAGCTCCTTTCTTCACATATTGATCGAATCCTCTTCGAAAGATCTACTTGGGGACCAGAAATAACCTCAGTAACAGAATCCCTCACTGCAACATCAGTAACATCCAAACTCGGAAACCCATTCTCAAGATCCTCGCATAGCTTCTCCCATTTAGACTCTAGTAGCCTAAATGCTTTAATCAAACCCGTAGCATATGGTGCTCGAATTGAATCAACAAAATCGGAAAGCCTAAGACCGCAAAGGAGGTGGCAATACATCTGCTGCTGCACATCTAATCCTAGAATAACTTCTTTGGGACTAACAAACATAGAGAGGAAGTGGGACAAATTCGATTTATTTCTGTGCAAAGGGTATGCAGTGGCAGCCATGGCCTTGTATCCACCTTTTGTCTCTGTAACATTTCCCGCATAGTAAAACCATAGGCTCTTGTTGATTGACACTTTTGGTGGAAACAACCTAATTTACAGAACATTTCAAGAGACTTGAACTTCAGAAAATATCACAAATACCAAAATTTGTAGCAATTGACTTAATTAACAAACAATCTCCAGTAACTCTACGGAATGAGCTATACCTATGAAGAATGGCTGAGCTACCTTGATGAGCTAAAAAGGAGATGGCCTTTGCAGATGTTGAATCAAAATAAGGAATCAATTTCGGCTTCATGGAACTTGTTCCTGAACTGCCAAACACCATCACATTCAAATATCAAGTCCTAATCAAAGTTAAAATCTTATTCATTTATAAGAAAAACTGTCCTTAAATCAAAATACATCTATTTACTTTTCTTAATTTGTTTGCTTTTAAAAAAATAGCTAGGATTACTTTTGAAATTATCGGAAAATTTAGTCCTACGACTTTCAACTTAACCTCAAATCTAATATACAATTATGGGGTGCATGTAGCATTACCTAAACAAATTTCTCATCCTAAAAAAAGAGTCAACTTGTAGAAGAATATGATATTTATACTTGCCAATAAATAATTTAACATCCTAACTCAATTTAATTAGTAGGAATAGTTGATACCCAAAAACAAATGCTTTTCTTTAACTATAAATTTGCAATCAAATTTTAGTCTATTTATATGTTAGGATATTCTAGTCTCAGTAGAATCCTCCTTAGACCTTCATATCCAAATAAACCTTCGGGCCTTTGGCACTAGACTCCTTCAAACCAAATGGCGAACTAAGGGACATCGAAAAGTATGACGACCCCATTCCTCTTCTCTATAACTATCGCTCCTTTCGATTAAGGACGAAATCCCTTGCAATGACATCTGGCAGTGGTCCTGAGAGTGCAATGTTAAAGGCATGCTCACGTCCCTATCAAGATTGTTAAAAAGTATTTTCCCTCCAACCAATGACACTTCTTACACATGAATATACAATCTCAACCAATAAGGAGATGACACATCATCACTAAGGGGAAAGCTCAATGCATGTGACTGACCTGAGGTATCTATAAATTTTGAAGAACTTAGAACCCTAAAGGTAAAGGTAAACTCTAACTCTCTATTTGATTTCTCTGAAACCTCTTACCCTCCGTTGCATATTTCCAATCATCTTCTTCCTCACTCCAACACTAATTCTCATACCAGAGGTATCATCGACGACTCCACCTGCCAAGGATATTCTTGGTCTCTTCCATTGCAGGTTGAACAGTCCCCATACAAACCCGTGATTAGAATCAACCAAATCTCATCATTAACATAATGGCGCTAAAAGGAGAGCCTAAATAGGTTTCAGTCTACCCTTCTGATCACCTCTTAAGTTTGCTCCTTTATACTATTTCCGGTTAAATCATTCAAAATTATGAACAAATGGTCACCAAAATCCACCCTCACCCACACATCACTTAGGCTGCTCACTCCGAGCATGATAAAACCTTAAACCCCATCATGCAAGTGATGGGTAAAAAACTCTAGCACCCCAACAACGAAGCAACCCCAACTCCAAAAGCCAACAACTCCCATTTGACTAGCTGGTTATACCGAAATATTTGCCCACCCCTAGTCTAAAGTACTACCAACCCGCCTTGACTAGATAGCCCTCTCACAAACAACTTCACGTGCTTCTACTCCTTCAACCCTTTAAAATGAGTTAAAGGAGTGGGGGTAATGTTAAGATATGCCAATCTCGGTAGAATCCTTCTCAGACCTTCGGATCCAAATGAAACTTCGGACTTTCGGCACTAGATTCCTTCGAACCAAATGGCAAACCAAGGGACATCGGGAAGTATGACAATCCCATTCCTCTTCTTCATAATTGTTGCTCCCCGAGATTAAGTACAAAACCCCTTACAATGACATCTGACAGTGGTCCTGAAAGTGCAATGCTAAAGGCATGTTCACATCCCTATCAAGATTGTTAAAAAATATTTTACTTTCCCTCCAAGCAAAGACACTTCTTACACGTTAATATATAATCTCAACCAATAAGGAGATGACACATTATCACTGGGAGAAGCTCAAAGCATGTGACTAGGTATCTATAAATTTGAAGAAACTCTAAAAGTAAAGTAAGCTCTAACTCTCTATTTGATTTCTCTAAAACCTCGTCCTTGGTTGCATATTTCCAATCATCTTTTCCTTCACACCGATACTAATTCTCGTACCGGAGGTATCTCCCGACGGATCCATCAGCCAAGGATATTCTTGGTCTCTTCCATTGCAGGTAGGACAGTCTCCATACAAACCCATGATCAGAATCAGCCAAATCTCACCGTTAACATTATACAAATTGAACTTCTATTAAATTTCAGTACTCTATCATTTGTCGGTTTCAACTGAGTAAAAGAAATCTACTATTACTAAAATTGACAGGAAAAAAAATAAAATAATTTGAAGTCTCGCTTTCATTATTTCATTCCTAAAATATCATAGCAAACAAAGGGGGGGGGGAAACATAATTAAACCAAACAATTGAAGAATTAGTTTCTGAAGTTATAGATATATACCTGTAAAAGAAACAGAGCAGAGGATCAAGAGACAGTAACGGCCGATCATCATCGTCGAAAAGAACGCCGTCGGCGAGTTGATGGATGTGATCAGCGTAGTCATCGTAGCAAGATAAAGGCACCGCTTGCCGGAAAGTAGAGGCGTCAACAGGCGCATGATAACCTCGGAGGTGGCGCTGGAGATAACTTGCGCCGGCGTTCCGGTCGAGGATGATTTGGAGTGTCTCCAGCTGGTGGCGCGTGGCGCATTTGGTGATATCCTCGAGCTTTTCGATGTTATCGTCGTCCGTCATCATCTTCTGACCAAGATGACAAGTTTGGTCTTAAAGAAGACCGGGGAATTATTATAGAACAAATGGGCTGTACTTTGACTTTTCTTAGATGTGCTTGAAAAATGCCCTACAAATTATTAGATTTTTTTTAACTAATATAAATTAATTTGAATTTTAAAAATAAAAATTAATTATAAATTATCATGATCATTATTGTATTTGATTAAAATAAAATGAGTTTACATTAATATGAATTTATAAATATCGCCATTTTTTTTATTTAGTACGAAAAGAAAAAAGATGATGTACCTTTGGTTTCAGTAATGTTTTAGTTGGTGTATGATATGGCCTTTTCATTCAAGAAAGAAAATGATCATTTTCATCCCTTTAAAAAAAATGTAAAATAACTCATTTCGACTAGAATTGAATGAATTATTTTAATTTTTATTCTATTTTTTTTTTGTTCTATTTATTTATTTATTTTATTCTTTTAATCTAAACGTAACATAAAGATAAAAAAAATTAAAAAAAATTTAAACCATAAGTGTCACAAAGTTTTAAATAAATAAAAAAACCTCATATTTCTTTATAAAATAAATATCAAGAATATCATCGATGTTACGTGAACCTACAATTTGTACTCCAAAGTGTCGGCCCTTATTAAATTGAGTGGATAGGTAATGATTTATTTGCAAGAGATAAATGAAACATATAAATTAAGTAAGAAATAGGATATAGAAATCCTAAATCCCATGCATATAATTCTCAAATTGTGATTGGTGGAAGGCGTAAATCCAGCAACGCCTCCTCATTGTCTAGTTTACCATAACTACTGGAGTACTTAATTACCTTATGTTTATCACAATTATCCAGAGAATTTCCAAATTGTAAAACCACCCCATAAAATCTTCCCTCATTCATGTTTTCGACCTTTCAATGTGGCAATCGCTAATCTCGGCGGAGAATTGTACTATATTTCATTTATAAATTGATCAGAAATAGAAAAAAGAAAAATTACAAGAACAAAGAAAATCAGAAGCAATTCATGAGCTTTTTTCCGGTCTGTTCTCAATCCCTCCGACGACGTCCCTACATTCAGTCGCCGGAACAGAGAATCCGGAATTAGTTTGACGTTTACTGCAGTCGGCGACATTTATTATCACTCCATTGCAGGCGAAGCCACTGCTTCCGACGCCGGAAACGGAGACGATGATGAGGCGGTCGACGGTGCAGATTTGAGTGAAAATAATACTACAAGTGCTGGTAACGATGACCGCTTCGCCGCATCTACGGAAGACCTCCTAGGGTTTGAAACCGAGAACGGGAAGGCGATAGGCGTCGAGTGTAATCTGGAGGAGATGGCGCCGCCGCCGCTTATAGTAAAAGAGGAATCAGAATCGGGAACGCCGGTGGTGATTATAGAGAGAGCGAGGGCGAGGATTTTCCCGCCACTTTTATCAACTTTGAACAGAAACGGACGGCCGCGATTTAATCTGAAAATGGTGAGGGCGGCAGGGTCCAAATTATCGGCCGGAGGTCATACGGACTCCTCCCGGCGACGATCGAGTGAGAATTTATTTCATCAGCTGTGGTGATAAAGGCGGAGATGTTGAGAAGAAAAAAAATTAGTAGTGTGTGATCGGAGATTCATAGTAGCTAGCGGTTACAGCTTTGATCTTACCAATGCGTGATGATCCGTTTAAGCAATTGCAAGCGTTGAAATGATTATATTTCAGAGATTTTGACGATTAATAGCATTGATGTAGCGTGGTTGGAGATGGGAGGAATTTAAATTTGGCCAGTTTCAGGGATCATAGACGGAGTGAAGTATTGGTGATCTTCTGTACAGAATTTTGGGTAAATACCCCCTACATTGCAAATGAAAATTTCTCAAATATTCTTCTTGTATATAATTTCCAAGAAAAAATGTGCAGAAAGATTAGCTTCAATTCTCATTTTTATGGACCGAGGGAGAATCTGAAAGTTTTTGCCCAAATTACCCCCAAGTTTTTGAAAAAATCTACTGTATAATTCGCAAAACTTTCATGGTATCATGAGAATTTAGTACAGAAGAATAAGGATATATGCATCCCCTCTTCCTATAGATCGGCAAAAACATAAGCTCGGGTACTTACGTAAGGTATTTTTTGACATTGTGGACCAAGAACATGACAATTTGCTTATTTGGGCTTGTATAGCAAGTAGCAACTACCTAGCTCCCATCGGTAGAATCTGGTGTGCGATGAGTTAACCATAGGATGCACGTAGATTTTAATGAATAGTGTTGACGCCTGATTCTGTCGGGCAGTCCTGCTGGCCGTCCGGTAAGAATACCTGCACAAAAGTCCGAACGGCTTGGGCCGTTGGTGGACTCCTCCGGTGTGAGTGTTAGTGAAGGTATATGGAAAAGTCAACAATGGAGGTCTGAATATCTAGTGTAGCAAATTATGCGTTACCCTTCTCTCCATTGTCAACTGGGTATTTATACTACGTACCTGATTAACGGTCACCTGTGTAACGGTTCTGACCATTACACTAGGTAGTTATGATACATGTACGTTTCATCCTTCACCCACGTGCTGTAAGCCCACTAGGAAGGTTACCAGGCTGACGGTCTATTGGGCCTGGCCCAATGTCATTTCCTGGATCAAGCCTGGTTAAATATTCATCCTAACATTGCCCCCCACTCCTCCAGTATATGAATGTGCTGGGGGAGTAGAATGAAACCTTCCGAAGAAAAACTCCATCGGGAGCCCGGAGGCATCAGACCGATGGGAAATATCATTCGGGAGCCCGGAGGCATCAGACCGAAGAGGAACTCCATCGGGAGCCCGGAGGCATCAGACCGATGGGAAATATCATTCGGGAGCCCGGAGGCATTAGACCGAAGAGGAACTCCATCGGGAGCCCGGAGGCATCAGACCGATGGGAAATATCTTTCGGGAACCCGGAGGCATCAGACCGAAGAGGAACTCCATCGGGAGCCCGGAGGCATCAGACCGATGGGAAATATCATTCGGGAGCCCGGAGGCATTAGACCGAAGAGGAACTCCATCGGGAGCCCGGAGGCATCAGACCGATGGGAAATATCATTCGGGAACCCGGAGGCATCAGACCGAAGAGGAACTCTCTATCGGGAGCCCGGAGGCATCAGACCGATGGGAAAGCTTTTGGGTTAAAGACTTGGGCCTTTGTTATCTGGGTTTCACGCCTTGGATAAGACCTTGGGCCTTTGTGTCAATCAAGCCCAAAGTCTTATATTCTCAACCCAATCGAACCGGCCCAAAAGTTTGCCCAGACGTTTCATATGGCAATTTATTACTTTTTGAATTTTGAAATTGGTGCCCAATCAATGGTGAAGCGTACGCGGGAAGGAGCATTTATTACGCTGCAGTAAATACCGCGCGTGCGCCCCATCCGTCAGATCTTTTCCATCTGAACCGTTGCAACGTTTGGATCACGATAAAAGGATTCCTTTCCAACAGATCATCTTTTTATCAGAAGCAACTTATCACGAGAGAAAGGATGTTTGAGAAAGAATAACTTCATTCCCAGCCCAGATTCTGTCGTTCTTGCTCTGCTATTTTTCGATCAATCTCCTTTCTGAAATCAAGTAAGTTTTTAACCCTCTTTTCCTCAATTTCTCATAATGACTAGGAGTACTCAAGATAAAAGGGCACAAGCTTCGTCTTCCCGGGTTGAGGACGAAGTTACTGTTGCCGAAGCGGGAATTCCAGAGGGTCAACCTTGGAAACCGGTAGTCGTTGAGCGCATGAGGGATGTAGAGGAGTACAATAGGAACAAATACTTTAACATCAAGTATAGAGTAGCCAATATCCCATCTTCTATCCGGAACCAGTATTTCGACCTAGCCCAAACAGAATTTTATATCCCCAATGCTTATGAAATCAAAAGACCCGGGGCTGGGGAGAGGATGTACTACCAACTCGAGGGGGGTTGGATCCCGATCCATAGGCAGTCCCTGCTTTATGGGGTCCGATTCCCTCTTCGCCCCTTCGTATTAGAGCTACTTCATACGACGGGGCTCAGTTTGAATCAACTATCCCCCAACTCCTTCATCCATATAAATAGCTTCATCGCCTTTTGCTTTTCCGAATCAACCATCCCCGCCATAGATTTCTTCTTTCAATTCTTTTCCATTACGAATAATAAGGAAAAAGGGTTTTATACTGTAATAAAGAACCCTGGGAGGGATACCCTGATGGAGACCCCTTCGAGTAATAAAGGGTGGCACGTGGACTGGTTCTTCATTAAGGGGCCGGACACTGAGATGGTAGGACCTTGGTCAGACCCGAACAAAGACCAGCTGAATCCGAAGAGAATCTCTCGGGCACGGTTAGAAGAGTTCGAGGTCTTATATTCCAAGAGACCATCTGTGAAGTGGGACCGAAGTCTCCTTAATGACCAGGACTGGTTATACTCCTTCGGTTGTAAGTATTCTGTCATGACTGCTCCTTTATTCTGAAGATTTTGGTATACTCATTCTGTTGTTCTGATTGTGTTGCAGTGGCTGACCAAGGGAAACACCCCGATAACGAAGCCATAATGGAAGCAGCCGGAGTTTCCAGGGTCAAGATGAGTGCCGCCGAGAAATTGAAGGTAAGCCGAAGCTTGAGGGCTGCAAAGCCCAAAGACTCTACTGTTGCTGCTGCCAATCCCGAGACTGTGACGCCCCCAAATCTAGGCCCACACAACCCAAACTTGAGTCGTCAAAAGACTACAACAAAATTATTACAATGAAATACAACGTACAACAATACAGTGGATAATACAACACAACTAAGTCTTCATTATTATTGCCACACTATTTTATAACACGTGAAGACTATGATAGCTATCCCCGCACTCTCACTCCATTCCCCGGCTAGACCCCGTTACGTTCTCATCTCCTGTTGAAAAACAATGGAACGAAAAGAAAGGATGAGCTCAAATAGCCCAGTAAGAAATATCATGACTAAGATAATGACGAATAATTTATCATTAGCCTTCAACAGTTGAGTTCTTGATAGAATACAATAGACTACAAGGTTTATATCAAAAACTGTAGTTAAATTCTTAAACAATGTTCAGATCAATAATAGCAGCGGAATGAGCAATCTATTAGAAGAATAATGCAGACTATAATGTCCACTCGCTTCTCTTTTTAGTAAAAATATCATCAACTTTTATCATCTGAAATACCATTAGTCAAGATAATACAACTTCACAGTTCCTGGTCATAATCATGCAGATCAACAGTTCGTCTTTGCACTACGGGCCAAAGACATTCAATATAACACCAACGGTCATGATTATACCAGATTCAGCCTTTGGTCATAATCATACCAACCAACAGTTCATCTTTGCACTACGGGCCAAAGAGAACATTCACCACGTGTCATAAAAGACACCGAACAGATGTATCGCCTTTAACCTAGTATATCGCCTTTAACCTATCATCTGTTCAACAATTATATCACATCTGTGCCCCCGGCCACAGATATTCACAACAGCTTGATTCTTGATGATTAATACAAATAACAGTGATACAAATGATGAACAGAAGAACAGGATAAACAATAAGTATCGGAAGTTTACTTTGTGCAGATTCAAATAATGTCCAAATTGCCAACATGATGTGGAGTGAAATTTAAAAATGATATTCAAGATCCACAGTTCAGAATAACGATTACAGTTCAATAGAAATGTTCAGAAAATAGGAAGGTTCAGTTGAACTAATGAAATTCAACTATTATGGAACATATAATATTTTCAGGAATTATAGAAGCAATAGTTCCATAATAAGTTTCGATTTAGGTGTATGGAAGAAAATAATATCCCTTACCGTAGCAGGTTTGATTAACAAAAGGTGAAGGGAATTAATATCCCTTACCATAGTAAGTTTGAATAATGGAAGATGAAAAAGATGGTATCCCTTATGAGTATAAAGGAAAATGATATCACTTACGAATATGGAATAAAAGTGTCATGTGATAATTCGTGTAGACAAATTATTTCCACACGAGACAAATAACAAGGGTTATTCACCAACAGGCGATAATCCGCACCGTAAGGTTATTCCCATCAATTTGAATACGAATAGTTATTCACCAAACAGGCGTAATCCGCACCGTAAGGTTATTCCCACAATTTAATAGAATTTGAACACGAAGAGTTATTCACCAAACAGGCGTAATCCGCACCGTAAGGTTATTCCCACAATTTAATAGAATTTGAACACGAAGAGTTATTCACCAAACAGGCGTAATCCGCACCGTAAGGTTATTCCCACAATTTAATAGAATTTGAACACGAAGAGTTATTCACCAAACAGGCGATAATCCGCACCGTAAGGTTATTCTCAAAGATTAATAAGGAATGAATACAAAAGGTTATTCACCAACAGGCGGTAAACCGCGCCGTAAGGTTATTCCCACAATTTGAATACATGGAAGTAAATGGCACAAGAAAGAAACGATATTATTTTCGAGAATCAAAGAATGATAATCCCTTCAAGTAAGAAAGAAAATAATATCTATTTATGATGATGCAAAGAATGATACCCCTTACCTTAACACGTGACTGGATATTGATTTAAATGAGATTGATCAACCTATATATTTTTAATATAATTAGTAATTACAATATATAAATTTCAAAGTATATGATAACTCGTATATTATGAACTATCAAAATTATATATATTTAACATAATTTTTGTAGTATAATATAACAACTTTAAAATAGTTTTTAAAATAATATTCCAAAATAAATCTTCCAAAGAAAGCTTTTAAAAATGAATCTTCTCAAAGAAGAGTCTTCTAAAGGAAGATTTGTGAATACCGTGAAAAATAGGAATTTATGAAATTACTACTCTTTAATAAAACACTTACTTGAAAAATTCCTGCACTCCTTTTGGCTTTCAAACTCTCAAAATAACCTTACTATTCTCAGAGAAAACTCATAAAATTCTTATAGAAAAATTTTATGTTTTAGGTGTGATTTTTCTATTCAGCTGAGCAAGCTATTTATAGGAGAAAATAAGTTACTATGCGTGGTAGGTGAACAGAAAAAAATTCAGCAGAGGCTGCTGCGCAGCCTCCACCAACTCTTCAGCAAATTCTCACATTTCTCACATTTCATGTGGGCCCCACAATGGGTCCCACATGTTTCTTACTATTCACGTACTATTCACGTCACTATTCACGTCACTATTTCAAATAGTAAAATTAATTATTTTATTTTTTATTTATTTATTTATTTATTTATTTATTCTTCCTGTGAGTCCAACATATAAAATAATGTTACCACAATAATGTAAGAAACACGTTACATATTTTTATTAATTTAATAATATAAATTATAGTGTATTTGCTACTGTGACAATTATTAGATTCAATAATTTTAAACTACAGTGCACCAACAATTATTGGCTCGATGATATGAAATACAGTGTAATGACAATTATTGAATCAATAATGCAAAATACTGTGTAGCAACAATAATTGAATTGATAATATAAAATATTATGCAGTGACAATTATTGATGAAATGATGCGTAACAATTACGGTGTCAATTATCAGACCAATAATATGAGACACTGTGCAATACCGTGTGCTACTGTAGAGTACCGTGTGCTACAGAAAATACCATAAATTACCGTATGCTACTATTCTTTTATCACCGGTATTTTAACAGTTAACACCGTTGACTATTTTTATTTAAAAAGGTTACTTCTGTCGTTTTCTATATCCGACAAATATTCCGTTGTGGGGTCCACAAATAATTTGTTATTTCGGCGCCGTCGTACGGCCCGAATATTCCCCGACAAAACGAATATTCCCCGACAAAAAGAATATTGTCCGACAAAATAAAATTTGCACATAACATCCTTAACTTTCAATTTTGTCAATTTAACCATTTACTGTTTCAGGAAAAATATATATGAAGAAAAATTAAATTTTGTATTTCATAAATTCGGGGTCTTACAACCTCCCCTCCTTATGAAATTTCGTCCCCGAAATTGACGTACCTGGCATTTCGAAGAGGTATGGATACCTAGACTTCATCTCAGATTCTAGCTCCCAGGTCATTTCCTCAATATCTTGGTTCCTCCATAAAACCTTAACTTGAGGTATAACCTTTGAGCGTAAGATCTGCTCCTTCTTATCTAGGATCTTAACAGGTACTTCCTCATACGTTAAATCTTCTGCTATAACGTCTGGTTCTAACTCAATGACGTGGTTTGGGTCCTTCACATATTTACGTAACATAGATATGTGAAAAACGTTATGGATGCGAGACATACTTGGTGGTAAGGCTAGTCTGTAAGCTACAGTTCCCACCCGATCGAGGATTTCAAATGGGCCAATAAATCGAGGGTTAAGCTTTCCTCTTTTTCCGAATCTCGTTACCCCTTTCCATGGAGAAACACGTAAGAATACATGATCTCCGACGTTGAAACTTTCGTCTCTCCGATGAAGATCAGCGTAATTCTTTTGTCGTTCTTGTGCGGTCTGTATTCATTGTCGGATCATTTGGATCTTTTCTGTTGTCAAGCGTATCAACTCAGGTCCCAACAGTTTTGCTTCTCCTACCTCATTCCAACATACTGGAGAGCGACACTTGCGTCCATATAAAGCCTCGAATGGAGCCATACCTATACTTGCTTGGTAACTGTTGTTGTAGGAAAATTCCACCAATGGCAAGTACTTATCCCAACTTCCTTTGAAATCTTGTACGCAAAGTCTCAAAAGATCTTCGAGGGTCTGGATCGTCCTTTCCGATTGTCCGTCCGTTTGAGGATGGTATGCAGAACTAAAACGTAGTTCAGTGCCCATAGCTTTTTGTAGACTGATCCAAAAGCGTGAAGTGAATCTAGGATCTCGATCAGAAACTATGGAAACTGGCATGCCATGCAGTCTCACGATTTCATTTATGTACATACCGGCAAGACGTTCAAGTGAAAAGTTTTCTCGTATAGGCAAGAAATGAGCGGATTTGGTCAATCTATCTACGATGACCCAAATTGCATCTAAGCCTTGAGAAACTTTGGGAAGACCCATCACGAAATCCATATTGATGTGTTCCCACTTCCATTCGGGAACCTCAAGTGGTTGTAAAGGACCCTTAGGTACTTGATGCTCTGCCTTGACACGTTGACAAGTTAGGCACCTTGAGATAAACTCTGCAATTTCCCTTTTCATATTGTTCCACCAAAATGTATGTCGAAGATCTCGATACATCTTGGTACCTCCTGGGTGGATTGCAAATGGCGTGTTGTGTGCCTCCATCATGATTTTATGCTTCAAATCAGGATCGTTAGGAACACAGAGTCGAGAGTTAACTCGAAGTATTCCTGTCTCGTCGATTCTTGCTTCGGGGATGACACCTTCTTGTACTTTCTTCATCATGTTCATCAGTTCCGGAACGGTAGCTTGAGCAGCTTTAATTTTATCCATTAAAGCCGGTTTTACTCGCACGTGAGCAATCTTCGAGTGGGTCCCTGATGTTTTTAGCTGTATCTCCATCTTTTGCAAGTCGTACAAAATACACTTTTGTGTTGTCAGCAGTGCACTTGTACTCGCATAAGATCTTCTGCTCAAAGCGTCAGCTACAACGTTCGCCTTTCCCGGGTGATACTGGATTGTGTGGTCGTAATCCTTCAACAGCTCAAGCCAACGTCGTTGTCGCATGTTAGGTTCCTTCTGGGTGAAGAAATACTTGAGACTTTTATGATCCGTATAGATATCCACTTTTTCTCCGTACAAGTAGTGTCTCCAGATCTTCAACGTGAAAACGACTGTTGCCAATTCTAGATCATGAGTGGGATAATTTTTCTCATAATCTTTGAGTTGTCGAGAGGCATAAGCTATAACCTTTCCATGTTGCATAAGGACACAACCTAGACCTTTGCCTGAAGCATCGCTATATATGACGAATTCTCCTGATCCTGATGGAATGGTCAGAACAGGAGCTGAAACAAGTCTCCTCTTGAGTTCTTGAAAACTCTTCTCGTATTCCTCGCTCGAATGATACCGATATCTAATAATCAAACTTTCATCTCTTGGCGTTCTATGGGAGCCATTTGGTATTGAGCTTTGGAAAAGGGTTTAGTATCGGGTTCAAGATCGATACAGAATTCAATTTCTCGGTTTGGGGATAAGCCAGGAAGTTCTTCAGGAAAAACGTCAGGAAACTCATTAACAATGGGAATATCATTCAAGTTTGACGTATTTTTGTTCAAATCAGTGACATGAGCTAAAAAGGCTTGACATCCGTTTTTCAATAAACGAATGGCTTTATGGCTAGAAATAACAGTTATAGATTTCAATGGTTTAGTTGCTTGAATTTGCATGACAGGTTGATTAGGAATATGAAAACTAATAATCTTATGAAAACAATCAATTTTAGCATGATGGGTAGTCAACCAATCAATTCCTAAAATCACATCAAATTCGTGCATCTCCAAAGAAATAAGGTCAACAGGTAATGTGAGGTTGTTGATTTAAACTAGGCAAGATTTATAGATAGTAAATGTAATAGGTATTTCTCCCAATGAGATTTCAACTGATAAGACAAGATTTAAGTTTTCAATAGGCAAATTTAAACGTTGAGTACATATAGGTGAGATAAAAGAGTGGATAGAGTCAATATCTAACATGGCATAGACTTCTCGAGAATTGATGAATAGCTTACCGGTCATCACCTCATTCGATTTCTTGATCATCAAGGCTGTCGTCATCAAATCGAGTCCCATATACTTCATCCGGATCTTCACGTATTTCAACCATGGGGATACCACGAAATAGTTCTCTAACGAACTGTTTCTCAGATTCTTCAACTTCATCAGTAGTAGCGTACCAATGATTTCCATTAAAATAGTATTTTCGATAGACTACAGTTTCCACGATAGTGACTAACTTAACCTGAATTCCTCTAAATTGTAACGCCCAAAAGTATAGATACATCATTTTTAAATAATCTTGAAAATCATAGCTCGAACACCATAAATCCCAAAGACTTATATGAAACGTCCATATATTTTGATCCTTTGTTATCGAGCATAACCAGGTGATGATATGTTTCCAACTGTCGAGCAAATTAAAGGCAACAATTTCCGCAAGTTCCGGATATCCTTTAAAGAACGAATTTGGAAGAACGACGGTAGAACTTTCACCTTCTTCTTCTTTAGATCGGATACAAATAATTTTTGCTTTAGGCAAATTATTCAACTCTGAGTTTGTAGAAGAATTGTTTGTGGCCTCTACATTCACTTCAGGTACTCCGTGGTTAACCTCCTGATTTCCAGATGACATACTTATCTGTGGTCACAAAATAGATGTTAGTTCAAATAAACTGACTCATCACTTCATGTCCCTATATTCAAATCAACTCATTAGATAATAAAATCTAATTTAGGTGGGACACGCTAGTGACTAATTATATTCGCCTCTCCCCTCCTAGTTCTACCCCAGATCTCCATTAAAGACCATATCCCTAAGCTCTGATGCCAACTGTGACGCCCCCAAATCTAGGCCCACACAGCCCAAACTTGAGTCGTCAAAAGACTACAACAAAATTATTACAATGAAATACAACGTACAACAATACAGTGGATAATACAACACAACTAAGTCTTCATTATTATTGCCACACTATTTTATAACACGTGAAGACTATGATAGCTATCCCCGCACTCTCACTCCATTCCCCGGCTAGACCCCGTTACGTTCTCATCTCCTGTTGAAAAACAATGGAACGAAAAGAAAGGGTGAGCTCAAATAGCCCAGTAAGAAATATCATGACTAAGATAATGACGAATAATTTATCATTAGCCTTCAACAGTTGAGTTCTTGATAGAATACAATAGACTACAAGGTTTATATCAAAAACTGTAGTTAAATTCTTAAACAATGTTCAGATCAATAATAGCAGCGGAATGAGCAATCTATTAGAAGAATAATGCAGACTATAATGTCCACTCGCTTCTCTTTTTAGTAAAAATATCATCAACTTTTATCATCTGAAATACCATTAGTCAAGATAATACAACTTCACAGTTCCTGGTCATAATCATGCAGATCAACAGTTCGTCTTTGCACTACGGGCCAAAGACATTCAATATAACACCAACGGTCATGATTATACCAGATTCAGCCTTTGGTCATAATCATACCAACCAACAGTTCATCTTTGCACTACGGGCCAAAGAGAACATTCACCACGTGTCATAAAAGACACCGAACAGATGTATCGCCTTTAACCTAGTATATCGCCTTTAACCTATCATCTGTTCAACAATTATATCACATCTGTGCCCCCGGCCACAGATATTCACAACAGCTTGATTCTTGATGATTAATACAAATAACAGTGATACAAATGATGAACAGAAGAACAGGATAAACAATAAGTATCGGAAGTTTACTTTGTGCAGATTCAAATAATGTCCAAATTGCCAACATGATGTGGAGTGAAATTTAAAAATGATATTCAAGATCCACAGTTCAGAATAACGATTACAGTTCAATAGAAATGTTCAGAAAATAGGAAGGTTCAGTTGAACTAATGAAATTCAACTATTATGGAACATATAATATTTTCAGGAATTATAGAAGCAATAGTTCCATAATAAGTTTCGATTTAGGTGTATGGAAGAAAATAATATCCCTTACCGTAGCAGGTTTGATTAACAAAAGGTGAAGGGAATTAATATCCCTTACCATAGTAAGTTTGAATAATGGAAGATGAAAAAGATGGTATCCCTTATGAGTATAAAGGAAAATGATATCACTTACGAATATGGAATAAAAGTGTCATGTGATAATTCGTGTAGACAAATTATTTCCACACGAGACAAATAACAAGGGTTATTCACCAACAGGCGATAATCCGCACCGTAAGGTTATTCCCATCAATTTGAATACGAATAGTTATTCACCAAACAGGCGTAATCCGCACCGTAAGGTTATTCCCACAATTTAATAGAATTTGAACACGAAGAGTTATTCACCAAACAGGCGTAATCCGCACCGTAAGGTTATTCCCACAATTTAATAGAATTTGAACACGAAGAGTTATTCACCAAACAGGCGTAATCCGCACCGTAAGGTTATTCCCACAATTTAATAGAATTTGAACACGAAGAGTTATTCACCAAACAGGCGATAATCCGCACCGTAAGGTTATTCTCAAAGATTAATAAGGAATGAATACAAAAGGTTATTCACCAACAGGCGGTAAACCGCGCCGTAAGGTTATTCCCACAATTTGAATACATGGAAGTAAATGGCACAAGAAAGAAACGATATTATTTTCGAGAATCAAAGAATGATAATCCCTTCAAGTAAGAAAGAAAATAATATCTATTTATGATGATGCAAAGAATGATACCCCTTACCTTAACACGTGACTGGATATTGATTTAAATGAGATTGATCAACCTATATATTTTTAATATAATTAGTAATTACCACATATAAATTTCAAAGTATATGATAACTCGTATATTATGAACTATCAAAATTATATATATTTAACATAATTTTTGTAGTATAATATAACAACTTTAAAATAGTTTTTAAAATAATATTCCAAAGAAAGCTTTTAAAAATGAATCTTCTCAAAGAAGAGTCTTCTAAAGGAAGATTTGTGAATACCGTGAAAAATAGGAATTTATGAAATTACTACTCTTTAATAAAACACTTACTTGAAAAATTCCTGCACTCCTTTTGGCTTTCAAACTCTCAAAATAACCTTACTATTCTCAGAGAAAACTCATAAAATTCTTATAGAAAAATTTTATGTTTTAGGTGTGATTTTTCTATTCAGCTGAGCAAGCTATTTATAGGAGAAAATAAGTTACTATGCGTGGTAGGTGAACAGAAAAAAATTCAGCAGAGGCTGCTGCGCAGCCTCCACCAACTCTTCAGCAAATTCTCACATTTCTCACATTTCATGTGGGCCCCACAATGGGTCCCACATGTTTCTTACTATTCACGTACTATTCACGTTACTATTCACGTCACTATTCACGTTACTATTTCAAATAGTAAAATTAATTATTTTATTTTTTATTTATTTATTTATTTATTTATTTATTCTTCCTGTGAGTCCAACATATAAAATAATGTTACCACAATAATGTAAGAAACACGTTACATATTTTTATTAATTTAATAATATAAATTATAGTGTATTTGCTACTGTGACAATTATTAGATTCAATAATTTTAAACTACAGTGCACCAACAATTATTGGCTCGATGATATGAAATACAGTGTAATGAAAATTATTGAATCAATAATGCAAAATACTGTGTAGCAACAATAATTGAATTGATAATATAAAATATTATGCAGTGACAATTATTGATGAAATGATGCGTAACAATTACGGTGTCAATTATCAGACCAATAATATGAGACACTGTGCAATACCGTGTGCTACTGTAGAGTACCGTGTGCTACAGAAAATACCATAAATTACCGTATGCTACTATTCTTTTATCACCGGTATTTTAACAGTTAACACCGTTGACTATTTTTATTTAAAAAGGTTACTTCTGTCGTTTTCTATATCCGACAAATATTCCGTTGTGGGGTCCACAAATAATTTGTTATTTCGGCGCCGTCGTACGGCCCGAATATTCCCCGACAAAACGAATATTCCCCGACAAAAAGAATATTGTCCGACAAAATAAAATTTGCACATAACATCCTTAACTTTCAATTTTGTCAATTTAACCATTTACTGTTTCAGGAAAAATATATATGAAGAAAAATTAAATTTTGTATTTCATAAATTCGGGGTCTTACAGAGACGGGCTCGGGATCTCCTCAGGTGGATGATACTATCAAGCCCACCGAAGGAGAAAAGTCTGCTGCCGAAGACTCGGGGGCCAGCAGACCGAGAGTAAAGAGGAGGAGGTTGGTCCTGAGATCCGTGCTGGAGGCACGAACCCAGCAGGCCCCATCCTCCCAAGCTGGGACGACGACCAATCCTCCTGCCGAGCAGAACGTCATCAGGCAGCCAGAGGAACCCGTTGCTGCCCCTCCTCAAAATAAAGGGAAAAGACCCGCTGAAGGTCAAGAGCCTTCAAGCACCCAAGGAGGTCCGATGGATCCCCCAATATCGTCCGGGGGTCCTAGGCCCGAGGAGGGGGTCAATACGTCTGCCTTGGGTACCTCAATGATTCCCTTCGCCGAAGCCGGTGCCGAGGGGGCTGATCTGAAGACGTTGATGGAGATGCTGTTCTCCTACGAAGCCGAATAGCATGCCAAGTATTTGGAACATTTTTTCCATCCATGCCCTGAAGCTTGTAAGTTCCAGCCCTCAGCACTTCGATCACTAAGTATGGTCCTTCCCATGTTGGCATAAGTTTGCCGGTTTCCCGAGGAGTGGATGCCTCAGCTTGTCGAAGGACCAAATCGCCCACATTGAATGACCTGCTTTTAACATTTTTGTTGAAGTGCCGAGCAGTTCGTTGTTGATAAGCAGCCAATCTGAGGACAACTGAGTCACGTTCCTCTTCTAATAAGTCGAGGTTTAACCGAAGACCTTCGCTATTGAGTATTTCGTCGAAGTTTAAGACTCTCGGAGAAGGTACTCCGATCTCAATAGGTATCAGGGCTTCGGAACCATAGGCCATCTTAAAAGGTGTCTCCCCAGTAGTAGTCCGAGGAGTTGTTCGGTAGGCCCAAAGGACATGCAAAAGCTCCTCGGGCCAAGCACCCTTAGCATCCTCCAACCTTCTTTTAATGCCATGAAGAAGTGTTCTGTTCGTTACTTCTACTTGACCATTTGCTTGTGGATGAGCTACCGAGGTCCGTCGATGTTGGATGTTAAGCTCTGTCAAGAATCCCTCGAATGTTTTCCCAACAAATTGAAGGCCGTTGTCGGAAATCAGAATCATCGGGATGCCGAACCGATAGACCACTTGCTCTTTGAAGAATTGAAGACATGTATGCTCGGTGATCTTCTCAAGTGGTTTGGCTTCTACCCACTTGGTGAAATAATCGATAGCGACGATTACAAACTTCACTTGCCCCTTACCCTGGGGAAGAGGGCCCAAAATGTCTATTCCCCACACAGAAAATGGTATCGGGGAGAGTATAGGGGATAATTCCTCGGGAGGTTGGTGTGGGACGGATGCAAATATTTGGCACTTGTGACATTTTTTGACGAAGTCTTTGGCATCTTCAAGCATTGTCGGGCAAAAATATCCTTGTCGTAAAATTTTATGGGCAAGTGCTTTTGCTCCCACGTGATCCCCGCAGATTCCTTCATGAACTTCCCGAAGAGAATAATTGGATTCCCTAGGGTCGAGACATCGAAGCAATGGGGAAGAGTAAGATCTTCGGTACAGATGGTCATTGTGAATACAGTACTTGGTGGATTTGTACTTTATTCTTCGGGCCAGAGCTTTGTCTTCGGGCAATTCACCATTCAAGAGAAATTTGAAGATAGGGGTCATCCACGAATCCCCCTGTTCAATATCCATTACTGTCTGAACGAGGGTGCTTGGTTGTTGAAGATTTTCTAGGTATACTGCCCCATCTAACTCCCCCTGATCGGTGGTTGCCAGTTTTGAAAGAACATCGGCCATAGTATTTTCCGATCTGACCACGCCTACTATCTGATACTTCGGGAAAGACGTTAATAATGACCGAACCAGATGCAGATAGGCTTGTAAATGAACTTTCCTTGCTTCATATTCTCCCAGCACTTGCTTCACAACCAGTTGGGAGTCGCTGTAAATTGTCAAGTTTTTTACTTCCAGACTTCGGGCCAATTTCAATCCTGCCACTAGTGCTTCGTATTCGGCTATGTTGTTAGTGGCCATGAACCCGAACCGGATAGATTGTTGTACCTTGAAGCCTTCTGGGGAGGTGAGAATTACCCCAGCCCCGCTTCTTGTCCCGGTAGAGGATCCATCGACATATAAAACCCACGCAATCTCCTCGGGGGTTACTGTCACTTCCTCGGACTCAGATTCTTTCTCTTTGGTATCCTCGGGGAACGAACACTCGATAATGAAATCGATGAGAGCCTGAGCTTTTATAGCCGTCCGAGGACGGAACTCAATGTTAAACTGACTTAGCTCGATGGCCCATGCTGCCAATCTCCCCGAGGACTCAGGTCTGTAGAGGACTTTTCGTAGTGGTTGATCTGTGAGGACGATGATAGTTCGCCCCTGGAAATAATGCCTCAGTTTCCGACTGGAGATAACCAGTGCGTAAACCAACTTCTCTAAATTTGGGTACCTTGTTTCAGCGTCCCGAAGAGCATGGCTTACGTAGTAGACTGGCTTTTGTCCTTGCGAATCTTCTCTGATCAATGCTGACCCAACTGCCAAGGATGTGGCAGACAAGTATAGTTGTAGATCCTCCTCAGGCAATGCTTTGCTCAATATCGGAGGTGAGGAGATATATCTTTTAATCTGCTCAAAAGCCTCTTGGCATTCTTCGGTCCATTGAAAAGTTTTCTGATTCTGAGCTCCTTTGAGAGTCCCGAAGAATGGGAGACATTTCTCTGCTAATCGGGCCACAAACCGCCGAAGAGCTGCCAGCCTCCCGGTCAACCGTTGAATTTCTTTGAAGTTCTTCGGTGGCTGCATTTCAAGGATAGCCGATATCTTTTCGGGATTTGCCTCAATCCCTCTTCGGCTAACCATATACCCCAAAAATTTGCCTGACCCGAGGCCAAATGTGCATTTAGTTGGGTTAAGTCTCATGTTGTTTGTCCTGACATTCTCGAAGCATTCTTTTAGATCGGACAAATTGTGACGCCCCCAAATCTAGGCCTACACAGCCCAAACTTGAGTCGTCAAAAGACTACAACAAAATTATTACAACAAAGCACAACGTACAACAATACAGTGTATAATAATAATACACAACTAAGTCTTCACTATTATTGTAACACTATTTTACAACACGTGAAGACTACGACAGCTATTCCTCGGACTCTCACTCCATCCCCCGGCTAGACCCCGTTATGTTTTCATCTCCTGTTGAAAAACAATGGAACAAAAGAAAGGGTGAGCTCAAATAGCCCAGTAAGAAATATCATGACTAAGATAATGACGAATAATTTATCATTAGCCTTCAACAATTGAGTTCTTGATAGAATACAATAGACTACAAGGTTTATATCAAAAACTGTAGTTAAATTCTTAAACAATGTTCAGATCAATAATAGCAGCGGAATGAGCAATCTATTAGAAGAATAATGCAGACTATAATGTCCTCTCGCTTCTCTTTTTAGTAAAAACATCATCAACTTTTATCATCTGAAATACCATTAGTCATGATAATAAAAATTCACAGTTCCTGGTCATAATCATGTAAATCAACAGTTCATCTTTGCACTACGGGCCAAAGATATTCAATAAAGCACCAACGGTCATGATTATACCAGATTCAGCCTTTGGTCATAATCATACCAACCAACAGTTCATCTTTGCACTACGGGCCAAAGAGAACATTCACCACGTGCCATAAAAGACACCGAACAGATGTATCGCCTTTAACCTAGTATATCGCCTTTAACCTATCATCTGTTCAACAATTATATCACATCTGTGCCCCCGGCCACAGATATTCACAACAGCTTGATTCTTGATGATTAATACAAATAACAGTGATACAAATGATGAACAGAAGAACAGGATAAACAATAAGTATCGGAAGTTTACTTTGTGCAGATTCAAATAATGTCCAAATTGCCAACATGATGTGGAGTGAAATTTAAAAATGATATTCAAGATCCACAGTTCAGAATAACGATTACAGTTCAATAGAAATGTTCAGAAAATAGGAAGGTTCAGTTGAACTAATGAAATTCAACTATTATGGAACATATAATATTTTCAGGAATTATAGAAGCAATAGTTCCATAATAAGTTTCGATTTAGGTGTATGGAAGAAAATAATATCCCTTACCGTAGCAGGTTTGATTAACAAAAGGTGAAGGGAATTAATATCCCTTACCATAGTAAGTTTGAATAATGGAAGATGAAAAAGATGGTATCCCTTATGAGTATAAAGGAAAATGATATCACTTACGAATATGGAATAAAAGTGTCATGTGATAATTCGTGTAGACAAATTATTTCCGCACGAGGCAAATAAAAAGGGTTATTCACCAACAGGCGATAATCCGCACCGTAAGGTTATTCCCATCAATTTGAATACGAATAGTTATTCACCAAACAGGCGTATTCCGCACCGTAAGGTTATTCCCACAATTTAATAGAATTTGAACACGAAGAGTTATTCACCAAACAGGCGATAATCCGCACCGTAAGGTTATTCTCAAAGATTAATAAGGAATGAATACAAAAGGTTATTCACCAACAGGCGGTAAACCGCGCCGTAAGGTTATTCCCACAATTTAATACATGGAAATAAATGGCACAAGAAAGAAACGATATTATTTTCGAGAATCAAAAAATGATAATCCCTTTAAGTAAGAAAGAAAATAATATCCATTTATGATGATGAAAAGAGTGATACCCCTTACCGTAATAAATTTAAGAGTGTGAAAAGAATGATATTCCTTACCTTAACACGTGACTGGATATTGATTTAAATGAGGTTGATCAACCTATATTTTTATAATAAAATTAGTAATTACCACATATAAATTTCAAAGTGTATGATAACTCGTATAATATGAATTATCAAAATTATATATATTTAACATAATTTTTGTAGTATAATATAACAACTTTAAAATAGTTTTTAAAATAATATTTCAAAATAAATCTTCCAAAGAAAGCTTTTAAAAATGAATCTTCTCAAAGAAGAGTCTTCTAAAGGAAGATTTGTGAATACCGTGAAAAATAGGAATTTATGAAATTACTACTCTTTAATAAAACACTTACTTGAAAAATTCCTGCACTCCTTTTGGCTTTCAAACTCTCAAAATAACCTTACTATTCTCAGAGAAAACTCATAAAATTCTTATAGAAAAATTTTATGTTTTAGGTGTGATTTTTCTATTCAGCTGAGCAAGCTATTTATAGGAGAAAATATGATACTATGCATGGTTGGTGAATGGCGTGCTGCACGCCAGCTGAAAATTCAGCAGGCGGCAGCAGCCTTGCTGCCTTTTCCTTCTGCGCAAAAATTTCTCCAAATTCAAGCTTCACCAACCATGTGGGCCCCATCAATGGGTCCACATGTTTCTTACTATTCACTTACTATTCACGTTACTATTCACGTTACTATATCAAATAGTAAAATTAATTATTTTATTTTTTTTTATTTATTTATTTATTCTTCCTGTGAGTCCAGCATATAAAATAATGTTACCACAATAATGTAAGAAACACGTTACATATTATTATTAATTTAATAATATAAATTATAGTGTATTTGCTACTGTGACAATTATTAGGTTCAATAATTTTAAAAACAGTGCAGCAACAATTATTGAGTCGATGATATGAAATACAGTGTAATGACAATTATTGAATCAATAATGCAAAATACTGTGTAACAACAATTATTGAATTGATAATATAAAATATTATGCAGTGACAATTATTGATGAAATGATGCGCAACAGTTACGGTGTCAATTATCAGACCAATAATATGAGACACTGTGCAATACCGTGTGCTACAGAAAAATACCATAAATTACCGTATGCAACTATTCTTTTATCACCGGTATTTTAACAGTTAACACCGTTGACTATTTTTATATAAAAAGGTTACTTCTGTCGTTTTCTATATCCGACAATTATTCCGTTGTGGGGTCCACAAATAATTTGTTATTTCGGCGCCGTCGTACGGCACGAATATTCCCCGACAAAACGAATATTCCCCGACAAAATAAAATTTGCACATAACATCCTTAACTTTCAATTTCGTCAATTTAACCATTTACTGTTTCATGAAAAATTTATATGAAGAAAAATTGAATTTTGTATTTCATAAATTCGGGGTCTTACAACCTCCCCTCCTTATGAAATTTCGTCCCCGAAATTGACGTACCTGGCATTTCGAAGAGGTATGGATACCTAGACTTCATTTCAGATTCTAGCTCCCAGGTCATTTCCTCAATATCTTGGTTCCTCCATAAAACCTTAACTTGAGGTATAACCTTTGAGCGTAAGATCTGCTCCTTCTTATCTAGGATCTTAACAGGTACCTCCTCATACGTTAAATCTTCTGCTATAACGTCTGGTTCTAACTCAATGACGTGGTTTGGGTCCTTCACATATTTACGTAACATAGATATGTGAAAAACGTTATGGATGCGAGACATACTTGGTGGTAGGGCTAGTCTGTAGGCTACGGATCCTACTCGATCGAGGATTTCAAATGGGCCAATAAATCGAGGGTTGAGCTTTCCTCTCTTTCCGAATCTCGTAACCCCTTTCCATTGAGAAACACGTAAGAATACATGATCTCCGACGTTGAATCTCTCATCTCTCCGATGAAGATCGGCATAACTCTTTTGTCGTTCTTGTGCTGTCTGTATTCGTTGTCGGATCATTTTGATCTTTTCGGTCGTTAAGCGTACCAACTCGGGTCCCAACAGTTTTGCTTCTCCTACCTCATTCCAACATACTGGAGAGCGACACTTGCGTCCATATAAAGCCTCGAATGGAGCCATACCTATACTTGCTTGGTAACTGTTGTTGTAGGAAAATTCCACCAATGGCAAGTACTTATCCCAACTTCCTTTGAAATCTAGTACGCAAAGTCTCAAAAGATCTTCGAGGGTCTGGATCGTCCTTTCCGATTGTCCGTCCGTTTGAGGATGGTATGCAGAACTAAAACGTAGTTCAGTGCCCATAGCTTTTTGTAGACTGATCCAAAAGCGTGAAGTGAATCTAGGATCTCGATCAGAAACTATGGAAACTGGCATGCCATGCAATCTCACGATCTCATTTATGTACATACCGGCAAGACGTTCAAGTGAAAAGTTTTCTCGTATAGGCAAGAAATGAGCGGATTTGGTCAATCTATCTACGATGACCCAAATTGCATCTAAGCCTTGAGAAACTTTGGGAAGACCCGTCACGAAATCCATATTGATGTGTTCCCACTTCCATTCGGGAACCTCAAGTGGTTGTAAAGGACCCTTAGGTACTTGATGCTCTGCCTTGACACGTTGACAAGTTAAGCACCTTGAGATAAACTCTGCAATCTCCCTTTTCATATTGTTCCACCAAAATGTATGTCGAAGATCTCGATACATCTTGGTACCTCCTGGGTGGATTGCAAATGGCGTGTTGTGTGCCTCCATCATGATTTTATGCTTTAATTCAGGATCGTTAGGAACACAGAGTCGAGAGTTGACTCGAAGTATTCCTTTCTCGTCGATTCTTGCTTCGGGAATGGTACCTTCTTGTACTTTCTTTATCATGTTTATCAGTTCCGGTTCGGTAGCTTGAGCAGCTTTAATTTTATCGATTAAAGCTGGTTCTACTCGCACGTGAGCAATCTTCGAGTGGGTTCCTGGTGTCTTTAGCTCTATCTCCATCTTTTGCAAGTCGTACAAAATACACTTTTGTGTTGTCAGCAGTGCACTTGTACTCGCATAAGATCTTCTGCTCAAAGCGTCAGCTACAACGTTCGCCTTTCCCGGGTGATACTGGATTGTGTGGTCGTAATCCTTCAACAGCTCAAGCCAACATCGTTGTCGCATGTTGAGTTCCTTCTGGGTGAAGAAATACTTGAGACTTTTATGATCCGTATAGATATCCACTTTTTCTCCGTACAAGTAGTGTCTCCAGATCTTCAACGCGAAAACGACTACTGCCAACTCTAGATCATGAGTAGGATAATTTTTCTCATAATCTTTGAGTTGTCGAGAGGCATAAGCTATAACATTTCCATGTTGCATAAGGACACAACCTAGACCTTTGCCTGAAGCATCGCTATATATGACGAATTCTCCTGATCCTGATGGAATGGTCAGAACAGGAGCTGAAACAAGTCTCCTCTTGAGTTCTTGAAAACTCTTCTCGTATTCCTCGCTCGAATGATACCGATATATAATAATCAAACTTTCATCTCTTGGCGTTCTATGGGAGCCATTTGGTATTGGGCTTTGGAAAATGGCTTAGTATCGGGTTCAAGATCGATACAGAATTCAATTTCTCGGTTTGGGGATAAGCCAGGAAGTTCCTCAGGAAAAAGTCAGAAAACTCATTAACAATGGAAATATCATTCAAGTTTGACGTGTTTTTGTTCAAATCAGTAACATGAGCTAAAAAGGCTTGACATCCGTTTTTCAATAAACGAATGACTTTATGGCTAGAAATAATAGTTATAGATTTCAATGGTTTAGTTGCTTGAATTTGCATGACAGGTTGATTAGGAATATAAAAACTAATAATCTTATGAAAACAATCAATTTTAGCATGATGGGTAGTCAACCAATCAATTTCTAAAATCACATCAAATTCATGCATCTTCAAAGAAATAAGGTCAACAGGTAGTGTGAGGTTGTTGATTTGGACTAGGCAAGATTTATAGACAGTAAATGTACTGGCTATTTCTCCCAATGAGGTTTCAACTGATAAGACAAGATTTAAGTTTACAATAGTCAAATTTAAACGTTGAGTACTTATAGGTGAGATAAAAGAGTGGATAGAGTCAATATCTAACATGGCATAGACTTCTCGAGAATTGATGAATAGCTTACCGGTCATCACCTCATTCGATTTCTTGATCATCAAGGCTGTCATCATCAAATCGAGTCCCATATACTTCATCCGGATCTTCACGTATTTCAACCATGGGAATACCACGAAATAGTTCTCTAACGAACTGTTTCTCAGATTCTTCAACTTCATCAGTAGTAGCGTACCAATGATTTCCATTAAAATAGTATTTTCGATAGACTACAGTTTCCACGATAGTGACTAACTTAACCTGAATTCCTCTAAATTGTAACGCCCAAAAGTATAGATACATCATTTTTAAATAATCTTGAAAATCATAGCTCGAACACCATAAATCCCAAAGACTTATATGAAACGTCCATATATTCTGATCCTTTGTTATCGAGCATAACCAGGTGATGATATGTTTCCAACTGTCGAGCAAATTAAAGGCAACAATTTCCGCAAGTTCCGGATATCCTTTAAAGAACGAATTTGCAAGAACGACGGTAGAACTTTCACCTTCTTCTTCTTTAGATCGGATACAAATAATTTTTGCTTTAGGCAAATTATTCAACTCTGAGTTTGTAGAAGAATTGTTTGTGGCCTCTACATTCACTTCGGGTACTCCGTGGTTAACCTCCTGATTTCCAGATGCCATACTTAACTGTGGTCACAAAATAAATGTTAGTTCAAATAAACTGACTCATCACTTCATGTCCCTATATTCAAATCAACTCATTAGATAAAAAAATCTAATTTAGGTGGGACACACTAGTGACTGATTCTATTCGTCTCTCCCCTCCTACTTCTAACCCCAGATCTCCATTAAAGACCATATCCCTAAGCTCTGATGCCAACTGTGACGCCCCCAAATCTAGGCCTACACAGCCCAAACTTGAGTCGTCAAAAGACTACAACAAAATTATTACAACAAAGCACAACGTACAACAATACAGTGTATAATAATAATACACAACTAAGTCTTCACTATTATTGTAACACTATTTTACAACACGTGAAGACTACGACAGCTATTCCTCGGACTCTCACTCCATCCCCCGGCTAGACCCCGTTATGTTTTCATCTCCTGTTGAAAAACAATGGAACAAAAGAAAGGGTGAGCTCAAATAGCCCAGTAAGAAATATCATGACTAAGATAATGACGAATAATTTATCATTAGCCTTCAACAATTGAGTTCTTGATAGAATACAATAGACTACAAGGTTTATATCAAAAACTGTAGTTAAATTCTTAAACAATGTTCAGATCAATAATAGCAGCGGAATGAGCAATCTATTAGAAGAATAATGCAGACTATAATGTCCTCTCGCTTCTCTTTTTAGTAAAAACATCATCAACTTTTATCATCTGAAATACCATTAGTCATGATAATAAAAATTCACAGTTCCTGGTCATAATCATGTAAATCAACAGTTCATCTTTGCACTACGGGCCAAAGATATTCAATAAAGCACCAACGGTCATGATTATACCAGATTCAGCCTTTGGTCATAATCATACCAACCAACAGTTCATCTTTGCACTACGGGCCAAAGAGAACATTCACCACGTGCCATAAAAGACACCGAACAGATGTATCGCCTTTAACCTAGTATATCGCCTTTAACCTATCATCTGTTCAACAATTATATCACATCTGTGCCCCCGGCCACAGATATTCACAACAGCTTGATTCTTGATGATTAATACAAATAACAGTGATACAAATGATGAACAGAAGAACAGGATAAACAATAAGTATCGGAAGTTTACTTTGTGCAGATTCAAATAATGTCCAAATTGCCAACATGATGTGGAGTGAAATTTAAAAATGATATTCAAGATCCACAGTTCAGAATAACGATTACAGTTCAATAGAAATGTTCAGAAAATAGGAAGGTTCAGTTGAACTAATGAAATTCAACTATTATGGAACATATAATATTTTCAGGAATTATAGAAGCAATAGTTCCATAATAAGTTTCGATTTAGGTGTATGGAAGAAAATAATATCCCTTACCGTAGCAGGTTTGATTAACAAAAGGTGAAGGGAATTAATATCCCTTACCATAGTAAGTTTGAATAATGGAAGATGAAAAAGATGGTATCCCTTATGAGTATAAAGGAAAATGATATCACTTACGAATATGGAATAAAAGTGTCATGTGATAATTCGTGTAGACAAATTATTTCCGCACGAGGCAAATAAAAAGGGTTATTCACCAACAGGCGATAATCCGCACCGTAAGGTTATTCCCATCAATTTGAATACGAATAGTTATTCACCAAACAGGCGTATTCCGCACCGTAAGGTTATTCCCACAATTTAATAGAATTTGAACACGAAGAGTTATTCACCAAACAGGCGATAATCCGCACCGTAAGGTTATTCTCAAAGATTAATAAGGAATGAATACAAAAGGTTATTCACCAACAGGCGGTAAACCGCGCCGTAAGGTTATTCCCACAATTTAATACATGGAAATAAATGGCACAAGAAAGAAACGATATTATTTTCGAGAATCAAAAAATGATAATCCCTTTAAGTAAGAAAGAAAATAATATCCATTTATGATGATGAAAAGAGTGATACCCCTTACCGTAATAAATTTAAGAGTGTGAAAAGAATGATATTCCTTACCTTAACACGTGACTGGATATTGATTTAAATGAGGTTGATCAACCTATATTTTTATAATAAAATTAGTAATTACCACATATAAATTTCAAAGTGTATGATAACTCGTATAATATGAATTATCAAAATTATATATATTTAACATAATTTTTGTAGTATAATATAACAACTTTAAAATAGTTTTTAAAATAATATTTCAAAATAAATCTTCCAAAGAAAGCTTTTAAAAATGAATCTTCTCAAAGAAGAGTCTTCTAAAGGAAGATTTGTGAATACCGTGAAAAATAGGAATTTATGAAATTACTACTCTTTAATAAAACACTTACTTGAAAAATTCCTGCACTCCTTTTGGCTTTCAAACTCTCAAAATAACCTTACTATTCTCAGAGAAAACTCATAAAATTCTTATAGAAAAATTTTATGTTTTAGGTGTGATTTTTCTATTCAGCTGAGCAAGCTATTTATAGGAGAAAATATGATACTATGCATGGTTGGTGAATGGCGTGCTGCACGCCAGCTGAAAATTCAGCAGGCGGCAGCAGCCTTGCTGCCTTTTCCTTCTGCGCAAAAATTTCTCCAAATTCAAGCTTCACCAACCATGTGGGCCCCATCAATGGGTCCACATGTTTCTTACCATTCACTTACTATTCACGTTACTATTCACGTTACTATTCACGTTACTATTTCAAATAGTAAAATTAATTATTTTTTTTTTTTATTTATTTATTTATTCTTCCTGTGAGTCCAGCATATAAAATAATGTTACCACAATAATGTAAGAAACACGTTACATATTATTATTAATTTAATAATATAAATTATAGTGTATTTGCTACTGTGACAATTATTAGGTTCAATAATTTTAAAAACAGTGCAGCAACAATTATTGAGTCGATGATATGAAATACAGTGTAATGACAATTATTGAATCAATAATGCAAAATACTGTGTAACAACAATTATTGAATTGATAATATAAAATATTATGCAGTGACAATTATTGATGAAATGATGCGCAACAGTTACGGTGTCAATTATCAGACCAATAATATGAGACACTGTGCAATACCGTGTGCTACAGAAAAATACCATAAATTACCGTATGCAACTATTCTTTTATCACCGGTATTTTAACAGTTAACACCGTTGACTATTTTTATATAAAAAGGTTACTTCTGTCGTTTTCTATATCCGACAATTATTCCGTTGTGGGGTCCACAAATAATTTGTTATTTCGGCGCCGTCGTACGGCACGAATATTCCCCGACAAAACGAATATTCCCCGACAAAATAAAATTTGCACATAACATCCTTAACTTTCAATTTCGTCAATTTAACCATTTACTGTTTCATGAAAAATTTATATGAAGAAAAATTGAATTTTGTATTTCATAAATTCGGGGTCTTACACAAATGATCATCCTCCTTCATGCTTCGGACTATCATGTCGTCAACATAGACTTCCATATTTCTCCCGATCTGGCTGCTGAACACCTTGTTCATCATCCTCTGATAGGTAGCCCCCGCATTAATCAACCCGAAGGACATGACCTTGTAAGCATATATGGCTCGATGGGTGATGAAAGCCGTCTTTGGTATATCGCTTTCAAGCATGGCTATTTGATTATACCCCGAGAAAGCGTCTAAGAAGCTCATTATGGTGTGTCCCGAGGTTGAATCGATCAATTGGTCTATGCTCGGGAGAGGGTAGTAATCTTTCGGACATGCTTTGTTGAGATCTGTATAATCCACGCACATCCTCCACTGTTGCCTCTCGGGAGCTATGTTTCTCAGTTTTTGCTTTACGGGCTTGGAGTTCGGATTGACACTCAGCTGATGTACGGCCACAGTTTTGTCAATGCCCGGCACATCGGCTGGGACCCATGCAAAGATGTCAGCATATTCCCGAAGAAGCGAGACCAACCGAGTTTTGGTTTCCTCTCGAAGGTTTGTGCCAATCTGTACAGTTTTCTGATCATCATTTTGAAATAGTGGGACTTCAACTGTATCTTCGGCTGGCGTTGCTAATGGTTCAGTACATCCCTCAGTGAATGGTTCAAGCTCGATCTTCATTATAGCTTTCTGTTTGCTATCACTGGGAGAGGATGTCTGTATGGTCTGCAGATAACATCTTCGGGAAAGATCCTGATCTCCAACAGATTCCCCGATCCCATTTTTGGTTGGAAATTTCATTTTTAAATGGGGGATGGATGTAATTACTTTTAATGCCGATAGAGTTGTTCTTCCCAAGATGGCATTGTAGTTGCTTTCCACTTGAACCACGTAAAAGCGGACCATAATGGAAGCTTGTTTCGGGGCAGTCCCGAAGATCACAGGCAACTCAATCGTCCCTGCTATACGAACTGGGTTATTCCCGAACCCATATAGAGGGGACTCGTTGCAGATCTCCAGCTTTCTTCCCCCCAAGTCCAGCCGATTGTACGCTTGGCTATACAGTACATCGACTGAACTCCCATTATCAACAAGCATCCTTTTCATATCCATGGTGCCGACCTGAGCTGTTATGACCAGTGCATCCTGATGGGGAGTGACCATCCCCGAGGGGTAATCATCATCGGAGAAAGTGATGGGGTCGGTTTTGGCACTCATTGGTTTCCCGGACACTTGATGTACTTCTCTGCCGAAAGCTTTTCTCTTTCGATTGGACAGAGCGGAAATTGATCCTCCGGAAATAACATCAACCACGCCTCTTGCTTCAGTAATGGGAGGAGGTGGCTCGAGGCGATCAAAGGCCGATGGTCTGTAGGAATCGGCAACATAACTGTCCAGATTGCCACTCCGTACCTGTTTTTCGAGGAAGTCTTTAAGATGGTAGCATTCCTCAGTATCATGCCCTTTGGCTTCGTGGTAAGTGCAATACCGATCTCCTTCCTTTTGCCTTGCAAAAACCCGGATCTTCGGGGGCTTCTCATAGAAGGGTTTATTTTTTATCGCTTTCACGATATTGCTCTTGTTGGTGTTCAGGGGTGTGTAATCTTTCTCGGCACCTCTTCGATCCCTCGGGGGATCATTCTTTTGTTGCCGATCCTTGTTAGAATCCCTTCGATCATTCCCCTTTTTACCATTGCCGTTGGATTTCTTTTCGGCACTAACGCCTCCGGGGTCTCTCTGGTGAAAATCACCTGTGTTTTTCGAGGATCCCCGTAGATTGGCGAGAGCCTCTTCCAACTCTACGAACTTGTCCACCTTCTCATAAGTCTCCGATAAGGTCTCTGGGGACTTCGAGATAAGCTCCTCAATTAACCTGCTGGATTTATCAACATTTAATCCCATGGTTAAAAATTGGATTACCTGCTTCGGGTCAATCCCGTTGATTTCTGACACAGCCTCTCTGAATCTTTTAATATACTGCCGAAGAGTTTCATTCGGCCTCTGTTTTACTTGCAGAAGGGATGTCATCATTCGGGCTCGCCGCTTGTTGCTCCCGAAGCGGTTGTGGAACTGTTCTTGTAATTCCTCCCATGATTTGATGGATCCTGCTGGGAGGGAGATAATCCATTCTCTGGCAGTTTTCTTCAGAGTGGATAAAAACAAGTGGCACATCGCCACTGCATCATGACCATGAAAGTGCATGGCCTGCTCGAAGGAATAAGTGTGATCATGTGGATCACCCGTCCCGTCAAACATCTCCAAAGTAGGGACCTTACGGGATCGGTCGATCTTAGCCTCTTCGAGGTCCTTCGAGAATGGTGAGAATCGGGCCTTTTTTGACCCATAATACTTATCCGAAACCTTGATGGGTAAAGATTCGCCAGTGTGGCTCCCATGACTATGTCGGTCTTCCCGATATTTCCTCGTCGGCGATCTGGCTCGCTTTCTCAAATCTGCTGTCCAGATCGACTTAGAGCGAGCCGGCTCTTTCCCGCGGTTTCGGTTTACTTCCCCTCGGGGTTCATTATCCTCTCGTCTGGTATAGCGGGTTGAGCGGGAGGCCGAGCCTCTCTGGCTCAAAAGTTCATTACCCGCCTCGGTTAACTCCTCGTACTGTTTGTCAAGCTCCTTCTGCTGGAGGTCCAGAGCCTTTTTTCTGTCGAGGATTATCTGGAGGCGGCGGTCTTTATCAGCTGCCGTCTCCTGATGAGACCGAGAGAGAGGAGGTCGCCGTGAATGACTCTGCGACTGTGATGTTTCCATGTTAACAAAAGTTGATGGAAGTTTTACTAGGGGCCCTCCTTCTAGCGCCAATGTTGACGCCTGATTCTGTCGGGCAGTCCTGCTGGCCGTCCGGTAAGAATACCTGCACAAAAGTCCGAACGGCTTGGGCCGTTGGTGGACTCCTTCGGTGTGAGTGTTAGTGAAGGTATATGGAAAAGTCAACAATGGAGGTCTGAATATCTAGTGTAGCAAATTATGCGTTACCCTTCTCTCCATTGTCAACTGGGTATTTATACTACGTACCTGATTAACGGTCACCTGTGTAACGGTTCTGACCATTACACTAGGTAGTTATGATACATGTACGTTTCATCCTTCACCCACGTGCTGTAAGCCCACTAGGAAGGTTACCAGGCTGACGGTCTATTGGGCCTGGCCCAATGTCATTTCCTGGATCAGGCCTGGTTAAATATTCATCCTAACAAATAGATTCCGACTAAGTTCGTAATAAATCATGTTTGGTGTTTGAGTGGATTCTGAATAAGTTCATTAAGAGTATTAAACTCGTGATTTATATACTGAAAGACACTTATCAGTAGACACGCTGTCAAAGTAATCAAACTTGACAAGGAGCAATGTGTGCATGGTAATTACCACCTGATCAGATTGGCAATAGAAACTGATATAAAAACACATCCAATACTTGTATGAAGAAGATGTACAGATGATATCAATAAACTCTTCAAACTCTCACTCGTATACCTAAAAAGCAAACAAAAAAAAATTAAAAAAAATCAAACATCAATACTAACTATTTAATTTCTTTCTTGACAGGTATAAGCCGTATCAAAATCTTCTGCTCCCTGTCTCACATAAAAGAGAAATAAACCAAATCCAATTTAAATCCATAAAACAAGTCAGATACGTACTCTATCATCCTACATCTATCTCTTGTTTGTGTTTGTTCTCCATATACCCTTCGATGATGAAGAAGAATTTGTTATCTTTACAATTTTCTGCTTGGGTTGTCGCTGTTTCCTACTGACAAAATGTTGACAATTATTATTATCTACTTTTGATACATCTACTTTCACAATGTGATGATCAGAAGTCCCTTTTGATGAGACAACTGAGTAGGAACCAGGAATAAACTTGTACGGTGAGTCTGGTGATAACAATACATAATCCACCCGAGTTCCATACTTGCATGTCCCCTGCACACCTGCATTAGCAGAACATATAATGTTCAAGCCTTGTAAAAGATAACTAAATTCAATTCATTAAAGATTAAGTTAGCCCTAGGGTCTCGTACTTTGCCCTTTTGCGATCATAACTACAGACTCGCACTCTCCTGCAAAGTCCTTGGCATCCGTGTATTGTTTACTCTTTAGAAACCTCATCACCTCAAGCTTTGGTGTTGGCTTTCCCATCTCTTCATAATACTGTGACATTAAAATTAACACTCACAGCTTAGTTTTTGTAGTACCATTTTTGTATGTTTCAAATTGTGAAATTGGTAACACGCTAGAATCTTAATGAAGTAATAATCAAGCTGACATAGTTACCTTTACAATATCGGTCCATCGTTCTGATGAGTAATCTGTTTCGTCAAGAGAATTGAGGCCTCCAGCTAAAATGTGAGGTGTGTCACTGGATTCTATTATAGCATTTATCTGTTTCATTCGCCAATTCTCATCAAGATGATCAAGGTGAGTGCAGTGGAAATCAACTTCTCCGGTATGGGGAACATCAACTGTGGCCTTCAGAACATTCCTACATTGTTCAAAAAATAAAATAAATGGAGTCATCTAGTAGTAATATGTGATATTCTTGTTTTTCTGGCCTAAATTTTAGAGAACTTATTTGTAGTAATTCTCAAGTTTTTGACACTTCCCATCTTTTCGGATGGATTCTGCATTAAATGCATTTTGAACATTACATCTTACATCTAGTTTCAAACATAGAGTACCTTACCTTACCAACAAGTCGCGCTCGTTGGAATGTGAAAGAGAAAGAGACATAAATGAGTTTCATAACCTAAACGCGAAGAAAGAAATGTGAAAAAAGTGGGAAAAGCAGATATAAACAGTAGCAAAGCTTCTAAACTATAACAATGGCGGATGATTGAACCTTTTCCCGGAAAAAGACAAGTTGACAGTAAGTATAACAGAACACAGAGACTTAACAATTTAATTAAGGAATTATTTGCAGTCACATGTCAAAAGAAACTAACTAGAGACCAAAAGTTAAGGAGTGGGTAGAAGAATATCAGTTCTATATCACAGAATACAGCTGTTCCAAATCTTGACAATCCATGTTGCGGTAAAACGAAAGAACCAGACCTTAATATAGAAACAGACTGGCTTCTTCTAGTAGGCAAATTGAGATTTCGGTACAAGATTATTCAGTACATAAATCTCGTAAATTTTATAGGTAAGAATATGCAAAATTAACACACTGTTCCACAAATTTCAGAATTAATTTTGGTAGCAAATAAAATGGGACCATAACTTTCAATTACTTCAATTTTTAACATAATTTATAAAAAGTCACATAAACAATTCTTGAATTTAACTAGACACTGTTCATTTTCATCAAATCAAAGCGGAAATTAAAAAAAAATATGATGACTAAATTGTTTAGCACGAGGAAAAATTTAAAGAACCTGAAATCAGAGTCATCAAAAATCTTCTGAATCTTCCACCTCTTAATCGGCCATTTCGACAAAATTGCATTACCATATTCTGGGGCCCAACTTTCTGCAAACACATAACTCATCCCCAAAGCAGCAGCCAAATCAGATAAAGGCTTCATATCTTTCTCTTCTTCGGCTTTCACATCTTGCAGAGCCAATATATCTGCATCCAATTCTCTCAATACTTCAACAACTGTTCTTGTACTCCTATAGCTCTGTCCATCAACTACAGTCACCCCAATGGTAGGCAAACTGAAGTTAGATCTCAATTGGCCCTTTCCTTTCAAAATTCTACTAGAACCTCCATTTCGCTTTAAGGAAATCTCATTATCGGGTAAATTAATCGATACCCTTAACTTCGACTTTGCAAATTTTTGTTGCTTTGACAGATTCTCTCGAAGATTCTCCTGAGGGTTTATTGAACTGGGATGCAGGGGACTCTGTTTCAGTATACTCTTGGGTCGATCAACCATGGAATTAGCTCTTAAATTACAATCAATTGAGTGCTTAGCGTTTGCAAAATCCCCATTTCCGTAGTCAAAACTTGAAAATTTCTCTGTTTTTGGAACTGCAGATGCCATGGAGAACAGGGCAGCATTAAATGTCGCTACACGAATTGACTTTCTCGATCTTGAACCACCCAAATGGCCATTTGGATGAATTGTGGCAGACCCATTTGTAATTGATGATTCTGTTTGAGGTTTGGAGTTGGGTTTTTCTAACCTTTTTATCACAACTTTTGGTTTGGACCGGCGGCGAACCGGCCACCGGAGTCTGGAACAGAGGCACTTGAGGTTTCTATTGAGTATTTTAAGCATTGCAGAGAAACAAAAAGGGAGTTTGCAGAAAAAGAAAATGAATGAAATGACTTGTTGATTGCATGAGGAGGAGGTCAAGTTGTGTTGGTCTTATTAGTCTCTCTCTCTCTGTCTGTTTTTATGGCTTTGGCCTGGCATCAAGTGGAAGATTATGATGGCAAAAGATAATAGATTTATTTATTTAAAATTAGTTGGTTGGTTAAAATACGAAGAAGTCTTTTTTGGGAATGGGTTGGTGCCACTTGGCATACAATTAGGGGTTAGTGAAGCTGTGAGGTTTCTCCACTCTGCCAGGTAGGGGTGCACACGGTCGATTTGATCAATTTTTTAGAAAAAAAAATAACCAAACCATTTAAGTCGGTTATAAAAAATTAAAAATCAAAAGAGTCCAAATTTTTACATCGTAATCGGTTATTGGTTTATTCGATTTCGGTTAAATCGGTCGGTTTATTCGGTTATTCGGTTTCGTAATTGATAATTTGATATTTATTATATTGTCAAGTTTTCATAATAATTAATAAATCACTAATTCAATAACTACTAATTATAATAGAAGTTCTCTAAATCCGAAAAATAAAAATCACCTAACTCACTCATTAAGATAGAAGTTTTGCAAATTCGTCACAATAAAAACATATAATAAATATATAATTATATAAAATAAATATTTATTAGAAAAGTATATAAATTATATTATAATTTTAAATTGTTCGGTCGGTTTGGTCGGTTTCGGTTTTTTGAGAAGCCAAACCAAACCGGTCGAACTAGTTTCAGTTTTTTAGTTTTATAGTGTTCGGTTTTTCGATTTTATATTTTTCGGTTTGAAATAGTAACGGTTTGGTTCGGTCCGATCGGTTTTTCGATTTTGGTCGATTTTGTGTGCACCTCTACTGCCAGGAAACTTCGGTTCAAATGAGAGGGGGGTCTCATCCTTTTATACGAAAAAAGATTAGTTTTAGGAGTAATAAGTTAAATAATAGACTAATATATTATTGACATAAAGAGAGACAATATTTTTAATTTATGTGTTAATATTATATTTAGACCTAATAAAAATGGTTCAAATAGGTGGATTGGTCCGGCCGATTTAAAAAAAATGGGTTATGAGCTTATATTTTTCAGCCAAAAAATAGTGGATTATTTTGGCCTGGTCCATGGCTCAATTTTTTATTTTAAAAAAATACATTAATATATAAAAAAAAATGGTAAAAATAACTTAATTTATTAATCATTTAAATTAATTTATAAAATAAAACTTCTATTCATTTGTTCACAATACTATTATCTCCTATTATCTCCAAGCATATGGCTATTAGATATGAAAGAACTTAAATAAGGTAAAATTTAAAATATTATTGATTATTAAATGTTATTAAAAAATAATAATTAATTAATTATATTTTTATATACTTGTGCATAACAAAATACGTTATATGTACAATTAAATAATTGTCACTATATAAATAAATACATATGTAATGTGTTTGTGGTATTATTCTAACATTTTTTTAAAATTAGTCATTTGGTATTTAATTACAATTATTAGTTTCACATATTTAATCAAATAAATAGTGCTCACAATAGTTTATAAAGTTAAAACTACTTCTTAATTAAACATAAATTTTTCAATATTTTTTGTTAATAAGTACATTTTATTGAATAAAATAAATTGCATATTACATTAAATAGTCCAAAATTAAAACATCATATTATGTATCATAATTATAAATATATATATAATAAAATAATCAATTGGCCTGCAGACTAGCCTGGCCCGTCCGGGCTGCATATTTTTGGCCCATAAATACCTGAGTCTTTTTGGTCCAATTCGTTTGTTATTTGATCTATTGTTTTAGATTAACAATAATCGCATAATATTTAAATATTATTTAATTAAAAATTTTAATAATATATAACAAAATTTGTTAGGGATATTTAGAGCTTTGTAGTCCAAGCATTTGGTAATTGTTAAAAGTGTGGAAGCTTGTTTTGTTCCAAGATATCATAGGTTGGAGTCATTTCTATAATAAATTATGTTTGAATGATAACAAAATAAATTATTTTATTGTAATTTATATCTTGAGAACACTCATTATGAACTCATTATAATTTGAGGTAACACATTAGAGCTGAGTTTGTTGTACATCGAAGTACAAGACTTGGTGTTTATTTAGCGAAACCACGTGTTGTAGTGGGAAAAATTATTTTTAGGGTGAAGTGTATGATAAACACATTTTAATAAACAAGTTAATACAGCATTTAGTTATACAAGTGTAAATGTGTTTTTTTTAAATAAAAGATAAAATTATAAATAAAAAAAAGGTTTGTCTAAATGGTTTTTTTTTTTTTTTTTTTTTTAACAATTTAAGAGCAAATTTTTACAGTGTATTTTAGCCAAAAGAGCTCCTCCAAAAGCATAATTTTTTTTTTATGAATTTTTTTTTTAACTAAAATCTCTACCCACAAAGAACATTTTTAGACGGTTACTAAATATTAAAATATTTTTAAATTTAATTTTAAAATATTTTTAATCCACAGATGGGGATAACCAATTGCTCCAAGAAGGCTAAGGTTAGAGGTGAAAATGATTCAGAGTCGAGTCAAATAATATCTTACTCAGATTCTGCTCAAAACTTTTGTAAGATACTTGAATTTGAATACAATTTTGCACTCTTTGCTTAAATTCAAATTTTATTGGTTTTATTATACTTGTAAGACCCCGAATTTTATGAAATATAAAATTTAATTTTTCTTCGTATATATTTTTCCTGAAACAGTAAGTGGTTAAATTGACAAAATTGAAAGTTAAGGATGTTATTTGCAAATTTTATTTTGTCGGACAATATTCTTTTTGTCGGGGAATATTCGGGCCGTACGACGGCGCCGAAATAACAAATTATTTGTGGACCCCACAACGGAATATTTGTCGGATATAGAAAACGACAGAAGTAATCTTTTTAAATAAAAATAGTCAACGGTGTTAACTGTTAAAATACCGGTGATAAAAGAATAGTAGCATACGGTAATTTATGGTATTTTCTGTAGCACACGGTACTTTACGGTAGCACACGGTATTGCACAGTGTCTCATATTATTGGTCTGATAATTGACACCGTAACTGTTGCGCATCATTTCATCAATAATTGTCACTGCATAATATTTTATATTATCAATTCAATAATTGTCATTACACTGTATTTCATATCATCGACTCAATAATTGTTGCTGCACTGTTTTTAAAATTATTGAACCTAATAATTGTCACGGTTGCAAATATACTATAATTTATATTACTAAATTAATAATAATATGTAACGTGTTTCTTACATTATTGTGGTAACATTATTTTATATGTTGGACTCACAGGAAGAATAAATAAATAAATAAATAAATAAATAAATAAATAAATAAATAAATAAATAAATAAAAATATATTAAATTATTTTTACTATTTGAAATAGTAACATGTGGACCCTATGTGGGGGCCACATGAAAATTAACATGTGAAATTGAAGTGTGCTGGAGAAATTTGAAAAGCAGTGGCTGCGCTGCTTTTGTAGAAAACTTACATTGGCGTGCAGCACGCAGCAGTTCACCAACCAAGCATAGTGTCCTTTTTTCTCCTATAAATAGCTTGCTCAGCTGAATAGAAAAATCACACCTAAAACATAAAATTTTTCTATAAGAATTTTATGAGTTTTCTCTGAGAATAGTAAGGTTATTTTGAGAGTTTGAAAGCCAAAAGGAGTGCAGGAATTTTTCAAGTAAGTGTTTTATTAAAGAGTAGTAATTTCATAAATTCCTATTTTTCACGGTATTCACAAATCTTCCTTTAGAAGACTCTTCTTTGAGAAGATTCATTTTTAAAAGCTTTCTTTGGAAGATTTATTTTGGAATATTATTTTAAAAACTATTTTAAAGTTGTTATATTATACTACAAAAATTATGTTAAATATATATAATTTTGATAGTTCATATTATACGAGTTATCATACACTTTGAAATTTATATGTGGTAATTACTAATTATATTAAAAATATATAGGTTGATCAATCTCATTTAAATCAATATCCAGTCACGTGTTAAGGTAAGGAATATCATTCTTTTCACACTCTTAAATTTATTACGGTAAGGGGTATCACTCTTTTCATCATCATAAATGAATATTATTTTCTTTCTTACTTGAAGGAATTATCATTCTTTGATTCTCGAAAATAATATCGTTTCTTTCTTGTGCCATTTATTTCCATGTATTAAATTGTGGGAATAACCTTACGGCGCGGTTTACCGCCTGTTGGTGAATAACCTTTTGTATTCATTCCTTATTAATCTTTGAGAATAACCTTACGGTGCGGATTATCGCCTGTTTGGTGAATAACTCTTCGTGTTCAAATTCTATTAAATTGTGGGAATAACCTTACGGTGCGGATTACGCCTGTTTGGTGAATAACTATTCGTATTCAAATTGATGGGAATAACCTTACGGTGCGGATTATCGCCTGTTGGTGAATAACCCTTTTTATTTGTCTCGTGTGGAAATAATTTGTCTACACGAATTATCACATGACACTTTTATTCCATATTCGTAAGTGATATCATTTTCCTTTATACTCATAAGGGATACCATCTTTTTCATCTTCCATTATTCAAACTTACTATGGTAAGGGATATTAATTTCCTTCACCGTTTGTTAATCAAACCTGCTACGGTAAGGGATATTATTTTCTTTCATACTCCTAAATCGAAACTTATTATGGAACTATTGCTTCTATAATTCCTGAAAATATTATATGTTCCATAATAGTTGAATTTCATTATTTCAACTGAACCTTCCTATTTTCTGAACATTTCTATTGAACTGTAATCGTTATTCTGAACTGTGGATCTTGAGTATCATTTTTAAATTTCACTCCACATCATGTTGGCAATTTGGACATTATTTGAATCTGCACAAAGTAAACTTCCGATACTTATTGTTTATCCTGTTCTTCTGTTCATCATTTGTATCACTGTTATTTGTATTAATCATCAATAATCAAGTTGTTGTGAATATCTGTGGTCGGGGGCACAGATATGATATAATTGTTGAACAGATGATAGGTTAAAGGCGATATACTAGGTTAAAGGCGATACATCTGTTCGGTGTCTTTTATGGCACGTGGTGAATGTTCTCTTTGGCCCGTAGTGCAAAGATGAACTGTTGATTGGTATGATTATGACCAAAGGCTGAATCTGGTATAATCATGACCGTTGGTGTTATATTGAATGTCTTTGGCCCGTAGTGCAAAGATGAACTGTTGATCTGCATAATTATGACCAGGAACTGTGAAGTTGTATTATTTTGACTAATGGTATTTCAGATGATAAAAGTTGATGATATTTTTACTAAAAAGAGAAGCGAGTGGATATTATAGTCTGCATTATTCTTCAAATAGATTGCTCATTCCGCTGCTATTATTGATCTGAACATTGTTTAAGAATTTAACTACAGTTTTTGATATAAACCTTGTAGTCTATTGTATTCTATCAAGAACTCAACTGTTGAAGGCTAATGATAATTTATTCGTCATTATCTTAGTCATGATATTTCTTACTGGGCTATTTGAGCTCACCCTTTCTTTTGTTCCGTTGTTTTTCAACAGGAGATGAAAACGTAATGGGGTCTAGCCGGGGGATGGAGTGAGAGTCCGAGGAATAGCTGTCGTAGTCTTCACGTGTTGTAAAATAGTGTGGTAATAATAGTGAAGACTTAGTTGTGTATTATTATACACTGTATTGTTGTACGTTGTGCTTTGTTGTAATAATTTTGTTATAGTCTTTTGACGACTCAAGTTTGGGCTGTGTGGGCCTAGATTTGGGGGGCGTCACAATACTTGAGTACGACTCGCTTTTTAGTCGAGCGGCTTATTTTTTAGTTGAGATACTCGTAACCATTTGAAACATATACGAATCAGAATTTGATCATTTATATTATGATAAGTTAGATAAAATTAACTCAGTAAACTATTTGGAATAATTTATATCTGAACTCTTTCAATTAGATCTCGTGCCTCATAAAAAAAATGATGAGATGATATTATGACTATTATATATATATGTTAAATAAATTGAGTATACTCGATACTGTTTACGAGTAAGTATATATCAACGAACATATATCAAGTATGGATCGATGAGATAATAAAAATTCAATATTTTAAAATAATAAATAGTAGACGGTTTATATTCGACTCATAGAAATATTTGAATTCGATTTATTTAAATATCAAATTCAAATTTTATTCAAAAAATTTAAGTGGATCTCAAACTAAATTTCAAATCACTCCGAATTATTTTGAACCTAGCTGGTGGTGGTTGTAGTGGTTACTTAGACAATAGAGAAATGTATTATGAGCTTTTAACAAAAAAATAATATTACTCCGTTAAACTATGATAAAGACCCAACTACTCCCTAATCAGTCTATTCAAAAAGGGATTCTTACTTGGAACGCCCCGTCACCCAAAACACCACATTCCTTATAGTTTCTGGTAGAGCCCAGTAGCCCACTATAAATTTAAGTTTATGGATTCCCTACAAAACATCAATTTTTTCCTTTTATTTTTATTTATTTTTCACTTGAAATAATGAATAGGACATCTATTAATTTTCTTCTTCTCAACCTTTTTGCTCAGTTGACTATAGTCAATCATCACTTGTTCTAAACTGTAAGATGTAATTACTAGATAGGTCAAAGTTTGGGATAGTTGTAATTTTATAATCAAATTAATAATCTTCCATCCATTTTAATTGGTAATATTTGGGTAGCTACAAATAATAATGTTACCCCTTTTCTCTAAAATGAAGGCTTTGTTTAAATTTTTATTTTTATAGAGAATATTTAATATTTGTCATAAATAGTTGTAATTTAATTTTTTTATAAAAATTATTTTAAATTAAAATTATTTTTTTAAAATAAAATCTGAACATGTCTACAAAAAAAATTACACCGTTTAAAAATAAATAAAATTAGTAAGACTTTAAGACGGAAGGAAGTAGTAAAGAAGAAATTATCAATTCCCATTATTAGATCTAGAAGGTACTAGTACATTAGTATGTGATAAGATGCAATTATCTATCATAGTCTTGAATTAAGAAGTCAAATATTAATGTCATTTTCGTTTTAGGTATATTAGCTAATGTCATGAAACATGACTAATCCATGAACTTAAGCAAAAACAAGACAAAGCCGGCCTAGAAGCAGCTTGGGACCATATCGTTTTATATGAGACATATCTTTTAGTGTAAAATGAGTTTCAAAATGTGGGTTCATGCACTTGATCCATAATTAGTATTATCGTCCGTTCTGAATTATAAAATTATTATTAATTTTTTAAAAATTTAATATGAGATATTTTTTAATTTAAAAATAATTTAATTTATTTAAATTTTAAAAATAATAAATTTTATAATTAATAATATTTTAAAAGTAATTTATGATATTTTTAATTATATTAACATAAACTAAATAAATTTATCTTAGTTTTGAGTTTAAAAATTAATATTAATTTTATAAATTAGAACAAAAATAATACGCGCGCGTGCGCGCACACACACGCATATATATATATATATATATATATATATATATAGCATGGATCAATAGCATACCTCACTAAACAATATACTTAGCTTACCCCCTTTAGCAACAGACCTGACGACGGTTTAGTTCGTCACCATAGATTTGTCCGTCGCTAAAGCTTTTAGCTAGCGACGGACAACATATCGCGACGGACGAACGTGACGGACCAAACCGTCGCCGAATTCATCACTAAAGGGGGTAAGCTAAATATGTTGTTTGGTAAAGCATGCTATTGATCCATGCTTTATATATATATATATATATATATATATATATATATATATATATATATATATATCCGTATATATGTATAATATAATATCCTTATATATGTACGTGTGTATAATATAATAAATCAATAAAATGACGGCTCTTTTTCCTTTTCCTTGCTTGAGCTTCGTATTCTTGTGGCCACTGGGGATTCCCCCGTCTCTCTCTCTCTCTCTCTCTCTATGCACAACCAAGGGGCTTTATTAGTCTATAATTTAATTAGGAAACTGATATTTGCATTTTTTTTTGATATTTTTACACGATAAAATTCACATTTTAAAATTATAATGACGGCTAAAAATGTATAACGACAAAAAATCGTGACTATAATTTTAAATGTGCATCCTACCATATGAAAATATCAAAAAACTATGTAAAAATAACAATTCCCTTTAATTATAGTTATTATAAGAAAAAGTCATTGAAAAAAGTTTTTTTCGTTTTAGTTGTGATTTAGGAAAATTTTAATATGCTTATAAAAAAGTCAAATATTCAAATGATACTTCTTTCTTACCTTTTTAATTGACGTTTAAAATTATACACATAAATTAAAAAAATATAATTAATATTTTGTCTGATTAACTGAATTATTAATAAAATTTTAATATTAATTTTTTAAAATTTATTAAAAATATGAGAGAAAAACAATTAACATTTAATCATAAAAGATAATATAAAAAAATAAACATTTATCTTTAAAAATTATAAACGACAAATAAAAAAAAAATAAAAATCTCTCTCTAAAAAGAAATAAAAATAAACGAAAGGAGTACTATAATTGTCAAATAAACTAAAAAGAAACTCTAACATTATGTTTGTGAATTTTAAAAAGGAGAGAATAAAAAGGAGAATGAAGGAAATTTAGGAACAAAAATTAAAATCCTTGTTTGTGATTTTAAAGAGAGAAAGAAAAGAAGGAGGGAGATTTTATAAAAATTCCTCTCAAAAATTTCCTTCCAAAGTTGAAAAGATTTGGAGGAAATTTATTAAAAACTTAGAAGACATAATAAAATATCAAAACTATCCTTATAATAATTTCTAAAATATAATCTTATAAGGGTAAAATAGTAATATATTTTTTTAAATTAAAATTTTCTTCCAAAACTCAAACGCAAGCAAAGAAAAGAAATCTCATTTCCTTCGCTCTTTTTTCTCTCAAAAAATTTAATTTTTTTTTTTATTCTCTTTAAAGTCACAAATATAGTGTAACAATCAAATATAAGACGGAAAAGAAAAGTTTAATGAATATATCAAAAGTATAAAAGATTGGAGTGTAAATGAACTGTACTCCACAAGGATATCAATAATTAAGATTCCATTTTTCCGTCAAAATTATACATGCAAACTCTCGTCTCTTATTATCGTTGACATTCGAGAGTGTAGCCTTCTTAAAAAGGATTTATACTTGTCTTAATTATGTGATTCTTCTGAAAGAGAATATCCAGCCAAGCACCCAAAAAATAAAAAAAGAAGAAGGTAGTTGAGATTGAAGAAGGTTGTTGAGATTTGTTTCATAACCATCCACTACAAAAGCAGAGCTTTATTGTTGACGAGGGGGGCATAGGTACTCTTCCATTAAAATTCTTAAGAGGCAACCAGGAAGCCAGTTCACCACCAGGCCCATTGTTGTACCATACACACTTGGACCATTTGGTTATTTACTTCTTTAACAACAGTTGTTATTGTCAGAGTAAAAATTGTATTTCCCGTAACTATAGTAAATATTTAATATGCAATAACAGAGTTACTAAATTAAGTAAATAAATTAAAATTAGAAAGTTCAGTGTACTTACTTGGAAAAAGGAGATTGAATTTTTTGGAAAGATTAAATCCGAGTCCTTTGAATTCACAAAGTCTCCTTGAAGCAAATTTATTCCCTCACTGGTGCTAAAAGGTTTTTGAATAATTACTTCCCAAGATGAAACGGATTTCCAATCCTTAATTAGAAGCACTTCAAAATTAAGAATTCTTCGAACTCAATTTCTATGCTTTATACTCGAACTGACTATATGATGAATGCAGGAAAATGAAAGTTATTTCTGGAATTGAATGAATGAATGATTGCAGCACAGGCAGGTTATTTATAGGATGAATTGTGACTGATCAGAAGGGACACCTCCTTTGGCATGGCATCCATTCGTCAAAACGACGTAGTTTTGGACCAATAAGAATGGGCGGTCTTGGGTCTATCAAAAAGGTGCTTCTGTTCAGAAGAGGCGCGTCTCAAAACGACACAGTTTTGTTTCCGCTTTTGCAATAAAACTTTAAACAAAATTTTAAATAAATTTTGCCCAAAAAATTATATACAGTTACCCACGACCCGGGCGGGCGGGCGGCGGTGCGCGCGTGTGTTCAAACCAAGCCTTAGCTAGGTCCTCTCCCTTCCACAAAAGTGGGGTGCCCCTTGGGGCCCTTCCCATTGTGCAATTATCCCATATATAAACCCTTCACATTTCCCTCATTTATTCTATGAGGGACAAGGTATTTATGACAAGTTTAAACATTTCAAGTAGATGATTTTGGAGTCAATTTTTCATTCAATACTTAATGGATTTGAACAAATAAATATACCACGTTATACTCTTTGCGGAGGAGAACGTGTTGGTACATGGACCCGACATTTTTGGAGTTTGGGTCCCACATTAATTGAGCCTAAAAAATACTCTAATTATTTAGTTTTCAAATCCATTTCCAACAAAAATGATATTATTAAACTAATAAATATCGTTTAAAGTACAGGTGTTTTGATAAAATAATTACAAATATATTGTTAAATATATATTTATTCTTATAGCATTATCTTTACCCTAACAATATCTAACAATCTTTCTATCATCACTCCATTATCCCTGTATCCCCGTACCAATATGCCAATACCACACAACCATGCCAACTACCATAAACCCCTTGCAAATGAAGGTACAGAGATGGGGCAAAATTACTCACCAGGCCATGGGTCAATTTCTTATCCCAAAGCAAGACAACATACCTGCTCAACCGGTAAATACTTGATAAATCTGCCGATTGAACCGTTTGTAAAATCGATTCGATACCGGTTTTTACCGGTAAAAACCGAAAATTAATATATTTAATATTTTATTATTATTGTTGTTGTTTTTATTATTATTATTATTATTATAATTATTATTATTATTAGTATTATTATTTTTTTATTTTTTTTATTACTATTAGTATTATTTTTATTGTTATTATTAATTATTTAATAATAATAATAAAATTTTAAAAAAATATAAATTAAAAAATCGGTACAATCGGTCCGGTTCGGTAAATACCGAACCAATAAAATGTGGTACAGGAACCGGTATCGAAAAACCGGTATATACTAATTTTTTTATATCAGTACCGGACCGATTCATTTTATACCGAATTGATCAGTTCGATCTAGTCCGAAAAATCGAAAAAACTGAATGAATTGCACAGGCCTATTCATGGTTACTTGTGGCTAAACTAGCTTTGACACCCACTATACTTACTAAACTTTTAATTTTTGTAATTGACCAATCATATTAATTAAAAAAATTCAATTAAGCAATGTACAGTAATTTCCTACATGGCTTTTTAAAAAATTGACATGAAAAATGAGATCTTCAAAATGACGCGTTTTGGAGGCTAATTTTATTATAAAAAAATTCAAAATGGAATTTGAACGGAGCCTGCCGTCATTTTGGAGTCTGCCTTCGGAGAGATCACACAGGAGACATCCGACAAGGGAAATCAGTTGCATCAAGCCATTGCCGACAACGTAGCAACCTAAAATCCGGCAAGGAATCAAACGGTAATCAGATCAAATAATCAACTCATTTCCGTCCTTCAAGAGTCACCAGTAGTTTGAAACCAAGGACGCCGGTGGGCCTACAGCTCATGAATACCATCGAAATGAGCAAAGCCTTGGAACAGAACCCATCAAATACTGCAACGAGAACCATGGATAATTCCGGGCTTCAGATCCTCTGCCGAGGTCTATGATTAGGGTCTACGACGATAATATGTGATATCGCCGCAACCCTAAAAAGGATAAATCCTAAAAATTATTATCATGAATATAAAAAAATTTAATTACAGAGGATCTCATCCTATAATTTTTCGTCCAGTAAACCAAAAGGCACTCGGGATACAAAGAAGAGTCACCATGAATGGAGTGAAGAAACTCTAATCTAGCGAATGCAGATACAATTTGGAATCCCCAATGCAACACTGACCAAGAGTCTAGAATCCAAACACCCATACTAATTTTGAGAGAATAATCATGAAAGCACATACAAAATCAGATATGGAAAATCAAAGAAACACCGGCATATACCGGAAAAATCACCCCCACCCCACAAACCCAAATCAAAGAATGCAAAAGGTTAGATATAAAATAACCCAGAATCAGACTAGAAATGAAATCAATCAGGAAATCAGATCTTAGGATGAACAAGGCCTGCATGATTTGCGATGAATAATGCGGGTAGTACTACCGGAAAACCTATAAAATCTGTAAAGCCCCAAATCAACAGACCAAATGAGATAAGATGATCGGGCTTCACCCAAACCCCGAGCAGTTTGGTACTGGTGGGGTAAGAGATTTGAGAGAGTAAATGGATCGATGGGCGGAGGCTAATACCGGCGGGAACAATTCCGGTGAGGCGGAGGTTAATGTTTATGTAAAGTCCAGCTTGTAGGAGCTTGAAACCGCAACATATGGGTTCCACGTAATTGTTATTAATTTATTTTTTTTAGCTGTTGCATCAGAAAAAATATAAGTTCTGTCTAGTAATTTAACGGAATGATCTAATTATAAAATTTTAATTAATATAAAGATTCAATTACAAAAATTAAAATTTTAAATTTTAATGACTTAATGTATAAAACACGACAACTAAGGTAGGGAAAAAGCTAGTTTTGCCGTTGCATTGTAACTACATCTGTCTGGTAAAAAGAGTCATTTTCAATGAAATTACAAAGTAGGACTCTTTTTTTCCAGACACAGGTGTTATCAGCTGTCCTCGTAAGTCGTAACATTAGTGGATACAACTATATCAAAGATCCATACTTCCAAAAGGACATCTTATGTAAGGAACTTTAACCACAAAAGCTAAATTATTTTGAACACATTCCAACTTCCATGTTGAACATTATCAGTCGTTATGATGATGTTTCAACCAAGATCTGGTAAGAAGAAATATATTAAAAAATTGCAAACTGAATACTATCAGAATGAAGAACAGAAAGATAAAGATTTCATTCAAAAACTTGTAACATTCAATGAACTCCACTGGCTCAACTCTTCCACTCTACTTTCTACCTTTCTTCACTTTTTTATAATGCTTTCTATCTTTCAGGTATAATCTAATTGCCAAAACTAATACATAATCTGATTTCTGCTCTTTCCAATCACTGCTTTTCTGGGTGTAAAGGTGCTACGTCTTAGTAAAGCGTGCAGTGAACCGCATCTGGATTGGAGTCCTACAAGAAGGACAGTCGTTCATCCCTTGCTTCTCATGAAGCACATTGCAATTTTCACAAAGAACCTGATGCGCACATGGAAGGAAGATCACAGATATGTCCTCTGTCATGCACATCACGCACTCCCTCTCCTGCTTCACCTTTCCAACCTGAGATATGTCCTGAAATACTGGCAGCCTCTTAAAGACATTGGGAACCGGGTACCCCTGCAAAGCTGGGGTACTCTTGCTGTCTGTGGGGACGCTACCATAGCTCCAATTGATTCCCCTCCGAAGTGCAGCTATTTTTGAATATTCAGACTCCAATCTCAATTTTGATATCTCTGCCTCAAGCTCTTTTATGTTATTATTGTACTTCTGCAACTCATATGCTGCCTTCTGTCTTATCTTATCTCCCTCTTCTTTTGCCAGGGTTTCAAGTCTTTCTCTTTCCTTTGTTATGGAGCTAGCTTGGAAGAGAATTTTTACCACCTCCTTTTCCTCCTTTTTCCATAGAGCCTGAAATTTTCATTGTCCCGGTAAAGATGGTACTAAATGATAAAACCAGATTAGCATTATCTTAACAAGCTTAATAACAGAGATGAGCATAATAGCAAAGAAGCTTAAAAATCATATGAAAAAGTAACGCTTTTAAAGAATAGAAAGGAAAAAAAAGAACCGCAACTGCAAGTGATTAAAACATGTATATCAGTTGTCAACTTTAAAATATTTACGTCCACATCAATCTAATTGAAGAATTTCACCAATCTATGAGTGTTAATGGAAAAGGGAAGCTAAAAAAAGAACTCCAACTGCAACTGCAACCAATGAAATCAAGGAAACCATATTTTTGGGTATCATATGTGACATTAGATAGTTGGTCACATAGACCCAACCTTGTTCCAGCAGGTTCAACTACTTCATTTTGTGACGGCCAATGAAAGGAAAAAATTATATTACAACTAGTTAGAACCATACCTCACTTTGGATGTAAAAACCTTTAGTCTTCTCTAAGTCCTTCCGCAATCCAGCTGCTTGGTGCTTAAAATTTGTCAACTCGTCCACCAATAAATCCTTTTCGCAATCATATGATTGAACCTTCTTCAGTGTATCCTGCTCCCTTAGCACAGCTTTCTGCAACTCTAAAGCTGACCCCAGAGCCTTTAATTTGGCAGCCTCCATCTCCTTCTTCAAGAGAGAATTTTCCAGCTCAAGCCTGCTAACTGCTGAGTTCGCCATGTCAATCTGTCCACTAGCATTACCTAAAGCAAACATCATCTCTGACTGCCTTTTCATGGTGTTCTCTTCCAAAATTTGTTTTTCTTTTGTAATTTTTTCTGCTTCATCTCTCTCTTGCCTCAGAGCCTTCAGCTCTGCTTTGTCTTTGCCAAGCCTTCGAGCAGCCTGCATTACCTTCCCATTCGCCCAATCTGTCCATCCTTGGAGTGCTTTCTCCAGAGCCTGCTTCTGAGGAGCTAGTGCCAATAACATTTCATCCTTATCATTCTGTGGCACATACTTCCCCTTAGAATTATCATATGGTATTCCAGCATAATAATCAGGTGTCTTGGGAGAGGAAGGGGTGCTAATTTGGGGACTCGCACTAGGTTTTGTTTCTGGAGGAATTGACTTTGAAAGTTTGCTATCTGCTACAGAAGCAATATCTTTTACAGGCAATGTAGCAGGGGTATCAGTTGCAGGTGAAAAAGATGTAGGAGGGGCATTGGCTATCACTGCAGTACTTTCGGGTAGAGACTTTTGTTTCTTATCCAAAATCAGACCACCCAAGCTAGCGAGTTTGGATTTGAAAGCCCCCTTAGACATACGACCCCTGTATTTTTCCATATGTAATGTTCTCTGCCGAAGAATATCTCTCTTGGAATTCCCCGAACAACATTTCCTGGCAACCCCAGATTTGTCTTCTGTGATAGTTGCTTGAGAAATGGTTTGGATTCCTCCAGTAATGGTCATTGATTTATCTCCAGGGACTGGAATCTTAACATTAAGACCGTCAGCTAATTCCCCTTCCAAGGGTATCTTAGAGGGGGACTTTTGAGGATCAAGATTTGATGGTTTTGAGACAAGTGGCTTACTGGGGTTTAATACAATGGTTTCAGATGTTTGACCCTCTGCTTTCACTTGGGGAAGTGTAGAATCAGAGGAGCTTTCCCTGGTAACTTCCTTATCTCGTAAACCACTCAAAACATCTCCTTCCATTGCACACGCATTAGACAAGTTCATGTCACATATTAACAGGCACCACATTGCTTCTGCAATAGATAAAGATGGCTTAACTTCCCTCATCACATTTACCATCTCTAATATTGTATACTCTACTAAGGTCTGTAAATCCTCAAATAAATGATGTCTTGAAGTATCAAACCCCTTGCCTTTTACCAAATAAAGCAAAGCACCATCCACAGTGTTTGAAACAAGATCTTTATCACCATAGTAAAGGCCGCTCCTCAATACAGCCCGCTCAGCAACCTCTTCACTGTACCCACATTCAGTAAGCTTCTTAATTGCACTCGCAAAAGTTGCATACAAGCTATCCGACAAAAGTTCCTCAAATTGACATGTAATTGGATCGTTCCAATCAGCTAGCAGGCACTCTTTCACTTCTTCGTCTTTAGGCTGATCAGACCTTGCACTTGATGACCCCAAATTACTGAGTGCATTGCAAACTTTTTCCCCCAACAATTCGTATCTAGGGAATTCCGTTAGAGACGAGGGCATTCCCTCAACTGGAACATCTAAAGGACATTCAGACAAAAACTTCCTCTTATTCCCACTTCCTTTCTCTTTTGCTGATTCAGAAGAGGACCCTTGGTTGCAAGCACTGCCATCACCAGAATTTGCCATAAATGCTAATGTCCGCCAAAGGCCAAGTTGATTACCCCTCAAAGTTTTGTCTATGGACCCCAATGATGCGTTCAGATTTCATTCAGTCACCATATAACCACAAAAATCACATATAAAATTAGAAACAAAGAAGAAGAAAATTAGGGGACAATAATGTAACAGCGGCAGTCTTACGTAATTGCTAAAATCTACTCAGTGTTCAATGCAAACAAAACCATAATTTACTAAGGTGATAGATATTTTTGCAAGTAAAAATTGATTTTTCCACAAGTACTCCTTTAATGTGGTCCCACGCTCACATAGAAGAAAAAAGACCATGGTAAAGAAGAACCATACCTATGCAGAATGGAACACCCAAAGAGTCAATATCCTACACCAAAACACCAAAACACCAAAATCTCAAGAAATAAAACTTTACTAGAAATGATAATCACTAGATAGACATCTTCTACAAACACGCACATATCTAAACAAATAAATCATTCAGCAACTTGATAAACCCCAATAAAACCCCCATAGAAGCATTCCGCCAAACGCCCAAAGCACAAAACTAGCAGAAAACAATTAATTATACCCCAAAGCTTAAAACCCAGATCAAAACTAGCGCAGTTAACTAAGGTTTTTGATTGAATGGACAAAAATTAAAAACTCTTTCCCGCATTCCAGAAAAAAGAGATACATTTCCAAATAAATTAAACATGGAATCGAAAAAATAACCAGAAATGCACAAAAACTTACGGTAGACGATGATTATTGATGGTAGACAGCGCTTGGTTAGCCCACAAATCAAAGTTCGTCATCGCCCCCTATGAGGATTCTAAACCCACTATTGGCAGAGCAGCGCCTGATTTCGAGTACTGGCTGTTCCGTCTCTGCCGAAGTGTGTTTGGAATGCTTTATGCTTATAGAGGGAAGATAACAAACTCTGGTTTGTAGGCTAACCATGGTTAAGCTAGCATAAACATATTTGTAATCGAACAGTGAATACATTAAAAGGTTTTTAGTGAATTGACTGAATTTGAGTACACATGTTTAGTAAATTGGATTCTCTAAATCCTTGTATATCAAAATATACAAAAAGTCTAATTTTAAGTTTTTAAAGTGAATTTATAAAATTTTATAATTTAATATCAATATAGATTTATTTATTTATTACTAAGAAATGCAATTAATTAATTGGTCAAATTGGATATAAAATTTCAATATTACCCTTCTAACATTATAAAAAATAAAAATAAAACAAATTAATATTTAACATAGATATAGTATGAGAAATTAAGTTATTAATATTTTTTGGTAATCTACGTACTATAAATAAAAATGAATAAATTTCAATCTCTAAAAAGACCGATAAAAGGGAACAAGGGAGTAATTTCTTTCTCTTTCATCTTTTTAATAAATTTTAGAAAAGTAATATTAAAATTTTTTACCTGACAAGTGGATTTTATTCCTATTTATTAAGTATTTTTAGGCTTAATTATTTGTGAGTTTTTAAGTATTTTTAGTGTTTTAGATGTTTTTAAAGTGAATTTATAAAATTTTATAATTTAATATCAATATAGATTTATTTATTTATTACTAAGAAATGCAATTAATTAATTGGTCAAATTGGATATAAAATTTCAATATTACCCTTCTAACATTATAAAAAATAAAAATAAAACAAATTAATATTTAACATAGATATAGTATGAGAAATTAAGTTATTAATATTTTTTGGTAATCTACGTACTATAAATAAAAATGAATAAATTTCAATCTCTAAAAAGACCGATAAAAGGGAACAAGGGAGTAATTTCTTTCTCTTTCATCTTTTTAATAAATTTTAGAAAAGTAATATTAAAATTTTTTACCTGACAAGTGGATTTTATTCCTATTTATTAAGTATTTTTAGGCTTAATTATTTGTGAGTTTTTAAGTTTTTTTAGTGTTTTAGATGTTTTATTTATCATTATGCATTATTATTATTTTTCGTATTTTTATTTATTTTTAATTAATTTATATTTTGTTTTGTAGAAAAATAAAAGTCGAGTGGCAATTCTATAATTAAGGAGAAGTTGGTGACCGGTGGCATTTTGGTAATTTCAGCCACAAGTCTTATTCGCGTCATGCGCGCATTAGGTGAACGAAGAAGCTCCAAGTGGAACGGCGTCGTTTTAATGCTTGGACGGTCTGTAGCATCACAGTGCATGGCGCGGCTGAGGAAAGGAAAAAGTAGCCCGAGCGGTAAATTATTTGGTTGCATGGCACGGGCGCATGGGTCAGCAGCTGCGGATTTTTTTCTTTTCTTTAAATTCCGCATGAGTTCCAGGCGCTGGGTTGTTCTTTATCTTCCTTTTTCGCATGGTTTCATGAGCAAAACAATAAATTAATTAAGAAATTCAATTACAATTTGTAAAAGGAAAATAAATAATAATTTTTATATTTTATTATTTTGTATTTTAAATCCTATTAGGGTTATAAGAATTATATAACCTATAAATAGAGAGCTTGAGTTACAATGTAATATACAATTTTCATTAGAAAAATTATCTCTTTTATTCTTTGATGTTCTCTACAACTATGGGTAGCTAAATTATTTTTCTTGTTTTAAGTGATTGAAACCATCAAGATTTATACACTGTGAGATTTAATTTATTTTAATTGTTCAATTTATATTTTGAGTATTTGATATTTTTCTATGTTTAATTTATGATTGGTTTGTTTAATTGCTAGGAGGTCTACTACTTTATTATTCACATTAATCTATTGCTATTTGTGAATCAACTAAGTTTAATAATTATTTTGCAGATCAAAAAATTATTTTATTTTATGAATAGTTTTTATCTAAATTAAATACAAACGCGTGGCTTGTGTTGTTTAGTTCAACGATCTCTCTAATTCTTAAAACTGCTATTAAATCAAATCTTTAGCACGTGCTGGAGGTTGTTTAGTAGTAAGAGTAATTTAGAACTCGTGTGTCTACTTAACTAAAATTAAAGAGAGAAGAGAAAAATTATTCCACCTGCGAGTAGTTCTTTCTACGGTGAATGTTCAAAATAGTAATTGATTTATTTATGCATCAATGATCAGTTATAAATTCTTGATGGTGGATGTTAACTTAAACAAAAAAAAAAATTCTTCTCATTAAATTACTTGCATAATTACTTTAGTTAATTTTATTTAAATTATTTTTTTAATTAAAAACTCCCAATTTTGGTTTACAAAACATAAAATTAAATTAATCATTCTTTGTGGGATCGACTCTTACTTGCACTACTACATTAATATTTTTCCAAAGTAATATTTTTTTTTTGAGTGCTTGCGACATCACACAAATACCCAACTTAAATAATTCAATAAAACATTAATTATATTTATTAATTTTTGTACCTTCTCTTTAAATATCAAATAAAAATATATGAAAGGAGTATATTAGAATTTGGCTTACCAATATTACGGTCATAAGTCATAATGTCAAAATAATTATTTTATGAAACAAATAAAGAAATTACTCCCTTCATTCATTTTTAATTAATATTTTAGAAGAAAATAAATAAATTAAAAAATATAATTAATATTTTGTCTTATTACATAAAATCTCAATGTTATTTCTCTAAAATTTATTAATAAGATAAAAGAAAATTAAATTAATATTTGAGAATAATATGAGAAACAAATTAGTTTTTTTAATTTGGTCCCTAGACTTCAGATTGTATAATGTAATGAACTACTAATATGAAGTACTGCTCCATTTATGCCCTTCCATCCAATGTTCTCAGAACTGGTTTGTTCAGCGAACTGAAAAAGGTACTGGATGGATGGGTCACTAGTTCAACCAGTGATCAAATCGTTATTGAACCAGTAATGTCATAACTATATATTATTAATAATTTATAAAATTTAAAAAATCTAATTTTTTATAAAATAAAATATAATAAAATAATGTTATATTATTGATAAAAATATTTTTGAAAAAAAAAATACTTCGAAACCGAGTCTATTGACCGATTTTACCGGTTGAACCAATGGTCAACCGGGTATTAATCAAGTTTAGTTAACCGGACTATTTCGATTCAACCAGTCGGACCATCGGTTTCGAACCAATTTTCATCCATCTATTCTTTATTGGAAGTCTTATCAATTTATCTCCTGTACATGGAACGTAAAAGGCAAAATAGGCAAACCATCTGATTTCCTTATATACACAGACAAGTAAAATAAACAAGAGTGACATATTATAATACAAGTATTACTAGTTATTAGATTTATTATTTTAAAAATTTAAATGAAACATGTTAATTTAAAATTTAAAAATATTTCAAAGTGACTTTTAAAAAGTGAATAATGATTTTATAATTTGAAATGAATGGAGTATGATATATTATGATCTGTTCTGTTTAAATTTATCCAGATCTATACCGCATTTAAATTGTTAACTATCTATTTTATAAAGAGAGACGGAAAAAAAAATTGTCTTCTTGAGACTCGTCACATTTTAACTTTTCTAACATAATTATTTTCTCTCCCCACTTTTTTGTCAACTCCTAATTTTATTTTCATTTTCTTATCAACCCTATTTTTTGTTCACTATATTTTAAATGCACACACAATATGTGTGCTTGGAGAACTAATTATAATAATTAGCACATCTTAATGAAAATTTAAAACTAGATCTTTTGAATTATATGTAACATATTTTAAGGTTTTTTACATTTCCATACTAGTAATTTTTTGGGTACACATCAAATCGAGTAAGGACTTGTAAAGAAAATAAAATATCGATCACACCATAGCTAAATCCGGAAACATTTGTTGAGGAAGAGTAACCGCAACTTGAGAAAATCTCTCAAGTCGAAAGGAATTCTTATGAGGGGGAGTTTCAAAATTCCTACTATGAACAAGTGCCAATGCTTTCTTGCTTGAAGTTGGTCCATATTTTCACCTTTGCGATTAGCAATCACAAAATTTACTAATTTTTAGAGTAATTAACTATGGTTAGAGTTTTATTCAAATTTTAGTTATTATTATTACCATTTTTAAGACTTTGTTGGTTTAATTGAAAACAAAAACAAAATTAATAGATTTAAAAAAAAACAACAAAGTTAATTATATTTTTTGAAAAAAAAAGACTAAAGTTGGTTGATTATTTTGGTGATAACTCTTGAATTCTTATAGTATTATAAAATGAATGGTATAATATTATTGAGGAATTGATATTTTTACAAGTTAATTTAATATTTTTACGAGTGAGTCCTATTTGATCTTATAAAAATATCAAATTAACTTGTGAAAATATCAAAATCAAATGAAATGCACTTATGCAAATATCAATTCCCTATTATTGTAAACCCTTATACAATATTCTCAAATTTCTTATCAAAGCTTTATTATGATATACATATATATATATATTTGTTAGAATTAAATATTGTGTACTAATGTACAATACAATATTTTATTTACACTTATGTATAAAAATTTAAATTTTGTACAAATAACACGTAATTCAGTCGAATTCATAAAACATCTACTGAGTTAAGAAAACTAACCGAGTTTAAATTTGGATAATATGCAAGTAAGTGTGATTTATGTGTATCTCTATTATTACAAGTTAAACATATTATTGACAATCTTTTCAATTATTTTTTATATTTATTTCAAAATAACAAATAAAATAAAATAAATTAATTTCTGTATTGTAGGAGTATTACTTTTGACCCGCAGTTGTGGGTCGGGTTCATCACCGAAAATCAATTGCTAGAACTTTGCACTGGTATTTAAATATAATATATTTGATTAATATTTTAATTAATTTTGAATTAATTTAGCAGCTCAAACTTGATGATTTAATAATTTAAAATTTTACTTAACTATTATTATTATTATTATTATTTTATTTTTAGTGACGAAAGATTATATCCTTTAATACAGTAAATATATATTAAAATTTTATAAAATATTAATTTTTAAATTGTTAAGTTAATTTTAAAAAATATTAAAATTTATTACCGAAGATATGAAAATAACTCCGTATCTTTCAAATAGATATAAATATAATTGACAGATAGATTACGCTGTCAAGACTCGAATATAAGTAGAGTATAGAATAGAGAAAAAGAGTTGGTGTTGCAGATGAGAAATTGGGGAAGATGAATGAGCCGGTGCTCATATCCTTTATAGTTATGGTCACTCTAATCTCAGTGGCTGCGACTGTCGAAGCTTCTTACTGTTCAATCAACGGTCAGTAATCTCACTTCCATTTTCATAACAATTTTATTGCAGACTTTTTCTTCTTCACTTTAAATCATGGGTTTCAAATTTGGGTTTTACTTAGGTTACTATTTTAAGGGTTTGTAAGAAGTAACATCCAAAGCTAGTTCTTGAAACAATCCGCTTAAATTTACTGCTATTTCCATTACTAACATGTTTTGTTATTTGGCCCTAAAAGAACTAGGATTGGCCGAATCTTAGTATGATTAGTAATGGGTTCTTATAGCTGCATGTTTGTGTTCACAAAAATTTGCTTGTCATGTTGTGAACTCAAATGCAAATTGAAAGAAAATCATGATGCACATATTATTGTTTTACTGGATTTATTTAATAGTTACTGCTAAATCATATATGCAGCAAGAAATGAATTGTAAACTATACACACTGGTTCTAGTTTTGTGCTACTGGAATTCTACTTCTAAGCTATTTTATGTATTTTATTCGTTTCATAGTTTGACTGGCTTTTAGTGTCCTTTCAAGTTTTGTAAACTGGAAGTGTTTATTCCGTGTGTGTGAGAGAGAGAGAGAGTGCGTGCTTGTGTTTACATGTTCGCCTTTGGCTCACACTGATTCATCATATTTGTTCAGTAAGTAGCTCATAACCTTTTGAAGGAGCATTTTGTGATATGTGCATAGAAATATATGACAAGGCTGTGTTATATGCAACCTTTCAGGTGTCTACTATTTTTTAAAGCTTTTTAATCATTTTCTATTATAGAAATTGAATGTCCTTGTGATGCAGGTATACCACTAGTGAGGAATATTAGTGAGCTTCCACAGGATAACTATGGCAGGCCTGGTTTCTCTCATACTACTGTTGCAGGTTCAGGTTTGCATGGCATGAAAGAGGTGTAAATGCTATCTCCTGTCTTGTGAAATTCTATTCCCAGTTATGCTATCTCAAGTCCATTCTTTCTTTCTTAAATTTGAAACTCATATTAGAGGCTTGGACTCTAATGAGATTAGGATTAAAGCATCCATTGACCATCAAGCATTATTTCCTTTTGATAACTTGTACGTTATTTATAATTATATTTAATTATAATTGCAAGCAAGATTTAGATGAAGAAATTTTTTATACAGCCTTTAGAAAGTAGAAAGTGTGATTCTTTCCCATAATTGCTCTCACTGCCTATTACCTAATTTAGGAACATCAATGCAAAGGAGAATACAATATTGTTGTTATGAAAAGATGAAAACCTTTTTAAATCCATGCACAAATACTCATCTTTATTTTCCATATTTACTCTCGTCAGGTTGAGGTCTGGCTTCAAACATTTGCTCCTGGCACACAGACGCCAATCCACAGGCACTCCTGTGAAGAAGTGTTTGTTGTTCTGAAGGGAAGTGGAACCCTCTATATTGCCTTAAATTCGCATTCAAAGTTCCCTGGAAAGCCACAAGAGCATCCGATCTTTTCAAATAGCACATTTCATATCCCCATTAATGATGTTCACCAGGTGTAATTTCTATAAATATATGCTTTTAGATATGCTCTGGAGCTTGCTGTACGAGTCTGTTATTATGTATATAAATATATTAAATTTTTTGGTTTCAGTTCAAATAAGGATATTTTTTGGTAAGTTTTCTGAATAATGATATTATAGGTTTCAATCCAGTTATGATTGGTTTTGTTGGCGTTGTTGTTGCATTAACATATGAATCTCAATGCACCGTTAAAATATCTCCTAACCAACACGTTTTGGCTCAGTTTGAGGTGTTTATAAGTAAATATCGTTAAACATACCCTACATATACATGTTTACTTTACCAATTATGCATGTTTCCTGAAGCGGTTAATGATTGCTGGTTGCATTTTGTGTTTTTTGATGATTTGCTTCTACTATTCTCATCACAGGTCTGGAATACAAATGAACATGAGGATTTGCAAGTTTTGGTCATTATATCACGTCCACCCGTCAAATTGTAAGTAAATTAGCTCTGCATCATTTGGGTTGGTCCAGATTAACCATAAAATGCGTTATTTCAAGTTTTATTCGCTTCCAAAGATATATGTAGTTGAAGGAACGTAATAGTCAGCAATTTGAATAGATTCTCAGTTATCAGTTAGCTTGTGGTATTGTGAAACCTGATATCTTGTTTATGGCAATATGGATATTTTATGACGCTCAGTATCCAGTTATTGTCATTCGTATGTATTTATTAGATCTTAAAAAAATCTCCATTTCCTGGACTCTAGGGCATTGCGCCATGTTTATTTCTTAATTGGTTAGCCTAAGATATGTTTGAACCCCATAAGGTAATCCATGATGTGTCTGCCAATTATGATACACAGCCCAAATGCAGAGGACTGCAGATTCCAGCGTCAACCCAAATGCAGTTTTTACCAAATTTTTGTTATTTTCTGAATTCCTAAGACATAACAGCTTCACAGCCCATAATGCTGTCATGTAGTATTCTCCCTTTTCTTTTCCAGGTCTTCAAATTTTTCGTATTTTCCTCCTATTTTCGTCCCTACAAATTTCTACTTATTACCCCTGCCTCTTTCCTCTGATTTATCACCTTTTCCTTCCCTTCTTTTGTTTAGTTGTTTTTGTTCAAAATCTATTCATTCCGTTGTGTTTTTCATTAGTGGAATACTATTATTAAATGACTTCCTTTTTTATCAAGATTCCGAACATACAGAAAAAATTAACCAATTTTTGCATGAAATTCGCTAGATTTGAAGTTTCATGCTTAACATTTCATTAACAGCCTAGATGTATTGGTTACTGAGTATATATTTCCATTCAACCATTGCTTTTGAAGGTTCATGTATGAGGACTGGTCCATGCCACACACAGCAGCGACGTTGAAGTTTCCCTCCTATTGGGATGAAAATTGTTATCAGACAACACCTTCAAAAGATGAGCTTTAACTTTTGAAGAGCTTCGACTTTGAAGCCACGCTGTTGTCAAATAGCTCTATATCAAGTCCTTTGTGACTGTAGACTGCAGCAAATATTATAGTTATAGTTTATCGACTGTTTTCTATTAAAAGAAGTTGGTTTTCTATTACATGCTTGGAAATCAAAAGCAGAAATTTGCTGGAGTTTGTATTATAATAGTATATCCTTAATTTGCATGATCTCATATGAAGTTAGAAGTATAATGTTCTTGCTTTTTTCAGTGATTTAAATGTTTGCATTTGTTCGCTGTGAGTTTAGCACCTGGCATTTTGGAATAGGATTGGGCTTGTTCTTTGTTTCAGGATACCTTGAAAAATCTGTTAATTAATTAGAAAGAGCAGTTACTGCCTTGCTCCAGCTGTACTTGCTTCTTACTTTTCAGAGATTTTAAAACTTAATAATAAAGGATACTAATGCTTTCACAAATATGGTATATTTATTGAGGATGTAAAATACAGGGGATGGATATTTTCACAGTTAAATTTGATATTTTTGCCTTTTTTTAGTTATAGTGGCGGTTTTACCGTTGCTATAGACCTATAGTGACACTTTACATGTGGAGAGTGTTGCTATAGATTTATAACGATGGTTTTATTTGTCGCTATAGGTTAAAAAAGGGACTTACATGCGAAAATATTAAATTTTATTGTGAAAATATTTATTCCCAAAATATAAATCTTACATAATTTTAAACACATCTTTAAAGAGTTGCATCAAATGTGTATATTTATTGAGGATGTAAAATATATATATACCCCTTTTTAGTCGTTGACGCTCACCTTCACTCTCCGCAACCGAAACACAAAATTCTGCTCCCAGTATCTCATTTATATCCAGATCCACTGTGTTGCTTAACTTAACAGTCTATAATTACATCTACAGTGATGTTAAAACCTTGAGTACACAACACCCTTGTAGCATTTGCAATTCTGCATATATTTTGCCTGATCTCCAGCGGAGTGTAAGTTTGTTCTTGTTCTTCAAGACTCGACACATTTCTTGAATTCACATTTTTCTGCATAGACTTAGTTATCTGATCCTCTACCATATCATCCTTGGGTTCAACATGTTCACCAACCCAAATAAATCCATTACAGCCAACTATTAAGTCAGTTACATATTGCTCTAGGCTGCACAAAATGCCGTTTTCGCCTCTTCACCAAGTATGGAGGAACAATGAGTACTTGGCCTCTCTCAAGCTGCAACGAAAGTTGTTTAGCTCAGATAAGAATACTATTGACATCAATAGTCAAGATGATTACGTTAATTGTCACTTAGAATCGCTATGGAGTAAGGAATCATGGAAAGGTACTAGGGACTAAACACATATAACTTAGTCACATCCTATACTGTACTAGTCAAAAATGTTAAAACCACAGAAAGGGATAACTAAAACAAAATCAAAGCAAAGCACATCTTTCCATACTTATGGCTTCTTGCTTGGTGGTGTGGACTACCATCATGCTGGAAACCACGAACTTCAGCCTAACGAAATAAAACACAGTTCAGAATGTTTATACTTCATTAATCTACTTTGGTTCACCTTCTGTGCAGTTCATCAGTAAACAGATATGTAATAACTAATAAGGTTGCAGCTTCTGGTATTACAATGTTCTCTTTGTACAGTAGTTATTATGCAGACTGTTTAAAATTCTGATTGAACTGTTTTAGTTTTACAAATGGAAAGAGTTACTGAACTTGCGCAAACCACATCATTTTCTTCGAAGATGCTACGCATGTTGAGCTCATCTACTTCCGTTCGCCGTCTCTAGCAATTGAAAGAAAGAATAACTCAACCAGCAAGGAATGGATTAAACAGCTTAGCCTTTCAACAAATACAGTCATAACAAATGCTTCATATTCAGCCACCTTACAAAACTAGTACTTAATATCACAAGCACCTTTAGTATGCTTCTCCCCAATGCAAGCTATTAACTATGATTACTCCATGAATTTTCATGGACTAACTCTTACAAATTAACCACCCAGGACGAAGCTTATTTGTTACTTGTATTCCATAATATTGCAAATGCCGTTCTCATGGGGAACATAAAGAGGCTTCTTCATACATTGATAAAAATCAGGCGTTGAGCTATTTGCTTTCACTATTAAAAAGATACTGAGATGCCAAAGAGCCTGTTTTACCATATATATATATATATATATGTATATATATATATTTGATAGGTCTGATTTACTATAATAATTTTGAGCGTAAAAATGTCCTCATTTATGATATATCAGGTTTAATACAAAATTTTACCTTCGTTATTGTTTTGAGAAACTTAGTGTTGAAGACCTTAAACATAAAATAAAATGATAAAAACCCTTTTTCGGTAGAGATCCAAAATGTCTAACACACCCTATAGAAAAGTGTATGCATTTGACATGAATGTGTAACAGATGACTCGAGCCAAATAAACAAAAAGGAAAAAACAGTTACCACATAACATAATTAGGATAAAAATTCTCCCTCAACCACTCCCCAAACAGTTGCAATCAATTCCCCATCCAAATCAGTTGTCCCATGCCCCCTTTATTAGTCCAATCAAAGTCGGTCGGATTTAGACAGTAACAATTTTTACCATCACAAGATCCTAACTATGAAGTTACTAAAATTTACTATGTATCAGTAGGGTAATTATTGTTGATTATAAAATTTATTAATTGTAATATTTTTTTAGAACTTATATTACTCTCTTCCTCTCATGATAAAAGTCTTGATTGACTTTTTGAGCATATTAAGAAAGATGATCAAATGACAAAATTGTTCATATTTAAATTTTTATTTAATTGCATAATTTTCTCCACATCACTAGTGATGTTTCACAAATATATATATATAGAATAAAAATATGACAATTAATACTAAAGATATTATTGAAAAATTATTGTAAAAAATAGATTATTTAATGTAAATAGACATTTAACTTGAAACTACCTAAAATAATAATAATTTTTATCTTGGGACGGAGAGAATATTACAATTCTATTTTATGAATACATTTTAATCCTAAGGGTCTAGGGGAATTAACATGGAGAAGTGTAGGAGAGAGTAAAGAAGTTTACCTACAATATATAGTGTTAACTGATTCACAGACTTGAATATGTGACCATACATATAATAAAAACGACCATCACTTTGATCTATTTTATTGTACTTGTTTGATATTCCTCCAAATGGGGAGTTAAAAAAAGAAAGAAATAGAACGAAATCAAGTATGTTGTATTTTCATGTATCATAAGTAATATTTTTTTCAATTTAAAATATAAGTGTCCTCATATTTTTATTTTTATTTTGGTTAACTAATTTGAAATAAAATGATTATATTTTGAAGCCGAGTTAACATGCCAATAAAAATGAGCACATAACAAAATTTATTTTTTTGAAAATTTATTTTTTTTATTTAAAATTACATGGACTATCACAATTCCAAAAATCCAAAAAATAAAGTTTACCAAGTGCTGATGTTTATTGCCATGTTAAATAACACAATTTCGTAAATTGATTGAAGTTTATACATGTAGAGAACTAAGAGGAGCATATTTCAAAAATCAAATAAAATCCTCCCTCCCTCCTTCCGAGGATTCTTCTCTTCCTCATAATCCTACTAACCTCTCTCCGATCCCTTCCCTTGCACCTTTTTGTATCAATCATATCCCACTCATTTTTAACCTCTCTCTTAATTAATCTCAATTATCTCTCTCTTCTTATCCAGCCTCCAATGGCTGCTCCATCTTTTCCCCCTTTAATTAATTAATTTCCCATTCTACAAAACCTCTTTAAACCTTAAAAGACAGGATGGCCTCTCCTCATCGCCCACTCCTCGGCCTCCTGTCTCTCTTCCTCATTCACTCCTCCGCCGCCCCCAACGCCATCGCCTTCCGCGAAGCGCCCGCCTTCGTCAACGGGGAAACATGCAGCGGCTCCCAAATCCACGTGGCCATGACCCTTGACGCCAATTACCTCAGGGGCACCATGGCCGCCGTCTTTTCCGTCCTGCAACACTCCACCTGTCCCGAAAACATTGTCTTCCATTTCCTCTGGGTACAATTCGACCCGGATATTTATTCCAGCATAAATTCCACCTTCCCTTACCTCAAATTCAACCTATACCGCTTCGAAACAAACCGGGTTCGGGGCAAAATCTCGAAATCCATCCGCCAAGCACTCGACCAGCCGCTAAATTACGCCAGAATCTACCTGGCCGACATAATTCCAACCCAAGTTGACCGGGTTATTTATCTGGATTCTGATCTTGTTATGGCTGACGATATTACTAAGCTCTGGGAAGTTAACTTGGAGGACAAGGTATTGGCCGCCCCGGAATATTGCCTGGCAAATTTTACCCAATATTTTACAGATGGGTTTTGGTCTGACCCGGAATTCGCCAACGTATTTCATGGCCGGAAGCCATGTTACTTCAACACAGGGGTGATGATTGTGGATGTGGGTAAATGGAGACAAGGAGGTTACACACAAAAAGTGGAAGAATGGATGGTTGTGCAGAAGAAGAAAAGGATATACCATTTGGGTTCGTTGCCGCCGTTTTTGTTGGTTTTGGCGGGAAACATAAAAGGGATTGATCACAGATGGAATCAACATGGTTTAGGGGGGGATAATTTAGAAGGAAAATGTAGGAATTTGCATCCGGGGCCAATTAGTTTGCTACATTGGAGTGGGAAGGGTAAGCCATGGTTGAGATTGGATTCTCAGAAACCGTGCACCGTTGATCTTTTATGGGCTCCTTATGATCTTTATCATTCATCAAAGCATGTTTTTGAAGAGTGATGAAAACGAAAATGACTTTGGAGCAGGTAAGACGGCCTTCGATGATATGGTCCTAATCATTGGGCCAGAGGATCCATAAAAAAACATGGAGAGAGGGAGAGAAAAAAATAAAAGAAAAGAAAATTACAAAGATGATTATAGTATGATGCTGAAGAAAGTCATGTAATTTTAGACAAGGAGAATTTGAGTTTGGAGGTATATAAGATTTTTGAGTTTTGTTTGCTTGCTTGTTTCTTTAATAGGGCATGCATTTACCATATTGAATGATGACTGCTGTCTCATTATCCAAGGAGTTCTTCTACAAAGACATGATAATTTGACATAAAAATTAGATATGAATACTTTATAATTTCACCTATTTATATTTTAACCTCCAATTTTGAGTTAAAATACAAATAGGTAAAATTATAAAGTACTCATGTTCAATTATTATGTCTGTATAGAGTTTTTCTTATCCAAGTCCCTCACATCAACTTGGTTCTGTCTATCTATCTATCCATCCATGATCAATTTGTGTATGAAATTAAGGATCCATTTAGTGAGTTTTTTATGTTGATTTTTGCCGTGGGAAATTTTCATATAAAAATATATATGATATTTGCATGTATTGATTTGGAGTGAGCTAGCTAGGAACGAGCCACCTGCATGCTATTCCATATGGGCTACAGTAACTAGTCTTGAAGGTCAACCTTGTTAACCTTTGATGATGATTCTTATTTCTTCGATCTTGACGGTGGCCGTCTTTTTGGGACCTCTCCTTGTGGGAAGTACGAGCCTCGAACTTGGATCATTCATTCCCCCCCCCCCCCCCCCCCCCCGGGATTTTCCAAACCCTTCTGCGTTTCACTTCTTAAATTGGATTGGATTGATGTTTCTTGAAGAAGCATGCATGCATCAGTATCAGATTTTCTCTTCATTTCTTATGTTAAATTAAACAGAGCAAGAAACGTAATCGAGGTGTGATTTTGATGCCAAGATTAATGTTCGTTGGTGTATATGCAATGATTTTAGATAAGTGCAGTCTTCAATGAGTGATTCTATATATTTAACAGCTATGCCATCAATACTTAACACGGGGAACATGCCACCATAATTGGGAAATAATTGTATTACGATATTATATATGTTTATCATTTTAATTTTGTATGTAGTATATTTTTTAGGGAAATAAATCCCATTCATATTATTCATGTTATTCACACTTCTTATTCAATGGGGTATCAACCATTTCATGAGATTTGTGTTAAGACAAGATTAAATAATATTCCTTTTGTTCCTAAAATAAATTTGCATTGTAGAAAATAGCTAGGCCTTTTCTTCCCAATATGATTTCATAACTCCATTAAATAAAATTAGTACTCGAACAAGAATAAATTAAGGGAATTGATATTTATGACAAGAAAAAATTTACATTTTCACAAGTTTGTAGAGCCTATTTACTATTTATGCGAGAGAATTCGTAAAACTATCACTTTTAGTTGTAAATATATCAATTTCTAAAATTAAAGTATAAAAGTTAAGAACAAAAGTTGATTACTTTTCAAAAATATAAAGTTAAATTTAGTTCAATTGCATTAGGGATAAGTTAAACATTCAGACATTTCTTAAAGTAGTACTTCATAATGAAATGACATCATTATCATTGAAGTAAGTATTTACTTTAATCCTTTTTCTTTTATTTCCCATTCTAAACGGGCCGCTGAGAATTGGATCAAAAAGTGGGCTAGTTCTATTTTACGGTCTGTAAGTTGTGGAAGTCGTCTTAAACTGAACTAATGACGCGATTATGTATGAGCCCAATACGCGCGTGGTGCATATCCAAGTCACCGTCACTACTTCAGCTTCTAATAATAATTTCGATCCTAAAGCAGTAAAGCATATCACATATCTCAGTTCTCAAAACCCTAGTTTTTCGATTATTCATTCACATCATGGATTTCTTCAGGTCCATATTATCAGAAGATCATGAACCTCCTGAATCCGAGGAATTCCAAGGATCCCAACCCAATTCCCCAACGAACTCAGATCCTAGGGCTCCATCTCACGATGAACCTGATTCGAACCCTGATTCTTCATCGAATACCGATAGCAGCTGGAGTTTCGGAGGTTTCATGAAGACCTTCGCGACCCGGTCCGAATCTGTCATCGAAACCTACCGCCGGGATCTGGAGGAATTCCGGTCCGGATTAAAGAAAGAAACTGAGCTGTTCAAGGAAGCCGCCAGCCGGGCAGTGAAGGAGCTCCCGGCTTCGATCGAAGTCGGCGCGTCGGTGGCTCAAGGAATGATTAAATCAACTGCCGAGATCATTTCTCAGGGTAAGGAAACTCTTCTTGCTCAATCAGATTCTGATTTGGATACATCTGATATAAATAATAGCAGTAGCAGGAGTCTGGATTCTAGGCGATATAGTCGTTTTGATGCACAATTACGGTCAATTCAGAGTGATGTTAATACTTTCTGTGAAGAACCTGAGGATTTGGATGATTATAATAAGTGGAAAGTGGGGTTTGTGTTGGATGAGAAGAATGAGGAGATTGAAAATTTGGTTGAAGAAAATGGTGATTTCGAGAGGATATACAAAAGGGTTGTGCCGAATGATGTTGATCAGGAAACATTTTGGTATCGGTATTTTTATACGGTGCATAAGCTTAAGCAGCAGGAGGATATGAGAGCTAATATTGTGAAAAGAGCAATAGCTATTGACGATGAGGAAGAATTAAGTTGGGATGTTGATGATGACGAGGAGGAGGAAGATAGTCTAAAGAAAAATGTGGCAATATCAGGAAATGAAGATAATGAACTGAGTAACAAAGATTCATCCCGAATTGTGAAGGCAGAGAGTTCTAGGGCTGTTGGTAAAGGCAACGAGAAGTCTAATCTGACGACTGTTGACGAGGACAATGTAGTGGAACAGACTGCTGAGAAGGTGTCGAATCAGAAAGTGAAGTCTGAGGAGACAAGTACTGACGTGAGCAATGAGGGGTCAGGATTGAAATCTGATGAGACAGTGGATTCAGAGGGGAAGGTTGATCATGGTGAATCTTGTAAAGAGAGTGATATCTCAGTTGTATCCACTCAGACCTCATCGCAAGAGGAAGATCTTGAGTGGGATGAAATTGAGGATCTTGGAAGCAATGATGAGAAGAAAGTTTCTCATGGTGAGAGTCCAAATAAAGCTGATTTGAGGAAGAGACTGAGTGCTGCAGAAGAAGATGAGGATTTAAGTTGGGATATTGAAGATGATGATGAGCCTGTTAAAGCTGATGTTAAGTAAATTGCAAGACTACACACATCTAAATTGTTTCGAAATTTGTTCTATTTATTCTCTGAATTCATGTATTTGTTGCAAGTGCTTTTGTTTTTTCAAGCAAGTTCTTTGTAGGTTGGGAATGATTACAATTCCTTCTCGTTTGTTAAAGGACAATTTTTATTTTATTTTTTATTTTATTTTATGTATTTCTGTAATATTGGAAGTTGAATCAACTGTTTATAATAAAGTGCATCTTCATCTGTACGCCTTCTTTATGTTATAGTCACGGTAATGTTTCAATTATTTTTTTGATGACTATGTGGACGCTTGTTGGGTGACTTGGTGACTGAAGGAATAAGGTATACTTCTAATATCATTTGCTGATGATGCATCAATTATAACAGTATATCTGGAATTACTATGAAGTTGGACTGTATATTGGGCTTATAATTTTGATGCAGTTTTTTATGTGAACCTTCCACAGCTCCACTTGTTCTTTGGGTACTAATACCAAAATGTATATTAGGTGATTAACTCTCATTGGGTTCATGTAGATGAACCTCCAACTGGTTCTTATCACTGTATAATACGACATTCAGCTTTCTTAAGTTCACTCTCTGTTACGCACTGTTTGTTAGCCCAGAACTACCGAATTTTTATTCATTCATGTAAATTAACTTTTGTGACTACAATGGCATATGGTAAATGGATACATAATGTAGATGCTCGAAGCCCTAAAATCCTTTTGCAGATATAGCTAGTGGCAAGGGTATTTAAGAAGTCTTCATCGAGCTGGCTAAATCTGTATTACACAACCATTTGCCTTCTGTTATTTCCTTTTTCCATCTACAGGTTGCTTGTCAATATATAAGCAAGTTTTTCCTTCCCACTTCTGGTAAGAGGCTACCATATTTCCATTTTCTAATACAGCTATGTCCCCTTCCTTACTTATAGTTCGGGTGTGTCCTATTTTATTATGAAACTCTATTTCTTGGAAAAGCTTCATTTTCCATTCTCTGGCAATTTTTCACACCAGTACTCGCTTTTGTAAATAGATCTGCGAGATGCCTCATCTAACAGATTTGAACTAGACTGGAAATACCCAAAGGACACTTTAAGAATATTCAAAGCATCCCTTAAAAAGGAAAATGATACCAGAAAAGTGCAATCTTTTTAGTCTTTTCTTTACCCAACCTCAAAAGAAAGCAAAAACAAAACTTTCATCATGCTTAGCGCTTCCATGTTTCGGATCTTTTTATGTTCACAGTTACAAATTATTTGTAAGAATACTGCATTACATAGGGTTCTTACAGGAGGGCGTGAACGGCTGAAAGCCAATTAGCCAGAAGTTAAATTAATAATTCAAGGGATTTAAAAGATGTGGTTTGACCAAGAGAACAGTTTGCCCTGCCTGCCTTCTCTCCTTAATCTAGCAGAAGTTCCGTCATTTTCTTGGCTTATGTCAAAACTAGAACAAGTGAAACATTTATGCGTAATACAATTCAACTGTGGAGGTGACTACAACCTATGCCGAGTGATAACTCATAGTTAAATATCAGTCAAATTTCACCTAGAGCATTTGTGACAGCTCTATTCCCCAACGAGAATCATGAAATCATATTTAAAGAAAATTAATATAAAATTTAAAGAAAGATTTAATACAAAATTCCACCCTCTCTAGGACTAGGCTAATCCACACTTTTTAACTTAAAACTCAACTATCACTAGCACCCTATTGTGATTGGCATCTGACAACGGTATAACAACCAACGTACCCTTTAGACTAATCCTGTTCTGTTAGGAGAGAATATAGCAAAGGCAGAATCTTCTCTCAACACCAAGGCTTTCTCATACCCTTGAGTGAAGCTTTTGAACAACTAGACAACACGGATGATACCTCATCGTCTCTGCCTCCATTCCTGCTGTCTCGTAACTTACATTACTTTTCCTTCAACACTTGAGAGTCTGCGTCAGAAGTGGCTTCTGCTTTGTGTGTTTCAACTGGAGTAGGCAATGCGACGAACCGTCCCTTTTGAGCACGTGGAGGTAGATGTTTTGCAGGTTTTCTGGATCCAGCAGTCCAGGGCAAGAAAACTCCCGTACCGCCTTGTGGGATCCTTTTAGGGCTCAGGACCATTGGGCTCACTGGGGCTAACATGACCGTTGGAGCTCGAAGTACACCCCATTTAGGAATCACATCCATTGGCTCGTAGCCATTGTGCGTTCCATTTGGTGCTGCATAAGCATTAGGGACCCCTGGCTGCCATAGCGTCATGGCTCTTGTCAAAGGAGGCATTGCTGTTGAGTTGTTCTCGTTGACATCTATTCGGACTCTGTAAAACGTGATGCTGATCCTTTTACTTGGAGATGGACACATAACATGCCTTGCCATATCAGCACTGTTTCCCCTCATCACTAAAACAGACCTGCAGAGTCAACAGAACATGTCAACCTGCAGTGTTGGAGAGGCATATTCACATGGATTTCACAGAAGGAAATGTGTGAAGCTATCTATCTTTACAAAAAATTGTTAGTATTCATCTTCATAGTTACGAGGGAGGAAGTGACAAATGCAAATAAATTTCCCAAAAAAGACATTATGCTCTATGTACGTTTGGGTAAATGTAACTTATAAGACTTGTGATGCTCGCTAAATTTTGGTCTAAGATACAATCTTTCAGCTAGAAAAAAAAAAGATCTTGAAGTCGGGCTCACTGTTGGAGCATTTTGGAGTAATGAAGGCAAATCAGATACAGGAAAACACATCCAGTATAGCTCCCTAAAAACTTAAGAAGTTAGCTATTCATGTTTCTTTAAACAGGGATGATTGTATTAACAATGTTGTTTCTTTAACACAGTTGTACTCTACAGTAGTCTAATCCACAGAATAATACACAGAATCAGTGGTTTCACTGAAATAAGATGCCAAATGTTTCAGCCATATATTAATTATACAGTTAAAAGGATTTTTTAGCTCGTACCCTTCCTTCAGTGAAAGCAAAAGTGACCCTTTATAGTTCCCATCATTATCACATACAAGAGTACGTCCAAAAGCCATTTCTGATTCAGAGAGGAGAAGTGTAGCGATAGGTTGGTCCAAATGTGGTGGCTTCAGGAAAGGCTGCGAATACTCCCCCTACATAAGCACAATACTTATTTCAGCTCATATTTTTCAAAGATCCTGGTAAAAGAAATTACTAAAAAATGGAATAAAAAAGAATTCCTGGACCAAAATGCGTAAATTGCCTTCAATCTAGCATATTATTTAATCAACTATGAAGACAAATGAACAATACGATGGAGTAAAAAATTACCTCATCGAAAAAGTTGATAATGCAGCTGTTCGGTTTCCTATTTTCTGAAATCAAATGCCACTGGGCCAGATGGTCGATGACACCTTGGATAGTTGTTGGAATTGGCTCAATATGACCTGCGGATTTTTCCCAGAAAGAAATTATATGCATAATAAGCATGAAATGTAGTAAGCTTTAAGAAAGCAAACCAAATACGTTAAACACAAAACTCTCACTCTTTGGACATTGACTTGTAGCTTCCTCTTTTATTGGTCCAAAAATTGGAGCTCCAAGCCGAATCAGCTCTCTCTTGTTTCCACCCTTCAATTGCTGGTTGTACATAATAAAGGTCTCGCCTATATTCATTCCCCCAAAACTCAATTAGATGTCAAGAACACAAATTATAAATATGGTACCAATATTGTCACCATCTCCTCCAGAAACTATTCATTGTCAAATGATACATGACAAATTATAAAAATAAATAGGAGAAAAAGAACTGCAACTTAAGCCGAAATGTCAACTAGAAAAAGTGATTGAGAAGTTTAGTAGAAAACCCATTAAAATGCAAGGACAATTTGCAAATACATAATTTAATCTTTAACTTGAAATAGAATTCCCAAAAACAATTAATAGAGCTGAACAGAGTACCACTAAGGACATAAATACTCCTGTCCACTTAATTATTTTCTTCCAACTCAATAAAACTTTAATACATGCTGCCTTCATAATTTATAGATACAACTAAGGTCTTGGGTAAATCATACCAATAGAGGTGACCCCAGGATATAAATGGCTAAAGTCTGAGATTATTATACTGGTTTTTTAGTGAATGGTCCTTTTAGGGGATTGTGAGTGCAACTATAATTAATCTCAAAACGAAAAATGAAAGGCCAAACCTGTTCAAGGAACAATACAGAAGGTGTCCTTTAATATCTCAAAACTTCGGCCCAAAACGAAACAACAAGATTAACTATAAAAGCATCACGAATCCGGGATTCACCTGATAGTTCTCCGTTCTGACCAGCAACTCGAAGCTCATTTACATAGTCAGTTAACTTAGAGAGCTCGATATCAGTGAATATGTTGTCATACAACTTCAGGCCTCTCACAACATTCACCTACAAATCAGGATTAACTTTCATTCAGCTAAGTACCAATTAGAGAAATATAATGTGGATATTCATCACCTGACTTATATCTTCCTATAAAAAATAAAAAAGTTCAACTTGTAAAAGAACTCGCCATATGCCCTTTCATTGGCTCCTTAGCGACGAACCCTTTTGTCATCTTGATTTGAGCACGGCGTGCTTCACATTCCCCATGGTTCGAGCATATCTCAAGGTTCTGGAACATGGGCTGTACTTCTTGAGATCCTGCATCCAAAATAGAATGGATAGAATGGATTAGTGTCAGCATAACAATAACATAGACGGAACCGAATAAATGCTGAATAGAATGTGACTTTTAGTACATTACACTAGCAAATTATTTCACAACAAGCTGCTTGTCCATGTATTGTATTGTCATTTTGTTTAAGCCAAAAGTTGTAAAGCAAAATTGATTATTCAAAGTTCAAGATATCCTCTCATTCGCTCCTCTGCAACTGAATATAAACCCAAAAAAAATACACTTGGTTGAAGTAGAAAAGAAATAACTTCATAATGAGTATGCAAAATGTAAATTTATTACCGAAAGGTGACTACATACAGGTGGAGAAAAAGCTTAGGCATGCATGCAAGAAACTTTTGATTCAATTTGCCAGCTACAGTCCTATATATCAAAATGTAAAATATCAAGATCTGGATGTGTTCTGCTACCGTCAAACACGCACACGTGTCAACTATTGATAACAATTTAACCAAAATTCTAGCAACATTAAGTGCAAAAGTTTCAAATGATCCAGATTTAGTAACATACCAAGTTTCGTAACATGGATCCTCAAAGTACCGACTACCCAAGTGTAAACAACCGTGTCCCCATTACCCTTTTAAAAACATTAGTGATCACACTTGTTGCTCATTTTGATGGTAGCTTCAATATTTGTCATAACAAATATAATAATAATAATAATAAAACATTTAATTTGTTCGCTACTAATCAATATCTTATATTCTTTTTTCGTCCTTTCTCTCCTCCCCCCCTTAAAGCCTTTAAAAACAGAGGAAGAGAAAGGGAACAGCTCTACCCATTTTATTCACCCAAAATTCTTTCTACTAGAATAAAGGGACAACCTTTGCTAAACCTTTTAAAAATTGGCAGTCACATACCCCATTTTCAAGAATCTTGATACCTGTCATTTCCTCACAAATTCCCAACTTTGGTATCTCTCTTCTTCTTCTAGAGAATTTAGTACTCCGTTTAAATGCAGCTTTGTCAGATTTCGTAATTCACCCTTCTGTTGCCAAAAATAAGACCTGCCCTCCTTTCATTTTCATAACCTTTTTGCAGCTTTTTATTGACAAAAAAGGAAAGAAAAGAAAGACGCACAAACCAAAGCACTAAACTCTGCCCCACTAAGACAGTACGACAAACAAATAGTAAAGCAACAGCACTGAGACGAGAACAAATCCATCCAATATTTGGATAACTTTATTCCATTGTCCAAACAGTGAGCACCATCCATTTTCTTGGATAGGACAAATCCGAATTTCGGATTCTGACTCGGTCCCTGTCAAACGAGTCGGGTTTAGGAATAAGCCAACTCCGGATTAGGGTCCAAAGCAGAAATGTCAACAGCTAAGACAACCGACCAACCAAGATGGTAAACGGTGACGTCCGTTAAAAAGGAGAGGAGAGAACGATCTGACGGCTGAGACCACACGCCGCCCAAAAATTAAGTAAGGTCCAAATTTATTGATCTCATGCGCACCTCGAGGAACCCTCCTCAAATGGTACTGACTCCGCATGTGCTGTTCCCCAAACTAACTGTTAACACAACAATGTCATCCTCAAATTCTCAAATACCCAACACCAATAAACTGAGAAAATAAATTTAGGTTATGTTTATTTAAAAAATATATATTTAAGGTTAGATTATTTATTTTAATTTAATAAGTATTATTTTATATTATTTAATTTTATATTGAGGAATTATTAATTTTTTAATATTAAATTATTAGTCTCATAAAATTATTTAATAGCTTAAAATAAAATGGACTATTAATCCCAAATTTTTAATAGAATTATATAATTTCACATAAATAATCTCATGAATAATAAAAAAAAATTCATAAGACTATTTAAAGAACTATTAATCTTTTGTTACAGAATAAAATAGTCCGAAATATTAAAAAATTAATATAAATAATCTAAAAATATATTTTTTATAAACAAACACAACCTTTGTATTTATATGTGTAAAAATTTAAAAATTTAAGATACATTTTAAATTTTTTATTTTTTTTAAACGTATCCTTAGTATTAAAATGTTAATATAGATGTGGGCCGGTCAATGAATATAGAGTATATTTATATCACTTCATAATATAAAAATAAAAATATATCTCTAATTTTAAAAAAATTAATATTATTTGTTATAATTGATTAGAAAGATGAGAGAAAAAATATTAAAAATATTTAATTGGAGCAAATTAGTTGAAAAGATGGAAAGAAATTTTTTATTTATTTAGTGTTTAAAAATAATATGGAAGAGTAAGTATGACTTTAATTTTATGCATAATTTTATGATATCGTTTTGTGTTATTGATTTTATAAAAATAGTGTTATTATCAAGAGCAACTCAAGCAGAAACGCGAGAACTCTACCCCTCAACTACACACAATAAATATTGTCAATTTTTTTCTTTTTTTTCTTTTGAGCAAATATGGTAAAGTTGAATACTCTTTTCCTCGCACAGGGTTCAACTATGGAGTTATTCTTTTTACCAAAATTAATATTCTTTCTTTAACTGTGCACCTAAACTTGAATACGAATATATCATTAAATATTTTTTAAATATAGCCCTAAAATATATTTTCGTTCCAAAAAAAGGTCTCACCTGAGGTTTTTATTCTTTTTTTTTTTAAATTTGGATTTATGAAATTCTAGAACTTAAATTTATCTAATTTTAGTTAATATTATAAAGTACTTAAAAACATATTACTAACTGTAAAATTATAATAAATTCCCATCACAACTAACCTGATCAAAAATGAAATGAGACTGTTTTTGTAAATTAGCTATGATAAAAACTGCAGGCATCCTATTGAGGAAGAAGAGGAGTTTCCAAGGAGCTGCCCCACAGGCCACAACAACCCACGAGAACAAAGTTCAATTTTTTTTACTACTTACCTGTATCAGTAATTTCACTCTTGGGTGAATCATCTCTAGCGGAATCTTCATCCACCACCTCACAACCGTCATTTTCGGCACCTTCCATCTCTTCTCCTTCACAAACGGCCGCTCGGCTCTTCTCTTTCTCTTTCATTTCTTCAATCACAGCTCGTTCTTCTCTGTCTTTCACCTTCTTTGCCGCCACCGCTCGGAGCTCCAGCGACACGTCTGCGATGGTGTAGAACTTCTGCATCTGCAGAATCGGGATCCAATTCAGCCGCCGCCGGTGAATGGCCGCAAACGCCGACTCGTACTCCGATCCTCCACCGCCCTCCAGCTGAGTCAGGTGGCTACAGAGGGCGTCAATTATGGCGTTCGCCGCCGCAAACTCGCCGCGAAACCAAGCGATGATAGCGTCCTTGGCGAACGCCTCCGACATCATCGCCGGAGCCCGTTGTTCCGCCGCCTGTGTCACCATTGGTATTCGATCGGACTGTGAAACAGCGCCGGCCGCCGGAGACATTTATATAATTCTCTCCCAGGTATTAACGCCTCTGAATTGGTATATCAGTCAGTGTGAGTCGGTCGTTCCGAAATTTCCATACTAATTTTTCTCAAAGTTTTTTTTAAGAGAGAGAAATTACAGCTATATATATACACACACAAAAGCACAATATATATAGAGAGAGAAAAGAAGGAGAGGTAGGGATGAAAGCGAGGGTTTTGGTGGATTTATAGCAGCTCTGATCGGGAGGAGAATGGAAAAAAATGGTGATATGTCCGTACGTTTGGCGGACCAGGGGTGATATTTTGTGGGAAAGGAAAATAATTTAGGTGGAAAATTTAAAATGAAATTTCGTTGCATAATAGATGAAAAGTATATTTTCTATTCTTATATAATAGTAGAATTTATGAGAGTCTCGTTATTTGTAGATCTTATTATTATATGAAAAAATATATATATTATTTATTTATTTTTAAAATATCGAATAATTTTTCGTTAGCTAACGCCTTGTTTGGCTTTATAAAGTAAGGTTATGACCGACTAATAGGAGTATTTGAGAGAGAGAGAGAATCTGGTGTAGATTATATTATACGTAAATGACACCTCCCTCCCTTTGGATCCCCAAAATAGTTAGGAGTTTGTTTTTCCCGATTACTGCTACTATTATAAATCTAGCTGTTTGGCGGAGACTTTTATGGAACGTAAAATTGAAATTAAAGAAATACTAGTAGTTATTTAGGGCAATTAAAACCCCTAGTAAATTTTTATAAATAAGTTTTTTCAATAATGTAGTGAGTTGATTTCAAGATAACGATTTATTTGTTCACAAACTACTAACATTAGTGATAGTTGAGTTGATGAGCTACAATAAATATTATTCCCTCATTTTTATTATACAAGTCGTTTAAAATATAATCACAAATATTAAAAAAAATTATTAATTTTAATGTTAGATAATTAATTTTAGTTTAAAATTTTATTACTATTCATGCAGTAAATTTTTTTCTCCTCTCTTTTCTTTTAATTACTCTATTTATTTAGAAGCAAAATAAAAAATAATTAATTTTTTCTCTTAAATATATATAAAATGTCTTATATTATAAAAAAATAAAATTTCTTTTAAAACCACTTATACAATGAACTATACTTGTAGTCAATATATATCTAGTCAGATTCAATATATGAATAATGCTCTTGAAAAGTCATTAATTAGCAACTAGGTAGGTTCGGTGTACTTACTCGTAATCGTGTTTATATATATTGCATGGATTATTGGTTTTGTGTTATTTTTATGTTGCCTTTTTGTATGATAATTTGTGTTATCGGTTTAAAATTTTACAGTCATATGCATTTTGGGGTTAGATTTAACCTAAAAATAAATAACTTTATGTAAATTTTTATTTGATGATATTTAAAAAAAATTGATATTTTCACACTGTTTTTTTATAGTTTCATATGGTAGACTTTATAAAAAAATTTATAACGACTGTTTAACCGTCACTATACATTTATGATGACACTTTTATAAAATTTATCGTATGAAATTATCAAAAAACAGCGTAAAAATATCAATTTCTTATTTAAAATGACACTTATTTTAAAATTTCATAAATTTACTCGTGTTTTCTGAGTTTTAAAATCTATCCTCGAATTCTACAAAAGGTTTTAAAATTCTCGAAATTTCAACCCGAATAGAGTAGTAAAATTTAAATACGCATCATTATTAGGTGGGTTTGTTTAGACAAAATAACATAACAATCCCCACCTGGCAGCATGTTATTATGGAGTATTATATTGACAATCAATGTGACTAAGGCAATGGAAATTGTACTATCAGTCTTAAACAGCCAAGCCACAAGAGACCCCCAATGGCCAAACTGGCAATCTATACATTAATTATATTCGCCGAAAGGAGCTCCTCTTGTACTCTTTATATGATCATATAGGTTGATCGATACTACTAATATTTACTTTAGGCATGCATGTTAGTATAATATATGACCAAATACCCATATCTATTTCTAAATTACAGAAGGTAGAATATAAAGGCCAATGGTTGGATCAGTTATTACAATCAGATTGTAATTATTTTATTATAGGTTTTTATAAGTAAATAGTTTGATACTGCTGGCACATTTTTTTTTACAAATATTTGATAATTTTTTTATTGATGTATATTTATTATTTTTTTATTGATATAATACATATATAATGTTGAATATAATTTGAATCAGTATATAATTTTTATTATTTCAACAAAAAAAAATTATATTCTTTCTCCATAATTCAAGAAAAATTAGTTCCAATTATTAGTTACCGTATTAAATGTAATATTGATCAATCTAGTTATTAACTCATGATCACCCGCGTTAACTTATTCTAATTGATGAGTTAACTCGGATTGTCATAAGTTATGATTGTTGGTCGTGTTTTTATTTATGAAGTATAGATGAGTGACAACATTATATAATTGAGACTCATTCAATTTCAAAATTAGATATACATTTATAAAACGACGACTTTTAAAGATAATTTTATATTCTCAAATATAGTCTTGGTATTAGCTAGAAATTTAATTGTATGTAGTAGTGTGATATTAAAAATGATAGTAAAAAATTAAGACATCATGTCACTTTATAATTTTAATATAGAAATATACCTCTAATTTTAAAACGGATTAAAAAGAAAAATATATCTTTAATTTTAAAAATAAGAAAGTATTTAGAAAATTCACATACGGTGGTACCTCATTATTAATTAGTATAAATAAGCTACATTATCAAACACAATTGAACTAATCTTTTGATAGAATTTAATTACCTAACGTGTGTGTGCAATTATGAAATAATAAATTGGAGTGTCCATAAGTTTTCAACTTATTTTGTAGTGGGAAGCCAAAATCTTAATGTTTAAGGATCTACAAATCCAAGCATTTAAAAATTGTATTTATTTTTCAAATATTATGATAAAAGTTTTTCACATTTTAAATACTACATCCATTCTAAAATATAATATTATTATTAACTTATTAATGTCAATTTAAAATATTTTCAAACACTAAATTAATATAGATTAATTTTATTTATTCAATAAAATAATGCATATAGTAAAATATCTGAAAAATATAACTAAGTAGAATATATTTATTTTATATTTTTTAATAATTTTTGAATTTAAAAATATTTTAAATTAAATTTTAAAAATCAATAATAATCTTGTAAGTTGGGACAAGAGAGTACTATTAAAATTTACATACCATTGCATTTGTCATATTCTTTTCATTCTGGACGTTATTTTTTTTTTTTTAACTTGATCATAAATATAACAAATTATTTCACTTGAATACATAAATTGCATACCAAGCGATGTATGGCTCGCATACTTTTTAATTATTACTTCACTCATTCTAAAATTAAAAATATACTTATAAAACGATAACTTTTAAAATTAATTTATATTTTCAAATATAGCCTTAGTATTATTTAGGAATTCAGTTAGTGTTTGATATTAAAAATAATAGTAAAATAATAATAATAAATTAATAACAGCATGTCATTTTATGGTTTTTAAATAGAAATGAATCTCTAATTTTAGAACGAATTAAAAAAAATATGTATCTATAATTTTAGAACAGAAAGAGTATTACTACGCACTGATAAATTTATTTAATTATGAATAATATTCATAGTTAATATTAAAAACTATTTAAAAGTATTAGCTATACAATTATTACTTTAAAATTTTAAATTTACATCATAATATAAATTTTAAAAATTAATATTAAAATCAAATAAAAATTTTATTTATGTCTTTTTTCAAAGGAGGCAGTATAATTTTTCCGAGTCAATTTACCTGACTAATCAACTAAGGACCAAAGCCAAACAGAAAAAAAAAATTGGACTGTGAAAGAAAGGCTGCCGGATGGCAAGAGATGTAAATTGGTAGAGCATATGACACCAAGTTGACAAAAATCAAAACCAACCGAGTGATGTGGCTGGCTGACACACAAACATGTAAAGGGGGGCCGCGGGCGGCTTTTACCATCATCGTTGCCTATTCGTTGATACAGGGGGTCCACTAATGGTCATAGACGGGGAGGGAGGAAGAGAGAGAAGGCAAGGGGGGTTCCATCACCCGTAGGAGACCTTAGTGCGTAGGGTATTGAGTTGCGCTTGTGACCACCGATGAAGCGCACATGCGAACGATACCTTAACCACCATTACGAGAGACGTTTTTGGCTCGGCTCGGCTGCATAACTTCAGCTTCGTAATGTTAAGAGTAATTTATTTTTCTTAATAATATCGAATAAAGTGGGTAAAAAAGAGTTGTGCTGTTTTATTCCCTTAAGGCCACGTTTGGTCATCAGAAAATAAAACCAACCCCTCTTTCGTTTTAATTTTAAGTAATTTATTGTTATAGTTCATCACTTATTTGTAGAATCTCTCTTCTTCTTTTTTTAGGGATAGTATCAGTGCATAACTGCACAAGGGAATATTTTCAATCAATAATGCATTTTTTAGTCTTCCCACCAATAATTGGAAGGATTTTCTTTTAAGTTTTTCTTTTTACCGTTTTTAAAAAGAGCATATTCCTATATATATATATATATATATATATATATATATATATATATATATATTATGTTTGGCCACAGATAGCATTTTCCCCCCAAATGTTACCTCAGTTTTGCAAAGAACGTCATAATTAGTTACTTCACATTAATTAACAAAAAAATATCTAAATGTCAAAATACAAATTTCCAAAGTAATTTTGAAAATATACGTTGTTTGAATATTATTTATTAAAGAATGAATATTATTTTTAAAATAAACTTTTTTTTTACTGAATAAAGGATGGATATATACTATACTAAAGTCATGTATTTATGACGCAACCTAATAAAGTAGGTATTTCATCAAGAATTGAACAAATTTTACTTATTTTATACCCTCCACAAAATAGTCGATAATTCACTAAAATTTATGTAAATTAATTTAATTTTAGTCGATATAAATACGAATATCGTAAAAACAATCTTGAAAGTACTATTATCAAGTACAATATATATATATATATATATATATATATATATATATATATATATATATATATATATATATATATATGTATATAAAGTCAACCTTCTGTCTCAGCATGGTAAAAGGCTCTTAAGCTAGCATCCGAAGCATAAAGCTGTGCCATAATAGAGTTTCGAATTTTGCTTTTATAGATGAAGATAATTGTTTATTTTCTTTTACAGCAGAATATTTTTCCAAAAGAAAAGGAAAAGAGGGGCTTTAAACTCCATTGATTATACTGATGAAGGAACAAAGGTAGCTAAACCAATGGTACCTTTCTCTATCACTTGTTGGTTTGTTTTAATACAATTGGTAACCATATTATTCTAACAGCATATAAAAAAGAACATGCACTTTTTGACATTTGAGATAACTCAGAATAATAAATTTCAAAGATATTCCGTCTATCCGAAATTAAAGTCCATAAATTCATTTCACGCATCATAAAATAGTTTATTTGCCTGAATTTTATATATATAGTTGATCATATTTCAAATCAGTATATTTAGATTTTCAACTCCTCTCTCTTTTTGGAACATGACCAATTGTGTGCTAACAAGGAAAAATAAAGACATACCAATTTAATTTGGGTTTATTCTTACAAATATTGTATCTATTATGTATGTTAATCTGCACATTTATTTTCATTCCGCATGAATAACGTAACATACAACTAACAATTAAGTAAATATAAATATTTCGTAGAGTGAATATTTTAATTTTGTGGGTATTTACACTGTGTCTACTCGACTATATTACAAGTCAACATATAATCTTTTTTAAAATGTTATTTAAATGCTTTCCAAATGTTCAAAACTCGCAAACTTTGTTTATTACCGTCTTTTTAAATATCTAATTTAATTTGGAGGATAATTTTTATTGAAAGTAGGTGGGGGGAAAGAAATCTTTTTAGGTTCTTTGTAATAACCTTCTTGGTTAGGATTGGCTTTAGCTTTATTAGATTCTATACATAGAGAGAGGGACAAGAAGAATCAAATTATAAAGAAAAACAGCCACATGTGGTGGCTAAATGTAAAAGAGCCAAGCTGAGCTGATTTGGGCTCCAAACTTTGGTTACCCACCCTTTTGTAGCTAAATGTTGAAAGTCCACAAGATGATGGGATGAGAGGGCATTGTTAAAAGCTTGTCTCTAAAGTTTTTGTGAAATTGGATGGTGACCATCCAAATTAATGACAAACAGTCACTCCCGCTGAGCTTAAAAAGTACGAAGTCAAATTGTATCATGCTCCTACTCTAATCGGCAAAATATTTGAATATTTTTTTTACACAATATTAGGACATGTCAAAACCTTAAAATATATTTTATACTTAAAAAACCCTTTCTTCAGAAACTATAAAGAGAAAATGACTTTATATATATATATATATATATATATATATAAAATAAGAAAATCATATAAAAATATATTATTAATATAACATATAATTATAAATGTGTCGGTCAAATCTTACAGTTTATGTATAAAACTATCCTAAATTCTTTTGTCTTTGAAAAGGAACAATGGTAATTAATTTGTTAACTCTACCAATTTAGAGCAATCCTACCAGTAAGTATAAACAAACAAATTAAAAGTTTTTCTTTTCTGGCACTGGTCAACTTAAATTGATGGATTTTGCTTTGGAAAATTATGCCTAGTGTCGGTTTCAAAATAATAATAATAATAATAAATAATGAGAAATAATATATATATATATATATATATATATATATATATATATATATGAGACATAATTTATAGTATGTATTTGTTATGTATCCTTATAGGACGTACATTATCTATACTATTGAAAACAAGAAGTAACGACTAAGATTATAATCTAAAAATCGGCGTCCGCTACTATTAATAGCGAAAATCTAAAAAAAATTAAAACGTCCGCTACTATTGTAGCGAAAGTCTAAAAAATTTTAAAACGTCCGCTATTATTAGTAGCGGACGTCGATTAAAAAATTAAATTCTAAATATTTGATCAGAAAACTTAACAAATAACCCTAAACTCTAAAAACTAAATCCCAAAGTCTAAAAATTAAACCCTAAACCCCAGAAACTAAACCATATCTCTCCTAATTAGTCTTGAAATTGGATATAACGGAGATCTAATATTTATGATTTGATTTTTTTATGGACGTTTGTTATTATTAGTAATGAACGTTTTAACATGTTCGCTATTAATAATAGCGGACGTTGATTTTTAATTTTTAATTTTAACTATTTTTTTTGTTTTTATAATATAGATAGTATTTATTTATTTTTAATTCATAATAAATACTTATTATGAATTATTTATTTATATATATGTGTGGGTGTGTATGCGCGCGGCGGACCTGCACTTGCACATAATTTTCATGCATGGCATGAAGTACTACTCAATACAAATGTATAACAAATCAAATATCGAGTTGTTTTGTTTGATCTGAAGTCGATTCGATCGTTTAAAGATTTATCTTTTTGTCAACTGAATAGCATCTTTGTAATTTATTTATAATTCATGACCTTAATTAGGAGAATAATATTAACATAAAATTATGAAATAATTCGTTTGATACACGATTAGAAATATTATCAAGCCAGTTAATTAGTTAATATTGATGTCATGACTTTGAGTGATTATTTAGTGGTCTTAGAGTACCTATCACGTGATGTCTCACACCACTCATATAAACACTTAAAATAAAATTATTATTTATAAAAATAAAATATCAAGATATAGAATCATATATCAACTATTTGAGATCTTGGACATATACTGATGAAGATATAAAAATTGTGAGAAAAGCTCCAGCAGTTATCATTAAATATATAAATTTGTATACTTGGTGATAATTAACTGATATGAATGTAGTTAATTATTTAAATTAATTAACATTCCAACTTGTAAATTAAAAGCAACATATTATAATAACTTTATTTAAAATTAAAGAAATTATTATTATTATTATTATTAAAAATATTCACTATAATATATGATTTTTAAAATTTGTTCAATATATATATTTTAAAAATTATTCGTATTTTGTACGAATTATTAAGCTGGTAATTGATAATTAGTAGACAATTAGAAGATAAGGTCGGTCTGTGTTCTTTTCATGTCACGAGTAAGAGTACAACATGCAACTCAATTAAGGAAATGCCTTGAAAAATATGAACTCTTCATGTATCACAAATTAGTTAGTTGATACTGACTAGGCTTATCTAATCTCACTTTCTTTTATTACAAAGTTACACGAGTTTCATGTAAAGTACTTGAGCACAGTTACACAAGTTTCATGCAAAGTACTACAACAATTTTTATGTAATATTGTTATTTCATATCGTTAAAAGGCAAGATAAATTAATTCCGATTTTGTATGTAGGGATTAACTCTATTAAGTTGTATTTAATAAAATTAAATGTTAAAATCTGAAGAGTTTAAACGTCTGAATATTGTAGAGTATCTGTCTAGAATTGTATCTGAATAAAAAAATATTACTTGATAATTAATTTTTTCAAAATGTCTAAATAACAGTATTTTAACCATCTTAATTGTTTTAAAAAATTATTTGATAATTTTAATTTTAAATATATAGTCTAATAAAGAAATAGCGAATAATATTGTTGAATGTATTGTTTCATATTTTTAATCATTCCAATTTTAATTTTAAAAGTATTTCGAATTGACTTTTTAAAAATCAATAACGATTTTAGAATTTAAAATGGAGGGAGCAAAATATTATTAAGGCTATTTTTGTCAATAAATTTAAATTTTTTAGTAAAAGACAACTCTTAATAATTTTTGACTTGGAGACAACTTTTAGCGAATTAGATGCACTAAGAGGAATACTTTTTTTTACCAAACAAGTCCAATCTCTTAGTGAATTAAATAAATTTCTTTTAAGAGACATTCAGATTCAATCAAACACTACCTTAATTAAACTGTCAATAATTTGTTGCATATTTTAAATGAATATGTGGTGTGTCAAGGTGACCTATGAGCTATTAGTTAGTAAATGGAGTCTTGCCCAATCTCGAGATCAGGACGGGCTCAAGATCATATTGAGGTCGTTACAAATAGTACCAAAACAAAGCATTAAAACCTTGAGACAAATATATTTAAAATCATATTGTCCTTAATAATTGATTATGATAATTTTTAGTTACACCATCTTGGTGAGATGTAGAAGTATTTAACAATTTCTGTGACTTGCGGACTTTATTGATGATTGTCAATGTTTTAGTTGGAATTGAACTCTTTCCCTCTCTATAAATAAAATAAGTCTAAATTGTCTAGGTATATAATAATTAAATATTATATTAATAATTTTAATTATTAATAAATATATATTTATATTAAAATTCGTGTCATACACATATTTTTAATGGTTAAAATTAATATTATAGTTAAATTTTCTGTATTATATTATCCCTATATGTATATGGAGTTATAATATTATTATTTATGGGATGGATGATGTAGACCCATTTATTTTGGAGTGTGAGGTGTTGGTAGTTATTTTCATTAAATAATTTTGGCATGGCTCTAGCTGAAAGCAAGTCATGGGCATTTGGTTTACAATAAGTCACTTTTGAACAACTTTGTTTTTCACATATATAATTTGACAAACTTTAGGCACGGGGGAGTAGCGCTTTCTTGAAACCACTAACTTCCTATCTTTGAAACAAACCTTACTCAACAATCCTATAGTACGTACGTTGGACTTTTATACCATACTAGTTTGGTGTCCGTGCCAAATATGAAATTTATAATTATATTTTATTTAATAATTATAATTTATAATATTATTAATTATACTTTTGATATTCACTCTATTTCTTTGAAATAGTTATATATTTCTAATTTTGGACTAACGTAAATATATAATTGTATCTATAATTTTAAAATAGAGTGAGTGTTAATTAAAAATTCTATATAAAATGACTTTAAAATATTATTTAATCATTATTTATTAAAATAGTCAAACATATAATCTTATCCGACAGTAATATTCGTATTCGTTTTTAATGTTTTGTAGACACCCAAATTTTGCACTTTTGTACTAACCTTGACAGGAGGGCAAAATCGTCATTTGACCCGACATGCGAAAAGGAAGGTGGACCCCAACACGAAGTCACCCCAACGATTTACGGTCAGAGCCGCCACAACGGACAACGAGCATTCGGTCACTTGAGGCAAGGCAAACAGTTGATCCAGAAAACCTGAGTTGATCACAAAATGCGACTAATGGCCACTACGCTTACGATGTTCGGAGGTCTCGCTCCCCGGTGAGCGAGCGGCTGCCCAGCTCGTCGGTGAGCTGGCGGGGGTGGAAAGGGGGCAGCGCCCCCTGGAAGCCAAGCACAATTATCAAATTCTATATCAAGTCGCAGCCCTCCGAACTAGCCTCCCAGAACAATATGACACGTTTCCCAGGGATTTCCGAATTGCAAAAATACAGCCTTCCAAAATAATACCGCAGAAATTGGCGAATTAAGACCGCGTGGCACGGAAATCGAGAAAAGTAAGTCGGACAGCCGCGGATGCAACCGCGGCCACCGACAAAGGGGGCAGGTTCGCGACTCGAGGGCGGCACACGGCAGCCGAGGCGACGGCTTAGACGGCCACAGCAGGCCCAGCCGCAGTTGCACCTGCAGCTGCCTCCGATCAGCTATATAATGCCATTTCCGCGTCCGAGAGGAAAGGAGAAGAAATTTTGAAGGTTTTAGAGAGAGAAAAATGGCGAAAATAGAGAGAGAAACCTTCGGGTTTGGTCAAAAAGTGTGAGATTTCTTCTCCTTTTGTTCAATCTTCATGCTATACCTTGTATTCTACATTGGATTTGAGTGCTAGTGCGTGATTTCTATCAATATCAAGGCAAAAATTTCGATATCTTTCTTAGTGTTGGTGCATTTTGTAGATCTGTTAGATTTAATACTTCATCTTGCTTTAGTAGTGTAATCGATAAATATTTGTGTATTTGTGCATTTGTTGGGTGGATCTACTATTAGATCCGAAAATATTTGGTGCATTGCTATTTAAGTAGTTTGATTCGGTGTATTTTGAAGTTAGATCCAATGTAATCAACATATTGTAGATCTATGGATTAGGGACGGTTAGAGAGGATTTATGGCGGATGGAATCTCCTCCTAACCTCTCGATGATATCCCTTTAGTTTATTTTATAATTTTTACGTATGTAACGATGGCGATGCATTTGTATTGTATATATGTAATTTATGGGCCTTAAAGCGATGTCGAATCGAAAATCGGGTTTAAGGCCCTGTGATAATGAAGTATGTGATTGTGGGTGTCTGGGGTCGTCTAGATGGCTCACATGCCCATGGATAGCCCCGACACGTTTTGGGATGCTCGTTTTGATTTACGACAAAAAACGATTTTTCAAAATAAAGCAAATGATAAAGATCTTCTAAAAAGAATCAAATTAGGATATTAGATCCACGAGGTTTAAAAAGTAAAGGGTTTCGGCGGAATTTTGATCCTTGTTTGACGAAAGGCTATTTGGTTTTGAAATGTCATAAAAGATGTTTTCGGAAAATAAATAAACGTTTTCATTAAACTTTGTGCATAGGGTTAAAGAGTTCTAGAAGTTGCCTTCATTTTATTTATATTAACTGTTAGAAGGCAACGTATAGTCTCGATTCCTATTTGACAAAAGTTTAAAAAAACTATTGTTTTCTAAAATAACATCTAATAAAAAACTCTTCTCGTTTTCGGAACGAAAATCAATCTTTCTTATAAAAAGTGAAGTCTTGTCATTTGGGTCAAAAGACGTCTAAAACACTTTCTTGATAAAACACATTTGCCATATAAAATCAAAACAACGTTTATGCGGAAATTCACCACAAACATTCATTTAGGCGCGCGCGCGCACACACACACACACACACACACACATGTTTTAGTATTTAAAAGGATAGAAAAACATCAAGATTGCGGTAACCGTGTTTCACGGAAGTCGGGGGGTGCCTAACACCTTCCCCTCGCTTAAGCAAGCCCCCGAACTCTATGAATCTCGGTTTGCGGACCAATTAACTCGGAGTCACATATGAGCCAACGATTACGAAAACAAAATTCGGATGAGTTGGTACATCCATTTCAAATATACCAACTGACGGCTTTGGTCAATTGGCTCATAAAGAAATCGATCTTTCAATACCCGTCGACATTAAGCCGACCCTTTTCAAAAGTCACATCTTAATCTAAAGGCTAAAATTGGAAAGGGCATTTCAATTATTAAAAAACGAAACGACCTAAAATCCCGGCGTCGACATGTTTAATATAACACCCCTTCTCATCAAGACAAAAAAATAAGAATATAACTTACAAATAATTATATTTTTTAAATACTTTATAATATTTATCATTGTATTAATTAAAATTTAAAAAAATTATAATTATTATTTTAATTAAAAAAAAGTAGTTAAAAACCAATGAGATTAAAAATATGTTTGAATAATTGAAAAAAATAAAAATAAAAAATATATTTGCATGAGTCAATTCAGGACCAAACAAATATTCTCAGTTATTTATACAAAATATCGTTGTTCGTGTATTTATAACTAACTCGATGTTCTGTGCCAAATATAAAATTTATAATTATATTTTATTTATTAAATGTAATTTATACTATTATACATATTTTTAATATTAGCTGAATAATGGCAGTGTGACGTTATAAATTATAGTAGTGAAAAAATAATAATAAATTAAACATTTATGTCACTTTATTATTTTAAAAGAGAAGTATATCTTTAAATTTAGATCGAATAGAATTGTAAGTGTATTAGTCAAAAATCCTATATAAAGTGATTTTAAAATATTATTTTAATTATTATTTATTGAATTAGTTAGACAAAAAATCTTGCCCAATAATGATAATCCAATTCATTTTTAGTGTTTAATAAAATACTTTGGCTTATCAAAACAAATAAAAAAAATAAAAATGACGAAGAATAATTAAAAGAGGATTTTATAGATCGGAATTGGACTACTTATAAATTGTATTATATATCTTATGAATGAGTTGTTTACAAAAAAGGAGAATTTATCAATTCGTATATATAATAAGACAATAAAAATAAAAATATCAACTAATTAAATTATATTCAAATATAGTTTAATGAGTCAACTCAATATAAGATCAACCAAAATATATCAGTTAATTCATACAATAAAATGTTGTTTATGCTATTATAATATAGATAGATAAATAGATTTATGTATTATATTAAAAAAAAGAATTCTAAATGGATAGTGTAAGACCCCGAATTTTATGAAATGCAAAATTTAATTTCTCTTCATATTTATTTTTTCCTGAAACAGTAAGTGGTTAAATTGACGAAATTGAAAGTTAAGGATGTTATGTGCAAATTTTATTTTGTCGGATAATATTCGTTTTGTCGGGGAATATTCGGGCCGTACGACGACGCCGAAATAACTAATTATTGGTGGACCCCACAACGGAATATTTGTTGAATTTTGAAAACGACAGAAGTAACTTTTTTAAATAAAAATAGTCAACGAAACTGTTAAAATACCGGTGATAAAAGAATAGTAGCATACGGTAATTTATGGTATTTTCTGTAGCACACGGTACTCTACAGTAGCACACGGTATTGCACAGTATCTCATATTATTGGTCTGATAATTGACACCGTAACTGTTGCGCATCATTTCATCAATAATTGTCACTACATAATATTTTATGTTATCAATTCACTAATTGTTGCTACACAGTATTTTGCATTATTGATTGAATAATTATCATTACACTGTATTTCATATCATTGAGTCAATAATTATTGGTGCACTGTATTTTAATAATTGTCACAGTAGCAAATACACAGTAATTTATATTATTAATCTGTAACTTATTTTGTTGAACTATTGTTGTAGCATTATTTTATTTTATATGTTGGACCCACAGGAAGAATAAAAAAATTAATTAAAAAATAATAATAATTAATTAATTTTACTATTTGAAATAGTAACATGTGGACCCTATGTGAAATTGAATTGAATTGTGCTGGAGAAATTTGAAAAACAGTGCCTGCGCTGCTTTTGTAAAAAACTTACACTGGCGTGCAGCACGCAGCAGTTCACCAACCACGCATAGTGAAATTTTTTTCCTATAAATAGCTTGCTCAGCTGAATAGAAAAATCACAACTAAAACATAAAATTTTTCTATAAGAATTTTATGAGTTTTTCCTAAGAATAGTAAGGTTATTTTGAGTGTTTGAAAGCCAAAAGGAGTGCAGGAATTTTTCAAGTTGATCAACCTCATTTAAATCAATATCCAGTCACGTGTTAAGGTAAGGAATACCATTCATTTCAAACTCTTAAATTTACTGTGGTAAGGAATATCATCTTCTTTCATATTCTAACTTACTACGGTAAGGGGTATCATTCTTTTCATCATCATAAATGGATATTATGTTCTTTCTTGTGCCATTTATTTCCATGTATTAAATTATGGGAATAACCTTACGGCGCGGATTACCGTCTGCTGGTGAATAACCTTTTGTATTCATTTATTATTAATCTCTGAGAATAACCTTACGGCGCGGATTACCGCCTGTTTGGTGAATAACTCTTCGTATTCAAATTGATGGGAATAACCTTTCGGCGCGGATTACCGCCTGTTGGTGAATAACCCTTTTTATTTGTCTCGTATGGAAATAATTTGTCTACACGAATTACCACATGACACTTTTATTCCATATTCGTTTGTAATATCATTTTCTTTCATATTCGTAAGTGATATCATTTTCCTTTATACTCATAAGGGATACCATCTTTTTCATCTTTTATTATTCAAACTTACTATGGTAAGGGATATTAATTTCCTTCACCTTTTGTTAATCAAACCTGCTACGATAAGGGATATTATTTTCTTTCATACATCTAAATCAAAACTTATTATTCAACTATTGCTTCTATAATTCCTGAAAATATTATATGTTTCATAATAGTTGCACTTCATTATTTCAACTGAACCTTCCTATTTTCTGAACATTTCTATTGAACTGTAATCGTTATTCTGAACTGTGGATCTTGAATATCATTTTTAAATTTCACTCCACATCATGTTGACAATTTGGACATTGTTTGAATCTGCACAAAGTAAACTTCCGATACTTATTGTTTATCCTGTTTCTTCTGTTCACCATTTGTATCACTGTTATTTGTATTAATCATCAAGAATCAAGCTGTTGTGAATATTTGTGGCCGGGGGCACAGATGTGATATAATTGTTGAACAGATGATAGGTTAAAGGCGATATACTAGGTTAAAGGCGATACATCTGTTCGGTGTCTTTTATGGCACGTGGTGAATGTTCTCTTTGGCCCGTAGTGCAAAGATGAACTGTTGGTTGGTATGATTATGACCAAAGGTTGAATCTGGTATAATCATGACCGTTGGTGTTATATTGAATGTCTTTGGCCCGTAGTGCAAAGATGAACTGTTGATCTGCATGATTATGACCAAGAACTGTGAATTTGTATTATCTTGACTAATGGTATTTCAGATGATAAAAGTTGTTGATGTTTTTCTTAAAAAGAGAAGCGAGTGGACATTATAATCTGCATTATTCTTCTAACAGATTGCTCATTCCGCTGCTATTATTGATCTGAACATTGTTCAAGAATTTAACTATAGTTTTTGATATAAACCTTGTAATCTATTGTATTCTATCAAGAACTCAACTGTTGAAGGCTAATAATAAATTATTCGTCATTATCTTAGTCATGATATTTCTTACTGGGCTATTTGAGCTCACCCTTTTTTTTGTTCCATTGTTTTTCAACAGGAGATGATAATGTAACTGGGTCTAGCCGGGGAATGGAGTGAGAGTCCGAGGGATAGCTACCATAGTCTTCACGTGTTGTAAAATAGTGTGACAATAATAGTGAACACTTAGTTATGTATCATTATACGCTGTAATGTTGAACGTTGCTCTACTTTGTAATAATTTTGTTTTAGTCTTTTGACAACTCAAGTTTGGACTGTGTGGACCCAGATTTGGGAGCGTCACAGATAGAATTAATGGATACTGCAATTTTTTTATGTATATTTAATGAATAAGATAATACATATAGAAAATAAATACAAATAAATAAAATAAAAATATTAACCAATTAAATCTATGAGTTAACTCAATTCAAGACCAATCAAAATATTTCAGTTAACTCATATAATTAATAAAATGTGATTTGTGTTATTATAATAAGTATATATATATATATATATATACAATTGTGTAGTACACGGCTATTTATGATTACGATTTTTTTGGATTATGACGACAGCTTAACTGTCGTTATAAACCAAAAATATCTATAGCCGTAGCTCAAAAAAATTATGATTATAAACAATTGTGCATTACACAGCTATATATATGTATATACAATTTTTTCATATATATATATATATATTCATGCGCACTTGTGCACGGAAACATTGGTTTCTGGCAGATGAGAAAAATGTTGAGAACTTCTGTGACGACCCCAAATCCGGGTTCCATAACCTCGAGTTTGGTTCTCACTATTCAATACATTACTAACAATTAAATACATACATTGCATTTAAATATCGCGGAATAATACATATTGGTTCCCTTCAAAAAGTTACAATACCAGAGTTTATCAACCTTAACATCAAGCAGTTCCTATCATAAGGAATTACAAAAGGTATTTCAATAGTAAATACACATTTAAGCTTCTAATTAGCATGCATAAACTAACTTAAGCTCTGGCATTTCCTTTTCCTTTATCCTTCTTTGAGCAATCAGGATTATCTGAAAAATGGTTCATGATATAGCAAGAATGAGCAACTAGTTTGGTCAGCAAGTTTAGAACAATCATATAGATTTAATATATCATGAATGAATGGGAAATGTCATCAATGGTTCAACAATAGATATAACAATTGTGAATGAAACAGGATTCAAATTTTAATAAACAGAATATTTGAATCTTAAAATGCTGAGTGGTCACTAAGGACCCTGAACTAACGAGGGTATAATAGAGTTTCCTCTGACCCTTTGAGTTGTTTGGTTTTCAAGGGGATCAACCTATTCAACCCGCTGTATATGCATTACATTTAGTCACTGGCGCCCAAAGTCGGTTTCCCGACACAAAATCCCTTAATTTAGGGTTGTTCAATTCTCATACTTAATATAAGAAATCCGCACCCAACAATGGTTTGGATAAGTTTTTAAAAGTATTCAAGTATTGAATTTATAAACGTAATGTCTAGCTGAACTATTAGCTTTTGACATTTTTAGTACAGTTCATGAATCAAGAACTAATAAGCTTCAAGTGCACTAAGTGCGATTTTATAAACAATATGGATGTGGAATAATTTTTAATAATTAAACCACTTCAAGCTTTGACAATAAATACAAGTATAGAAACTTGTTCAACAATAAATGAGTAGGGTTAGAGAACTTGCCTGTTTGCTCAGCTACAATAATTGTCTAGCTTTAACTAACTTGTTTTGAAAGACCTAACATTAATAAAGTCGGTCTAATAATTAGTACGGCGTATTTGCATAACTATACGCTTAATAATGAACTTATTTATCACATATAAGTACTAACACATAATTTACAGAAGTCAAAACAATATTATTAACCTTATAGACTCTTAATCATTTTAGGTTAATAATTTAATAAGTTAGAAAATATTTTTCTTAAGTGTTGGACACTTATTAAACCTTTAAACAACTTATTACAATTGTTTAATTAAAGCATAATTAAATTTAATTTATTTTATTAACTCAATCTCTATTTAATTACTATTTAATCTTGGTTAAATAGAAATTAATTAATTAACTCTAGTTATTATTTAAAATAAATAATAACTAATTTTACTTACTTATTATTTTATTAGAATTAAATAATAAATAATTATTAACTTAGTTTTAACCTTCTTTAATTTAATGTTAATCAACTAATAATTAAATATGTAATTAACCTTACTTATTATTTAATTTAAGGAAATTAAATAATAGTTTACTAATCTTAATCCTCTTTAATTATTATTTAATGTCAATTAAATAATAATTAATTATTTAATTAACTTAATTATTTTGTAAGGTTAAATAATAATCAAATCATTCTTATTTATTATTTAAATTAAATAATAAATTATTACTCTAATAACTTAATTTCCATTAATCGTTATTTAATGTTAATTAAATAATAATTAATTACTTAATTATCCTTATTTATTATTTAATAATATTTAAATAATAAATAATTAATTTATAAATTTTATCTCTCATTAAATATTATTTAATAGGCATTAAATAATAATTGCTAATTTATCATATTTATTTATTATTAACATTTAAAATAATAAATAAATAATAAATTTATTTAACTTAACCATGGTTTAGCTAACTAGATTAATATTTAAATATTAAACTTAATGAAAAATATCCTCCCCAATATTATTTTTGTATTATTATTATTTTTGTTATAATTTTAAATTAGTTTTTAAATATTTAAATTATTTAAATTTAACCCGAATGGCATTTCCGTAAATAATTCGAAAACTGAACCGAGGGCAGAATGGTCATTTCGCCGAAAAAAACACGGAGGGGCAAAATTGTAATTTCTTGGAAATTCCCAACCGCGCATTGCGCGCGTTACAGATTTTCCGGCCCAAAACGACGCCGTTTTTGAAAAGCCGGATACGGCTCCCGCGCGTACGCGCGGAGTAAAATTCTACGGACGCCAAACGACGTCGTTTGGCTCCGCGTCAGGCGTGAACAGTGCTCGCGCATTGCGCGGCCAGTTTATTTATTTATTTATTTTTTCTAAGCAGAATGTGAACAGTGTTCCGGCACATACATTTTAAATAAAAATATACCATCAAGTAAGGTTTAAATCATCAATAAAAATCTAAAAAAATTACCAAACACCTTATATTAATTTATAACATGAAAAATTAATTTTTCATGATTTAATATCATTATTTTTTTATAAAATTTTTTACATCACATAAACTACCACAAATCATAACTTTTTGTGTATAACTCCATTTTAAGTGATTCACACTTTGTTTTTCTCATGATTTTATGTTCTATAATATTAGAACATCAAACCTAAGTTTTACAAAAATATTTTTGGTCATATATTTCAAAACTTGTTTACACACTATTAAATACATATTTTAGCATATAAAATATACCAAAATACAAACCAAGCATATTAAACTCAAGCATGGCATAAATATTATCACTATACATTAATAACTATATTAACATGTTTATACTAACATGATGATTTATTTAATTTAAAAATAAAACTTAGATTTAGAATAACGATTACCTTGATTTAATAGCTATCTTCCTTTTTCTTCCAAAGTAGGTGGTGAGGTTTGAAGACATGAACCAAGAACTCATTCTCTTGGTATTTTTTCTCTCAACTATATTTTTTCTACACTCTCAAATGCTCTGTAGCTTGAAAAATGGAAGAAGAAGAAATGACCAATACAAGCTCCTAAATTGTAAGTATACTTACAATTTGGATAGATATAAAATCTATATCTATTAAAATTGCTATCATGAGATAACAATGATACTTGCACAAGAAAGCTAGCCCATACTAAGTTGATGAGGATTTTGTGGGAAAAGACTTTCCCAAAAATCAAAACAAGCAACCTAATATTAAATAAATACAAAATAAAAGAAAATAAACACAAAACTATCATTTTCTCTCTCCTTGCCAAGTTGCTCGGCTGATGGACTCATTTATGTCCCAAAATTGAGTCACTTTGCTTACTTTAATTAATTAATAAGTTATTTAATTGTTTTTCCAAGTGGGCCAAGCATTGGGCTTTAATTTAAAATACCAATTGGGTTTCTATTAAATTCTTTGGGCTACTAATTTGTCACATTTTATTATTCCTCACTTGGGCTACTAATTGACCCATGTTGGGCTAATTTAATAATTTACACATTAATTATTCAATCCATGATTAAATAAATAATTAGATTGAATAAATAATTAAATATGCTAACCCATTAGTATTAAATTACTAAATGGACTAATAAATATTATTATTAATATTTCAAATTATTTACATTAATTAATAATCATATTAATTAATTTATTATATTTAATTCACTCATTATATTCAATTTAATTGAATATTTAATTAATAGGAAACTTATCAATTATTTTGATATTAAAACTTTAGGGTTTGTTCACTAATTTAATAACATATTAGTGACCCCCTTTAATTAATTTTAGTAATTAATTACATAATTATTTAATCACATAATTAATTAATCACATAAAAAGATTTAAATAATCTCGTAAAACTAACTCGTTGGAAATTAAATTAATAATTTAATTAATAAAGATGTGGAAATTCTAGGACATTACAACTTCCACAAGCTGAATTTCTTTTGAATATATATCAAACTTTGAGATTAGTTTTTAGTGAACTGCGTATAAAGTTTCATAAACTGGACAAAGTTTGCACCTACATAATTCACTTAGAACATCTAACATAAAAAAAAAACACTCTTTAAATTAAAATTTGTTGACTTATATGACAATTTGAAGAATATTATTTGCTACTTTAATATTTTATATTATATCAGTCTCTTCAATTTAATTAAGGCAAAATAAATAAAAATGAATGATATTAAATTTTAAAATGAATTGTACATTAAATCCATCAAGTAAAATAAATGTTTTAAATTTTTTTCATATGATTTTAATTCTCTCAAAACAAAATAAATATTTTAAAAAGGCAATATCAATTTACTAGTTTTGAAGAGAGAGAATGAGATTATAGATTTGATGACCAAAATTAAAGAGGTTGTTGGAGTTAATTTTTCTGATATGATTCACATATTTAAATATTTTAAAATAGTTGAAGAGACTGTTTTAAATACTCTTGGAGGAGAAAAATCAAATCCCATACCTTATTAGATACCTGCAAAATTACATGACCCATAAATAAGAAAGATAACATATATATATATATATATATATAGGGAAAACTTAACATGTGTCTTAAGAGCATATGATAAGCACACAGTTCAAAAGAATATTCTCTTGAACTGTGTGCATATTCTCTTAAATTTGTACCAAATTTAAGAGAATATGCACACAGTTCAAGAGAATATTCTTTTGAACTGTGTGTTTAGCATATGTTCTTAGGACACATATTAAGAGAACCCATATATATATATATATATATACACATGCGCGTAGACACACAACTCACTTTAAAGGTACATCACTATAGACCAAATATCCAGAAATGGACAGTGTAGTGCCCTCACTATAGATCAAATATATTCAACAATTATTAATTATCCTAACAAAATTCCCAAAAATGACAAACTGCTTGACCATCTCACTTTTGTCTAATGATGTCCATCAAACTAACCTAGATAAGAGCCCAATTTTATTTTTTATTTTTTAATATATATATATATATATAGACAGTGTAGTGCCCTCACTATAGATCAAATATATTCAACAATTATTAATTATCCTAACAAAATTCCCAAAATGACAAACTGCTTGACTATGTCACTTTTGTCTAATGATGTCCATCAAGCTAGCCTAGATACGAGCCCAATTTTATTTTCTAATTTTTAATATATATATATATATATATATATATATGCAGGATTTTCTTGAAAACATGACTTCAATATAATTTTTTTAATATTACATTTTTGGTTACAAATTTTAGTCTTAAAATTTAAATATTATTCTTTATAAAATAGGTAAGGTAGGTTAACCATCAGAAATAGCGATCAAATAAATTATGTCTAAATGCATCATATGCAAAATAAAAAAGAATTAAAAAAAACACAAATAAAATTAGAAGTTAAACCACCTCTCCTTGGGAAATTCATGTTCCGTACGTGCATTCCATATATAATAAATTTAAAGGATTGCATTTTATGGAAAAACTTGATCTTGTTGGGGGCTACGTACGACCATGCATGGGACTACCGACTACGTACAATAAAGAAAAAGAAACTTTAATACTAGCTAGAATATTATTTTTGATCCTATATATATATATATATATATATATATATATATATATATATATATATATATATATATATACCGAGATTAGATAGTTAAAAACATTTTAATAAGTACTAATTACGGTGTCCTATCTTTTTTAATTAGCTCGTAACATGATCTGCTTGATCATCCTTGGTACTGTACAAGGGCCATTGACCTTTTTACTAAAATACTGAAAAATTAATTAAGGAAATAAAATATCTTCCCACTAATTTCAACTTCAAAATATTTATCATGCCACACATAACTGAAAGTCTGAAAGGAAATAAACACATAAATAAATAATGTAAATGATTCTATCAGCTTGTCATCATCATGATGCATTCCAGCATGCTCCCTTCCCTTGCCTTACATAGTCATATCCAAGTGTCGACAGTGTCGAGTACTTCATTGAAACAAGACAGTTTACACCAATTTATTATTGGTAACATATAATGTTCGTATATTTGTTTTATGAAAATATTATAGGTCTCAAATTATTAATTTTAAATGACATAGTATTAAATATTTTAATAATAATTTATGTCACGATTAATCATACGAAATTTACTTAATTAATATTATAGTAACACATCATTTGAGACACTTATTAAGACTAAAAATGTGACACACTTAATATCACCCTTTAATTTGTTTTATATTCCCTTTGTACACAAAAACAAATTATTTATAATTTTTTGTCTACGATTCGCAAATGTTTGGAAACATAATTCATGTGACCCAAAGATTAGTGCTCCCTTCAGTCAAAAAAAAAAAAAAAAAATCCATTTTGTATTAAAAAAAAATGATCCACAAGTGATTCCTCTTTTCATTAGTAATAGTATAAAATGATAAAATGTACTTCAGTCATTCAAAAATATAAGATCATTATTGACTTTTTAAAGTCAACTTGATACAACTTCAAATTCAAAATGGACATTTTTTTATAATTTTAATTAATACAATGATGAAAAATGGTAAATTGCGTAAAAAGTATTACTCATAATAAAATTTATTTTTTTCATAATTATTAATAAATAATTTCAATTTTAATTTTAAAAATATGTCAAATTGAGTTTCAAAACTCAATAATAATCTTATAAATTAATACAGAGGAAATACTTAATTTTGACATCAAAATTTCATTATCATACTAAATTAACAACCTTAATAATTTGTAAATTTACAAAAGGGGCGACTCTTTTTATGAAATATAGAGAGTAATTTAGTATTATTAACTTAGTAGTGATTTTATGATAATAAACTTGTGAATAATATGTTATTTTATACTAATATCGAATGTAAATAAGACTATATCTCGAGAAAAAAAAAATTGACGAATAAAATTGAGACACACATACACACTTGACTAGCTAGCTCTTGAAGGACCCTCATGGACATCGTCGACACAATTCATTTCATCTACTTGTGGAGTTTGATCATGGCCTCAACTTGGCATAAGTCAACCCGTCTTTCTTAAGTTGCATCGATTAAGTTGAATTCTCTATTATTTCTTTAATAATGCTTAATTCAAGTGTTGTATATATATGGATTCCACTGTGTTAATTATTGGTTATTGTGGTGTTTCCTAAACAGCAATGTGTAATTCTGCTGTTTTCTATACCTTTTTTCCCCTTCCTAATTATTTCTATTCCCTGTTCTTTTTATATTACAATGAAAAGTTGAAAACCGCCGTTGCTAGTAGTATTAATTTTCAAAGTGAAAAAAATTAAAAATTTAATTATTTAATTAAAAAAATTGAGTGTTTAATCTCCGAAATAAAAAAAAGTTAAAAATTCAGGGTATTAATCTATATATATTTAGGCACTGGAGAGAGAAAGATATGCTAATGGGGTACAAAGATGCATTCCTTAGGGGGATACATGGGTTAGACGGAGTGAACGAAGAAATTTGGAGTCAGCAATTGAGAGAGAATCAAGGGGTAGGTGAAGCAGATCGAAGATCGGTAACTCAGAGCAGTTTGAATTCAAATGATGCACCACCAGGTTTTCCCACTCCAATTTATAAAAAGAGAAGTTCTGGCCATGTATGGGTGCGAAAAGATGAGGCAGAAGCATTTAAAAATTCTGTTCTTGGGAGGAGGACTTTGTTTGTTTCAAATTTATCAGAACAAGTTACGAATGAGATCTTAAGGACCTTTTTTACTAGATATGGAAGAATTGAAGGAATTATGATTCATCGGAGAAAGGGGTTTAGATCAAAATGCTATGGGTTTGTAAAGTTTGTAAATGGCGAGGATGCGAATGAAGCCAAACAAAGATTATCGGGAAGGTGGATTGTGAATCGAAGAGTCTATGTTGATTTTGCTAAAAGAGAATTGAGATCTTAGACTATTAGTTTTTCTGAAAAAGAGGAAGTGAAAAGGAACATTCAGGAGGAGATCAAGGAGGAGTTTTCAATTAAGAAGGTTAAGGGACAACCTAATGAAGAGGTGAAGAAATGTTTGAACATGTGTTGGATTTTTGTTTCTAAGGAGAGCGTAGGCTGTACAGACATGAGAAATTGTATGTTTAAATTCAAGATTGCTATATCAAGCATTGTGAGATGGGGTGTCAATGGATTAATAGTGGTTTGTGCTTCAGATGAGGATAGTCAAAAAATGGAGATTAGAAGATATGACATTGAGAAATACTTTGTGAAAATGGAGAAGTTGGAGACAGAAATGAAGCAGTATAATAGATATGTTTGGATCAAGATAAGAGGAGTGCCAATTTCCTTATGGTCGAAAGAGACGATGTCAAATATTGCTGGTTTATGGGGGAATTTATTAGCCATGGATGAAGAAACAGAGTTTGCAAAGAGAATCGATGAAGCAAATTTGTTAATTCAAACCGACTACAAAGATCAAATTGATGAACATATTTTGTTATCTTTTCAGAATCATAATTACTGTCTTAAAGTTAAAGAAGAAGGTGAAGGTATGGTTGGATTGAGCAGTGTTGGACGTCGGTGTTCGGAAGAGGATAACCAGGGGTCACCGGAGTATATGGAGAGTCATGGAATTAGCTCCTTTCAAATTTCAAATAAAATGGTACATGCGGCAAATAAAGTTTTGGAGAACGATGCAGTTTTGTTGGAAAATGAGGTAGCTTTGGTCGAGAATGATGTCCAAGATATTGGGTCTTTAAAATTTTCAAATAACGTTATTAATGATGTTGGGAGTCAATGTTCTTCTTCCAAGAAAATTGATTGTCCCCATGAGCAAGTGGTGGCAGTAAATGAAAACTCAAGTAAGGAAAATAGACTTTTTGGTTCTCAATTACAGAAGAATAAAGGATGTCAATGTCAAGAGTGTGAGGTTTTTAAAAAAAATTCTCGACTCGATCTTTTCATGACAAAAATGAAAAATCAGATGAAGATGAAGAATTGAGCCCAAGGTCAGAAGATATACATGAAGATGACTATTATTCGGAGGTTAGAGTAAACAGAAAGTCAAGTAAGAAGATCAAGAGAAAGAAAAGGCATTCAAAAGGCACTAAGCAAAAAGCAATACAGGTTCAGGAAAACAATGATGCTGAAGAGGTAAATCATGAGGTGTTGTCTGATGTAGAGCGAGCAATGACAGTTAGTCAACAACTAGGACTGACTTTGAACAAAGATGACAATAAGAAAACTATAAAGGAAAGCTTTAAGGTTTTTATCCAAGGAATTAATTCTGCATCTAAGGATAAAACGAGTGGTCTTTTCAAAAATGAGATAGTGGAAGGGTTCGGGTCTGATCAAAGTGCTTCAGCATGAAGGTAATGAGCTGGAATGTAAGAGGAATATGATCATCTTTGAAATGTAAAATGGTAAGTAATGCAGTTTGTTCAGAGAAGGTGGATTTTGTAAACTTGCAGGAGACCAAAGTTTTGAATTTAGAAGGAAGGAAGATTAAACAAATGTGGGGTAACGATGAAGTGGACTGGGTTTTGAGTGAAGCTAGTGGAAAGTCAGGAGGATTGGTGTCTTTTTGGGATAGTTCTAAATTTGTGAAGCAGGGGGAATGGGTTCATCAAAATTGGTTGTCAGTATGGGGAGTAATATCCAAGGAAAGCATGGAAGTAATGATATTTAATATTTATGCTCCTCAAGAAAAAGAAGAAAAAATAATCTTATGGGATTAACTGTTGAATTGTTTATCTAAGTGGGGGTAAGGCAGTTATTGTTACTGGGGATTTCAATACAGTTAGAAGAAAGGATGAGAGAAGGAATTGTACATCAATAGCGAAAGGAATTCAGGATTTTAACAAGTTCATAGAAAGAGCAGGGCTAGTGGAACCTCAATGGTACGACAAGAAGTTTACTTGGTATGGTCCTGGGACAAAAAGAAGTAAAATTGATAGATTTTTTTGCTCAGTGGAATACATGGAATGTATGAATGATCTACAAGTTCTTTGTAGATTCAGAGTGTTATCTGATCATTGTTATATTATTCTTAAAAGTCCAGTATGTATCCAGTGGGGGCCCAAACCTTTTAGAATTGCTGATAATTGGCTGCATCATGAGGGATTTATGGAATTATGTGAGAGGGCTTGGTCCGAAGCTCAGGTTGAAGGGTGGGCAGGTTTCAAAGTTTTGAGAAAGTTAGTTGCAATGAAGGAATCCATTAAAAGGTGGAAGAAAGAAGTATATGGGTCTGTGGAGGAGTCCATTGCTAAAATTAAAAATGATTTGGAAGTGCTAGATCAGATCTTAGATTGTAGGGAATGGTCAATGGTGGAAGGAGAGAAAAGGAGGGCATTGCAATCATGTTTATGGCAAAGAAAGAGAGAAGAGGAGACTATGTGGAGGCAAAAATCTAGGATTATGTGGTTGCAAGAAGGTGACAAGAACACTAGATTTTTTCATTTATGTGCAAGGATAAAGGGAAGGAAAAAGTTAATCCAAGGTCTTGAGATTGATGGTGAATGGATTGATGATCTAGATAGAATTAAGAAAGGAATTTTTTCCCATTTCTCAAAATTGTTTCAGAAAGGTGGAGTAGGAGAATTATGTCTTGACAATTTAAACTTTTCAGTGCTTAAGCAAGTCACATCACAGTTTCTAGAGCAAAGTTTTTCAAGTGCTGAAGTCAAAGAAGCTATTGATCATTGTGAAGGTTCCAAGGCACCTGGACCTGATGGATTCAATTTTAATTTTATTAAAAAAGCTTGGTGCTTTATGGAGAAAGATATTATGGTGTGGTTGCATCAATTTCACCAGAACGGAAAAATCACCAAAGGTCTTAATTCATCTTTCGTGGTATTATTACCCAAAAAGAAAATTGTCGAAAGTGTGCAAGATTTTAGGCCGATAAGCTTGATTAATTCCATGTACAAGATTTTGTCAAAGGTACTTGCTTTAAGACTAAGAAAAGTTATGCCAGAAATTATTGATCAAAGTCAATCAGCTTTTATTGGGGGTAGACAACTTATAGATGGAGCTCTAATGGTGAATGAAATTTTAGATTATATGAGGAAAAGAAAAGGCATAAAGAGTTTTGTATTAAAATTGGATTTCGAGAAGGCGTATGATAATGTGGAATGGAGTTTCCTGTTGTCCATTTTGAGGAGGATGGGGTTTGGTGAAAAATTTATTTGCTGGATTCTTGAATGCTTACAATCTGCAAGGGTTTCCATTATTGTTAACGGATCACCAACATCAGAGATAGTTATGGAAAAAGGTTTACGTCAAGGGGATCCACTATCTCCCTTTTTATTCTTAACTATTGGGGAAGCTTTAAATCAGTTGATTCTGAAAGCAGTTTCTTTGGGTTTGGTTAAAGGAATTCAACTCAGAAAGTCTTCCATTCAAATTACTCACGCTCAGTTTGCTGATGATACAATCTTATTTAGGGAAGGAACCTTGCAGGAGATTGAAAATTATAGAGCAATATTGTGGTCTTTCCAGCAGGTGTCAGGTATGAAGCTTAATATGAAAAAATGTAAGTTATTCTTTGTTGGGTTAGGAGAGGAGGAGAGTTCGTGTTTGGCATCAAAGTTTGGGTGTGATGTAGGGGTGTTTCCTCTAATCTATTTGGGCATTCCCATTGGAGGTAACCCAAGAAGGGCAAGTACTTGGAATCCTATCGTTGAAAAATTTGAAAGCAGGTTAAAAGGTTGGAAAGGTAAGTTATTATCTGTAGGGGGCAGGGTAGTGTTGATTAATGCGGTGTTATCCAATTTGCCATTGCACTACATGACCTTTTTTAAAATTCCTGTGAAAGTAGTGAACAAGTTGGAGCAACTTAGAAGAAGGTTTCTTTGGGGTGGAAATGGGGATAAGATTAAGATGGCTAAGGTAAGCTGGGAAAAAATTTGCAGAAGTAAAAGGAAAGGTGGTCTTGGGGTGGTGTCTTTAAAAGAAAAAAATTTAGCTTTGTTAAGCAAATGGTGGTGGAAATTTAATAATGATAAGGATGGTTTATGGAGAAAAGTCATTTGTTACAAATATAAATGGAATGGGGATTTTATGTTTATGGGGAATTCGCCTTCAGTAAGTTATGGTCAGGGTTCATATGTGTGGAGGGATATTTTATCTCTTCCAGATCAAAATGGGTTATGTTCCATTATTGGGAAAAACAATTGGGAGTGGGTTATAGGTGATGGTAAGTGCATTAGGTTTTGGTCAGACAGGTGGTGTGGTGAAAATGTATTTAGTTCTAAATTTAGGAAGTTATTTTCTCTATGAGTAAATAGAGAATGTAATTTAGCTGAGATTTATGCAGTGGGGGATGATGGGGTAGGAATGTGGTTGTTGAATTTTAGAAGGCAGCTTAGAGAATGGGAGGTGAAGGACGTGGCTGAGTTAAGGAGCATGATTAATGGTGTGAAGTTGGATGCTTTAAAAAAGGATAAAGTAATATGGTGTGGGGGCATTAAAGGCTGTTTTTCAGTTAAAAAATGTTCTCAGTTGTTAGAGGAATCAAAATATTTATCTAATGTTAATTGGTCCAAATGGGTATGGAAAAAGGTATTCCTTCCAAAGTTCAAATTTTTATGTGGTTAGCAGTTCAAGAATGTCTTCCAGTAAAGAGTTTCTTGGTAAAGAGAGGGATGCAGTTTGACGAAGAACAGATTCTCTGTTGTTGGTGTAAGCTTGATGAAGAGCATGTTTTTCACACGTTGATATACTGTAAATGGCCATGGCTGGTGTGGAGTGGTGTGTTTAATTGGTTAGGAATTTGTTGGGTGCAACCAAACTCAATTCATATTTTGTTAGCTCAGTGGGATTATATGGGGGAAAATTTTAGTCATGTGGGTGAAATTATCGGTGCTGCTACATTATGGTCCATATGGTTAGCAAGAAATCAGTTAAACTTTAATGGGTTTTATGTCTGTTGGAAAGAGGTGGTGATGGTGATAAAATACAAAGTTTTCAAATGGCTAAATGTTTGTGGGAAAGTAAGATCTGCAGATTTGGAGATGTGGCTTGTTAATCCTTGGTTGGTGAGTGTATGAGTATGCTTCACTCAAGTAGAGGAAGTAGAATCAAGTCAGTGCTGTGTTGATGATGTAAGTTTCTGGTTTTTGGTTCAGGCTTTGATTTGTGGAGGAAGGTTTTTTTATCCTTGGTGAATGTTATCTGTTAATTCTCTGTTCTATATTCAAATTTTGATGTTGGCTTGGGTAGTTTTGCTTTATGGGAGAGTTTCCCATGGAGTAGCAGTAGTAAGTTGTCCTGTTGGGCTTGATGTTGGCTTTGTTAGTTTTCATTTGTTCTAGGTTCCAATTATGGAAGTTTTACAATTTGCAGAATCGTTAAGTATTCTGAGAGAATGTATTCAGTGTCTATGTACTTTGATACCCTCATATCCATGTCTTTTTGGATTTGAGGAATTTTTCCAGAAATAAAATTTAGCCTTATGCAAAAAAAAAATCTATATTTAGGCTAAGTTATATTATCTTGATAGTGATAATGAGTTTTTGGAATCATTAAGTACACAACTTTTAGGTATTAAGTTTGATCGATCTGCACTAGTTGTTTGAATTTTTATTTTTTTCCTTATTGTGATTTTATATATTTACCATAAAATATGAAGTTTACTAATATTGTTATGGTAACTCTTTAGTTTGATGTATTTTTTTTTTCCAGATTTAAAATAAAGTTATTGAGGTGATAAGTAGGATAGACGTATCTATACTATATTATAATATAATATAAAGTCACAAGATGATATCAATTAAATGACCAACTAAATTAACTCATCAATTAAAATAAGTTAACTCATTTTAATTGATGAGTTAACTCGAATGGTATTAATGAATTAATTCAAATGGTATTACTACATGAGAATTGATATTTTCATAAGAAAAATTAATATTTTCACAATACTCTCCTCACATGAATAGTAAGTGAGACCTACCATATGAGACTTTGTGAAAATATCAATTTCTCTTGTTAAAATATCAATTCCCTACATTTAATGTGATATAATATATAACTACAATTAATTTCACTTGAGTTATGGATGAAGAATAAGAAAAATTTCTTCTTGAAATATTAAAAATTATATATAATTTTACTTAAATAAATGCAATTAATTTCTCTCAATTTGTGGACATAAAAATAAGAAAAATTTATTCTTAACAATTAATTTATAATTTTTAATCACATAATATTAAAAGTAATTAAAATCCCTTCAATTGTAGTAGAATATGCTAAACCAAATTATTAACATTATGTCAGTAAAAAATAATAAAATATATTAATACAAAATTATTAAATATTTATAAAAAAAAAATATACAAACTAACCCGCGCCTCGCACGGGTTATCAAAATTATTATAATAAAATGTTGCTCTCTAATACATAGGAGTAATAAATACTTTAATTCAATTATTTTTTAATTCTTAAATTTAATTTACTAACATTAAAAACAATCTATATTAAGAACTTATGCCTTAAAAAAAATCTTAGTATGTGCGCACAAAAGACAGAGTAAATAAGTACTCCCATTATTTTAAAATTAGCGATGCATTTTTACTTTAGGACGTAACATGATGTTCCTAATTTGTCATTATTTTTTTACTATCATTTTTAATGTCAAACAACCACATGCAGCTGAATTTTTAGTTAATACTAAGTTTATATTTAAGAAAATAAAATTATCTTTAAAAATCGTCTTACAAATATATGTTTAATTTTGGAACGGAGAGTATCAATTTTGGTGAAGGAATATTAGTTTGTTTGGGCTAGTTTAGACTTGGAAACTATGGCCTATATCAATTTTGCAGTCCGAGTTTAACCCGTATTTACAAAAGCCAGACAAGTACTCATAATATTCAAGCTGGGCTCAAGCTATTTCGAATTGTCCAGCCCAAGTTGCTAAAGTAATCAAGAACATGAAAATTTTCAAAGATTTAGTAAGTACTTAGTATATACCTATAAAAATATGACTCAAGGAGTAAAACAAACAATAGATGAACTGCATACATAGAACACGTGCAATATCCTATATATATATTCATATAATTTTTTAAAATTAATTAATAATATATTTTATATTATTTTTTTAAAATTTATTTATTTATAAATATTTTATTTTTATTTTTTATTTATTATAAATCAATAAAATGTATATATACATATATATAAATATATATAAAATTAATAATTAAAATATTATATTATCATTATAATTAAATAAATATATATTTTAAATATAGAACTAAATAAGTATAAAATTATTTAAAATTTTTGGCACGGTCCAGTAAATTATTTATAGTCCCGTAACAATTTTGACACGACGGACTTTCTTTTCTGCCTTCGCCGCTGCAAATAGGTATATATTTTGAGGCCACAAGCTGCAATTAAGCCTACAGTAGTACTATACGGTGTGCCAACGTTGTTCAGCCAAACAGTTCGACTTCAAGGCTGAGAGAGTAGTAGAAAGATTCATTGAGAAAATGGTAACTGATCAATCCTCTTTCTTTTCATCTATTCGTATTTCGATAATATTTATCTTTTAGTTTTTGATTGTTGTTTGCTGCTTGCAGTTGTTCTTTTCGTATTTCAAAGATTTAGTGGGCAGGGAAGTGACGGTGGAATTGAAGAATGATTTGGCAATTCGAGGCACTCTGCATTCTGTTGATCAGTACCTTAACATCAAGCTTGAGAATACTAGGGTTGTCGACCAAGACAAATACCCTCACATGGTACTTTTTATGTTTTTTACTTTTTTTTTTATAAAGTTTTTAGTCTTTCTTTTTTGGGTCAATTGATTTTGTCACTATTTTATCGTTGTTTTGGATGCTTTTGTATATTTGAATGATTTAGCTTTGGTGTATTTATGAACATATATGCAAAACCTAGGGTTTATGAGTTAGTTTGTTCACTGGATTGATTACAGATAGGATGGAATTTATGGGTGATTAATTATTTGATATTTGATGTTCAATTTCAGGGTTTAGGGTTTTAATATTCAGGGTTTCCCGGTTTTGAAGTAATGGTTGTTTCTAGGAGATTTTTTCATTAGACCTTGGTGAAGATTTAAGAGGTTAAGCCAGTACTGAAGTCATTCTAACTGGTTGTATGAAATTGGACTGCCAAGTACATTTCAGAGGTCAGGTTCAAAAATTTCAGTGGATAACTTGACTTGCAACTATTTTTTAATTATTTTTTTTATTGAACTAAGAGGGATTGTTCATTTGACATTCACTTCAGCCTACCCCAATTACTTTGAGAGGGATTGTTTTTTTAAGGGTGCACATATAGCATCCTAGCGGAAATTTTGTGAATGTCAATATGAAAGAAGTAAAAAGCAAACATTTTACTTTGATGAGAGGATTCACGTATGATGGTGTTACCCATTCAAACAGATCGTAAGATATGATATGAGGACATGTTCCTTACACGTGGAACTAATTTTGCCTGTTTTAATTGTATCATCGTTTAGAATTTTCATTCTGTCTCTTACTTTGAAATGTTGTGGCTTTTGGGGTGTGTTCAGTAATCAGTACGAATTCTAAGACTTACTGAGAATATATTTATGCATAATTCTTTAAGATATCTTTGATATAGTTGAAAAATATGATATACATATATATTGAAAATATAAAGTATTTTATATATAAAAAAGATATAAGTATGTTTGTGAGACGTCCTAAAATCTGTGTCAAACACATCCCAAAAGCCACAGATCAAAAGTTGGATGGAGGAGCATGAAATTTAGTGGAAAAGTGTTAAATATTTTAGGTTTATTAAGTTGTTCGAATATAGAAGTAATCAGTGAAGGCTTATTCGAAGGAATTCTGAATATTTGAGATCTAGTGAGTAAAAAGCAAGTTTAGGGAGGATGGAAAAGGAAAAGGTTAGTCTATACTGCCGGATCTGAAATTCAAAAGACAACTTGAGAAACATATAAAAATTAAATGTCCTGATTCAAAATCCCATTCCAGCTTCTGCATCCAAGGCAGAGGCTTTGCTTGTTGGAGCATCACTTCTTTTGCAAGACTTAAGGATCTATCTATGCCTCTCCATCTTTTTGGTTCTTACATTTAATTGTACACCCAGATTGGTGCTCTTGGTATTTGGATTAACAAAACCATGTACTTCTACATATTACTTGTAAATATGATGTCTCAATTCTCTAGGAGCTACGACTAGTGTGTTCAAATTCATTTACCTTATTATTTTGAGTTCCTTTATTATTCCAAAAAAGTGAATTGTAAGAATCTGAGTTGAAATCCTGATAACATATTATAATTTCTTTAAACTGGGCATTGCCTGGTTTAGATGCAAAAGGTCAGTTTGACAATCATTACGTTTTAGAAATTTATTTTGTCCAAATATTGAATAAAGACACTGAGATTTTTAGATGATTGGCTTGCATCTGACACATGTCAGCGCAGTTGGATGAATTTCAAAGCAGTCAAACAACTTAAAGAGCCAGAGCAGACAGTAGTTGCTTAATATAAAAGTTTCAAACTATTGAAACCATCATGTGTCCTGGACTGAGCCTAGTTTCTAGTTAGACTCATGAAAGGTATATTATTTGGTGCACTTACCTGGAATTTATATGACTAATAGTTGATTGATATGTGTCTGAAACATGATATCCAAACAAGGGTTCCATCATTCCATAACAATCTGTCCCCCCACAACAACCACCACAGAAGAAAGCACATAATTTTCTTTACCCACAGCTGCAAGAGACAGGCAGGATACAACTCTTATAGAGTTGACCCTTCCTTGGTTCCTCCCTTGGAAAGATACAATACGAGACCTCTGATGTCTTTATTGGATATTGCAGGACAGGATTCCCATTCAGTCCTGGTGTTTTCGTTTCATTAATGGTATAGGCCAGAAAGTGTGGGGCCCATTTAAGTGACCCGGCCAGCAGACTCAAACACGAAGTTAGGTTCAGCAGTTACTTGAGTGGATGGCCTTTTCATTAGAGTAGCTGGCTAAAGAGAAATCAGTCTTCTGTCATTGCTCCTTTTGGCCCCTTTTCTTCCTTAAAACAGTGGTCGAATTGATCCAGGAAAGTAGGAATTTTGAACTTTGTTCACTTCCCTCAATCTGGAACTGCTATTTAAAATCTTAGTTTCGGCTTTCTTCTTTTGTTAAAGAAGGTTTATAATGTAATCTTAAATAAACCCAGATAGATACAAAGGCAATCAGAAGAGGCATGCAAGCTGGAGTAAGACAGGTGGTTGGACTTGGACAATTGGAGCTAGGAGGAAGGGGCGTGAGATATGCTTATAGTAGACATTGGAGCTATGGACCGAGTCTTGAGAGGAAGTGACCTCTATTGCCATTTATCTCATAAGGCCTGGACCTTGGTTAAATTCAACATGGCCTCTCATCCCCTTGGCTTCAGACTTCTTTCCAAGTAACTCGTACTTAAATTTCTCCTCCTCCACTCCCTTCTGTTGGAAACTACATGTGATCATCTCTAATCTATGGTGAATCGAAACCAGCAACGTCAGAAGATGCATAGAAAGCAAGTCCGTAAACTGGAAATATTGCTTTTCATCAAGGTGAGCCTTCCTTCCTAGGAAAGTACTTTACCTTCCACACTGCTTTTGACTTGTGTTTTGGCTACCATAGGTAACCCTAAATAAGTTGTAGTTAAAGCATCAACTGCTGCACTCCCCAAACAACCTGCTTAACCATCTACATCCTGCAATGGGGACCTATGGGAAAAAGATCACTCTTTTTGACATTATATCTTCAAATTTCAGACCACCTCAAAACAAAGTAGTTTGCTCTAATGCTCTTTGCACAAAGCTTAAACAATTTATTATAGATATATAGCCAAAGTAGCCATGGTGTGCTGGGCTGCCAGTAATCCGTTAATGTATAAATTTCAGAAAATAAGTGTACCTCTGTTCCACTTTGAGTTTCATGGTTCAGAGTTATGTTTATGGAAGTGATTAAGACCTTTAATTAATACATTCAGAAATAATACTGTGTAATATAGTTGTTTCTATGTTATTATTTCGCATCTAAAGTGCAAGTATGAAAAACATCATATGATATCTAAGTTTGTAATCAAACATTTAGAAACTGGAACAGAGGGAGTAAAAGAAAAAAAAATAGGTGTGTAGTCTCTAGTGAGAGACGTAAGCGGTCAGAAGGCAGAAGTGTTTCATGGGCAATGTTGGCTTGTGAAGAATATGGTTCTTTGTTCTATTGCATGAATAACTGACAGCGTAACAATAGGTAAAGATCATTTGATCCCTATTATGAAATGGAATTTAAGGATGATAAAAGCCTACTCATGGATGCTTTGAGCGTGGATGCTTTTAGTGTTATAGCTTTCTTTGATGATCATGTATAATTTTTTTTTTCCTTGTGTTTATTTGTTTTATGCTTAAAGTAGGCTTTTAGTTGAATTAAGAATCTTTGCTACTTCTGCATGTGGCAGCTTTCAGTGCGGAACTGCTTCATTCGAGGTTCTGTTGTGCGATATGTCCAGCTACCGCCCGATGGAGTGGACATCGAGCTGCTACATGATGCCACACGAAGAGAAGCTCGGGGTGGCTGATATTTAGCTATAGTGCAGAGCGTCTTTTGTCAATTATTTAGCTATAGTGCAGTGTCTTTTGTCTATTACTTATGCGTTGCAAATTGTTTTTCATCTTTATTATGACTTTTGACATGTAGAATTGTGTGATGTGATTTTTATTTAGTGTAACGTGTATTTAGTAACAAGACCCGATGTTCTGTTAGCTTGTAGGCTTGTAAGCAATTTTTCCCCGCCGCCACAAAGCCATTAAGAGTAGGTCTGGGGAAATATTGTTTTTACCCTCCCAGCCGCTATTCTTAGTGGTTTCTTAGTGGTTTGCGGACATTGGCAAAAAAACGTCGGAAGAGTTGTAAAGGGTTAATTATTTAGTTGCTAACCATAACAATATCAAAAACTACAATTTATCAAAAATTTAATTATAATTTATAATTTAATTCATATCAGAAATCAATCAAATTTAGGATAATTTTGTGTTACAGACACAAATCAAATCCAACAAAAACATGAAAATCTTCCAAACAACACATGAATTTGGTAATATTATGTGAATCCTTGGGTGGTAATATTATGTGAATCCGTTACCTTACACATCTAAGAGTTTTTTAAGAGAATAAGTTCAAGTACACTATAATCATATACAATATTAATCTCAACTATTAAAAAGTATGATTTTAAACGAAAATTCGTGTTAAGTTTTATTTTTTAATGATTAAAATTAATATTGTGTTCGAATATTGTATATTTGTTCTTTTTAAAATCCTAAGCTATCTAATTTTCTATCGTGGAATTTTTATCCTAACAGATTTCATATAAAACAAATCAATTACTAAGATTTTGGGATTTCTTCCTTAATGTTAAACAAAATCTGTTTACAACAATTTAATATATCACATCTCTCGAAGCAGATTTTGTAAACAAAAAGATCCGTTTGAAATTTTCTGGAAAACATGATTTTATATATCTTTATCCTTTTAAACGTTTTCCTATTTAGTTTCAAAAATATATCCAAGTATTTTTACTCCAAGTATGGTGCAGTATCTCCAGGTTGGCAAGCCGCCACTAAGAGCAGCGGCTGGTAGGGTAAAAAAAAAAAATCCCCATGTCGTTACTCTTGGTGGCGGTAGGGGAATTTTTCTCCACCCATTACTCTTTGCGGCTGTTGAAGAAAAATTATTTTTAAATTAGACCCTTAGATTATTACTTCAATGGTGTAAGAAGCGTTTGCTAGGAATAGTACCAGAACAATCATTTGTTATGGATTATTTCTCATATATATATATATATATATATAAACTTTAAGATATCTTTTGTATTGAAATATATTTTTAATTATGATTTGATAATAAATCATTTACAATTAATCCTCATTATTAATATAAATATAATTTTGATTACTCTTTGATTGATGTGATTAAAAACGTATAATTGTTAATAATTTTCCCCATTTATCACTTCTTTAATAAAAGAAATTAAAACATATATCGAGCTACCATGCTAGTCAGTCTTAAATTTAATATTAACCACGTTCTTAATTCATCCAAATCTAGATAAATTTTAATTTCAATCTAAACAATGATTGCGCTTTCAAAAAAAAAACCACAAGGATCAATTTTGCAAGTTCATTTTGGCAAGTATAATTTCTTTCCCCTCATTTTTGTATTAAGATTGGTTCTTCAGTATATACTACAACAATATAGAATTAATTATTTATAACTATTGAGCATAATTTATGGCACGATTATGTAAAATCTAATCCTAAAATCTCTCACTAAACTCTCGGGTTTGCAAGAAATTACGTAATTGAATTAATTGATTGTACCGTAACATATCATGCATGCACCTACTCAACAACTTTCCATAATTTATTAATTTGCTCAAAGAACTTTTCATAATTTTATTTATGTCGATCATATAAATAAAAACTTCCATGCATGCATGCCCGTCTTAAAAAATTTAGTAAACCCTAGAGATTATTTGTTGGCGTATATAAGATTCACAAAATCATATGTAGCAGCTACCTCTCTACTACTCCATCTTTACCAAACTCTCAAAAAAAAACCTCCTCTTCGATCTCTTCTTACAAAACCCTACAATTTTTTTGGCTACAATTCCTTAAGACAATTTCAATGGCCAACATCCATCCTCTTGAGCAGGTATTCATCTATCTTTACTGTATCTCTCTATATCTATATATATACAGAGAGAGAGAGAGACGTATATAGATATATATTAGTCTTTTTGATGTTTTCTTTTGGCTGCATGAACTCTTGCAGACTTGTGTTTTGAAAGTAAAAATCAACTGTTGCAAGGCATGTCCTGGGAAATTGAAGAAAGGGTTGCTGAAAATCAAAGGTGCTCTTTTTCTTTTTAATACTACCTTCATTCTATAAAAGAGTTTTATTTTCACTTTTTGAAATCAGTTCGTGAAATTCTAAAATTTAAAATTAATATTAAGTTCAATTGATTTTGTCCAGTAAGCTGTAAATATTGTAACCATCTAAAAGTAAACAATTTGCAAAATTTGTAATTTCTAAAACTTACATAAATCATATTAATTTTATTTATGTTTTAGGATTTAAGTCAAAATGGAATTTTTTTGACTGATGGAGTATAGAACAATATAATTTTCCCATGCTATTATGATATAATCACGAGACCTGCTGTAGTTTTCTATCATATTATAATTTTGAAATATTTATCCACTTAATTACCAACCAAAAAAAGTACACAAGTATATATGATTTCTCTATAATCACTGCATGAAAATTTCTTTGATTTCCTCTTTTGATGGATACGTACATATATTACATACTGATGCACCTTAATTTCTAAATTTAGGTGTTCATTCAGTTGATGTAGACCCTAAAAAGAATTTGATATCAGTTACAAGCGAATTAGACCCCAAGAAATTAATCAAAAAAATTAAGAAGATAGGGAAAAAAGCAGAGCTGGTGCAAGACAAGGAACAAAACCATGCTGCTGTTGATCAACATGATGATGAGGAAACTGATGAAGAAGATGAAGAACATGCAGGTCCTTCTTGTTGTCACAAAAATAGTAGTAGTAATAATAATAATAATTCTGCAGGCCATCAATCCAAAACCCACGCACCACAAAATCATCCACTTGAAAGCTTCATGGCAACCCCAAAAGAATTCCCTGAACATATATGCAGGGATATTCATTGTAGAATCCACAGGAGGGATTCGATAATTTTAGATCGCGTGCCACAAATGAATTACTCTCCAATGTTTTGGGGGCATCCTAATAGTAGTGGCAACCAGTTTTATCACGGCGGTCGAATGAATTATCCGATTAGAAGTTCAGATTTTCCACCTCCGCCGCCTCCTCCTCCTCCTCCGCCTGGTTATGGCGGTCCTAGGATGATGCCACCAGCAGGATATGGTGGTAATCCAATTCCTAGGACTATGCCTAGGCCTAGGGTTGATGGGTATGCTGATTATTTCAATGATGAATACAGTAATGGTTGCAGTGTTATGTGAGTTGGTTTGGTTGAATTTAATTTGGATGTTGTTTGAAGGGTTGAATGCATTGACGATGCAGATGTTATGTGGATTTTTGGGTTTTCTTTTATTTAATATTAGTCTTTAGTAGTAGCTACTTTTATTGACTTGAATAATGACTTGAATTTTCTATGATCTTATGGATTTGAATTTCAGGCATTTGATTTTGTGTGATTAATTGAATTAGTTGAATGGTTATAAGTAAAAATTTGGGTTTTTATTTATTTATCAAATATGATACATTTTCAATTTTATAACTATAGAAATGTAACTCATACACTTGGATTCGATTTTTCTCTCTTTTTTTACCTTTTTTTTAGCTGAACTAGTAATAATTCGTAGCCCATATTGAACTTGACCTATCTATAATAATTAAACTCACTTAAAAACCACAAAAAAATACATATAAAAAAAATCCACTTTTATTAGTCTCTTGGCATGCACATTCATCACATAAAACCGAATCCAATAAATTTTTTTTATTATTACACCAGACTTTTCTAACTTGATATAAATAATTTAATGAAACTAGTATGTTAGCTAGCACCAATCAACCAGCAACAATATTTATTAAAAAACTGATATTTTCATACTAAAAAATAATATTTTCACAGTTAAATAGTCGTTATAGATGAATAACGACGATAAAAAATTATTGTTATATATTTATAGCGACGGTTTAACTGTGAATATATCGGTTTCCTATTTATTATGATAGTCGCTTGCCATTCACTTATACACAATAGAAAAAGTTTACATATTTCAGGCTACTGCAATACAAGCAGCAGCGTCAACGATGAATTCATTTAGGGTTGTGCAATTAAAATAATCCTGAATCCATAACTATATAAAATCTAATATTTTGCAATCCAATATATCACCAATTATGAATGTATTAGTATTTCTTTCAATTTGTAATGACAAAAAGAAAAATATCTATTTTAAAAAAAGTCTAGTAAATTTAATTTTGCACGTCCAACTAAAAAAAACAAAAAAAAAAAAGAATAAAATAAAACGTTGTAGGACTAGAATTTTTGCAAGGCTGTCAATTGATGGGTGTTAATTAAGGCTGTAAAATGAACTAAACGGTTCAGTCTTGATTCGTACTCGTTCGACTAAAAATTTAATTTGAGCTCGATTCGAAATATAAACAATTCAAATATGAGTAAAGTTTAAAATTCGATGAATTACTCTACTCGAATCTCTTCAAATTATAATTTTCTATTGATACTCAGATCATATTAGAATAATTCAAACTGTTCAAACTCGATTTGAGATTGTGTTCGACTTGATAACTAAACGAATCTCAATTAAATCTTATTTTACACTCAATAAATTTTATAAATCAAATCTAAAAAACTTAATATTTAACTCGACTTGACTCGTTTACATTCTTAAGTCACGTTTGTTTGCAAAAAAACATGTTTGAAATTAAATCATTTATCTTAATTTAACATTACTTTGTATTATCTAATTCTTTGACAAGAGACTATTAGTCTTTTAATATTAAATTATTAGTCTCATAAAATTATTTAATAACATAACATGAGATAATTATTAACCTCATATTTATCATGAGATTATATAATCTCTTATAAATAGTTTTAAGAATAATAAAAAAAAATAATCTATCTTATCATTAAATAAAATAATATTAAATTAATATAAATATTTCAATCTTAAAAATATTTTTTACGTAGGCCAGAAGTACTGTTCATGTCGGAATGGGTTCCAATTTATACAGTTCTACTTCTTCGACTCAAACAAACAAACCCTCGGGGCTAAAACCCGCAAATTTCATCATCAAACAAATATCCATTCTTCTCTTCTGCCCGCTCATACATTATACATACATACAATAGGCATCTCTTTATCTCTGTAAATGGATCCCGAGTTTGAAGCGCAGCTCCCTAAAACCCTCAAATCGACGAGGTCTGTGTCATTCTCTCTCTCTGTGCCTATATATGTGTGTGTGTTTTATTTGTTTGGTTGATGAGAAAGTGTTAGAGGAGGTTGAAAATCAAATTTAACCACACTAGCAGATACGTACAGAGTGATTTTATGATATTCTGTGTTATTTTGTAATATTCCAAATTTGATTATTTAGATTTTGACTTGCCTTGGAATGATAATTGATGCTTTCGTTGGATGCTCTGTAAGTGGTTGTTGGTAGAACATATTCACTATCAACTCTGATCAGCTTTGATTAGATCACTATGTTTCTGCAATGTCCGTAACTAGAATAGAATAATACCTTCAAGAATTGGCCTTTAATGATTGATTGTTTGCTTGCTTGTGAGACTTATAGTTAGCATTCTAGATATATTAGAAACTTGTCAGTTCCTCGATGCTTCTTCATTACTAGAATAGCTTCTGTTGTCCTGATATCTGTAATCTATAAAAAAGATTCTGATAGTTATTCTGTTGTCCTGATATCTGTAATCAATTTGCTTTAGGAGTCTTTTTATATTCATTGATGCAAACTTACTACTCCCCTTGGTTGTTTGTTGCACGGGCAGGATTCGAGGAGATAAATCCACATTGGATTTGTGTTTTATAAATTTGTGGGTGGGGTATTAATTTACATGGGATAATAATTTGTACTTTGTTTGTGATAATCGGGGTAAAACTAAGTGATATGGAAGGGATAAGAGAACTGTTACTAAGTAGAGCTTTGAGTTTCTCAGTGGTGTCACCACTTGCAGTTGTGAGCCACTTTGAGGGTTCAAGACATTGTGTCCTCGCTTTGTCTTCTTTCTACGAGAACATTACTAATGAGTAATGACCCATGATTGCTTCAGATTTTTGCCCATCATAATCATTGCAATAAGTGTGAAATCACAAAAATTAGTTTGTTATTACTCTTCATATATCATCATTGTCAGATTTGTACGTGCCAAATAATATTGTCATATATTTCTCTACTTTTGGTACAATGAATTTTTATTTGCATAAAGATAATGATTCTACACAATATGTAGTTTATGTATTGTTTAGTTGAGCTGCTCTCTCTGTTTTCCACTTTAGTCTCTTAACCAATTTATAATTTTATTACATCTTGCTTAGTTTTAACTCAAATGCATGGTATGTATATCAATTAACTATTTAAAACAGACCAGTGCCTGATAACAATTTCATATTGTTGGTTTTTGTTATATCTTTTCCTTAACTTTGTACTTGCATATTTCTAGGATGTAAAGTGTAGTCATTGTTTTGTTGTTTAATGCATATCTTACATGTCTGTGTGTTTCCAGGCATAAATGTGCAGCGTGTTTCAAGCAGTATAAAAAGAAGGAGCATCTTATTGAACACATGAAAAGTTCTCGCCACTCGGTTCATCAGCCCAAATGTGAAGTGTGTAAGAAGTATTGCAAGTCATTTGAATCACTAAGGGAGCATATTACTGGTGAGATATTATTTGATTCCCAAATTCATTTGTTAAATGTTTAGTCTCTTAGTTATTTTTTCATGTTTCTTTCGTCAATTGTCTAGGTCCATTGCCCAAAGCAAATTGTTCTAGTGTCTATACAGAAAGAGGTTGCAACCTTTGTCTGCAATTGTTTGACAGCTCTGATTCTCTTAGTGAGCATAAAGAAATGTGTTGCCTACCTGCTCCAGTTACTCCTGTAAGTTTACAATTTGAAATTGTTCACAACTGTATTATCATCACATGATTTCTAAGCTATCTTCCGACACACTGATTTCATAGTGGCTATTGCTATGCGGTTACCGCTATCAGCCTATAATGTATTTTAGTTTAGTTGTATTCTTAAATTTGTGTGAAACTATTACAGGAAATGATAAAGATGCCTGGCAATGAATCTCGGATTGATATTTCACAATCAACCACATATATGGGAAACCACAGTGACAGAGGTTTTGAAGCAATTGCAATTGACTGTGAAATGGTTGGTGGTGGAAGTGATGGATCACTTGATCTTTGTGCTAGGGTATGCCTTGTTGATGAAAATGAGAAGCTGATTTTTCACTCTTATGTGTTACCTCAAATTCCCGTAACTAACTACAGGTACTTGTGACCTGCAATTTAATCTCTGTGTCTAGGTTTAAAAAGACTATTGGCAATCACTTATATCTCTCGCAATTTTTTGTTTATATGTTTGTCTTAAGGTATGAAGTCACTGGTATAACAGAAGAACATCTGAGAGACGCCATGCCACTCAAGGAAGTGCAGGAGAAGGTTTTGCAAATTTTGCACAACGGAGAGTCCATTGGGAGATTACGGCTGGATGGGGGAAAAGCTAGGCTTCTTGTGGGTCATGATCTAGAGCATGACTTGGATTGTTTAAGAATGAACTATCCTGACCATATGCTGAGGTGAGCTTCTTTCTAGTTGCCCAAATTACCAAAACTTCTTCATTACTTTTACAGAGATAAACATTGAGTTTGACAGTTGTAATCTTGGATGAAATCTTTGTTTATCATCAATTGTCCAACTTGAATGTAGTTTTTGCCATAAAAATAAACCTTTCCATTATGTTTTGAAATTGTAACAAGTTCTATTATATATTATTATAGTGATGTCTTATGATTGAATTATATACCATCTCTACAACTATACAACGCTTTAATGACTAATACAATAGAAGTCGTTACAATTTAGTACCTTAGCATGGATCCCTTCTCTATGCACATCTTCTTTACCTTATCATTCTATTTTAAAACAAAGTGTAGATGAAGAGATCGCAATGTCTGAATATCTACTTAATTTTTTCCTACAATTTCAGTGCTGTTTCTAGCGTGTACATTCTTATGCTTAAGTTTGTTCACTTAAATAATGTTTTTTCCACAGCCACTCTGATTCATTCCAAACTTCCCCTTGGCTCATCCTTTTTTGTACTGATTATGACGGAATTAAATTTAACATCTTTATCGTCAGTAATTCTTTATGAGGCCCGGCTAATATGTAGCTCCATTTAAAAGACTGGATATATTTGAGAAAGACATATTACTATTGAAACTTAGAACTATTTTTTGTTGCGGCAAGTAGTTTTTTTTAGAAGAATTCTGTATACAGTAGTCAATATTTATCTTGGAAATGTTGGAAGTAATGTTATAGAAGTTGGTAATACTTTATTTTGGCATGTAATTTTTATTCCAGTCCTTTGAGACATCACTTCATCCCTACTTATTTGGATGAGTTGCTTTACTCGAACTAAACATTACAAAAAAAATTGGTAGTAAACGGTGTTGGTAATTTGAGATTTTTGACTTGACAAGTGTGATATCTGGCCTTGTACATACCATGACAATATGACATACATGGGACAACGTACCGCATTTGCATACGGTACTTTGGACATAGACTCCATCTCATCCTCTGTCTGTGTGTCCAACTGTGAAGATAACCTGAAATGTGCTGCCAACGGAGTGCTAACTGGTTTATCATTGTGCATGTTAAACCTCTCCAAGACCTTTTGCACATATCATTTCTGAGTTAACCACAACTTTCCTGCCTAACGATCTCTGTGAATTTCCAAGATCCTTCATTTTAAATCCGCTGCTCAACAAATTCTTCAACTGAAGAATATCTGACTTCCTCTTTGCTGCAATCAACATGTCATTGACATATAAGGTTAGCAATACTAGAGAATCATCATCAATAGATTTGATCATACTCAGAACGAGAGTAACCATAAGCCATCATGAAAGTGTCAAACCGCATGTACCACTGTCTAGGGGACTGCTTCAAACTATAGAGAAATTTTTTGAAGTTACAAACTAAGCCTTATTTCCCTGGTTCAATAAACCCTTCTGGTTGCTTATGGAGAAAAGCTGTTTTCACATCAAGTTCTTCCAACTCCATATCCTGTGATGCTATGATAGATAAGATCAACCGAATCGTCATGTGTTTCACAGCTAGTGAGAAGATCTCATTGTAGTCGATTCCTTCTCTCTGAGAGAATCCCTTTACCACTAATCTGGTTTTGAATTTTTCACCTTCTTTATCAGACTGAGCTTTTTTTTTCCTGAACACCCGCTTGCATCCTATAGTCTTTGATCATTTTGGAAGTTGAACTAACTCCCAAGTCTGGTTCTTCTATAAATACTCCATCTCTTTTGCCATTGCTATCGCCCATTTATCATTATCCTCGAACTGAATAGCATCCTGATAGCTAGTTGGATCTCCACTACCTGCAATCAATATAATGTAGGATAATGTGGAAAGAAGGAATAAGAGTACCTATTCCTGCAGAGAATCGGTAAAGGAATATACACAAAAGCACACAACTTTAATCTCAAATCAATTCATTTAATAATCTCCCTAGTAATGAAGTATTACAATATTTTAAATAGAAAACCTAATATTTGGGGACTAAATAAAAACCCTACTTTAAAAAAGGAAACAATCTCCTAATTAAAATCTACTACTGTAATAAAATAATCCTAACTAAAATAAAACTCTCATAGTATCATTTAATAATCTCCCCAATAATAAAGTATTACAATGTTTTAAATAGAAAATTCAATACTTAGGGACCAAGTAAAAACCCTACTTTAAAAAAGGAAACAATCTCCTAATTAAAATCTACTACTATAATAAAACAATCCTAACTAAAATAAAACTTTCATATTATATCCTACTAAATAATTACTATAATCCAATATTTATTCCTAAATAAAAATACAAAATTAATATAAAAGAATTTCTTTTTCCTTTCCGCATCATTCACTTCTTATTTGAAAAAAACTCGTCTGCGAGTTTTGAAATATCGAAGAATAACAAACCATATTTTAGGAGACACATTACAACAAAACTGGCGCAATCGATGTTTCTTTAGCACAATCTTTGGGAATGACATAATATAAAAATTTAAAGCACTTTGAGACGCTGATGTATCAATCGGAAAATTGAAATCAACATAGTTGGCCTTAAATTTATCTTAATTGTTCTTTTTGCATTTGGGGTCAAACTTAACTTCAATTTTTTCCATGCAAATCATCTCTAAATCGACAATGCGTTCAACACACGTATCTTCCGCTTCATGTTTCTCACCAGCATCAATATGAGAGAGTACCTGCTCTTCTTTGTACTCACCAAATTTATATTGGTTATTGACACGATTAAGTGTTGTGATACATTCATCAATTGTTTTGAAAGAATTTACTTTGCGGGTATCCTCTTGTGAATGTGTCGTCGTAGTTGCACAAGCACGATTAAGATGAACATTCCCTTGCGCTTGAATAAAAGATGGACGATAGCATGCAGTTATGTACTTGTAATGTGATTTGAAATTGGCAAGACTTATTTCAGTTGATGCAAGTTCATTGCATAATTCCCAATACTCGATACTATACGGAACACAAGACTTTTTAAGGTACTCACTTGTGACAAAAACTCGATACTCGACTTGCTCTATCTGAGCCCAAATAAAATATGGATCATCAAACTTTGAAGACATTTTTTCCCTCACAGGGACTAAACTGAAAAGTAATGAAACTGCAGAAAATAAAAATATAGGGGCTGATTTGAATTTTTTTGAAACTTCAGGGGCTAAATTGAAAATTTCAGAAACTTAGGGGGATGAATTGAAAATTTCAAAAACTCAAGGGATTGACTTGAAAATTTCAGAAACTTGGGGTACCAAACTATAATTTACCAGCAACTGAGTACTATAGCAGTTTTTTATTTTTTTTTGGATAGACGGAGACTACGGTGACGAAGATTCTTGCTGCAGATTGTGCCTTTGTTTCGGAAAATTGTTGTCGATTCTCTAGCAAATTTCGACAATTTGATGGAAGTCAGAAAAATAAGGTAAGAAGGAATTTGGTGAAATCAAAAGATATCAGAAATTTTGGCTCTTGATACCAAATGATGTAGGACAAGGTGGAAAGAAAGAATAAGAATACCTATCCCTGCATAGAATCTGTAAATGAATATACACAAAAGCACACAACTTTAATCTCAAATTAATTCATTTAATAATCTCTCCAATAATGAAGTATTACAATGTTTTAAATAAAAAACCCAATACTTGGGGACTAAATAAAAACCCTACTTTCAAAAAGGAAACAATCTTCTAATTAAAATATACTATTATAATAAAACAATCTTAATTAAAATAAAACTCTCATAGTATATCTTACTAAATAATTACTATAATCCAATATTTATTCCTAAATAAAAATGCAAAATTAATAAAAAAGAATTTCTTTTTTCTTTCCGGATCACAAGGCAAAGGCAACCCTGTTTTCAAACTCATATCACTGCATTGGTTTGCTGACTCGCCTTTCTCGATCTCTTACAAGATTATAGGACCTCTCTTGGGAATTTGAAGGATGATCATCTTCAATCTCTTCAGCTTCTTTTGTCTCTTTAGGAAGCTCCACCTCAACCTGGGTGTTTCTGCAACTCATTTGTTGTAGATTCTTCATTCTCAGATTTGTTCAACATGTGTTTCTCATTGAACAACAGATTTTTGACTTGATAAGTGTGAACTTTGATGTGATTTCACCAACTTGACAGAATTGAACAAAATAAAAAACTTGGTATTAAAATTAAGCAAAATTTAAACTAGCTGCAGGAAATTTTATGTTATTTGTGCCTTATGGTTGCTGTTTTTTCCATGTAGGGATACTTCAAAGTACCATCCACTGATGAAAACAAATCTTGTCAGCCACTCGCTCAAATACCTCACCCGGACATATCTAGGGCAAGTTACTTGACCTTTTGGTTGTTTTTTGAATGTTCTTTACTTTGTAATTGTTGTCTTGAGTTGCTTATCCGCATATGTTTTTCTACTTCCTCGTTATAATTCTCACTCTTTTTGTTCAAGTAACACAAAATCTGTATAATATTATATTTTACTTATTTGATATGACAAGGAAGGCACAAAGTTGATTTTCACCAACCGTCAAGTTTAGTACAACTTCTGTTTTCATACTCATTTCAAAATTGTTTCAATCAAAGGCTCTTCACTTCTTTCTCAAATTCATTTAGAAAAGTTTGGGGTATCGATTGCCAAACAGTTTTTCACCGTCCGCCAAATTGTTTGGCGGATGATTCTTTAGTGGATGATTTAATAAAGTCATTGATCATGACTGTTTGGGATGGACGGTGTAAGATGAGTTTGACAGAAAAATAGCCCATAGCAAACATGGCTTTGATGGTTCTCCATGTATATATATGTATGTGCACCAATGTTTAACTTTTTACTATTTAACTATTTCTGAGTTTGCATACTAGGTTCAAACTTTCTTAGTGATGGTTTTTACTCCTAAGGCTTTCACTTCTTGCAATTGTCTTTTTGTATTCTCCAAAAATATATCAAAACTCCTCATAATTGATTAGTGATGACAAAACATAGATGAGTGTTTATCAAACTGATCTCCTTCTCAAAATATCTAAAACTTACTTGACATGGGGGTTTTATAGGTATGATATTCAGATAGGAGTTCATGATCCCTATGAAGATTGTGTAGCTGCAATGAGGTTGTATAAGAGAATGCGCTCCCAAGATCATCCCGTGGAAGTGACTGGAACATTAACTGCTACACGTTACCTGGCCGTCACCAACATTTTCAATTCTTTTCAGCCAATGGACCTTGAGAAAATGACGCCAGATGAGCTTTTTGAGAATTCCAAATCAAACTATAAATGCTGGTGTTTGGACTCATCACGACAAGCAATGGATACTTGATATCACAATTATTGGGGAAGTAATTATTTTTGGGATTGTGATGAATTTGATTTCTGCTGTACATTTAGTCTTTGTTTCTTAGACTCCTAGCAATGATCTTCTCCTCTTTTTTTTTTTATTTTTATATATATATATATATATATATAAAATATCATCCTGTAAACTTAAAGAGTGAAAATGTTATGGAAAGGTAGCTCAAGTCTTATGTAAACTTGGTAATAGTGTTAATTATGCTGCAATTTAGCATACCATTTGTTGGTTCTTTTTGGTGTCTTTGTTTCATAACACGAGTTGATTAAGGTTATGTAAATGCCTTCAAAAATTACAAATCAAGTCCTGCTCTGTAATACATCTTTTATTTTATTTTGATTCCCTGGATTTACTGGAGGTGGCATAGATTTTATTGGATCTTTCAAATCGCTCTCTGGGGTCATGGTAAGTAAATGAATTGTGAGCCCTAGCTGCTGGGTAACACTGAGAGCTGAAGTTACGGGGCTCTCTGGACCTCGTCTTCCATTAACAAAGTATTTGCAGCCAGCTTTTATAAAGTGAGTTCGCAGGTTGCATTTTTATCTAGAAGGTCTAGACTATTATAGTATGATTATTACAGCTGAAATATACGTCTTCCTTTATTTACTCGGTGGAATAATATTTTTTGTTGATTTATATTTTAATTTAAAGTTGAATACTAAATTTTGTTGTATGCACTCCTCTTCAAAAACCCAGGAGGAGGAAGGTGTCCAAGGTTTTATAATCCCCATTTGTCTAATAGTTAATTCTACTAGTTGGGTACTTGAAAATATTAGAAATGTTCTTAAAATTATAAAAATTAGCAATCCAGTAAAGAAGTAGAAAAGGCTTAGATAAATATCAAAATTTAATTTATGCATGTATCCTGAAACAAATTAGACCAAATTTGTAATAGCTTATTCTTTTCTTTCACATTTACAAAGAAAAATAGTGAAGAGAAATTATTTTTTCTCCTCTAAAAAAGGGAGGAAAAGTATTTTTATCCGCACTCAGATCTTTCACTAGTGATTTAACCTGTCCCCTTTTTTCCACCCAAACAGCCATAGAATTTAATGCATGCAGAAGAAAAGAACAAGACTGAGGGCATACACATTATATTCATAAGAATGGAAATGGTTATGAAATTTCTTTTTCCAAAGCTAGTATTAAAATAACCCACAAGTTTAATTCACACATCCACCCCATGGGTATTTAGGTTATGAATATGAAATTTTCTTTTGAATGTAAAAAAAAAAAAAAAAAGGTTTCATATTCAGGTTATGAACATGAATTGGCTCATCTTTATTATACGCATCATATTTTCACTTACAGAAGAAGTATATGATATTGAGAAAAAAACCGACCAAATGAAAGGCCCCTTGCCTTTCATTTTGTTGACAGTGGTCGAGGCAAAGGCGTGCCACCCAACATGCCCTGCGCCCCGCCCCCTTTTCCTCTCACTCCAACTTTTCCGAGAACTCCTTCAGTAGTCCTGAGACCTTCCCCTTTAAAGAATTCAGGTCTCTCTCTCTATATCTTCTCTTCTTTTACTTTCTTGAATATTTAAAGGAAACCCCTTATTTTTCTTTCTTGATTTTGAGGGCCTGTTCGTTAGCGACTTATAAGTCGGTCAACGAACTTATAAGTCATTAAGTCAATAATCCTATTCGTTTGCAGCTTTTTTTTTGACTTATAAGTCGATAAAAAAGTCAAAAAAAAAGCAAGTATTTGTGACTTAAAAAAAATGACTTATAAGTCATTTTTTTTAAGTTGGTCAACTGTTATGAAATGACAAAATTGCCCCTCCTTGTTTTTTTTCTCTTCTTCTTACTAAAGGACATTTTAGTAATCTTTACATTTTACTTAACTTATAAGTCATTATTACCCGAACACATCCACAACTATTACTTATAATTCCCGACTTATAAGTAAAAATACTCCCGAACACTTTTACTTATAAATCTACTAAAATTTTAACTTATAAATTTACTAAAATTTTAACTTTAAGTCAAAAAAAAAAAGTCATTCCCGAACAGGCCCATTATTGTGAGCACAGTTCAATTGCCAGTTATACGTAGGAACAAGAAAGTAGAAGACAAAGACCTTTATGGGCTTCCCAAAGAGTATTATGATGATGTACGTCACTTCTTATCTGACTTCTTTTCATGGCTTTCTTGCTTTAGGTATCTCTTATTATGAGCACAGTTCACTCTGCTCTTAAATAGTCAGAATTTTTTTTTTTTATTTTACTTCTTCTCCCTTAAACTAGGAGCCGTATCTAGATTCTTTATTTAGTACTTACTAAAAAGGAAAATTACTGTTTTCTTGGAGTTGATTCAATGTCTTCATATAATATATAAATAAGCTGAAAGCAAGCACTAAGTTTCTTGTATTAGGAATGGCAAGCCCGTCAGCGGGAGAAGACAAATGAATTGCACCGATTGCGTCAAGAAGAAGAAGAGGAAGAGAACAGAAAGATTGAAGAATATCGAGAAATTGGCTTGAGATTAAAGGATTATCCTGAAGAAGAGGTACGGAAAGTGAAGAAATTGGTGTCGAGCTTCATCAGGTCTGCTGAAGAAGTGGAAGAGGTAATCTTAAATTTCAAAGCTAAGGTTTATTTCCTCATTATTGGTTTCAGTTATTCCAATTTCAGCAGCCTCAAAAGTTATTTTTGTATTTATTCTGGCATAAGAACAAGCAATATGAGAAATGTTATACTATTTGAATGAGAAAGCTGTTTAAAGCAGTTGTTTCCATCAGAATTTTTGTGCACCATTTGTAATATTAAAACAATTATGACTAACCATGCTGACTTTCCACTTGCTCCTGTTATATATCTGGACCAATAGACTGATTACTGTATAGGGCACATTGATTTTGTGTTGTACCAAGGTTTATATCCCGGAAAGGTTGTACCAAGTTTGTTTAGTCACATAAGCCCATTGAAGTGTGTGAGAATGGCTGAATCTAATAAGCTTTTGAATTGAGATCATCCTCTCCTTGCCATTCCACAATGTTTGCTAATCACTCTCAATTTCTTATTTCAATAACTTATTGAGGTTGCTGATAAGAGACCAATTTAAAATAGCATTTTCATTGGGTTAGGCCCCAAATGTTAGGATAGTTTTTTGTAGTAAGAACTTGATTACATAGCAAGCCTTTACAGTATATGGTTTGTGACTTTCTATCAACATAAGCTTGCTTGCACTTGGGAATTTTGTCTAGTCTCACATACAAGTGTCCCATAGAGGTGACAGAGAAGAGTGTCAGCTCAGCCAATGAAAAACTTTTCTATTTAATAACGAGTCTTCCATAGGAAACCACCCCCTTTACTTCTAATTTGAGGAAGATAGAAGGGAGAAGTAATACTATGGGACTTGAGAATTCAGCAATATGAATATGTATATGACTTGCCTTTCCGCAACATACTTTTTAGTGACAAAGAAATTCATTTGTAAACCAAGCATGAGGTTTGAAATTTTTCTCAATATAGATGTTTATCCTCAAGTAGCTACTTCCATAGTTAGTAGCTTAGCATTTTCCTTTACCATTAGCTATATTTAGATATTTTGTAGTCCCTTCCACAATTTTTGTTTGGAACTTTAGGAGAAATTGTTCTGCAGCTAATCTATTGTTGTTTTGCTGTTTCAATTCCTTTCTTGCAGAAAATTGGGGAAGCTGCCGAGAGAGGCGAAGTCACTGAACTTGTACTCATGGTCATGTGGAATCGCCTCGATCTTGCTTGGCATGATGTATGTAAGCATATCAGTTGCTTTACCATATTGAATGCTTATAAAGTGAGAAATTGCACCGTATATAAATGTAAAAAGGTGCTAGTATTTTCCTTCTTGGAAGCATTTGTCATTTCAAATCTCTAGTTTCATTATGAGGAATTAGGAACCAAAAAAATGGGCATAAGTCAAGTTTTATTCTTTATGTTATGATGCTGGTGTCAATGCTTGAAGCAACAAAGAACTTGGGACCATGTACAAAGCAGTTGTGCATAAGCATTTAATTGTTTAAGGCTTACACTCGGGACTTGTCTTTAGGCAAGTTTAAGAAAGTTGCCTCCAGGAAACACTTGAGGGAAATAACAGAGCCTAACCTTGATTTAAACCAGGTATCTAAAGTTTGGGCCCTCAAAGTCGCATTGCTCATGTTACCTTGTTCCCAGAATGCCATAGCTGTTAAGGTTTGACTACAATTGATACATGTATGATGTATTTAATATTGTTATTGAAAATGATCCAAAATGCAGATTAACTGCTTTCAATTCTAAAATAATCAAGTCCTTTACTGTAATACCGGAAACCTTGGGCATTTTCATCCTTTTCCTGCTATTTTACAAGGATACAAGTAAAAATGCATGAATCAGAAAATTGTAAAATGAACTCAACATTGTTTTGGTAGTAATTTTAAGGGCCTCTATGTCTTTCTAATGATTCAGATATCTATGGCATTTTTCCAGGATGAAAATGACACGATTAGAAGTCTTGATCTTTTATAAAGGCGTGTCGAGGTATGAACTGATTACTGCATCAACACTGTCACAATCAAGCACAAAGTAGCCTATTTGACTACGAGGGTTAAATCAATTATTTCCGGGCTTCCATAAATTCTATCGTAGCTGATGACTCCATCTGATTTTGATTCTTGTTGAATGACTTTCAGTTGACATTTTGGCTTTTGCTTTGGCTTAATTTATCACTTCTATAGCAGGAATGGAAAAAAAACACTTCAAAGCTTAATTATTGATAATCTATAATAAAATAAGCTTACCAGCTTTTGTGATTATTTTTTTTGTAATATGATTAGTGTCCCTCACTCCCTCCTCAGGAATACATCTTATCCAGCCTATTGGGATCATCTTGCATTGGCATAATGATCTAGCGAAGTTCTAAAATTGGTTCCTGTTCATTCTCCTCTTGGTTGGAATAGAAAACAAACTTTTCTATACAGTGTTTGATTAAATTCCTTGAAGTTGGAAAGTACCTCCAGGTTTAACATGAAATTTCAAATGGCTCAAGTGCTTAACTTCAAAGCAAAATGTAAAACTTTTAAGCTTCTTTTCCAATACCCTCAAATTCAATCCTCCTAATCATTAACAATTAACTCCAACATCTTCATCATTTGCAATGTCCTTCCTTTCAATTTTTTTGTTTTTTTATTAAAAAAAACTGTCTTTTACAATGTAATATGTGTGTGCGTGTGCGCGCGTGCTTTCCTGTTGGAATGTCAAAACATCTAAGTTAAACTTATGTTTAGATCGAGATCTTGAAACGGGTGGCTACTCCTGCCATGAGACTACTCAACGAGCTTTTGAATATGCATGATGGATTTGATGAGGAAGGGTGGATGAAGGCATGCAAAAAGCGTATGGCTGATAGCTTTCCACGAGAAGATCCATTCAGTATTCTCGTTCCTGCAGGATTTAACATTGATAAGGTACATAAAAAATGCAATATATGACTTCAGCACATACTTCTAGACACGGTCATAGCTAATGTCATTTTTATTATACCTGAAAGTCTCAAAAGATTGTTCATAATGTCCTCAAGTCATTCGGTGTTTTCAGATTTGGTAGGCTTCAATTTCTACTTCATGGCCTTGTGTAGTGGTTGGGAGAGAATTTCTGTATGGTATTAGAGTGGACAAAAATATTAGTTGAACCAAGTTTGTCATTTTCTTCCCATGACCTTGCTCACATATCACTATATACTGCCAAGTTTATAAGTTGCCTGCATGTTAAATAAAGTTGTTTAATGTGTAGGTGTGCTATATCTTAGTCTCTGATTGAATAATTATGTCAGTGATTTAACAACTTGCTATAAATGACCTTTCTTTCTCTCACACTCAGCATCAAGGCCCACTACCTCCACTGGAAGCTGATGATGTTCTTCTGAGAGTAGATTTTGTTAGAGAGATTGATGCATTGCTACAAGAAGTTCGGTTCGAACAAAGTGAAACACTTACAAAACAAGGGCTTGACCCTGAATCTGTTGCAATTAGGTTGAAGCAACAGGAGAAACAGCAGGCTATACGTCAAGTAGAAGCTATCCCAGATTTGGCAATTAATTTACGATGGTAGTCGTACTCAGTTTTTTGTATTATTTCGTTCATATAAAATCTTGTTCTTTTTGTTTCTCTTTATTGTTTCAAAGCCCTTGTAATTTTCCCAGATATATTCGGTTGTGGTGGATATAGTTCTGAAGATTGTAATGGAAAATAACTTCTTTTTCCAGGTGTATGTTTGTTTTCAGTTCCAGTGTTTCCATGTTCTCAGCAGTGTTGTTTCTTGCTTTTTCATTCCATTTCTTTTCTTTTCCTACTATTCTCCATATTTCCACCTTGTTTAAATGCATATGATGGATTTATTCATGACTTATTTGAATATGCAGATGTAATGCAAGCACAGCACTTTTAGAACTTACCCACTTAAAGCAAAACAAGTAGATCGATAACTATTCCGCAAAATGAATATTTTATTTTTTGGTCAAATTTTCTGCAAAACTTAAAATCACAGGAAACAAGAGCAGACACAGACCCTTATTCAAGGAAAAAGGAATAGTTACATGGTTTAAAAATATGCCTATTGACCCTAATGGACATCTTGTGTGCTAATACCTCAAATTGCAAACTAGTGTACATTTGAGGAATTTACTTGATGATATCAACCACTTAGGCTTCTGGCTTCAAACAGAGCACAACCGTGAGGTTTCATCTCGTATATGACTGGTTCAGGCATCTGCTCAAGTATAGGTTCATCATCCATGGAAAAAAAACCAGGATAGGAAAGAGCTGTGTCAACCAAACGGAGCCATGCCATGTCTGCCGGCAGTGGGGGTAGAGTAATGCTCACTGAATGATCAGCAGCATTGAAAGCAACAAACAAGTCACCGTTCAGACAAGGGAATTCGGAGGTTGACTGGTTGGCTTCTTTGTGAACCTTCAATGTCATGCCCAGGAATTTACTTGATGGGTCTTCCCAACTTGGCAGAGATAGATCAGTTCCATGCCAGTCAATATTCTCTTCCCTCAAGAATTTCCCCTTCTGAAGAAGATCATTTCGCCTAATTCTTAGTGAACTCAAAAATGAAATGAACTCTGTGGTCTGAATTCCAAAGCTAGTTCTTAAAGCATTCCAATTAAAAGGTTTTCTGTCTCCATATGCTGGAGAACCCCCAGAAGATTGGCCACACTCATCTCCCATATTGAGGACAGGAACACCCAGAGATACAAACAAAATGAAGAGAAAATTCCGGATTTGTTTAAGTCGTGTTTCAAGTATAGCAGCATTCGCTGTTGCACCTTCGACTCCACAATTCCAACTTAGTTCTGAAGCTAGCTCACTGCCACTAAAACTGACCAAGTCCACAAGAGAGAGTCCAGAATTTCTGGCAATAAAATTGAAAGAGAATGCTGGGCCTCGACCATCCGAGAAGATATCCCCACTCCCACAAAGCCTTGTCGCAAGGTTGCTTAGCAGACCCTCACCCCTCAGATAATTTCTCACATCAGCACAAAATTGTGTATTCATTTCTGCCCACCTCCTCCAATGAGGAAAACGTACTGCCTTGGATTCCATGTCATGGGGATCCCAAGAATCCGCAATGATCTTGACCTTTGAGAGTATAGGATCAAATGCAATTGCTTCAACCAAAGGGGGGCGAGAAAGATTCTCACCGTGAAACCCTCTCAAAAGAGAAGCAGCATTTATGAAACAGAATCCATCAACGTGAAACTCAATCACCCAATGCCTAAGGCTATCCAAAATCATCTGTTGGACAATAGGATGATTACAGTTTAAACTATTTTTACCTATACTGTCACCTTCTTTTTCATAATGATAGGATGATTTGTCAATTTCTCTCAGTGATCCAACCTCAGCAGTATGGGAGAAAACAACTTCCACAAAAACCTCTATCCCATCGGCATGCAACCCCTTCACCATTTCCTTCATAGAGTTAATATTGGACATAGGATCTCCAGAAGGCCCATATTTGTTCATTGGCGAAAAGAAATGGAATGGAAAATAGGGACCTTGCTGAGCATCAAAAGGGAAGATTGGTTCTAATAGGATTGCGTTCACGCCAAGATCTTTGAAATGCTGCAACTTCTCAGTGATACCAGAGAAGGTCCCGGCAACGTCATTAGGCAACTTGCTGGAGTTATCTTTGGTAAAAAGCATAACGTTTAATCGATAAACCACAAGCTTCTCCAGTGGTAAGCAAGGACGAATGTCACCAGTCCAATCAAAAGCAGGTTCCCTGTGCAATTGTCCAAGATATTGTAGGAGCAAACCTGACCCATGTTTTACGGGAACGAAATCCCTAATGATTTTAGCATATGGATCCAAAAGGACACGTTCTGCATGAAATGTATCACCTTTTTGCTGATTAGCTCCCTTGCACCTATAACCATAGCTCACAAGAGGAATCACACTGTTTATTGAGACATGCCATATGTCACCTGATCGATTGACATATGGATCTAGATCAATCTCAAAAACAGGTTCAGGTTTCATTGTCTCATCATACAAACACAGAACTACACTTTCTGCACTTCGTGACAAAAGGGAAAAATTCATGGAACCGTCAGCAGAGAAGGAAAGACCCAAAGGTAATGGATACCCTGAATTGAAACCAACTGGCACACAAAAATTTGTTTTTCTGTGGCTCCTGATAACAGATATTTTTGAATCACTGTCTGAAGGAGACTTCAATATAAATGACAGATAAAAGGGGGCTAAATTTGCTTCTAAATTTAACTGAACTGCAATCCGGCCGGAAGACTTATGCCGAAGCGGGGTTTCTATCGTCCTGGGCGCTGCAGCTAGACTGGGACTCTGAGATTCTATAGGCATGAAAGATGATGAATCAGATCCATATATACCCCAACTCATAAGCAGCTCATCTTTGCTGTCACAAAGTTCCAAGGATGAAACTTCGACATAAACGCTGTACTTGTTATTTTTCATTTCAACAAGTACCTTCACCTGATCACCAATTTCGGACCTAAATAGATATTTTGAGACCTTTCCTGGAGTTTGAACAACAAAAGAGCGTGATGTGGCTAACACTTTCAACCTATGATCTGGATAAGAATTATTTGCTGCATTTATTGCGACTCCTCTGAAAACTAGGTTTCTTTCCACATCCATTTTCCCCAACCTTCGTGTCGCTCTTTCTTCAGAAGTAACATGAATAGTCGAAAATAACTTAGCTGTTTCAGTTGCTCCACAGATTGAGCCATTGGATTGCATTACAGAAGATAGTGGAAACGTGGCCATCTGTTGATGCAAGAGGTGATTAAACTACAAAGTTGGACATAAAACTTGCTGCAACAACAGGATTCCTTTACTTGGTTTTTAATCTGGTTCTGTTAACATAAACAAAATTATTTTACTCAGCGCTAGGAAGAAATAATCATTTTTTTGGATGAATATTTATGGATGAATTATCGCGTATCAATTAGACAATATAATTTTAAAAGCCACAAAAAAAATAATACTATGTTATGTATAAAAAAAAGTAAGTACTGGTTGCAGAATATATGTCAATTTTTTGATATAAAACATGTGTACCATCAACATATTAACAGTATAAATCTTAAAGCACACTAATTCTGAACAATTATTAGTAAAAGCCCTAGAAGACCAAATTTAACTCATGTTCTACCGTGTACACTACCAGAACCAACTGACTCAATATCGTGTAACATTAGAAAACCTCAAAATAAGCAAGTTCTACAAAAAAGGAAATCACACAAGTATATAACACAAGTAAAATGAAAATATTAAAGTTTTTAACAATAATGAGGAAATTCACATCATTTCTTCAAAGTTATAATTTAAAGAAAGTAAGATATAAAACAGCTTTCACTCAACAACTTCCGCAGTAGCTCAAATTTCCAGGAGAATAGCATATAAAACCTTAAAGCCGATTAAAAGATTAACTTCAAATTGGAAAATATCTACCAGAGTAAACGAAAATTGTCTCCAAATGAAGTTAATAGCATTATAATTGAACACTACCCTGGTTAGAAAACTTGGAAAAAATAATCATATCTTAATACTCAACCAAGTAAACATAAATACAGAGTGCCAAGTTGAGAAAAGAGGCAAATGAAGAACAAATGAGCTGCACTTCTCACTTGTATGGAGCCTCAAATCATCAAAATAAGAAAACCCGAATCCAAGAACACCGAGAGAAAAACTTAAACTTACATCATTGGGATTTGTCGGTAAGTCTAAAGCTGCAATCAAGGCTGAAACTTTAAGTAATGGCGAAGGGAAAGGAATCAAAAGAAGACCCACTTGACAATCTGATTAAGAAATTCAAGAACTGGCATAGGCAAACTAAAGGAGTTGAGCAATATATTTTGAGATTTGCAAATGTTTTGGAAGAACTGGAAATGTGAAAGGTCTCTCGAATTACTATGCTATGCAGCTTCAAGACAATTTTACATCTAGTCTAATCTACTGTCGCCAGAATGTGACCATTAATTTATTAGACCTTGCCGCAATTACAAAGCGGTGTACCTCTCTCGTCCGTCCCTCTTTTTCTTGTTGGGACTAGGATCTTCTATGATTACGGTAGGGTCTTAGATGGGTTATTATGGGTACGAAGAGATAGATATCAGTAGCTGTATATTATTTGAATATAGAGAATTGATTTTTTTATAAGAGTAATTAATATTTTTATAAAATTTTATTTATATAAATATAAATTTTATTTATTATTTATGTTATTAGAGTTTTATAAAAATATTAATTTTTTTTTGTGAAAATATTAATTTTTTAAAATCTATTATTTGTGATTAATTAAAAAAGAGTAGAAAATTTATGACTATTTAAAATATATTTTATTTTATATATACCCTTAAAATTAATAAATTATTAATTTAATAATACGATACGATAATGAAACTAAAAACTTGGCTTCCTTCTAAAATACCTTCCCTCTAAACGAAATACTAATATTTTCAATAAGTATAATAAAATCAATACCTATGTATTGATTTATAATATCAAATTGTATTATTATTACAAAAATCAATATAATCTAACGTTTTTTACCATTTAATGAATATGAGCATTTTTCATTTAGTTTTGATGATTAAAAATTCTTATTAATTTTTAGCGGTAAAAATGTGCTCAATAATTTTAATTTTTTTTATAGAATTGATCTCACTATTAAAAAATATCTATTAATAAAAATGTAATAAAAAAAAACGAGTAGCTAACGGAATTAGAAGAAAATTTATGGAGAGGTACTAAATCCTAAAATTATGATGAAACATTATATAATTTTATTACTGTTATGATTAAAAAATTAACTATTTAAGCTACAAGTATATACACGAGTAGTGTATATATCGTTATCTCACTTGCAGTTTGTTGATGTATGTATAGTCACTTCCTTCAGTACCGGTTGAACTGAATTGAAATTTCAGCACATAAACCACTCGCCTTGCAAATTATTTGTCACAATCTCTTGATTATTATTTCCATCAAATTTCAGGTTCCATAAGCACCACAAGTACCTTTTTTTTCATTCCCCCCTCTTCCTTCGTGGGTTAAATTATTTTTTTTCACTGTGTTGAACACCACTTTATATGTAAGACCCCGAATTTATGAAATACAAAATTTAATTTTTTCTTCATATATATTTTTTCTGAAACAGTAAATGGTTAAATTGACAAAATTGAAAGTTAAGGATGTTATGTGTAAATTTTATTTTGACGGACAATATTCTTTTTGTCGGGGAATATTCGTTTTGTCGGGGAATATTCGGGCCGTACGACGGCGCCGAAATAACTAATTATTGGTGGAGCCCACAACAGAATAATTGTCGGATATAGAAAACGACAGAAGTAACCTTTTTAAATAAAAATAGTCAACGGTGTTAACTGTTAAAATACCGGTGATAAAAGAATAGTAGCATACGGTAAATTATGGTATTTTCTATAGCACACGGTACTCTACAGTAGCACACGGTATTGCACAGTGTCTCATATTATTGACACCGTAACTGTTACGCATCATTTCATCAATAATTGTCACTGCATAATATTTTATATTATCAATTCAATTATTGTTGCTACACAGTATTTTGCATTATTGATTCAATAATTGTCATTACACTGTATTTCATATCATCGAGTCAATAATTGTTGGTGCACTGTAGTTTAAAATTATTGAATATAATAATTGTCACAGTAGCAAATATACTGTAATTTATATTATTAAATTAATAAAAATATGTAACGTGTTTCTTACATTATTATGGTAACATTATTTTATATGTTGGACTCACAGGAAAAATATATAAATAAATAAATAAAAAATTAATTTTACTATTTGAAATAGTAACGTGAATAGTAACGTGAATAGTAAGAAACATGTGGGACCCATTGTGGGGCCCACATGAAGTATGAAAAATGTGAGTATTTCCTGGGTTGGTGAGGTGCGGCTGCTGAAAAAAATTTCAGCACTGGCGTGCTCACCTACCATGCGCATAGTAACTTATTTTCTCCTATAAATAGCTTGCTCAACTGAATAGAAAAATCACACCTAAAACATAAAATTTTTCTATAAGAATTTTATGAGTTTTCTCTGAGAATAGTAAGGTTATTTTGAGTGTTTGAAAGCCAAAAGGAGTGCAGAAAATTTTCAAGTAAGTCTTTTATTAAAGAGTAGTAATTTCATAAATTCCTATTTTTCATGGTATTCATAAATCTTCCTTTAGAAGACTCTTCTTTAAGAAGATTCATTTTTAAAAGCTTTCTTTGGAAGATTTATTTTGAAATATTATTTTAAAAACTATTTTAAAGTTGTTATATTATACTACAAAAATTATGTTAAATATATATAATTTTGATAGTTCATATTATACGAATTATCATACACTTTGAAATTTATATATTGTAATTACTAATTTTATTATAAATATATAGGTTGATCAACCTCATTTAAATCAATATCCAGTCACGTGTTAAGGTAAGGAATACCATTCATTTCAAACTCTTAAATTTACTGTGGTAAGGAATATCATTCTTTTCACACTCTTAAATTTATTACGGTAAGGGGTATCATTCTTTTCATCATCATAAATGGATATTATTTTCTTTCTTACTTGAAGGGATTATCATTCTTTGATTCTCGAAAATAATATCGTTTCTTTCTTATGCCATTTATTTCCATGTATTAAATTGTGGGAATAACCTTACGGCGCGGTTTACCGCCTGTTGGTGAATAACCTTTTGTATTCATTTCTTATTAATCTTTGAGAATAACCTTACGGTGCGGATTATCGCCTGTTTGGTGAATAACTCTTCGTGTTCAAATTCTATTAAATTGTGGGAATAACCTTACGGTGCGGATTACGCCTGTTTGGTGAATAACTATTCGTATTCAAATTGATGGGAATAACCTTACGGTGCGGATTATCGCCTGTTGGTGAATAACCCTTTTTATTTGTCTCGTGTGGAAATAATTTGTCTACACGAATTATCACATGACACTTTTATTCCATATTCGTAAGTGATATCATTTTCCTTTATACTCATAAGGGATACCATCTTTTTCATCTTCCATTATTCAAACTTACTATGGTAAGGGATATTAATTCCCTTCACCTTTTGTTAATCAAACCTGCTACGGTAAGGGATATTATTTTCTTCCATACACCTAAATCGAAACTTATTATGGAACTATTGCTTCTATAATTCCTGAAAATATTATATGTTCCATAATAGTTGAATTTCATTAGTTCAACTGAACCTTCCTATTTTCTGAACATTTCTATTGAACTGTAATCGTTATTCTGAACTGTGAATCTTGAATATCATTTTTAAATTTCACTCCACATCATGTTGGCAATTTGGACATTATTTGAATCTGCACAAAGTAAACTTCCGATACTTATTGTTTATCCTGTTCTTCTGTTCATCATTTGTATCACTGTTATTTGTATTAATCATCAAGAATCAAGCTGTTGTGAATATCTGTGGCCGGGGGCACAGATGTGATATAATTGTTGAACAGATGATAGGTTAAAGGCGATATACTAGGTTAAAGGCGATACATCTGTTCGGTGTCTTTTATGGCACGTGGTTAATGTTCTCTTTGGCCCGTAGTGCAAAGATGAACTGTTGATTGGTATGATTATGACCAAAGGCTGAATCTGGTATAATCATGACCGTTGGTGTTATATTGAATGTCTTTGGCCCGTAGTGCAAAGATGAACTGTTGATCTGCATGATTATGACCAGGAACTGTGAAGTTGTATTATTTTGACTAATGGTATTTCAGATGATGAAAGTTGATGATATTTTTACTAAAAAGAGAAGCGAGTGGACATTATAGTCTGCATTATTCTTCTAATAGATTGCTCATTCCGCTGCTATTATTGATCTGAACGTTGTTTAAGAATTTAACTGCAGTTTTTGATATAAACCTTGTAGTCTATTGTATTCTATCAAGAACTCAACTGTTGAAGGCTAATGATAAATTATTCGTCATTATCTTAGTCATGATATTTCTTACTGGGCTATTTGAGCTCACCCTTTCTTTTCGTTCCATTGTTTTTCAACAGGAGATGAGAACGTAACGGGGTCTAGCCGGGGAATGGAGTGAGAGTGCGGGGATAGCTATCATAGTCTTCACGTGTTATAAAATAGTGTGGCAATAATAATGAAGACTTAGTTGTGTTGTAGTATCCACTGTATTGTTGTACGTTGTATTTCATTGTAATAATTTTGTTGTAGTCTTTTGACGACTCAAGTTTGGGCTGTGTGGGCCTAGATTTGGGGGCGTCACAGTTGGCATCAGAGCTTAGGGATATGGTCTTTAATGGAGATCTGGGGTAGAACTAGGAGGGGAGAGACGAATATAATCAGTCACTAGTGTGTCCCACCTAAATTAGATTTTATTATCTAATGAGTTGATTTGAATATAGGGACATGAAGTGATGAGTCAGTTTATTTGAACTAACATCTATTTTGTGACCACAGTTAAGTATGGCATCTGGAAATCAGGAGGTTAACCACGGAGTACCCGAAGTGAATGTAGAGGCCACAAACAATTCTTCTACAAACTCAGAGTTGAATAATTTGCCTAAAGCAAAAATTATTTGTATCCGATCTAAAGAAGAAGAAGGTGAAAGTTCTACCGTCGTTCTTCCAAATTCGTTCTTTAAAGGATATCCGGAACTTGCGGAAATTGTTGCCTTTAATTTGCTCGACAGTTGGAAACATATCATCACCTGGTTATGCTCGATAACAAAGGATCAGAATATATGGACGTTTCATATAAGTCTTTGGGATTTATGGTGTTCGAGCTATGATTTTCAAGATTATTTAAAAATGATGTATCTATACTTTTGGGCGTTACAATTTAGAGGAATTCAGGTTAAGTTAGTCACTATCGTGGAAACTGTAGTCTATCGAAAATACTATTTTAATGGAAATCATTGGTACGCTACTACTGATGAAGTTGAAGAATCTGAGAAACAGTTCGTTAGAGAACTATTTCGTGGTATCCCCATGGTTGAAATACGTGAAGATCCGGATGAAGTATATGGGACTCGATTTGATGATGACAGCCTTGATGATCAAGAAATCGAATGAGGTGATGACCGGTAAGCTATTCATCAATTTTCTAGAAGTCTATGTCATGTTAGATACTGGCTCTATCCACTCTTTTATCTCACCTATATGTACTCAACGTTTAAATTTGCCTATTGAAAACTTAAATCTTGTCTTATCAGTTGAAATCTCATTGGGAGAAATACCTATTACATTTACTATCTATAAATCTTGCCTAGTTCAAATCAACAACCTCACATTACCTGTTGACCTTATTTCTTTGGAGATGCATGAATTTGATGTGATTTTAGGAATTGATTGGTTGACTACCCATCATGCTAAAATTGATTGTTTTCATAAGATTATTAGTTTTCATATTTCTAATCAACCTGTCATGCAAATTCAAGCAACTAAACCATTGAAATTTATAACTATTATTTCTAGCCATAAAGTCATTCGTTTATTGAAAAACGGATGTCAAGCCTTTTTAGCCCATGTCATTGATTTGAACAAAAACACGTCAAACTTGAATGATATTCCTATTGTTAATGAGTTCCTGATGTTTTTCCTGAGGAACTTCCTGGCTTATCCCCAAACCGAGAAATTGAATTCTGTATCGATCTTGAACCCGATACTAAACCCTTTTCCAAAGCTCAATACCAAATGGCTCCCATAGAACGCCAAGAGATGAAAGTTTGATTATTAGATATCGGTATCATTCGAGCGAGGAATGCGAGAAAAGTTTTCAAGAGCTTAAGAGGAGACTTGTTTCAGCTCCTGTTCTGACCATTCCATCAGGATCGGGAGAATTTGTCATATACAGCGATGCTTCAGGCAAAGGTCTAGGCTGTGTCCTTATGCAACATGGAAAGGTTATAGCCTATGCCTCTCGACAACTCAAAGATTATGAGAAAAATTACCCTACTCATGATCTAGAGTTGGCAGCAGTCGTTTTCGCGTTGAAGATCTGGAGACACTACTTGTACGGAGAGAAATTGGATATCTATACGGATCATAAAAGTCTCAAGTATTTCTTCACCCAGAAGGAACTCAACATGCGACAACGACGTTGGCTTGAGCTGTTGAAGGATTATGATCACACAATCCAGTATCACCCGGGAAAGGCGAACGTTGTAGCTGACGCTTTGAGCAGAAAATCTTATGCGAGTACAAGTGCACTGCTGACAACACAAAATCGTATTTTGTACGACTTGCAAAAGATGGAGATGGAGCTAAAGACACCAGGGACCCACTCGAAGATTGCTCACGTGCAAGTAGAACCAGCTTTAATCGATAAAATTAAAGCTGCTCAAGCTACCGATCCGGAACTGATAAACATGATAAAGAAAGTACAAGAAGGTACCATTTCCGAAGCAAGAATCGACGAGAAAGGAATACTTCGAGTCAACTCTCGACTCTGTGTTCCTAACGATCCTGAATTAAAGCATAAAATCATGATGGAGGCACACAACACGCCATTTGCAATCCACCCTGGAGGTACCAAGATGTATCGAGATCTTCGACATACATTTTGGTGGAACAATATGAAAAGGGAGATTGCAGAGTTTATCTCAAGGTGCTTAACTTGTCAACGTGTCAAGGCAGAGCATCAAGTACCTAAGGGTCCTTTACAACCACTTGAGGTTCCCGAATGGAAGTGGGAACACATCAATATGGATTTTGTGACGGGTCTTCCCAAAGTTTCTCAAGGCTTAGATGTAAGACCCCGAATTTTATGAAATTCAAAATTTAATTTTTCTTCATATATATTTTTTTTGAAACAGTAAGTGGTTAAATTAACAAAATTGAAAGTTAAGGATGTTATGTGCAAATTTTATTTTGTCGGACAATATTCGCTTTGTCGGGGAATATTCGTTTGGTCGGGGAATATTCGTGCCGTACGACGGCGCCGAAATAATAAATTATTGGTGGACCCCACAACGGAATATTTGTCGGATATAGAAAACGACAGAAGTAACCTTTTTAAATAAAAATAGTCAACGGAACTGTTAAAATACCGGTGATAAAAGAATAGTAGCATACGGTAGTTTATGGTATTTTCTGTAGCACACGGTACTCTACAGTAACACACGGTATTGCATAGTGTCTCATATTATTGGTCTGATAATTGACACCGTAACTGTTACGCATCATTTCATCGATAATTGTCACTGCATAATATTTTATATTATCAATTCAATAATTGTTGTTACACAGTATTTTGCATTATTGATTTAATAATTGTCATTACACTGTATTTTATATCATTGAGTCAATAATTGTTGTTGCACTGTTTTTAAAATTATTGAACCTAATAATTGTCACAGTAACATATGCACAGTAATTCACATTATTGAATCAATAATTGTCATTACACAGTAACGTATGCTTTATTTTACATTATTGTTATCTCTATTATGATGTTATTTAAACAGTTGTATTTCATTAATTTATTGACTTGATATCTAAGAGCTAACTATACTGTATTTATAACAATTAGTCATAATAATTGAATTGATAAAGTTATTTGTTTATAATATAAAGTTAGGTGATTATTAGGTGATATGAAATGAATGGTGTAGATTAAAGTGTGAATTATTGTTGAATAATTAAATTGATTTGTTTATAATATAAAGTTAGGTGATTATTAGGTGATATGAAATGAATGGTGTAGATTAAAGATAATATAATATTTGAAATGGATGGTGTAGATTAAAAGGTGATCATTAAATGAATGGTTTAGATTAAATGAATGATAAGATTTTTGGCTATAAATAGAAGCCTTAACTTAAGGATTTTTCATAAACTTCCTTACTTGTTCTTTCTTTCTCTCTCTAAATACTTCTTGTGAAAGTTCTCTCTAAGTGTGCTTAAGTCATCTTGAGTATTTGTGAAGATCTATAAGTATACGTGTACTGTTCAAGTTAATCAACCTCATTTAAATCAATATCCAGTCACGTGTTACGGTAAGGGATACCATCTTTTTCATCTTCCATTATTCAAACATACTATGGTAAGGGATTATCATTATTTGATTCTCGATAATAATATTGTTTCTTCCTTACTCATAAGACGTGCCTTTTATTTCCATGTATTAAATTGTGGGAATAACCTTACGGAGCGGATTGCCGCCTGTTGGTGAATAACCTTTCGTATTCATTCATTATTAATCTCTGAGAATAACCTTACGGAGCGGATTGCCGCCTGTTTGGTGAATAACTCTTTGTACTCAAATTCTATTAAATTGTGGGAATAACCTTACGGAGCGGATTGCCGCCTGTTTGGTGAATAACTCTTTGTACTCAAATTCTATTAAATTGTGGGAATAACCTTAAGGAGCGGATTGCCGCCTGTTGGTGAATAACCCTTTGTATTAATTTCCTTCACCTTTTGTTAATCAAACCTGCTACGGTAAGGGATATTATTTTTTTTTCATACTCCTACATCGAAATTTATTATGGAACTATTGCTTCTATAATTCCTGAAAATATTATATGTTCCATAATAGTTGAACTTCATTATTTCAACTGAACCTTCCTATTTACGTGAACTTTTCTATTGAATTGTAACCGTTATTCTGAACTGTGGATCTTGAATATCATTTTTAAATTTCACTCCACATCATGTTGACAATTTGGACATTATTTAAATCTGTACAAAGTAAACTTCCGATACTTATTGTTATCCTATTTCTTCTGTTCATCATTTATATCATTCTAATCATCCAAAAATCAAGCTGTTGTGAATATCTGTGGCCGGGGGCACAGATGTGATATATTTGTTGAACAGATGATAGGTTAAAGGCGATATAATAGGTTAAAGGCGATACATCTGTTCGGTGTCTTTTATGGCACGTGGTGAATGTTCTCTTTGGCCCGTAGTGCAAAGATGAACTGTTGTTTGGTATGATTATGACCAAAGGCTGAATCTGGTATAATCATGACCGTTGGTGCTATATTGAATATCTTTGGCCCGTAGTACAAAGATGAACTGTTGATGTGCATGATTATGATCAGAAACTGTGAATTTATATTATCATGACTAATGGTATTTCAGATGATAAAAGTTGATGATGTTTTTACGAAAAAGAGAAGCGAGTGGACATTATAGTCTGCATTATTCTTCTAATAGATTGCTCATTCCGCTGCTATTATTGATCTGAACATTGTTTAAGAATTTAACTACAGTTTTTGATATAAACCTTGTAGTCTATTGTATTCTATCAAGAACTCAACTGTTGAAGGCTAATGATAATTTATTCGTCATTATCTTAGTCATGATATTTCTTACTGGGCTATTTGAGCTCACCCTTTCTTTTGTTCCATTGTTTTTCAACAGGAGATGAAAACATAACAGGGTCTAGCCGGGGAATGGAGTGAGGGTCCGAGGAATAGTTATCATAGTTTTCACGTTTTGTAAAATAGTGTGGCAATAATAGTGAAGACTTAGTTGTGTATTATTATACACTGTATTGTTGTACGTTGTGCTTTGTTGTAATAATTTTGTTGTAGTCTTTTGACGACTCAAGTATGGGCTGTGTGGGCCCAGATTTGGGGGCGTCACAGTTAGCATCAGAGCTTAGGGATATGGTCTTTAATGGAGATCTGGGGTTAGAACTAGGAGGGGAGAGACGAATAGAATCAATCACTAGTGTGTCCTACCTAAATTAGATTTATTTTTTATCTAATGAATCGATTTGAATGTAGGAACATGAAGAGATGAGTCAGTTTATTTGAACTAACATTTATTTTGTGACCACAGTTAATTATGGCATCTGGAAATCAGGAGGTTAACTATGAAATTACCGAAACAAATGTAGCTGCAAAACAAGAGGCGACGAATAATCTTCTTACAAACTCAGAGTTGAATCATTTGCCTAAGGCAAAAATTATGCGTGTTCTATCCAGTAAGGATGAAGGTGAAAGCTCTGCTACAGTCGTTCCAGATCCATTCTTAGAAGCAATTAAAGGAAGTAACAAACTTGCGGAAATTATTGCCTTTAATTTACTCACTAATTGGGAGAGTGATATCACATGGTTATGCTCTATAACAAAGGATCAGAATATATGGACTTTTCATATTAGTCTTTGGGATTTATGGTGTTCCAGCTATAATTTTCAAGATTATTTAAAAATGATGTTTCTATACTTTTGGGCGTTACAATTTAGAGGAATTCAGGTTAAGTTAGTCACTATCGTGGAAACTGCAGTCTATCGAAAATACTATTTTAATGGAAATCATTGGTACCTTACTACTGATGAAGTTGATGAACCCGAGAAACAGTTTGCTAGAAAATTATTCAGTGGTATTCCCATGGTTGAAATACGTGAAGATCCGAATGAAGTATTCGGGATTCGATTTGACGATAACAGTCAAGAAACCGAATGAGGTGATAACCGGTAAGCTATTCATAAATTCTCGTGAAGTCTATGCCATATTAGATACTGGCTCTATCCACTCTTTTATCTCACCTATATGTACTCAACGTTTAAATTTGACTATTGAAAACTTAAATCTTGTCTTATCAGTTGAAACCTCATTGGGAGAAATACCTATTACATTTACTATCTATAAATCTTGCCTAGTTCAAATCAACAACCTCACATTACCTGTTGACCTTATTTCTTTGGAGATGCGTGAATTTGATGTGATTTTAGGAATTGATTAGTTGACTACCCATCATGCTAAAATTGATTGTTTTCATAAGATTATTAGTTTTCATATTCCTAATCAACCTGTCATGCAAATTCAAGCAACTAAACCATTGAAATCTATAACTGTTATTTCTAGCCATAAAGCCATTCGTTTATTGAAAAACGGATGTCAAGCCTTTTTAGCTCATGTCACTGATTTGAACAAAAACACGTCAAACTTGAATGATATTCCCATTGTTAATGAGTTTCCTGACGTTTTTTCTGAGGAACTTTCTGGCTTACCCCAAACCGTGAAATTGAATTCTGTATCGATCTTGAACCCGGCACTAAGCCCATTTTTAAAGTCCCATACCAAATGGCTCCCATAGAACACCAAGAGTTGAAAGTTTAATTACTAGATATCGGTATCATTCATTCTAGTACAAAACTTATATCGAGCGAGGAATGCGAGAAGAGTTTTCAAGAACTCAATAGGAGACTTGTTTCAGCTCCTGTTCTGACCATACCGTCAGGATCAGGAGAATTTGTTATCTACAGCGATGCTTCTGGCAAAGGTCTAGGCTGTGTCCTTATGCAACATGGAAAGGTTATAGCCTATGCCTCTCGACAACTCAAAGATTATGAGAAAAATTATCCTACTCATGATCTAGAGTTGGCAGCAGTCGTTTTCGCGTTGAAGATCTGGAGACACTACCTGTACGGAGAAAAAGTGGATATCTATACGGATCATAAAAGTCTCAAGTATTTCTTCACCCAGAAGGAACTCAACATGCGACAACGACGTTGGCTTGAGCTGTTAAAGGATTATGACCACACAATCCAGTATCACCCGGGAAAGGCGAACGTTGTAGCTGACTTTGAGCAGAAAATCTTATGCAAGTACAAGTGCACTGCTGACAACACAAAAGTGTATTTTGTACGACTTGCAAAAGATGGAGATAGAGCTAAAGACACCAGGGACCCACTCGAAGATTGCTCACGTGCGAGTAGAACCAACTTTAATCGATAAAATTAAAGCTGCTCAAGCTACCGATCCGGAACTGATAAACATGATAAAGAAAGTACAAGAAGGTGCCATTCCCGAAGCAAGAATCGACGAGAAAGGAATACTTCGAGTCAACTCTCGACTCTGTGTTCCTAACGATCCTGAATTAAAGCATAAAATCATGATGGAGGCACACAACACGCCGTTTGCAATCCACCCAGGAGGTACCAAGATGTATCGAGATCTTCGACATACATTTTGGTGGAACAATATGAAAAGAGAGATTGCGGAGTTTATCTCAAGGTGCCTAACTTGTCAACGTGTCAAGACAGAGCATCAAGTTCCTAAAGGTCCATTACAATCACTTGAAGTTCCCGAATGGAAGTGGGAACACCTCAATATGGATTTCGTGACGGGTCTTCCAAAAGTTTCTCAAGGCTTAGATGCAATTTGGGTGATCGTAGATAGATTGACCAAATCTGCTCATTTCTTGCCTATACGAGAAAACTTTTCACTTGAACGTCTTGCCGGTATGTACATAAATGAGATCGTGAGATTGCATGGCATGCCAGTTTCCATAGTTTCTGATCGAGATCCTAGATTCACTTCACGCTTTTGGATCAGTCTACAAAAAGCTATGGGCACTGAACTACGTTTTAGTTCTGCATACCATCCTCAAACGGACGGACAATCGGAAAGGACGATCCAGACCCTCGAAGATCTTTTGAGACTTTGTGTATTAGACTTCAAAGGAAGTTGGGATAAGTACTTGCCATTGGTGGAATTTTCTTACAACAACAGTTACCAAGCAAGCATAGGCATGGCTCCATTCGAGGCATTGTATGGAAGGAAGTGTCGCTCTCCAATATATTGGAATGAGGTAGGAGAAGCAAAATTGTTGGGACCCGAGTTGGTACGCTTGACGACCGAAAAGATCCAAATGATCCGACAACGAATACAGACCGCACAAGAACGACAAAAGAGTTATGCTGATCTTCATCGGAGAGACGAAAGTTTCAACGTCGGAGATCATGTATTCTTACGTGTTTCTCCATGGAAAGGGGTTACGAGATTCGGAAAAAGAGGAAAGCTCAACCCTCGATTTATTGGCCCATTTGAAATCCTCGATCGAATAGGAACCGTAGCCTACAGACTAGCCCTACCACCAAGTATGTCTCACATCCATAACGTTTTTCACATATCTATGTTACGTAAATATGTAAAGGACCCAAACCATGTCATTGAGTTAGAACCAGACGTTATAGCAGAAGATTGAACATACGAGGAGGTACCTGTTAAGATCCTGGATAAGAAGGAGCAGATCCTACGCTCAAAGGTTATACCTTAAGTTAAGGTTTTATGGAGGAACCAAGATACTGAGGAAATGACCTGGGAACTAGAATCTGAGATGAAATCTAAGTATCCTTACCTCTTCGATATGTCAGGTACGTCAATTTCGGGGACGAAATTTCATAAGGAGGGGAGGTTGTAAGACCCCGAATTTTATGAAATTCAAAATTTAATTTTTCTTCATATATATTTTTTTTGAAACAGTAAGTGGTTAAATTAACAAAATTGAAAGTTAAGGATGTTATGTGCAAATTTTATTTTGTCGGACAATATTCGCTTTGTCGGGGAATATTCGTTTGGTCGGGGAATATTCGTGCCGTACGACGGCGCCGAAATAATAAATTATTGGTGGACCCCACAACGGAATATTTGTCGGATATAGAAAACGACAGAAGTAACCTTTTTAAATAAAAATAGTCAACGGAACTGTTAAAATACCGGTGATAAAAGAATAGTAGCATACGGTAGTTTATGGTATTTTCTGTAGCACACGGTACTCTACAGTAACACACGGTATTGCATAGTGTCTCATATTATTGGTCTGATAATTGACACCGTAACTGTTACGCATCATTTCATCGATAATTGTCACTGCATAATATTTTATATTATCAATTCAATAATTGTTGTTACACAGTATTTTGCATTATTGATTTAATAATTGTCATTACACTGTATTTTATATCATTGAGTCAATAATTGTTGTTGCACTGTTTTTAAAATTATTGAACCTAATAATTGTCACAGTAACATATGCACAGTAATTCACATTATTGAATCAATAATTGTCATTACACAGTAACGTATGCTTTATTTTACATTATTGTTATCTCTATTATGATGTTATTTAAACAGTTGTATTTCATTAATTTATTGACTTGATATCTAAGAGCTAACTATACTGTATTTATAACAATTAGTCATAATAATTGAATTGATAAAGTTATTTGTTTATAATATAAAGTTAGGTGATTATTAGGTGATATGAAATGAATGGTGTAGATTAAAGTGTGAATTATTGTTGAATAATTAAATTGATTTGTTTATAATATAAAGTTAGGTGATTATTAGGTGATATGAAATGAATGGTGTAGATTAAAGATAATATAATATTTGAAATGGATGGTGTAGATTAAAAGGTGATCATTAAATGAATGGTTTAGATTAAATGAATGATAAGATTTTTGGCTATAAATAGAAGCCTTAACTTAAGGATTTTTCATAAACTTCCTTACTTGTTCTTTCTTTCTCTCTCTAAATACTTCTTGTGAAAGTTCTCTCTAAGTGTGCTTAAGTCATCTTGAGTATTTGTGAAGATCTATAAGTATACGTGTACTGTTCAAGTTAATCAACCTCATTTAAATCAATATCCAGTCACGTGTTACGGTAAGGGATACCATCTTTTTCATCTTCCATTATTCAAACGTACTATGGTAAGGGATTATCATTATTTGATTCTCGATAATAATATTGTTTCTTCCTTACTCATAAGACGTGCCTTTTATTTCCATGTATTAAATTGTGGGAATAACCTTACGGAGCGGATTGCCGCCTGTTGGTGAATAACCTTTCGTATTCATTCATTATTAATCTCTGAGAATAACCTTACGGAGCGGATTGCCGCCTGTTTGGTGAATAACTCTTTGTACTCAAATTCTATTAAATTGTGGAAATAACCTTACGGAGCGGATTGCCGCCTGTTTGGTGAATAACTCTTTGTACTCAAATTCTATTAAATTGTGGGAATAACCTTACGGAGCGGATTGCCGCCTGTTGGTGAATAACCCTTTGTATTAATTTCCTTCACCTTTTGTTAATCAAACCTGCTACGGTAAGGGATATTATTTTTTTTTCATACTCCTACATCGAAATTTATTATGGAACTATTGCTTCTATAATTCCTGAAAATATTATATGTTCCATAATAGTTGAACTTCATTATTTCAACTGAACCTTCCTATTTACGTGAACCTTTCTATTGAATTGTAACCGTTATTCTGAACTGTGGATCTTGAATATCATTTTTAAATTTCACTCCACATCATGTTGACAATTTGGACATTATTTAAATCTGTACAAAGTAAACTTCCGATACTTATTGTTATCCTATTTCTTCTGTTCATCATTTATATCATTCTAATCATCCAAAAATCAAGCTGTTGTGAATATCTGTGGCCGGGGGCACAGATGTGATATATTTGTTGAACAGATGATAGGTTAAAGGCGATATAATAGGTTAAAGGCGATACATCTGTTCGGTGTCTTTTATGGCACGTGGTGAATGTTCTCTTTGGCCCGTAGTGCAAAGATGAACTGTTGTTTGGTATGATTATGACCAAAGGCTGAATCTGGTATAATCATGACCGTTGGTGCTATATTGAATATCTTTGGCCTGTAGTACAAAGATGAACTGTTGATGTGCATGATTATGATCAGAAACTGTGAATTTATATTATCATGACTAATGGTATTTCAGATGATAAAAGTTGATGATGTTTTTACGAAAAAGAGAAGCGAGTGGACATTATAGTCTGCATTATTCTTCTAATAGATTGCTCATTCCGCTGCTATTATTGATCTGAACATTGTTTAAGAATTTAACTACAGTTTTTGATATAAACCTTGTAGTCTATTGTATTCTATCAAGAACTCAACTGATCGAGATCCTAGATTCACTTCACGCTTTTGGATCAGTCTACAAAAAGCTATGGGCACTGAACTACGTTTTAGTTCTGCATACCATCCTCAAACGGACGGACAATCGGAAAGGACGATCCAGACCCTCGAAGATCTTTTGAGACTTTGCGTACTAGATTTCAAAGGAAGTTGGGATAAGTACTTGCCATTGGTGGAATTTTCTTACAACAACAGTTACCAAGCAAGTATAGGTATGGCTCCATTCGAGGCTTTATATGGACGCAAATGTCGCTCTCCAGTATGTTGGAATGAGGTAGGAGAAGCAAAACTGTTGGGACCCGAGTTGGTACGCTTGACGACCGAAAAGATCCAAATGATCCGACAACGAATACAGACAGCACAAGAACGACAAAAGAGTTATGCCGATCTTCATCGGAGAGATGAGAGATTCAACGTCGGAGATCATGTATTCTTACGTGTTTCTCCATGGAAAGGGGTTACGAGATTCGGAAAGAGAGGAAAGCTTAACCCTCGATTTATTGGCCCATTTGAAATCCTCGATCGAGTAGGAACCGTAGCCTACAGACTAGCCCTACCACCAAGTATGTCTCGCATCCATAACGTTTTTCACATATCTATGTTACGTAAATATGTGAAGGACCCAAACCACGTCATTGAGTTAGAACCAGACGTTATAGCAGAAGATTTAACGTATGAGGAGGTACATGTTAAGATCCTAGATAAGAAGGAGCAGATCTTACGCTCAAAGGTTATACCTCAAGTTAAGGTTTTATGGAGGAACCAAGATATTGAGGAAATGACCTGGGAGCTAGAATCTGAGATGAAGTCTAGGTATCCATACCTCTTCGAAATGCCAGGTACGTCAATTTCGGGGACGAAATTTCATAAGGAGGGGAGGTTGTAAGACCCCGAATTTATGAAATACAAAATTTAATTTTTTCTTCATATATATTTTTCCTGAAACAGTAAATGGTTAAATTGACAAAATTGAAAGTTAAGGATGTTATGTGTAAATTTTATTTTGACGGACAATATTCTTTTTGTCGGGGAATATTCGTTTTGTCGGGGAATATTCGGGCCGTACGACGGCGCCGAAATAACTAATTATTGGTGGAGCCCACAACAGAATAATTGTCGGATATAGAAAACGACAGAAGTAACCTTTTTAAATAAAAATAGTCAACGGTGTTAACTGTTAAAATACCGGTGATAAAAGAATAGTAGCATACGGTAAATTATGGTATTTTCTATAGCACACGGTACTCTACAGTAGCACACGGTATTGCACAGTGTCTCATATTATTGACACCGTAACTGTTACGCATCATTTCATCAATAATTGTCACTGCATAATATTTTATATTATCAATTCAATTATTGTTGCTACACAGTATTTTGCATTATTGATTCAATAATTGTCATTACACTGTATTTCATATCATCGAGTCAATAATTGTTGGTGCACTGTAGTTTAAAATTATTGAATATAATAATTGTCACAGTAGCAAATATACTGTAATTTATATTATTAAATTAATAAAAATATGTAACGTGTTTCTTACATTATTATGGTAACATTATTTTATATGTTGGACTCACAGGAAAAATATATAAATAAATAAAAAAAAAATTAATTTTACTATTTGAAATAGTAACGTGAATAGTAACGTGAATAGTAAGAAACATGTGGGACCCATTGTGGGGCCCACATGAAGTATGAAAAATGTGAGTATTTCCTGGGTTGGTGAGGTGCGGCTGCTGAAAAAAATTTCAGCACTGGCGTGCTCACCTACCATGCGCATAGTAACTTATTTTCTCCTATAAATAGCTTGCTCAACTGAATAGAAAAATCACACCTAAAACATAAAATTTTTCTATAAGAATTTTATGAGTTTTCTCTGAGAATAGTAAGGTTATTTTGAGTGTTTGAAAGCCAAAAGGAGTGCAGAAAATTTTCAAGTAAGTCTTTTATTAAAGAGTAGTAATTTCATAAATTCCTATTTTTCATGGTATTCATAAATCTTCCTTTAGAAGACTCTTCTTTAAGAAGATTCATTTTTAAAAGCTTTCTTTGGAAGATTTATTTTGAAATATTATTTTAAAAACTATTTTAAAGTTGTTATATTATACTACAAAAATTATGTTAAATATATATAATTTTGATAGTTCATATTATACGAATTATCATACACTTTGAAATTTATATATTGTAATTACTAATTTTATTATAAATATATAGGTTGATCAACCTCATTTAAATCAATATCCAGTCACGTGTTAAGGTAAGGAATACCATTCATTTCAAACTCTTAAATTTATTGTGGTAAGGAATATCATTCTTTTCACACTCTTAAATTTATTACGGTAAGGGGTATCATTCTTTTCATCATCATAAATGGATATTATTTTCTTTCTTACTTGAAGGGATTATCATTCTTTGATTCTCGAAAATAATATCGTTTCTTTCTTAGGCCATTTATTTCCATGTATTAAATTGTGGGAATAACCTTACGGCGCGGTTTACCGCCTGTTGGTGAATAACCTTTTGTATTCATTCCTTATTAATCTTTGAGAATAACCTTACGGTGCGGATTATCGCCTGTTTGGTGAATAACTCTTCGTGTTCAAATTCTATTAAATTGTGGGAATAACCTTACGGTGCGGATTACGCCTGTTTGGTGAATAACTATTCGTATTCAAATTGATGGGAATAACCTTACGGTGCGGATTATCGCCTATTGGTGAATAACCCTTTTTATTTGTCTCGTGTGGAAATAATTTGTCTACACGAATTATCACATGACACTTTTATTCCATATTCGTAAGTGATATCATTTTCCTTTATACTCATGAGGGATACCATCTTTTTCATCTTCCATTATTCAAACTTACTATGGTAAGGGATATTAATTCCCTTCACCTTTTGTTAATCAAACCTGCTACGGTAAGGGATATTATTTTCTTCCATACACCTAAATCGAAACTTATTATGGAACTATTGCTTCTATAATTCCTGAAAATATTATATGTTCCATAATAGTTGAATTTCATTAGTTTAACTGAACCTTCCTATTTTCTGAACATTTCTATTGAACTGTAATCGTTATTCTGAACTGTGGATCTTGAATATCATTTTTAAATTTCACTCCACATCATGTTTGTAAGACCCCGAATTTTATGAAATACAAAATTTAATTTTTCTTCATATAGATATTTTTTTTAAACAGTAAGTGGTTAAATCGATAAAGTTAAAAGTTAAGGATGTTATGTGCAAATTTTATTTTGTCGGACAATATTTGCTTTGTCGGGGAATATTCGTTTGGTCGGGGAATATTCGTTTGGTCCGACGGCGCCGAAATAACAAATTATTGGTGGACCCCACAACGGAATATTTGTCGGATATAGAAAACGACAGAAGTAACCTTTTTAAATAAAAATAGTCTTAGTCAACGGAACTGTTAAAATACCGGTGATAAAAGAATAGTAGCATACGGTAGTTTATGGTATTTTCTGTAGCACACGGTACTCTACAGTAACACACGGTATTGCATAGTGTCTCATATTTTTGGTCTGATAATTGACACCGTAACTGTTACGCATCATTTCATCGATAATTGTCACTGCATAATATTTTATATTATCAATTCAATAATTGTTGTTACACAGTATTTTGCATTATTGATTTAATAATTGTCATTACACTGTATTTTATATCATTGAGTCAATAATTGTTGTTGCACTGTTTTTAAAATTATTGAACCTAATAATTGTCACAGTAACATATGCACAGTAATTCACATTATTGAATCAATAATTGTCATTACACAGTAACGTATGCTTTATTTTACATTATTGTTATCTCTATTATGATGTTATTTAAACAGTTGTATTTCATTAATTTATTGACTTGATATCTAAGAGCTAACTATACTGTATTTATAACAATTAGTCATAATAATTGAATTGATAAAGTTATTTGTTTATAATATAAAGTTAGGTGATTATTAGGTGATATGAAATGAATGGTGTAGATTAAAGTGTGAATTATTGTTGAATAATTGAATTGATTTGTTTATAATATAAAGTTAGGTGATTATTAGGTGATATGAAATGAATGGTGTAGATTAAAGTGTGAATTATAGTTGAATAATTAAATTGATTTGTTTATAATATAAAGTTAGGTGATTATTAGGTACATGAAATGAATGGTGTAGATTAAAGATAATATAATATTTGAAATGGATGGTGTAGATTAAAATGTGATCTTTAAATGAATGGTTTAGATTAAATGAATGATAAGATTTTTGGCTATAAATAGAAGCCTTAACTTAAGGATTTTTCATAAACTTCCTTACTTGTTCTTTCTTTCTCTCTCTAAATACTTCTTGTGAAAGTTCTCTCTAAGTGTGCTTAAGTCATCTTGAGTATTTGTGAAGATCTATAAGTATACGTGTACTGTTCAAGTTAATCAACCTCATTTAAATCAATATCCAGTCACGTGTTACGGTAAGGGATACCATCTTTTTCATCTTCCATTATTCAAACATACTATGGTAAGGGATTATCATTATTTGATTCTCGATAATAATATTGTTTCTTCCTTACTCATAAGACGTGCCTTTTATTTCCATGTATTAAATTGTGGGAATAACCTTACGGAGCGGATTGCCGCCTGTTGGTGAATAATCTTTTGTATTCATTCATTATTAATCTCTGAGAATAACCTTACGGAGCGGATTGCCGCCTGTTTGGTGAATAACTCTTTGTACTCAAATTCTATTAAATTGTGGGAATAACCTTACGGAGTGGATTGCCGCCTGTTGGTGAATAACCTTTCGTATTCATTCATTATTAATCTCTGAGAATAACCTTACGGAGCGGATTGCCGCCTGTTTGGTGAATAACTCTTTGTACTCAAATTCTATTAAATTGTGGGAATAACCTTACGGAGCGGATTGCCGCCTGTTGGTGAATAACCCTTGTATTAATTTCCTTCACCTTTTGTTAATCAAACCTGCTACGGTAAGGGATATTATTTTCTTTCATACTCCTAAATCGAAATTTATTATGGAACTATTGCTTCTATAATTCCTGAAAATATTATATGTTCCATAATAGTTGAACTTCATTATTTCAACTGAACCTTCCTATTTACGTGAACCTTTCTATTGAATTGTAACCGTTATTCTAAACTGTGGATCTTGAATTTCACTCCACATCATGTTGACAATTTGGACATTATTTGAATCTGTACAAAGTAAACTTCCGATACTTATTGTTATCCTATTTCTTCTGTTCATCATTTATATCATTCTAATCATCCAAAAATCAAGCTGTTGTGAATATCTGTGGCCGGGGGCACAGATGTGATATATTTGTTGAACAGATGATAGGTTAAAGGCGATATAATAGGTTAAAGGCGATACATCTGTTCGGTGTCTTTTATGGCACGTGGTGAATGTTCTCTTTGGCCCGTAGTGCAAAGATGAACTGTTGTTTGGTATGATTATGACCAAAGGCTGAATCTGGTATAATCATGACCGTTGGTGTTATATTGAATGTCTTTGGCCCGTAGTGCAAAGATGAACTGTTGATCTGCATGATTATGATCAGGAACTGTGAATTTGTATTATCTTGACTAATGATATTTCAGATGATAAAAGTTGATGATGTTTTTCCTAAAAAGAGAACCGAGTGGACATTATAGTCTGCATTATTCTTCTAATAGATTACTCATTCCGCTGCTATTATTGATCTGAACGTTGTTTAAGAATTTAACTGCAGTTTTTGGATATAAACCTTGTAGTCTATTGTATTCTATCAAGAACTCAGCTGTTGAAGACTAATGATAATTTATTCGTCATTATCTTAGTCATGATATTCTTTACTGGGCTATTTGAGCTCACCCTCTCTTTTGTTCCATTGTTTTTCAACAGGAGATGAAAACATAACAGGGTCTAGCCGGGGAATGGAGTGAGGGTCCGAGGAATAGTTATCATAGTCTTCACGTTTTGTAAAATAGTGTGGCAATAATAGTGAAGACTTAGTTGTGTATTATTATACACTGTATTGTTGTACGTTGTGCTTTGTTGTAATAATTTTGTTGTAGTCTTTTGACGACTCAAGTTTGGGCTGTGTGGGCCCAGATTTGGGGGCGTCACAGTTGGCATCAGAGCTTAGGGATATGGTCTTTAATGGAGATCTGGGGTTAGAACTAGGAGGGGAGAGACGAATAGAATTAGTCACTAGTGTGTCCTACCTAAAATAGATTTTATTATCTAATGAGTCGATTTGAATGTAGGAACATGAAGTGATGAGTCAGTTTATTTGAACTAACATTTATTTTGTGACCACAGTTAGGTATGACATCTGAAAATCAAGAGGTTAACTATGAAATTACCGAAACAAATGTAGCTGCAAAACAAGAGGCGACGAATAATCTTCTTACAAACTCAGAGTTGAATCATTTGCCTAAGGCAAAAATTATGCGTAAGGATGAAGGTGAAAGCTCTGCTACAGTCGTTCCAGATCCATTCTTAGAAGCAATTAAAGGAAGTAACGAACTTGCGGAAATTATTGCCTTTAATTTACTCACTAATTGGGAGAGTGATATCACCTGGTTATGCTCTATAACAAAGGATCAGAATATATGGACTTTTCATATTAGTCTTTGGGATTTATGGTGTTCCAGCTATGATTTTCAAGATTATTTAAAAATGATGTTTCTATACTTTTGGGCGTTACAATTTAGAGGAATTCAGGTTAAGTTAGTCACTATCGTGGAAACTGCAGTCTATCGAAAATACTATTTTAATGGAAATCATTGGTACCTTACTACCGATGAAGTTGATGAACCCGAGAAACAGTTTGCTAGAAAATTATTCAGTGGTATTCCCATGGTTGAAATACGTGAAGATCCGAATGAAGTATTCGGGATTCGATTTGACGATAACAGTCAAGAAACCGAATGAGGTGATAACCGGTAAGCTATTCATAAATTCTCGTGAAGTCTACGCTTTGTTAGATACTGGCTCTACCCATTCTTTTATCTCACCTGCATGTGCTCAGCGTTTAAACTTAACTCCTGAAAACTTGGACTTTGACTTATCAGTTGAAACCCCATTAGGAGAAATGACCATTACATCTACTGTCTATAAATCTTGCCTAGTTCAAATCAACAACCTCACATTATCTGTTGACCTTATTTCTTTGGAGATGCGTGAATTTGATGTGATTTTAGGAATTGATTGGTTGACTACCCATCATGCTAAAATTGATTGTTTTCATAAGATTATTAGTTTTCATATTCCTAATCAACCTGTCATGCAAATTCAAGCAACTAAACCATTGAAATCTATAACTGTTATTTCTAGCCATAAAGCCATTCGTTTATTGAAAAACGGATGTCAAGCCTTTTTAGCTCATGTCACTGATTTGAACAAAAATACGTCAAACTTGAATGATATTCCCATTGTTAATGAGTTTCCTGACGTTTTTCCTGAAGAACTTCCTGGCTTACCCCCAAACCGTGAAATTGATTTTTATATTGATCTTGAACCCGGTACCAAGCCCATTTCCAAAGCTCCCTACCGAATGACTCCCATTGAACTTCAAGAGTTAAAAGTCCAACTACAGGAATTGTTGGATACCGGTTTCATTCGTCCGAGTGCATCACCTTGGGGTGCTCCTGTTCTATTTGTGAAGAAGAAAGACGGGAGTATGAGATTGTGCATTGACTACCGAGAATTGAACCATGTCACCATCAAGAACAGGTACCCGTTACCTCAGATTGATGACATGTTTGATCAATTGCAAGGCGCTCAACATTTCTCAAAGATTGATCTCCGTTCTGGATATCATCAGTTAAAGGTTAAAGCTGAGGACATTCCAAAGACTGCTTTCAGAACTCGTTATGGGCATTATGAGTTCTTAGTCATGCCTTTTGGACTAACTAATGCTCCTGCAGCTTTCATGGACATGATGAACCGGATATTCAAGGAACATTTGGATCATTTTGTGGTTGTCTTTATTGATGACATCCTCATATACTCCAAGAGTCGCGAGGATCATGAACAACACCTGAGATTGATACTACAAAAGCTCCGTGAAAACAAATTATATGCCAAGTTGAAGAAATGTGAGTTCTGGCTTGAGGAGGTCGCGTTTCTTGGGCATGTGATTTCTAGTCAAGGAATATCAGTCGATCCTGCGAAGATTGAAACGGTACTAAATTGGGAACAACCCAAAACAGTAACCGAAGTCCGAAGTTTTCTGGGTCTAGCTGGTTATTATCGGAGATTCGTAGAAGGATTTTCTCGAATCGCCACTCCATTAACGCAGATTACTCGGAAAAGCACAAAATTCATATGGAGCGAGGAATGAGAGAAAAGTTTCCAAAAACTCAAGAAGAGACTGGTTTCAGCTCCTGTTCTGACCATACCATCAGGATCAGGAGAATTTGTTATCTACAGCGATGCTTCTGGCAAAGGTCTAGGCTGTGTCCTTATGCAACATGGAAAGGTTATAGCCTATGTCTCTCGACAACTCAAAGATTATGAGAAAAATTATCCTACTCATGATCTAGAGTTGGCAGCAGTCGTTTTCGCGTTGAAGATCTGGAGACACTACTTGTACGGAAAAAAAGTGGATATCTATACGGATCATAAAAGTCTCAAGTATTTCTTCACCCAGAAGGAACTCAACATGCGACAACGACGTTGGCTTGAGCTGTTAAAGGATTATGACCACACAATCCAGTATCACCCGGGAAAGGCGAACGTTGTAGCTGACGCTTTGAGCAGAAAATCTTATGCAAGTACAAGTGCACTACTGACAACACAAAAGTGTATTTTGTACGACTTGCAAAAGATGGAGATAGAGCTAAAGACACCAGGGACCCACTCGAAGATTGCTCACGTGCGAGTAGAACCAACTTTAATCGATAAAATTAAAGCTGCTCAAGCTACCGATCCGGAACTGATAAACATGATAAAGAAAGTACAAGAAGGTGTCATTCCCGAAGCAAGAATCGACGAGAAAGGAATACTTCGAGTCAACTCTCGACTCTGTGTTCCTAACGATCCTGAATTAAAACATAAAATCATGATGGAGGCACACAACACGCCGTTTGCAATCCACCCAGGAGGTACCAAGATGTATCGAGATCTTCGACATACATTTTGGTGGAACAATATGAAAAGAGAGATTGCGGAGTTTATCTCAAGGTGCCTAACTTGTCAACGTGTCAAGGCAGAGCATCAAGTTCCTAAAGGTCCATTACAATCACTTGAAGTTCCCGAATGGAAGTGGGAACACATCAATATGGACTTCGTGACGGGTCTTCCAAAAGTTTCTCAAGGCTTAGATGCAATTTGGGTGATCGTAGATAGATTGACCAAATCTGCTCATTTCTTGCCTATACGAGAAAACTTTTCACTTGAACGTCTTGCCGGTATGTACATAAATGAGATCGTGAGATTGCATGGCATGCCAGTTTCCATAGTTTCTGATCGAGATCCTAGATTCACTTCACGCTTTTGGATCAGTCTACAAAAAGCTATGGGCACTGAACTACGTTTTAGTTCTGCATATCATCCTCAAACGGACGGACAATCGGAAAGGACGATCCAGACCCTCGAAGATCTTTTGAGACTTTGTGTATTAGACTTCAAAGGAAGTTGGGATAAGTACTTGCCGTTGGTGGAATTTTCTTACAACAACAGTTACCAAGCAAGCATAGGCATGGCTCCATTCGAGGCATTGTATGGAAGGAAGTGTCGCTCTCCAATATGTTGGAATGAGGTAGGAGAAGCAAAATTGTTGGGACCCGAGTTGGTACGCTTGACGACCGAAAAGATCCAAATGATCCGACAACGAATACAGACCGCACAAGAACGACAAAAGAGTTATGCTGATCTTCATCGGAGAGACGAAAGTTTCAACGTCGGAGATCATGTATTCTTACGTGTTTCTCCATGGAAAGGGGTTACGAGATTCGGAAAGAGAGGAAAGCTTAACCCTCGATTTATTGGCCCATTTGAAATCCTAGATCGAATAGGAACCGTAGCCTACAGACTAGCCCTACCACCAAGTATGTCTCGCATCCATAACGTTTTTCACATATCTATGTTACGTAAATATGTGAAGGACCCAAACCACGTCATTGAGTTAGAACCAGACGTTATAGCAGAGGATTTAACATACGAGGAGGTACCTGTTAAGATCCTGGATAAGAAGGAGCAGATCCTACGCTCAAAGGTTATACCTCAAGTTAAGGTTTTATGGAGGAACCAAGATACTGAGGAAATGACCTGGGAGCTAGAATCTGAGATGAAATCTAAGTATCCTTACCTCTTCGATATGTCAGGTACGTCAATTTCGGGGACAAAATTTCATAAGGAGGGGAGGTTGTAAGACCCCGAATTTTATGAAATACAAAATTTAATTTTTCTTCATATAGATATTTTTTTTAAACAGTAAGTGGTTAAATCGATAAAGTTAAAAGTTAAGGATGTTATGTGCAAATTTTATTTTGTCGGACAATATTCGCTTTGTCGGGGAATATTCGTTTGGTCGGGGAATATTCGTTTGGTCCGACGGCGCCGAAATAACAAATTATTGGTGGACCCCACAACGGAATATTTGTCGGATATAGAAAACGACAGAAGTAACCTTTTTAAATAAAAATAGTCAACGGAACTGTTAAAATACCGGTGATAAAAGAATAGTAGCATACGGTAGTTTATGGTATTTTCTGTAGCACACGGTACTCTACAGTAACACACGGTATTGCATAGTGTCTCATATTTTTGGTCTGATAATTGACACCGTAACTGTTACGCATCATTTCATCGATAATTGTCACTGCATAATATTTTATATTATCAATTCAATAATTGTTGTTACACAGTATTTTGCATTATTGATTTAATAATTGTCATTACACTGTATTTTATATCATTGAGTCAATAATTGTTGTTGCACTGTTTTTAAAATTATTGAACCTAATAATTGTCACAGTAACATATGCACAGTAATTCACATTATTGAATCAATAATTGTCATTACACAGTAACGTATGCTTTATTTTACATTATTGTTATCTCTATTATGATGTTATTTAAACAGTTGTATTTCATTAATTTATTGACTTGATATCTAAGAGCTAACTATACTGTATTTATAACAATTAGTCATAATAATTGAATTGATAAAGTTATTTGTTTATAATATAAAGTTAGGTGATTATTAGGTGATATGAAATGAATGGTGTAGATTAAAGTGTGAATTATTGTTGAATAATTGAATTGATTTGTTTATAATATAAAGTTAGGTGATTATTAGGTGATATGAAATGAATGGTGTAGATTAAAGTGTGAATTATTGTTGAATAATTAAATTGATTTGTTTATAATATAAAGTTAGGTGATTATTAGGTGATATGAAATGAATGGTGTAGATTAAAGATAATATAATATTTGAAATGGATGGTGTAGATTAAAAGGTGATCTTTAAATGAATGGTTTAGATTAAATGAATGATAAGATTTTTGGCTATAAATAGAAGCCTTAACTTAAGGATTTTTCATAAACTTCCTTACTTGTTCTTTCTTTCTCTCTCTAAATACTTCTTGTGAAAGTTCTCTCTAAGTGTGCTTAAGTCATCTTGAGTATTTGTGAAGATCTATAAGTATACGTGTACTGTTCAAGTTAATCAACCTCATTTAAATCAATATCCAGTCACGTGTTACGGTAAGGGATACCATCTTTTTCATCTTCCATTATTCAAACATACTATGGTAAGGGATTATCATTATTTGATTCTCGATAATAATATTGTTTCTTCCTTACTCATAAGACGTGCCTTTTATTTCCATGTATTAAATTGTGGGAATAACCTTACGGAGCGGATTGCCGCCTGTTGGTGAATAACCTTTTGTATTCATTCATTATTAATCTCTGAGAATAACCTTACGGAGCGGATTGTCGCCTGTTTGGTGAATAACTCTTTGTACTCAAATTCTATTAAATTGTGGGAATAACCTTACGGAGCGGATTGCCGCCTGTTGGTGAATAACCTTTCGTATTCATTCATTATTAATCTCTGAGAATAACCTTACGGAGCGGATTGCCGCCTGTTTGGTGAATAACTCTTTGTACTCAAATTCTATTAAATTGTGGGAATAACCTTACGGAGCGGATTGCCGCCTGTTGGTGAATAACCCTTGTATTAATTTCCTTCACCTTTTGTTAATCAAACCTGCTACGGTAAGGGATATTATTTTCTTTCATACTCCTAAATCGAAATTTATTATGGAACTATTGCTTCTATAATTCCTGAAAATATTATATGTTCCATAATAGTTGAACTTCATTATTTCAACTGAACCTTCCTATTTACGTGAACCTTTCTATTGAATTGTAACCGTTATTCTAAACTGTGGATCTTGAATTTCACTCCACATCATGTTGACAATTTGGACATTATTTGAATCTGTACAAAGTAAACTTCCGATACTTATTGTTATCCTATTTCTTCTGTTCATCATTTATATCATTCTAATCATCCAAAAATCAAGCTGTTGTGAATATCTGTGGCCGGGGGCACAGATGTGATATATTTGTTGAACAGGTGATAGGTTAAAGGCGATATAATATGTTAAAGGCGATACATCTGTTCGGTGTCTTTTATGGCACGTGGTGAATGTTCTCTTTGGCCCGTAGTGCAAAGATGAACTGTTGTTTGGTATGATTATGACCAAAGGCTGAATCTGGTATAATCATGACCGTTGGTGTTATATTGAATGTCTTTGGCCCGTAGTGCAAAGATGAACTGTTGATCTGCATTATTATGATCAGGAACTGTGAATTTGTATTATCTTGACTAATGATATTTCAGATGATAAAAGTTGATGATGTTTTTCCTAAAAAGAGAACCGAGTGGACATTATAGTCTGCATTATTCTTCTAATAGATTACTCATTCCGCTGCTATTATTGATCTGAACGTTGTTTAAGAATTTAACTGCAGTTTTTGGATATAAACCTTGTAGTCTATTGTATTCTATCAAGAACTCAGTTGTTGAAGACTAATGATAATTTATTCGTCATTATCTTAGTCATGATATTCTTTACTGGGCTATTTGAGCTCACCCTTTCTTTTGTTCCATTGTTTTTCAACAGGAGATGAAAACATAACAGGGTCTAGCCGGGGAATGGAGTGAGGGTCCGAGGAATAGTTATCATAGTCTTCACGTTTTGTAAAATAGTGTGGCAATAATAGTGAAGACTTAGTTGTGTATTATTATACACTGTATTGTTGTACGTTGTGCTTTGTTGTAATAATTTTGTTGTAGTCTTTTGACGACTCAAGTTTGGGCTGTGTGGGCCCAGATTTGGGGGCGTCACAATGTTGGCAATTTGGACATTATTTGAATCTGCACAAAGTAAACTTCCGATACTTATTGTTTATCCTGTTCTTCTGTTCATCATTTGTATCACTGTTATTTGTATTAATCATCAAGAATCAAGCTGTTGTGAATATCTGTGGCCGAGGGCACAGATGTGATATAATTGTTGAACAGATGATAGGTTAAAGGCGATACATCTGTTCGGTGTCTTTTATGGCACGTGGTTAATGTTCTCTTTGGCCCGTAGTGCAAAGATGAACTGTTGATTGGTATAATTATGACCAAAGGCTGAATCTGGTATAATCATGACCGTTGGTGTTATATTGAATGTCTTTGGCCCGTAGTGCAAAGATGAACTGTTGATCTGCATGATTATGACCAGGAACTGTGAAGTTGTATTATTTTGACTAATGGTATTTCAGATGATGAAAGTTGATGATATTTTTACTAAAAAGAGAAGCGAGTGGACATCATAGTCTGCATTATTCTTCTAATAGATTGCTCATTCCGCTGCTATTATTGATCTGAACGTTGTTTAAGAATTTAACTGCAGTTTTTGATATAAACCTTGTAGTCTATTGTATTCTATCAAGAACTCAACTGTTGAAGGCTAATGATAAATTATTCGTCATTATCTTAGTCATGATATTTCTTACTGGGCTATTTGAGCTCACCCTTTCTTTTCGTTCCATTGTTTTTCAACAGGAGATGAGAACGTAACGGGGTCTAGCCGGGGAATGGAGTGAGAGTGCGGGGATAGCTATCATAGTCTTCACGTGTTATAAAATAGTGTGGCAATAATAATGAAGACTTAGTTGTGTTGTAGTATCCACTGTATTGTTGTACGTTGTATTTCATTGTAATAATTTTGTTGTAGTCTTTTGACGACTCAAGTTTGGGCTGTGTGGGCCTAGATTTGGGGGCGTCACATTATATATGTATTACTGAACTATTTTTTTTTACAATCGCATTATTGTATTAAATTTTTTTACAAAAGTTAAAATTTCCGTCCAAGTCTATAAAAAATTAACGGACTACTGGTATGACATGTCACGTCACCAATTTAACATATAAAATATGACGTTGTATTCACGTCAACAGTCCGTTAACTTTTAACAAACTTGGACGAAAATTTCAATTTTTGTAAAAAAATTGAAATACAGTGATGCGATTGTAACAGTGGCTCGCAATTGTAACATTTAATTTTAGCTGCTCCCATTCTATTTCCTAATAATATTAGCATTTCTAATCCAAATAATTTAGAATACCGGGTCTATAGACAATAATACAAAGCGAATAAAGAATCAATAGTAATTTGAGATATCATTTAGAAGAAAATCTAGGACTGCTTTCATCAGAACCATATTTACTACCCATCCGTGAATTACTCTTGGTTGCAACAACTGGGTTGTCCTCTTCGTCGTCAATGTCTGGTGAACTCTCAAACTCATCACCCTTAAAGATTGGGTGAACATAGGCATCCTCAAGATAGGCTTTTTAGGTTTGGTTCTGTGGTCTTCTCTAATGTATCCTTCACCATTGCATCCTGCGATTTAACAAACATAATAAAAGTCATTGGTACCATAATCGCACCTACATGACCAGATGCAACTGAAGAAAATTATGCAGGCACAAATGAATTTACAGAGACAAAGCTTTAAAGCTAGCTAGCAGACAACCAATCAAAATTGTTGATTCTAGATTTCTAGGCAGTCCCAATTCTCATCTAAACTTGAATTTGGATCGAGCAAGGTGCTCCTTTACAAAGAATGGTGGAAAGGTTTGCTTTCCCAAAATGAGCAATTGAGCATGGTAACTATGTGCAGGTCAATGAGAGCATTTCCTCTGCATGCCTTACTGTTGAAACACTAGGTTTGAAAGAATGTCTGGCTTCTACTGAAAAGGATGGAATATTGGTGAAAATTGCTTAAAATGCCAAATATTTTAGCAAAAAGATGTTGAAATCATTACATCTGATTCAGTTTTTCGGAGTAGCAAAATTAAGCAGATATGTATGGTAAAAGGTTACCATTATCATAACAATGAGTGACAAGTAATTATCATGTATTTTCATCTATGTTTATGATACCCTCCTCACAAATTCCTAAATAGAAGCACCCTGAACTAACCTGTAATGGGAATTTTAAGAATGCTGATTCGAAGCGCCCCTTGCAAAAAAGATGGAACCAGATTGTTAAAAAAGGGAGAAAAATCACAAGGCGTTGATTTGGCTGCCTGCTTTGTGCTCAATAATCCCATCAGTAGAAGTTGTGATATTAGCAAACCAATAATTATACGCCGATGCACATCTGGCCAAAATGTGGCCCCACTCTCATACTTCTGATCGTATGCATTGATAATCTTGCAACAAGAAGCATTTGAATAAGTAAGATATTAACTTAACATAAACAAGAAAGTTATCACCAAATGCTAATATCATGTAAGAAATTCAGTGATGGTCATCCTTAAGTGCTTAATAATGTAAAGCAAAGTCCTAAACATCTAAAAAATGTAATAATCTAAAATCACTAGATCAAGCTAATAACCAAGTATATATTCTTCGAAAAGGAACAGCTAGAAGCCTAAAAATTATAGTGTCAGTTACCAGAGTGGTACAACATGTGAAACACTAATTATAAAGATCTCCAGATTCACTAGGCCCATAATTAATTTAATCGTCCTCTTTTTCAATCTGTTTTAACGATAAGAGCTAAAGGACAGTGCCAAAGCATTTTTACAAAAAATCTCTGTGTTTCCTTCTTTTACATTTTTAAGTTAAAGCTATACTTAAAATACATAATGCTTCAGCTAGAACCTGCACTTCTAATTCCAGGATAGACTACATTTAAATCACTGCACTTTATCGTGCATGTTCTAAACAAGGTAAACTTAGATGTGTGGTACATAATATATAAATCAAATAAACAAACATTAAGAATTGATTCAGTCACTAAATATGTAATAGATGCAAGAAAGCACTATTTATCTCTCTTTCGTCATACGAAGTTTCTGTCCCAGGGGGATGTCTCTGTGTTCTACCAGATGAAGTAAATCAAACTGCCAAAGCGGAAGTTTGATCTACCCATTAATTCAATTTTGAAGAAAAATCCAGTGTAAAGCAATTTCCTAGGCACTTTTACATTACCATATCTAGCAATATACAGTGTACAGTTTGATATGGGCAGGTACACTTTAAAGAGTTTATGCTGTATGATTTACTCTGTTTTTAATCAGCATATATTCATATGTACTTCCTTTCATGTTCTTCATTCAGTATAAATCCACTCCCTTTTCTATTAAGGCATATATGCACGCTTGTTGAAATGTTAACTTATGGTAGTCATCAAAGCAAATATACCCGATGGCGAAAAACCACGTATGCAAAGGCAAAGAAGACAATGATGAAGGGAAGCAGTATAGGAGAGACAGGTGAGTACACAAGTCCCAGCAAAAAATATAACTGTATGCGAGGTTCTGTTATAGCAAATGTCTACAAACCAGGATCCATTGCTTGTTCCCTGTCCCTTTCTGTCTTTACCAAGAACGTATTCTTTAAGTGGAACATTACTAATGGAATCAATCTAAGGATCTCCGCAGCAATTCCAGCCCAACCATCAACCATTATATAAGAAATAAAGAATGTGGCTTTCATTGGGATAGATACACCAACAGTTTTTGGAATCCTGCAAGGAGAGCACAAAACTTTGTGAATTGAGCACTCAATTATAAATTATTAAATTTCAAACTATAACAGAGGAGTTGGAGATATAGACAGCTTTTAAGGAGCTCGACTGTAAACACTATAATCTATGTTCTCAATTGAGTTCAACATAACTTTTAGATTCTGGCTAATAAAACTAAATTATAATTCAAATTAGATAAGTTAGTTCTTAGGCAAAGGAACATACTCTGCTGGAGACTCATGCAAAAACTCATGAAGTTGCTGCAAGGCAGTTCCTGTAATAATGCTTCCAAGAAACACATAAACAAGTAAAAACATATGACATTGGGCAGCAGATGTTCTCTCCAAAGATGAAAGCCATGCAAAGCCTTCTATTTTGGACATATTCATCAGAATTGTTGGAAGAAAAATAAGGAATATCTTTAATACAATTCCGGGAAGAAAGCCTTGAATAATAGACTTGACAGTTTCTCTGTAACAGAAAATTTCAATATTTAGAACTTTGGCTACTGATCAGTACATTCAGCCAAGAATATTTGACAGAAAAGAAGAGAAGCAAATTTTTTGCATTAATATGCAGCGCATATACAATTATACATAAGATTTGTAACTAATCATGCAGAGAAGATACTCAACAAACTTCTAGGAATGTTATGTTCAGATGTTTGCTTCTTTTTGTTAATAAAGGCATCTTTTTAGGTGATTCTCTTATGCATGACTTAGTTTTCATAATAGGCACAACAAAAATTAAACATTAAACCCAATTAATCTTTCATAGTTACCAGAAACGTTGATCGATTCAGTATGCAAAACAAACTCGGGTATGAGAAACGCTACCTGTTAGTTAAATACAAAAGGTATCTATGTTCCCGTACCACGATTCGGAACACAAAACGATAGTTCCCGGTCCGCAAATCGCAGAGCAAATAGGGGTTCTGTGTTTTTGGGCAGGAGAGGATATTATACCTGTACTCTTAAGATGATCTCTAAGAACTCTAGTCAATATGCGGGGTAGTTTTTTAAAAAGTTCATGCATTTATCATTTCTTGGGTTTAATCTTGAGTAGTGATGCCGGAAATCATCATTCGTTAATAGCACATTTCTATCAAGCAAGAAGGCAACATATTTATGTTTTGCTTGTTTAATTAGTAATTAATGTATTTATATGTAAGAACGTGAGGTAGTTAAAATGGCACAATGTTATCATGAAGTTAAAAATCTCAAACATATTTCATAAACACAATAGTTCAGCATTTAAAAGTTCTTCAACTATAGTCTTACCAAAACTCTAAATTGTTCAGAGAAGAAAGATAACTTACGCTTCTGCTACTGGCTTCAAGAAAGGAAAAACCTTCTCAATGCCCTCAATGTTGGCCATGGATTGAACGATTGTTATAGGTATCATAAAGAAAAATATAAGGAAAAATAGAGCAACAACCTTCGGACAGTGAGTTCAACATATGGTACAGCTAGATTATCCCATTAAACATCAAGTGGCTCAGGAGCCCATTCTGTCAACCAAATGGTAGGATTACTTGATTGGCTGCTCCCCATCGTTACTTGACTGAAACAAATGCAGCTGGAATTATAGCATTAGGATCACTTGTAACCTTGTCTCTTTCTGCAGCTTCCTAGGAAGAAAAATTATCAGAGTCAAGCAAAGGATACCATATCAAAATTGGCAGGGTGGTACAAAAGGAAAAACTGCATAGTAACACTTGCTAATGGTGTAACCACATTACTCAGTTGAAGTCAAGATAGTTAATAGTTTTAAGACAATCAATCACAATAAGGAGGACAAACTCATTTGTTGATGGCTAGAAATGACGTAGTTAACATGGGTGTAGGTGCCTAGAAGTTTAACCAAGACCGAATGCCATGATGATGAAATATGTGTGTGAGTGAGAGAGAGAGAGAGAGAGATGTAAGAGTATTCCTTCAATTGTCAACCAGAAAGGAAAATTGGAGAAATTAATTAAATAAACACCCTTGAAGGAAATGCTTCCCGGCAAGTTTTATCCTATATGATGGCAGCCAAATTGTGGTGAGAAGTGATGAAACAATCCACAGCTCATAGATTAAAGTGCTGAGGGAGAAGGTGATAAACACTTTGACAAATGGACAGATCAAGATTCAAGACAAAGTGAGGCCCTTAAATTCGGTTGATCCCGCTTCTCCTTGTACAATTTTGAAATTAATGGATCCTATATGTAAATTTTTGCCTTCTTGGACATGAAGAACATTACATTAATAGCTTAAATGTAAGCTTATTACTTCTGCTATATAACTCATCCTTCATTTCCGTGACTCAGAGATATCTCGTGACCCTCATTTTAACATGATTTAAGGTTAATCTATTAATCCTTTCCAATTGTAGTGTTTAGAAATTCGTGAAATGGACTCAGCAAGTGAAGAAAAGATGAAAGCTCCTTATGTTTCACAAAATATAGCCTCTCTTTTTTTCTCAAACCAACATACTCCTATCAATTATTGTAATCCTATAAGAGGTCAAATCTCAATGTATAACATAAATACATATACATATACGTGTGTGTGCGCATGCATGCACAAGATGATGTCCCATACAACAAGTCATTTGTTATTGATTCCACAAGCTCTTTGTGTGGATACAGTATCAAATGCTGAAGCAGTAGACAGTAGTCAGTATAAGCGATTAGTCTCCTTATGAAAACTTACTTTCTGGCTCAGTTTTTCAATTTCAGCTGTATAGTAGTCTATCGCACCCACAATCGTTCCCCAAAGACCGCAAAACCTGTCTATACATAAGCAAATATTACCTGAGTTGTTATCATCACTTGTCGAAGAGCAATCATGAGCAATTCAGATATAAGACTGAAAGGAATGTTAAATAGTTATTAGATTCAAGAGTTTGATAACTATCACGTGGATATAAGTATCTTAGTAGTTGGCTTTTTTGCAGGGTTTCTCTCATATTTGTTCTGGTAATAGGTAAGCCAATTACGCAAACTCTTCTTCTTTTCCACCAATTTTGCAAGTTTGTTTGCATTGTACACTACCTTTGAGTTCAGAAAAGCTATATCAAATATATGAACCAACATCTATTTATATATATATATATATTGGGAGATAAATCTATAACAAGCATTAGATATAGTAAATTCTTTTTTTCTATCTGCTAATTAAGGTAGCGGAGTCCATAAAATGATTTATTTTTTTTAAATACCATTCCGCTAACTAAATTGATGCCTGACGGAGTGCAAATATTATTTTTTTATACCATTAGGCTATCTAAGATATCGTATATTTAGTATTTATTTAAATAGTATAAAATAAATATTGTACAAATAAATTTAATTTTTTTTATAAATAAATAAATTAATTTTATATATTTATTAAATATTATATATCATATAATTAATAAATTTATTATTTATTATATATAAATAACATTACTTAATTAATAACAATTCAACTATTGATTAAACTAATAATTCAACTATCTCTTTATCTTTTTTCATTGAATAATTGATTCGGGTCTAAAAACGTTGTTATTAAGCATCGATTGTATACTACTAATAAAGATTAAGTACTCTCGTTTTTACACGCTTCACGTATTCTAGTTTGACTGGGAAATTAATTCAAATTATAGTTTGACTGGGAAATTAATTCAAATAACAAATTAATAACAATGTTGAAATTTTGAATATGTCACAATAAATATTTCAAGTATGATTTTAAAAGAAAACTAATATTTCCGTAACAACAAATGATATTTCCACAGATGTGGACCCATCATTTTGGAATTTCCAATTTACCCCTCCCACCTCCTGTATCTTACGTTCCTCTGTCCGTAAATCTCTCTCTTTTCCTTCCTTTTTCTTTTCTCCGTAAAATCAATTTCACCGGCCCTCACATACATCCAACAAACTCTGTAAAAGTATTCGGCAAAGATTTCCGGCGAGTCCACGTCCAACCCCGAGACCTTCACCCCCACAAGTATATGCTCAAATCAAATTTTGGTTTCTTCAATTTCACTCTCAAATCGGGCCAATTCCCAACTTCCAACAAGATCTTCCACAAAACGCACCAAGGCGGCAAGAGACCGATCGGGACAAATAGGAGCATAATGTTCGAGGAAACTTGGAGACCAACTGACCGGAAAAAGGAGGGTATGTTTTTTTTTCTAATAAATCAATATGGGTGAGGATGTTAATTGATTGTTTTGATAAGAAAAGGTCATTGGGAGTGTTCTGCTTTCCTTTTTCTGTAGGAGAAATGTATGAATGTTATTATATTCGGAATGATGCTAGGGTAGAAAAGGAGAGAACGTGTTTCGGGATGGGGAGAAAGAGAGGAACTGAGAATAAGGAAGAGAGAGGGGATAATTTGGGAATAGTGATCTTTTATCTAGTTACTTTATAAGTTTTTTGAATAAAATATTGATTTGGTTCGGTTAAAAATGGGCCCATACATGCGGAAATAACAATTACTCCTGTGGAAATATCCATTTCCTTTTAGAATTGGCGTGTCAGTTGAAGGAAAAACATTCGGTCTTTCTTTTTTCTTCTCACCTTATTTATGTTAATATTCTCAATTCCTTCCCTGTTCAAGATTCCATACTTTTCAGCTGAAAATGGGTGCTGCTGCTTCAGTTCCTCAAAAATCTGTCCATGAATTCACTGTCAAGGTATCAATTTTCTACATCTCTAGTTACGTATAACCCTCCCCTTTTGATTCTTCACACACACACACACACACACACACACACACACTTGTATTTATTTTTATGAGAACTTTGGATTCTCAGAAAGTTAGGGTTTACTTTTGAGTTGCAGGATAGCAAGAATCGGGAGGTGGACCTTAGCATCTACAAAGGGAAAGTACTTCTAATTGTCAACGTTGCTTCAAAATGGTTCTTTCCTTTTTCCCAACTCTTTTACCCTTTTTATAGCTATTTTCTTTTTTTTTACTTTTACTGATTATTTATGTTCTTGAAATTACACATGTGGGGAAGAACAGTAGTTTCACAAATTCAAACTACACCCAGTTGACTGAGCTTTACAACAAGTACAAGGATAAAGGTTATATTTTTTAATTTGTTTTTTTAGATACCTGTTGCTTTTCCTACAGATGCTATTTTGATATGTTCAATAATTATATAACCTTACCCATGCTACTTGCTTCTTAACATCTACATTTCGAATACCCCTTTCTTCAGTTTCTCATTTGAAACTCAATGGAGGGAGTATCATAAATAATACAAGTACATCTTGTGTAATAATGTGTATTATGGGGACAAGTCTACATATACAACATTCAAACACAATATTAGAATACTACATCCATCTTAACTATTAAAAAGGTGGGGCATGACACGGATTTCATTGTCATGCTCACTTTTTAATAATTAAGATGGACGTAGTGTTTGGATGTTGTGTACTTATACTTATTCGTATTATGGATGGTAATCTCGAAACATCATAAGACTTTGAAGCTTAACTTTCCAAAAAAGGCTCTTTTGTTGTGGAAATGTCTAGTTATAATTAATTACTTTAAATTGTGGCGTGAATCTTCATGATGACCCAAATATTCTGTTGTGATCAAATCAGTTTTGGCACTCTGACTAAAACATTACTTCACTATTTAGGATTTATTTCTTTTGATTATAGATTTATTGAGATTACATATTTTCAATGTACATAAGTTTGATTTGCGAGTTTAGGTTTTGAGATATTGGCCTTCCCATGTAATCAATTCCTGAAACAAGAGCCGGGAACGGCTGAGGAGGCACAACAATTTGCTTGTACAAGATTTAAGGCAGATTACCCAGTCTTTCAAAAGGTAAGCAGTGAGACGACATGATAACTTAAAGATGCTGAAGTTTCTGTTTCACGCTTGTAGTGGAATATATGTTATCATGCACTTTTCAGTAAAAAATGTGATTAGAAAAATCGAATACTGTTTGTAGAAACTTACTCTGATGCATCTGCTTGAAAGCATAAAATAAGTGCTATTAAGTATGTAAGAGTTTCGCGACTTTAGTTAACTATTCATTTTCCTTTTGCACTTTTTTTCAGTCAAAATTTGGGATTGTTGCCCTGTTTTAAACCAACGTAAGTTTGACGTAAATAGGCCATTGCAACCTAATGGTTACTCACTTTAAATGTTTCGACTTTTTTACTTATTTTTAATTGGTGGGAAGCTGGAGTAAATGATCCTCTGGCAGCTTTGAGCTTCTTTAGAATAATAAAAATTTAAATCTGGTCTCGTACATTTTCATTATTTTGTATACTTCCCTAGGCCCTAACCTGTGGCTTAGTTTAGAAGTTCCCTTTAACTGTCCCTGGAAATTTAATGAAAAAATTAGGAAGCTCACCATACAGATGGCATGCATCTTATTCCTAGAGGCTGTTGCTTCACCTTAAAAGGAGGACCTGTAGCTTTGATACTACACCTGAATTCTGAACTCTATGCCCCATGGGTCAAATATGTACCAACTTATCTCTAGCCGATCAAGATATATCTTACGACACAACCTAAAAGCGATAGCAAGTCTTAGTCCATTTATAGAAAGGACTATAAATGCAAAGAATTGTAACTGCATGTTGCCCTTGAAGAACTCAAAGTGCTTACGATTAGACTGCTTTTATTATTCAGTCTTGTTTCCTATTTTGCAGTTCATGTAATATTGCTTTCTTTAATCTGCTAGTAAGGTTGAACAAAATTGTCCTTTTCTATTATGTTCCATAATGAACTATTCATTGCTAGGTACGTGTCAACGGTAAAAATGCAGCACCCATTTACAAATTCCTTAAAGCTAGTAGTAAAAATGGAATTTTTGAGTCTAGCATTAAATGGAATTTCACCAAGTTTCTTGTTGATAAGGAAGGGCACCTTATCCAACGGTATGCCACAGTTACCTCACCGTTAGCCATTGAGGTAAGATCCCTCCTGGTCTTTCTCTCTCCTCTTTACACACACGCAGGCTAGATATCCATGCATTTGCTGGCGCTTTAACTAAATTTATATTTCATGCCTTGTTCCTTTGTATTTTTGGATGCAGGCAGACATCCAGAAAGGTTTGGGACAAGCGTAAGAAACATTTGGTTTAGTCGTACAAGTTAATGCAATTGAGAGCATAATGAAGCTAAAGATAGGTGGGGGTGAATAGTGATTTTCTTTTTGATTAGTTGGAGTGAACAGTGATTTGTTCAGTTAAATGTTGTATGTTTAGTTCTTCTTTTGGCCCTCCTTTTTCCCTTACAGATATTTATATATTTCAATGATTTATTAATTTCCTTGTATTTCTTGAAAATCCATATTTGGACATGAAATATGAGCCTGCCCCTTTGGAGTTGTGTAATAAAAGTGTTTTTTTTTTTAAGGAGTGCTTTTTTCAATTTTTTGTTATAAAAGTTGTCCCTTGATTAGTTAATAGCCTAATGCCATCTAGACCTCATAATATGCTCCTTTTAAAGTCTCAGTTGGCTTTCAACTTGCATAATTACGCATGCATAAATATGTATAGGGGACTATTTGCCACAGCTAGCTGGTAGTGACATAAACCAACATTGTTTTGGGACTGGGATTTCAAATATGACAGGTTTTTTTTTATAAATATTTTCTTACACGTCTCGTTGAATTAGGTCCTAGCACTATCTATAGTGATTTTTATGAAGCTGACGGCGATTATTTACCCTATATGCTCTCTATGTTGAGAAGTCCCATTTTCTTATGTCCGAAAATGAGTTGTTTATATTTTTGTGTCCAAAAATAAGTCTCTTTCTTTTTTTGTACTGTCGAAATTGAGATTTTCTTTCTAAAAATAGTCTAGCATGACTTTTTTTATTGGTCCTTCAAAAGTTGTTAAATTTTTAATGTTTCTCAAATTGAGAGAGTGAAATTTCTTAATATGCATGTTTCTTTTTGGTTTCTAAAATGGGACTCGTGTAGTTATGTTTAAAATATCATCAGAGTTGTGCATATTTGCAACAGTAATGGTAGAAGATACGGCAACATTCTCACAACTGAACTTGCCTAATGCTAATCTCCACTGTGCAGACATGCACATGCCGCACACAAAACTGAAAATAATTAAAAAATTGACTGATAATTAAGAATTATAAAATAAAAAAACGGAATTCGGTACAAAAACCAAACCGACTGAACTACTAAAATTATAATATAATTTATATACTTTTTTAATAATTACTTGTTTTACATAATTATAGATTTATATATTACAAAATATAAATAAATTACTTTACTATTCAAATGCTGAAAAAAAAACAGCCTACAGGCATGGGCAATGGATTGTGGGCCTTGTGGCGATCTTTTACAGGCATGGATAGTGGGCTGTAACCCTCCATGGCTCCATCTTCTCTCTCTTCTACTACTATGTTACTTGAGCTTTGTGATATGGGAGAGTATAAATATAAGAAAGATCCAAAGCATTATTTTATTTTGCATAATAATAATAATCACTTCCTATTAAGACGGTGACTGGAGAGTACAAATATTAAGATATGTTTTTATTTTACACTTTTGTAAAAATTAACATGATGTTTGATGTAACATGGTCTTTGATACAAACTATATCTTTTATCCCTTATGTTTAAGTTTTATAACCGACTAAATCGATAACCGAGTAAATTGATAATCAATTACGGAGTGCAAATTTAGATGATTTTGATTTTTAATTTTTTATAATCAACTTAAATAATTTAATTTTTTTTTTCCGACCAAACTGATCGTTATGCACCCCTTTGCACTAACTGGATACTATTCCCTTCCCAATCAATCAGGCGCACGAGGTCAAACTTATCCCCCAAGTAGGGACAAATTGTCACATTTTCTCACCGCAAACAAAGACCTAATCATTCCTTCTTGCCTCATTTAGATAACCTTGTATATATTTTCCTTGTCCCATAAAAAGAGTCTCATCAGCAAAATTTGTAAATATTAAAAATGTATATCTCTAATATGTGTACCCTTAAAAATAATAAGTTGTTAGTTGATATAAATTGCAAGATAATGTAATTATGATGACAAACTTAAAAATATAGTGTTATTTTATATTGCTGTCACTTTTTAAAAAACTCTCTTTTTGTGATATAGTTATTTGTAAAATGTTAAAACGGAGGGAATACAATTCAACTTAGCTATGGCCAAAACAAGGACGTGAATGGTGTATCACATGGGCTTGGACCCTCTTTTGGAATCTGACGACCCAAGAGGTGACAGGTCACATTTGAGGGTGAAATATCTCCATTTGGTGTTTCTCTTTAAGAAAAGCTATTATAGGACATGAGAGTTATTGCAAAGACGTGGTGCATGTAACTATGCAAGTGATTTTAAACTGGTTTGTCACGACCGGCAATCATCAGTGGCAAGCATTGTGTCGGATTGACTTGGACAACAATTTAATTCAAGCCTAATGAAGAATAATGGTTCATGTGATGCAGTTGTGGCATTATTTCTATCCATCCATGATATTTGATATTTTCTTGACACCATCTCCAATATGGAATGGAATTGGGATGAAAGTGATTTCCAGTTTTTATGCAGATACTTGCTAGTTCAAAAACCTTGAGGATCCTGATTCCAAATGGACAATCCATTTGGCCAGTTCTACAAAACAAATTGCATGGATATAACATAAAGTTGAATTTCGAATAAAATTTGTTATACAAGTATCATACAAATTGCTACTTTCATATCCTTTACTTTAATCCTTTTACTTGCATGAAATAAGTATGACAACCATTCTCTTCAACAATCTTACATGTATGGACATACAACTGACAGATCATTAAATTAAATCTAAACAAGGTGTTGTGTTCGATCTATAAATAAATGAATAATTAAAATAAGAAAAGAAAAAAATTATAACACAAAGAAGAAGAAGAAGAGACAAGGACGTATGTCTATTTGTTTCATCATTCTCATACATTAATGGACCCATTTAAAGAGGGCCCAATTTCTTTCCTCCTCCACACATTCCAATTCTTAAATATCCCCAATTCCCTCTCTGTATTTAAGGGTCTTATTCCCCCAAGAACCACTTCATTCCACTTAACAAACTTCACAACTTCCCACCAAAGTTGTAGTTCACTTGCTAAGAATTTTCAACGTTAATTATGGCAGTGAATTCTTTCCCAGTTGGGTGCTCAAAATTGCGGTCATGGCAAAGATGTTCGAAAGAAATTCAACAGCAAAGGGCTAGACTTTATATAATATGGAGATGTACTGTTCTTCTTTTGAACTGGCATGATTGAGCACAACAGAGCTGGAGTTTTGTTGGGCAAAGCGCGGCCCCAAGTAATGAACTGGTTGTTCTTGAAAGTATTACCAAAATTATAGTTATGGGTAGAAGAGAGAGAAGTTAAATTACTGAAGCAGGAAACTCGGTGATCTTGAATAGTACATGTTTCGCACAAGTATGTTAGATTATGTATACTCTTTTTGGTCAATGGTCGCAAATTGTTACTATATCTTTGTGTTTACTAGTTGTGTGTGTGTGTGTGTGTATATATATATATATATTTGAGAAACAGTGATATTATGGTGAAACTTGGCTTAGTCGCACCAAGATATATTAGACAATCTGACACCAGCACCAAGATATATTAGAAATATTGGCAATTTGTACGCTTCTGGTCAGCAAAATTGTTAAAAGGAGCCATGTTAAAATTACATTATTAATAAAATATTTATATTAGACTAAATATCCTTATTTCAGTAATATGTCATGATTCTAACACCGCACTGCTCTATTAACACCGCACTGCTCTATTTCTCAAATATCAACATGATATTTCTTCATTCTGTCGGCAATCGTTTTCGAATTGTGTTTTATGATTATTGATTTTGGTTTTGAATGTATATATTGACTATTATTATCGAACAAGAAAATATTATTTTCAACAAGTATGTTTACAATTGTTATTGAACAAAAAGTTATTTCAAAAAAGTGTTTTACAAACTATATTTGATCCACCTAAATGGTAAAAATTGTCACTTACTTAAAGAGCCGAGCACTGTGGATACTTTTGTGGATGACTGAAATTCTTTTTTTTATTTTAGATGTTTATTATTATTTTGATAAGACTTATGTGTTGGGGAGCTGCGCCTCCAAATTTATGTTTTCGATATCTAGTTATTGAATCCGAATTTAATTTTGATAGTGAAAGATTGTAGAATTTTAAAATTTTTGGATTACTTTTGAATTTTTATTGTTTGAACAGCGTTATTGATATTGTTGCCTTGTAACGTGTGGCACTCTAGTCATGTCGCGAGTTATTGATATTGTTGCCTTGTGACGTGTGGCACTCTAGACATGTAACAGGTGTAATCAAGCAGGACATAAATATGATGAAAACCAAAAAAAATCTCAACTTATTAGTCGACAATTAGAGGTGGCAAACGGGTCGGGCTAAAAAGGCCCGGATTTTTGCAGGCTAAAAAACTTAAGCCCGTGACCTGCCCGCGGACCATTTAAGTATTTTTTTTTTAAAAAATAAAAAATAAAAAATATATATATATTTACAACTATAATACATAATTTAAAATAAATATTAACTTTAATTATTTACAATTATAACACATAATTTATACATAATCATTTAATAATATTAGTAAATAAAATAATCAGTAATTTTATAGACATTTATAGTTATATATATTAAAATGTAACTAATCTTGTAATTAATTAATTGATAAATGTATATAATATTAATATTAAAGATAAGAGAGTAAAAGAAAGAGTGAAAGACTAAAGGTAATATATATATATATATATATATATATATATATATATATATATATTCATAATATTTTTTTCTATTATTATTCAAGATCACATGTTAGAATTTACTCTTATATTCTTCATAATTCTCTACTTAATTCATTTTTTAAATTAACATTTTTTTTTATCAACAATATCAAATAATAAAAAAAAATGAGTCACGGGTCGAGCCACCCGCAGGCCAGGCCAAAAATAGACCAGGTCATTTTGGCCTACTTTTTTTTGGACTTAAAAAGAAAAACCCGTAACCTACTTTTTTTGGGCGGACCTGTCAGACTCGACCCATGGGCTTGGACCAAAATTATCAGGTCTATCGGCAATCAAGCATGACATTAATATGACCTAAACCAAAAAAAATCTCAATTCGTTCTTTCTATCCAATCGAGACCACATTTTAGGTGCGACAGGCGTGACGGACCCTCTAGTAATTGCTAAAATAGTGAAACCAGATTCAATTCAATCCATAGAATATCTTCACGTTTATTCGGTCTTTAATTTTTTTTTCTTCTAAGAAACTAATTATAACATTCGGATGTCACAAAGAGAGACATCATCATATGCAAAAAATTCTTCATTCAAATTTCCTATAAAAATAAACATTTGGGTGCAAAGAGCTAAGCCCTCACAAAATAGTACCACCATTATTTCAAAACTTGCAGTTTACAGATGATATCTCCTTAGAACTCCCTGCACCACCAACTATATAGGAGGCTGAATATCCTATAAATTTATTTAAAATTTAATTTGAAACCCGAGTCATCAAAAAAGTAAGAGACCATCACCAATTACCTTGTAATGCTTAACAAACCCTCTATATGTATCCACATTATATATGTATAATTCACATGCGAAATACGTGGTTATCAAAAAACTCCCATTCATCCTCCATAAGTTCCTTGTGATGGTTCGGCACATCCTCTCCACAGGAAAGCAGATCATCACTAGAAGATGTTGAAATTGCCTTCGAGTTTTCAGTTGAATCAGCAAGCTCTGGAACCTGCTCAGCTGTCGTACTTATTAAAGACAGACTTGAAGTTGCTAATACACAGGTTGTCTGGCTCAAAGCTAAGGATTTACTTAATGGAAGTCGCTGGTCAAACTTCTCTTTCATTAACTTAATGTCCTGGTATAAAACAGATATTTCTCCTCTGCACAAAATAAATAATAATCTTTAGTAGGATTTTCAGGGTAATATCATCTGGAACATTCAACACTTCAAAACTCTCACCCAAAAAATGATGTGAAGAGCTATCCTAGAACTCTAGCGAGTATGACATGGACAATTGATTATCCATAATTTCTTTTTTTGTTCTAGTAAGAATAAGGTTGTCAAGGAAATAAAAAAAAGAAGCAAGAATAATAAGAAATGACACTTAGATTTTATATAATAAGAATGAAAATATCCCTCTAGATTTTGTGTTCAATCCAAAGCAGAAATTTCATTTTGAAATACTTTAAAAAAAATCCAAATCGAAGAATTTCTGCTTACTCCAAATACTTTTTTTTTTTTTTTCAATTTCAGGATCTTTTTAATTGCTAATCCTCTACAATAATAAGTGCCCTTTCATAATAAAATGTGTGGATTCAATAATGATTTGTGACCCTTAAAACAGATGCATTAATTTTTATTTTATGTTTATATTTTTAGATCTATCACAACTGAAACTCAAAGTAACTTGTATAGATTATCTTTGATTAGCTAGTCTTCTGGAGATGAAAGAACTTACTGTAGCATATCAACTGATTGGCCACAATCCATGAGGAACTCGCTCAACTACAATGTAGTACAGTTAGAAAAATAAATTAGGCAACTGAAGTTATTCTTCTTCCTGGTGGGTGACCCACCAACACAAAATATTGGTAACAAAAAAATTGCTACGGATTACTACCTTGGAGTTCTCCTCTGCTTCTTGCTTCAGTATCTTCGACTCTTGAACCACCCTCTCCATGACGCTTTCTTCATATGCAAGAGATTTCTGAGCAGACTCTTCCTTATCCAGCCTTTCTTGCTCTGCTGCTTTGATCTCTTTTTCTGCTACAGTTAATCGTACCTCGAGTGATTGACGTATCTGCATGAAAAATGGATGAAAAGATTGAGATATGAATATCTATCAACCACCTAATTATTTTTCTATTTGCCTCGAATGGACAAGATAATCCAAGCGACATGCCATGCATAGGAGGAGCCACTGAAGGTAATTAAATAGAGTGGCTCAAGTGTACAGAGACGACCAAAAACAGGCTATTATGAGTTCAGCCCACCCTCATGGCAATTAGTTAGGAGAGAGAAACTTTTAACTGATTGACACTTTGAAAAGCCACAGAACAACAATCTTAAATGTAATCACAAAACGCCACAAAGATCTATACTAGAAAGTCACTTAGCCAGAAAGAATCCCTATTTGCAAGTAATAATGAACCATTAAATGTGTCATGGCCATATGATAACCAGCAGCAACTCAAATCACTTCAAAAGCAAGTAAAGAGTCATACAATATCCAGTTTGTGTTATATATAACAATGTTTTCATACAATATTCAAAATGAAAAGTTAATAATGTAACACCCCCCCCCCCCCCCCCCCCCCCCCCCCAAAAAAAAAAAAAAAAAAACTAACACTAGACTCAATGAAAATCTTAACTGAAGAGAAGCAAGAGTTGATTGTGACAAACCTCATCAAGAATTGCAAGGGCTTTGGCCGTTTCATCTGACAAGCTGAGCAGGCGAGATTGAAGTTCCCTCGCTTCGGTGGCTAGAATAGCCTTTTCACCATATACTTCTCCAGCATGCTGCACCCATAGCGGAAAAGAGAAGAGGAAAACTTTAGTCAGTCAAAGAATGTCTAATATCTAATACCATAAGTCAAGATTCTGCGACAACCGCACACAACCATGTCATTTGCTTCTTTCGCACGTTCCAGCATCTGTTTCAGTTCATGCACCCTGGCATTTGTACCCAAGCCACCCCTAGTGGCTTCTTCCTTCGCTTGTTCTATAGATTTCTCTTTGAGCTCCACTTCTTTCATTAAGCTGATAAGTGAATCCTTCGCTGAACGTAAGGCTATCTGCACCATTTATAAAATTATTAGAAAAAGCCGGGGACATGACCAGAAAAGAACAATATACAAAAAGTACTCCCACTGCATTCTCTCAATTCAGAGTGCATGTATATTTTAGAAATTGTAGAAGATAGTGGATACCAAAATTGTAACAAACCAACAGCAGAAAATCAATGATTAAAAAAGTTGAACTACAGAGTACAGACACAGCAGATCATACCACACGCACAACAGCAACCAAGAATGTTAAAAGTATTAATTAAGCAAAACAATTCACCACATTTACCTGATATAAAGGCAGAAGTTTGCCTATTCCTCTAGATTAAAGAGAACAATTCTAGTCGTAGTTAGCAAAAAAGACTAAGGAGCAAAATGAGAGCACTAAAAGGATTATATAGATGGGTGTGTGTGTGTGTGTGTGTGTATACATATAGAATATAAAAAGTAAAGATACAGGAACCTACTTACAGGTAAAAGGGACTCGCGGGGATAGTTAGCAAAAGATACTAAGGAATGAAAAAGACAGCTTTAAAATGAAAGGCAAATTTTTTTATTGTAATTGTCAAGGCAACACAGATCTATGGGCTACATGGATACTGAAACTTCACACTACTTACTTCAACCTCTGCTTTAACAAATAATAAAAAAAAAATTAGAAGAATTCTAATTAAGGAAGCACAATCTGGAATACAGTTAGGAGGAATAAGGTTTATAATAATGAGAAGAAGCTCAAGTTCAGAAGGCTAGCACTCACGGTGTTGTTATCGTACTCTCACAAAGTACTGAATTTGATTCAAATCAATTATTAAGAGAGAGAGAGAGAGAGAGAGAATAAACTCTTTGTTTATCATACCTTCTCACTTGTTGCATTATCAATAATATCCTCAAGAAGTTCAGTACTACAAATTTGGCCAGATCGCGTTCTAACTATAGCATTCAAAGTATTCTCATCATCAAGATCATCCATTTCACTAGTAGATAAGCTTTGCTCTGAAGCACCAACACAACAATCACTTGGCTCTTGATTCTCTACATCCAGGATTGGTGTCTCTGGCAAAACTTTAGTGTTCACTGTAGACTCATCATTCTCACAATCAACCATTTCACTGGAGGATATGCCTTTCTCTGAAACAGCAATTAAGGAATTATTTGGTTCTGGTTCCTTGACATCAGGGATTGGCTTGAAAGGCACAGCCACTAACTGCAAGCTGCTTTCTGAAGCATCTGTTATACAATTTTGAGCAGTTGATTGATCTACCTGAAGCACAGTATGCGTCTTTTCCAAAGGGTTGCCATCTAAACTTAATTTTTCTTCATGAACACGTGAATACTTCACAATCCAATTCATATCTTCAATATCAGCATGCAGTTCACCATTAGGTCTAGTTCGGCCTGATAACCTATTCAAAACTTCCATATCCTCGTCTGGGCTGCTCTCTTGATACCTCTGTGATGAAATGACTTTTTCACTGACAGAATCTTCATGTAATTGATCAGGATCATCAATTACACCATTTTCATAAATCAAAGAAGTTGAATCCATGTGGGATAGATCAGACACAACTTTACTTGTGCCTCCACACTTCCTTAATGAAATCTGTTCATTACTTCTGTTTTCTTCTACCTCAACATTTCCACCATTTGCATATGGAAGTGCGTCATATGTCTGAACAGCTGAATCAGTAGCTTCCACAACAAGTAAGATCAAAATTCAGTAAAAACCTTATCAGTTATACAAGGTAAAAGACCACCAAAGAAGAAACACAACTGAAATTTCTAACGTGGTCTGTGGTGGTACAACAGATGCAAAAGCAATAAGAGGTTATATATATAGTATTCAACTAGAACTACTACCTTGCAATGTAAACATATGCATTACCTTCAGATGAGTTTGGCGAACTCGGACCCTTAATGGAAGAAGTATGTGATCCTACTTGCAAGGAAAAAAAAGGCATGACATCCACAAGAACAACCTCAACAGCTACATCAGCATCGTTGGAGTGCTCAATAGCAACGGCTTTCAGTACACGGGAGTCAACCTATTAAAGAAGAGTATACAAAATTGCATTTTTCTTAGATTAAGTTTGGCCGGAATATAAGAATTTAAGTTTCCAAACAAAAATGTAATAATATTAATTGTGGTCAGATGATGAGTTTGAACTTTATGTATGCGATTAATTATTTTAACCTAATTAATAAGTAACATTATTTGTCAATTATTGCTTACTGAGTTAAAGGCAAAAAAAAGTAAGAAAATACTGGAGTATTCATAAAGTGACATTAGGGCTTTATACTTATACCTGTGGAAAAACTTCCATTAAAACACTATAAACTGAATCGAAACCCATCTTCAACAGCTATAACTAAACCTGCAGAAATATCAGAAAATTATCTACCAATCAATACTGAACATCAACAAAATTAAAAAATCCCAATAATAAATAAATAAAACCAAAATAAGGAGAACTATAGCACAGCATGTGTTAAAAAATTTACAAAAATAGGCAGAGATCAATTCAAAAGGAAATAATCAAGCCTTTCGGCTATTTATAAAGGAATAATATATGCAAAAGACAAAATTTTCGTTTAAAATTGTTTGATCAGTCCCTACCTTTAGATCAGCAAACAAACAAAACAGAGCTTATGGCAAGGAAAATCGAGAATTTTGTTGCAATCTGTTCTATAAAACAGGAAATAGAGAAACCCTAAAGACGATGATTCTGGGTTTCTGAAAAGAAAAAATACAGATCTATTAATTTTTATTTTACGATTCTGGAGTTTTGTTAGCACGCGAAGCAGTAGAGAGAGAAAAGCATACGTACTTGTAGCGTCCGTTGCGTAAACTTGGCGCAAACACAAGAGTATAATGTTGTAGTTTAGAAAATAAAAAATATATAGAGAGAGAGAGTATGATGTTGTAATTGAATATAATAATATTAAAATAAAATTAAACATATGTTTAAATATTCTAATATTGAGTAAAAAAAATTGTTGAACAAATAATAAATAAAGCCGTGAACTGAAATCTTATCATACAAATCTGAAATCACCCTTATTTTATTTTTTTTTAACATATAGCTGCAGAAAAAGACTAACAAGAAAGTCTTGATAGTTTTATTGGATAAACAAGATTTATATATTAAAGAATAATAATAAAAACTTTTGAGAGAAATTGTTGGTCTAAGTGGGTATTTGTTTAAAACTGAAAGAAATAATTTTAAATATTTAAGTAATATGAATAACCTGAATGAAGTATAATTCTGAATATTAAATACAAAAAATTGTTTGATAATTGATATGTTTGAAATATCTAAATAACATATGTTTACTATTTTATAACTCTGAAAAAATTTAAAATGATTGTAAATTTATTTAATATTACTTAATATAATAGTTATTTTTTTTTTTTTTTTTTTTTACTTTATTCAGCCAAAAAAATTAAACTTTATCATTCAGTCCGAAGTACTGACCGATTCAACCATTCAAAATATTTTTATTCAAAACAAATACACTAAATAGATGATCGATTCAATTATTCAATTCCATTCAATCAAAAATAAACACGGTCTAAACCGCCTTAACTGATATTCCTGTGACATTTTAATTCTTTTATAATTTTATTTTATATTTTCCTTTCCTCTTAAGTAATGTAGTATATACTCCTATTTCCTTTCCTATTAAGTTTAACATCTCCGTCATTTTTTAAATATGGTTTTAGATAATTGTTTTTAATTTTTAATATTTATCGTTTGAAAATTTCAAGTAAACATTAATTGCTTAGTTTTCAATATTATTCTTATTATTAAATATAACTTTGATTCTCTCACTACTTTCTATCTAAAAAATAACACTCTTTTATTTCAATGTAAAGACAATATTGATATTTAAAATTATTTTTAACAAAAAACTATATTATTAATTATTTTTTTAATATGTATGTTCATTTTTAAAAAGACAAATAATAAGGGACCGAAGTAGTTCATCATACTCTTATTTGGTTTCTAGTTCCAGTCTAGTTTTTAAGGAAGTGATATAACTAACACACCCACCACATTATCCCTGGAGCTCTTAACGGGCTAAAACACTATATTGACTAAAATTCTCTATTAATATGAAAATTTGGTGAGACAACTATTTTGATATATAATTTAGGATTATCAATTTGTAAGACGATAAGTAGGGTTTTTAGATGATGAATGAATTACAACCAGCAATCGAAGAGAGTGCAAGGCAAATTGTCTAGTATTGTTATCAAGGCAGAATTATTTTGAGTTGCGGGATTATGGGATATCCGAAACATGAGCCATTTGAAGAATAGAATTGTGCAGGTCATGCCCTGGCCTTGTAATATTATTCTGATTCTTTTGATAATGTTGAATTGAAAATAGCAACAATTCAGGCCAACAGTAAACCATACAAGTATTCTTTTGTGTTCCTATGCATAACGAACAGATATACTACTATTATTTACTTGAGATATTAATAATAACATTATTTAGCTTACGGTGACCAATCAACTTTCGACTTGACGGTGCTCGTGCAACAGATGAAGCAGCAGCAGCTACACGTATCCTGCAGTAAAGTAAACATAACTTCATGTCGATCAATTAAGCACTTGCAGAAGAGTGGTTGTAAATGGAAAGCAAGGCATCCTGAATGATAGAAGTACCAAAACCATTTAACGCCTGGAGCAAAGGCTGATTGACTCGGAAGAATCAATCTTACCTCCTTAATTAGTGTAACAGATTTGTTCAAATGTATAACAAATTTGTTCAAATATTGCTTTCATACTTATCTGTATTCTTTCCTAGTTTAGATGGTTCTGTGCATTATTGGTGAATATAAATACATGTAATTGTATTGTTATTTGTGTAAGTGAAGATAATATAATTCCCTCATCTTTTCCCTTCTATTCATGGTATCAGAGCAGCGATCCAAAAGTCTTCTCTGCAATCCTTCAATCCTCTAATCACTTATCTTCTCCTCTCAAATGACCACCGTTAACAACCAAATTATTATTCCTAATTCCCAAGAACCCACCAAACCTCTCATCATGATCACCATCCACAACTCCATTAAACTTACGACAACTAATTACCTCTCTTGGAAACTTCAAATTGAGGCAATTCTCATTGGTTACGATCTGCAAAAATTTATTGATGGCTTTCATCTGGCCCCACCTGAAAAGATCACCAAAGACAATAAGGAAGAATTTAATCCTGAGCACACCACATGGGTTCGCCAGGATAAATTGATTTTTAGTGCTCTCGTTGGAACTCTTTCACCTTCTATCATCTCTCTAATCACTCAATCCAAAACGTGTCACGAGTTCTGGCCAACACGTATGCTCGACTCTCTAGAGGCCACATCAAACAAATCAAAGATCAACTTAAACGAATCACCAAGGGTGCACAGACCATATCTGATTACATGCAGTCCATCAAAGCTCGTGCCGATGAACTTGCTGTCCTGGGAAAACATCTAGACCAAGAAGATCTCATTGAAAAAATTCTCGACGGACTTGATGATGAATATCAATCTGTCATTGATGTAGTCAATGGTCGTGAGACCACCATATCATTTGATGAACTTCATGAAAAGCTCATCAACAAAGAACTTACTCTCCGACAAAAGATCGGACCACCTCCTCTTCCTGCCACAGCCAACCCAACAAATACCAGAACCAAATTTGGGCTCCCTAACAACCGTTTCTCAACCTTCTCTCCGAAGACTGGTCAAGGTGAACAAAAACTTACTCCGGATGGTCGTGTCTCACCTCGTCCGTTTCTTAGCCGTTGTCAATGGTGCAACACCAAGGGACATGTACTTGTTGCTTGCCCTAGTTTTTGCCAAGTTCAACCAAATATGCAACCACCACCAAATTTGGGAAATCAATGGCAACCTCGTCCTTCAAACCCGTGGCAACCAAGTCCCAACACCCCATGGCAGTCACGTTCATATCAACCTAGAGCCCATGTTGCCACTGCCGATAACACCACTAGTCACAATTGGCTTCTCGACAGTGGTGCGTCTCATCATGTCACCGCTGATCTTCAGAATCTCTCCCATCCCACAACATATGATGGCATTGATGACATTGTTATTGGTAACGGCACAGGACTCCCTATATCCCACACTGGTTCAGCCGCTCTTACAACTCCATCTCAATCCTTTAATTTATCTAATGTGTTATGTGTACTTGCCATGAAAAAGAATCTTATTTCAATATCTCAATTTTGTCGTACTAACAACACATCCATTGAATTCTTACCATCTTCCTTTTCTGTGAAGGATCTATGCACGGGGGCAATTCTTTTGTAGGGTCCAACTAAGGATGGTGTATATGAGTGGCCGGCAGTCACCACTTCTTCGACTTCTCCACTTCTTGCCTTTTCCAATGTCAAAACCACCTCATCCGCATGGACATTATATTTGTAGATCATTTCACTAAATACACTTGGCTTTATCCTTTAAAACAAAAATCTCATATGTTTGATGTTTTTGTTCGATTCAAAGCTCTTGTTGAAAATCAATTCAAACGCAAAATTATTACCCTATACTCTGACAATAGAGGGGAATATCAAGCTCTTACAGGTTTCCTAGCTACCAATGGCATCGCCCATCTCACCTCTCCACCTCACACACCCGAGCACAATGGGTACTCGGAACGTCGTCACCGTCATATAGTTGAAACCGGGTTGTCTCTCCTGTCTCATGCATCTATGCCGTTAACTTACTGGTCATATGCTTTTTCCATTGCTGTGTACCTTATCAATCGTCTTCCCACACCAACTCTTCAACTTCTCTCCCCATATCATAAGCTCTTTGGTCATCCAACCAACTATTCTAAACTTTGCAGCTTCGGGTGTCTATGTTATCCTTGGTTACGACCCTACACACCTCACAAACTTGCTCCACGGTCATCGCCATGTGTCTTCATCGGATATTCTCTAACCCAAAGTGCGTATCTCTGCCTTGACACGTCCACCTCTCGTATATTCACGTCCCGTCATGTAAAGTTTGTCGAGTCTGTCTTTCTGGTTGTCTCCCTTAGAACTGAAAGTGAGCATTCCCTATCTGTATCTCCTTCTAACTGGTGTCCCATGACACTGCCGGTCCTTGACACACTGTCTTTAGCTACTGACCCTGCCTCCCCGGCATCCTCTACCTCCATGACTACCCAAAATACATCACCCCACTCCATTACTAACCCCTCCTCAATACCCACTACTGTTGACCCCGTAATTCCATCTCTTATTACCCAACCAGCTTCTCCTACTGCCACCCCTCCGCGTGTCATTGTCACTCGTTCCAAACACAATATCCACAAACCCATCCAAAAACTCAATCTCTCAGCCTAACTTCACCATAATCTAGATACTCGTGAACCCACAACTGTCAACCAAGCCCTGAAAGACCCCAAATGGAGGCAGGCCTTGTCCACAGAATGTGATGCTCTGGTTCATAATGGAACTTGGGATTTGGTTCCTTCCGATTCTAACCAAAATTTGGTTGGCTGTAAGTGGATCTTTCGCACCAAGTACTTACCGGATGGGTCTGTTGACAAGTACAAAGCTCGCTTAGTTGCGAAGGGCTTTCGTCAATGTCCTGGCATTGATTTCCATGACACATACAGCCCGGTTGTCAAGCCAACCACTATTCGTTTGGTTCTTAGTATTGCGGTTAGCCACGACTGGCCTCTCCGACAGCTTGATGTCAATAATGCTTTTCTTCAAGGCACTTTATCTGAAGATGTTTTCATGGCACAACCATAGGGTTTTATTGATCCTGATTACCCTCATCATGTCTACAAGCTTCGTAAGGCCATTTACGACCTTAAACAAGCTCCCCGAGCTTGGTATCATGAACTTCGTCAGTTTCTTCTTACTACCGGATTTGTGAACTCTAATGCGGACACATCCCTATTTATATTTCATGGTAATAATAACATCATCTATTTTCTCATTTATGTGGATGATATCATTATTACAGGTAACAATACAGAGGCTACCCATCAGTTCATCCACCAATTATCTCAACGCTTCTCGCTTAAGGATCTTGGACTGTTATCTTATTTTCTTGGTGTTGAAGTATTGCCTCACAACAATGGGCTATTTCTCTGACAGCGCAAATATACTCTTGATCTTCTCAGTCGTTTTCGCATGACTGATGCCAAGCCTGTTAAGACGCCATTGGCCACCACTCCCTTTCTCACCTTGCACTCTGGCTCAGCTCTTTCCAATCCTATAGAGTATCGCACTCTTGTTGGCAGTCTTCAATATTTATCACTCACACGGCTTGACATTGCCTACACGGTGAACAAATTATCTCAGTTCATGCACCAACCGACAACGGATCATTGGCAAGCGGCCAAGCGTCTTCTACGTTATCTTTGTGGAACATTTGATCATAGTATTACTTTGCATCACCGATCAACCATGGGTCTTCACGCGTTCTCAGATGCAGACTGGGCTGGTAATAAAGATGATTATACATCCACAGGTGCTTATCTCATCTACCTTGGTCAAAGCCTCGTTTCTTGGAGCTCGAAGAAACAACGAACTGTTGCCTGATCCTCTACTGAAGCTGAGTATCGCTCTGTGGCTGCTACAGCAGCCAGCAGCTGAACTTCGTTGGATATGTTCCCTACTTACTGAATTAGGTGTCACCATCCCACATCAACCAATTGTTTATTGTGACAATGTTGGTGCCACCAGCCTCTGCGCAAACCCTATTTTTCACTCTCGTATGAAGCATGTGGCTCTTGATTATCACTTCATTCGAGAACATGTTCAAAACGGCTTGCTTTGTGTTGCTCATGTCTCCTCAACTGACCAACTTGCTGATGCCCTTACCAAGCCGCTCTCTCGTCAACGATTTCAGCTTCTCCAGACCAAGATTGGCCTTACCCATCGGTCGTCCATCTTGCGAGGGCATGATAGAAGTACCAAAACCATTTAACGCCTGGAGCAAAGGTTGATTGACTCGGAAGAATCAATCTGACCTCCTTAATTAGTGTAACAGATTTGTTCAAATGTATAACAGATTTGTTCAAATATTGCTTTCATATTTATCTGTATTCTTTCCTAGTTTAGATGGTTCTGTGCATTAGTGGTGAATATAAATACATGTAATTGTATTGTTATTTGTGTAAGTGAAGATAATATAATTCCCTCATCTTTTTCCTTCTGTTCACTGAACACCTCTTATGTACATCAACATACACATCGGTCTCATCAACAATTTCCTCCTGCATAACAAAAAGAAAGATACAGTACTTCTCTCACAAAATAAGACAAAAAGAAAGAGCAGTCTAAGCAGGTAACTGTATTGCAGAAGGGTCTTGATTATGTGAGTTAAGAGGATGTTTAAGAGCGAATATTGGTGTGGTTTCCAGGTTTTTTTGGGTCAATCGAAATGGAGGGTGGAAGGGGAAGCACATATACAGCTGATGGGAATTGGACATTTGGACGTCTGCCCTCGCAGCAGGAGGAGAGTCCTTTCACCAACTAGACTACAATCCATTCTCGTTCTATGTTCAACTCGGGCACTTTAATTGGACATTCTAAAATGAAGAAAGAAGCAGACATTACTTGCAGAAGTTTTCAAAAACATTCTCCAGGGTTATGATGCCTATGACTTCACCTTCTTCAGTATTCTCTGGCACATTGATCAAACTATTTGTTGTTGTGCCATTTTGCGAAAAAGTTTGCTTATTTATTATTACAGACTTTGAAGCCATATCAACATCGACAACAACACTATCTGATTCTTCATCATGCTCCGATAGCAAGGGGATAGTAAGTTGGTAAATCCCTTTGGTAACTTTATTTGCTACGACTTTCTCTACTTCAACATCAGGCTCAGGGTTCTGGGTTTTCACTTTCTCAACAGCTGCCATATGACTGCTTCACAGCGCTAACTAGAGTCTCAGTTTCTGTCCGAACTGTTAGCGGACTTTTCACCCATCTCCCATCAAAGGGGAAGAAACAAAAAAAAAACTTTACAATCAGCTAGCTAAGAATACACCAGCAAGATCATATCAACAAAGTTTATAGCTATAGTGTTTTTAAGACAGACAAGTAAAAGTCCGATGATATTCTTTGGATTCCGAGAAAAGACGGATGCAACCATGTCCTCGTGCAAGGATTTTTCCCATTGCTTCCCTGAATAATAAGATACAGGAAAACCTGCTAGAGAGCCTTTTTTTAAAAAAATTTAGAGCATAAATAAATATCCCAGACTACAAAGAATCAACTAATTGTCATCGACAGTAGTCTCTTTGTCAATTATTGTTAAAGGGCAGTTTGATTCAATTATTGTTTTCCATAAACAAGCATTTATTTGATCTTCGATGTGTAATTGTGTATGCATCTAATCTTCTACAGCATATTGCACATTCAAAGCTGGAGCCTCAAGGAAAAAAAATAAAAATAAAATTACATACATCCCTAGCTTCAGAAGATAGAAAGAAGGAAACAGGGGGGGGGGAACACTACATGATTTCTACACAAAAATTGTCTGTAACACCCACTTCCCGTACTGGAAAGAGAGGTTACGCACAGAACATAACAAAACTAATAAACTGATATCCAAAACTTGAATATGAAACCGAATAGTCTAAATAGATAATTGCCAACTGGCTAAAACACGGTCTGAGTATTACTACAATACTTAGAAATCAAAATATCAAATCCTACACAAAATATCTAAACTATTTACATAAAGGAAGCTCTCTTCACACTTGCCCTTGCTCCCCCTGATTACCTGCCGAAAGAAAAACACAGCATGAGCCAAATGCCCAGTACGGATATAGAGTGCAAGAAAATAAGAACTAAAATGAATAACAAAACTAACTGAACTGAACTAATCTGAATAATATAGTAGGCTGAATCAAATGGTTGGGGTTATTTTATACCGAGCTCAGAATAGAACAAAAATATACCTTGTCACAAAGACAAGTCAAAATACTGCCACATAGGCAGGCACACATTGGACTGCAGATCCAAATGTATGTAAAATCGGAAGGTGTGTTCGACATAAACAACACCAAACCGCAGAACAAAACAGAACAGAAACTAGGGTCGACCCATACACCTCCCACAACAAAATACCAAAGTTGGCCATCGCCCACCAAAACACAAAATGGAGACGTCGTGGACTGATCACACCGCCACGGAAGGTGTCATGCCTCGGTGTCAAGAGGACATGCCTGTGGTACCCCCACAGGTGGTTATAGCTCAGGTATACCCTAAGGTACTTTCTAACAAAAATATCATGTCACAACGAATGCGACCCACTATCACAAAAGGGGTTCTAATACGCACATGCTAAACCGAAACGAATCAACACAAAGTCCTCAAAATATATTAGCGTGTACGTTGCTACAGAATCAGAATAAATACTAGACATGCTCTCTAAGTCCAAAGAGTACAAGTTATGAATTTTCGAATATCTAAAACCAAACAATTCTATCATAAACATTGGAATATGAATAATATATCAAAATAATATTTGAATTCTAATTGAGAGACAAAACGAACAAATTTAAAATTAAAGAAATGTCGCTGAAGTAGTACGGAATCCGTACTTGAATTAAGCAATGAAATATCTGAAATTATAATCCACAACGACTCGTTAAATTTCCTCCGTCGGAACTAATTAAACAAAATAAAGGAATAAATAAATAGTTAATTAATTGATTAAGTTTTACACATTTTCTTCCTCTTAGGCGAATTTGAAATCATTTCGTTCTTAACAAAATTCTACATAAACTTGTACATATAATAAAAATATATGTAGTATATAATATATTAATAAATAACATCTTTTTTGCTCCTTCCAAAATACATTTAAGTATATTTACAAAATATTCTTTCCATTTTTAATTATGTTACAAACAATTATTATTATTATTATTATTATTATTATTATTATTATTATGTCAAAACTCTAAAGTTACAAAAATAATAATTTAATATCCCAAAATGCTAATTACTAACAAAGATATATACCCAAAATATATACACTAACAAACTAAATAACATACAAAAATTAAAGCTACAAAATTAAAACTAATACAGAAAATTAAATAATTACATAAAGAAAGAAAAAGAGACATACCCGAAATTAAGAAGAGATCCACCGTTTCCAAAGAAAACCAAAAGAAATTTGGGCTTATATCAATACCCAAAATCCAAATAAGGAAATAAAATATTTAACTATGGAGATTCTTACATAAAAGCCCCTCGCACAACAAGGTCCTTTCTCACAATGGGAGGTCCTTATTGTTTAGTGAATAAAACTAAAGGGGTAATCCCCTATTTAAAAGCCAAGGCAGGGAAGGATTTTATTTCAAGGGCGATGTGGGACTTCTGTTCTTACATTATCCTTATCTTAACTGAAAGTTTTGGGGTCTACATGAACCCCGAAACAGCTTCACATGTAGATTTTGCATAAGCTAAATGATGGAAGAGCGGGATTTTCTTCCGATTGGATTTTTTTTTCAAATAACGCAAACCTCGGTCACGATCGGGTCATACTGACCATTTCCAAGCTTTCCCCTTTAGTACCGCTAGTAAATTAAATTATTCTACTTATTGCTTATAAAGTATAATAGTTTTATTTCTTATCGATGAGGGACTTGAGAAAATTAGTTTTGCAAATAACAATATTCCTTTTCGCATTTAAATTCATCTACATTCAATCACTTAATGGGTGAACATTAAGCTCAAAATTAACCAAAACTCATTAATTAAAAGGTACATTTTAACAGAAGATCCCCCGAAGGTGAAGCTGTTCTTATGGAGAGCTCGTAAATTTTTTATCCCAGTAAGAGGTAATCTATGTAGTCGTGGATTGGGGTCAGATTCTTCATTTGCATGCTTTGATAACATGTCCAGCGGTTGTGGCAGCATGGTTTGTGAGTTCATTGGGATTTAAACTTGACATGGTTTCTGCCGGTACTTTTGTTGATTGGTTTCTCTCCTTACAAAAGAAGCTTGATTCGGAACAGATAGATTTGTATCATGGCCAATTGGCCATGGTGGTTTGGTGTTTATGGAATGAACGTAATAATTTTCTGCATGGGATTAAGATTAGCCATCTAGCTATTGGAATAGGAAAAGGAATGTGCTATATTTCTGAATTTAAAACAGCTCGCGATATACTTGAGGGTACTCAGCCTGGTGCTCAAAGACGAGATTGTATTTCATGGAAGAAACCTCCTGTTTCTGTCGTGAAGATTAATTGTGATGCTTCATAATTTTAAAATGTTTCATACTTCAAACAGCTCCTTAATTAAGACATGAATAAATTTTATTTTCCCATATGTCTGTATACTAGATCTAAATTCTAACATAATTATAAAAAAAAATAATAAGATAAAAATAAAATAATTGAAGGTCAAACTTGGTACTATATTAAAATTATACGGCGATAAAAAATAATAACAAACCGTAATTTAGACGACAATATTTTGTTATTACTATGATTTGATGATTTGATGGGCGTGCTTGATTAAAATTTTGATAGTTGTGGCATGTTCTTAAAATTAAAAGAATATTTTCATAGTTGTGGCATGACATTTTTTGTGTTTTTATCTTTTTTTTTTCTTCTACCAAATTGAGTTTATTCTACTTTTTTTCCCTCCGTAATTTAATAAAAACAGTTCTCAAGCAAAAGTTATTTACTGTCAATTAAATAAAAAAGTTTTTAATGTCACTGTATAAATTAATTTTGATTTTTACTTAATAGTTCAATTATACTAATACAAAATTTTAAATATTTATATAAATTATTAGTATATCAATATATGTCAATGGAAAAATAATTATCAAATTGAGCCGCCAAAAATATATTTATTTTATAATATTATTATCATAATGATGTTATATATTATATAATATATAATACTAAATTATAGTCCATAAAAATCTATTCTTTTCGCTCTATAATTAAGTTATTAAGTGAATAAATATCAAAAGTAGTTCAGATTTAAAGTTTCCATCTACTATTTATTTTCCTTTTCGTCCGTTTAAAACCCACAAACGCAGTGTTAAGGTCTGTTTGGTTGGCGGGAAAATGTTTCTGTCCAATCGCCAGTAAGATTTATTAGATCCCATCGTACATTCATCAAAGCAATCTCACCTTGACAACAATCGATCAGCCTGCAACTCAACATCTCTAAATCCAAGTTTATCAGGTATGCTCTTCACCAACTACGCTATTATGTCTTCTTCCTTAAACACTCTCAATTACAAATCCTCAATTTCTAGGGTTAGGGTTTGGATTCAATTCACAGCCTCCATTTCAAGCCTTAAAGTAGCTTGGCGCAAAGACCAGAAACTAGACCAGGCGATTGAAAACGATAAACAATGGAGACTCTGTGCAAGAGTCGTCAAAGAAGTTTTAAACGAACCGGGTCAAGTAATTCCACTACGATACCTAGAGAAACGCCGGGAAAGATTGCGACTTCCCGTAAAGATCAAAACTTTTCTCACACGAAACCCTAGTCTTTTTGATACCTACCTGGATCGAATCAGACCCAAATTGGAGCCGGTTCCTTTTATTCGCGCTAGTGAAGGGCTTCAAAGGTTTTTGGAGGAAGAGGAAATAATTAATGTTGAAAATGAGCCGTTAATTGTCCAAAAATTGTGTAAATTATTAATGATGGCGAAAGATAGGGTTGTTAGTGCTGATAAATTAGTAAATGTGAAGAGGGAATTTGGATTTCCCAATGATTTGTTAGTGAGATTGGTGCCAAAGTATCCAGAGTATTTTAGGCTAGTTGGGTGTCCGGGAGAGGGGAAATCTTTTATAGAATTGGCTTCATGGAATTCTGAGTTTGCGAAATCTGTGATAGAGAAAAGGGCAGACGAGGAGTCGAGTTTGACAAGGATAAGGGTTAGGCCTTCTTTCAATGTGAAGCTTCCACCAGGCTTTTTTCTGAAGAAAGAAATGAGAGAGTGGGTTAGGGATTGGAAGGAGCTCCCTTATATATCTCCATACGAAGATGCCTCAAATTTCAGTCAAGCATCACGAGAAATGGAGAAGAGGACGGTTGGGATTTTCCATGAGTTGCTTTCACTATCTCTTTATAAGAGGATTCCGGTCCCAATTTTGGGAAAGTTTTGCGAAGAATATAGGTTTTCAAATGCGTTCTCTACCGTGTTCACAAGGCATTCGGGAATTTTTTATATGTCACTGAAAGGTGGAATTAAGACGGCTATGCTGAGGGAAGCTTACAAGGATGACGAGTTGATTGACCGAGATCCACTTTTAGAGATTAAAGATAAGTTTGTTGAGTTGTTGGATGAGGGACACCGGAACAGGGCAGAGCAGTTGAGGGTACAAAGAGAAGCAATTCAGAAAGACATGGAAATGATGGCAATAAGGAAAAGCGAATAAAACTTTCACCAGTGCAAAGAAGGTTTGTGAGTCGAACAGTTGCTCTTGTCTCTGTTTTCAAAATTTTAAAAATGAGAGGAAATTTCAGTGCTGACCAGAGAAGATGCAGGAAGGAGCAAGCAGATGAAGAGATAGAGTCGCATCTATTTTGCTGTTTAATTTTGAATTTTCATAGTTAAGGGGAAAATATAGGTTGCCAGATGAATGGATCTTTTAAACGTGCCATTCTACCATGACTGGGATTATCCCATTCCCATATAAAGATATCAACACAAGCATATTCAGTATGTAAATCAGTATCTACTTGGTTTCTTGGTAATGATTGCCAATTTGATTTTATAAAAAGTAGTGGGTTGGCCGAGTGTATAAAACAAGATGTAAACGCAGTTAAGTTCTGCAACCCTGTGCAACGAGTGGAGCCTGGAGGTATGAGTTTCCTTTACAATTTGTGTAAAAGAAATGTAAACAGCTCATTAGTAAACACCACATGCACATCCTTTTGGTGAATTTTTTAATACTTGAATTTAGATTATTTTTAAGTAATTAGTAGCATGTCATCAACAAACTATTGCAATGGCTTAATGCCCCTTGATATATTTTGATGAAGCTTTCATGAAGTTAATTTAAATGGGTGGTGATTTCTGCTCAAGGTTAAACAGTCCTTCAAGGTAACTGCTCTAGATAGTTGTGTTTTGGATTTGAATGTCCTCCTTGTCATTATTTGAATGGAACCTGACATTTGATATGGGTTTATCATGTTTCCCATCTTTCATCATCTTAAGAGTTGGTGTCAATAAGTTTCATGTGGCATAATTTGCTGGATATAGTAGGCAATATATGTGATGCATCATGTTGTTATCTTACAAAATATATGAATTATGTTGTTCTTATCTTACAAAATTTTGTGGCTCATGTTGTAACTGTAATAAATGTAATGAGGGGTTATTGATGCACACCTGTACTGTATTCTCAAGCTATAGCAGTGAGTTCGCAAGATATTGTATCTTTTTTCTTGTGGATAACCGGCTTGGAATAAAAGCAGATCTTATTACTTTATGGTTAAATCTAATTGGTCTTTATGTCGTATAAGTTGTTTTTTGGTTCATTTAGTTGACCACAGAGTTGGAGTTAATTCTTTGTTGAGTTGAGTTGAGTACTTGAGTTGTTTACAAGCTATTCAACTAAAACTACTAAAATAGACTCTACATCTGTCCTTCAGCTAATCAGCAGGATTATCATATTTTGCTGCATAATTCATACTTTTAGCTGTAATATTATATTTATACTGTTACGTCTTTAAATTTAGTGATAGATAGATAGTTGTCTTTGTTATTGAAAAAATAAATACATCAATATAATGATCAAACTCTTGGTGATTGAAGATTGGACTGATGGCGTGGTAATTAACCAAGCTATATACTGTGTTGTTTACTTCATTTTTTCAAACATTCTATTGGAAATTATGTTTTTCTCCTACATGTGGTAGGAACAAGGGTCGACCTGGGCGGCAAATTATACTGAAGCAACAGTCACTCACTCACGCAGAGTGAATGAGCTAGGCATTAACCATCTTAAACCTAATCATCTCTGTAAAATCAGCTACCAGCCTACCACATCTTCCTAACTCTTTGGCTGGTCATTCAAGTTTTTTTTTCCCTTTATTTTCACCTGCTAGAATACATAACTAAAGAACATGAGAAGCTTATGATCTAGTAATTTGTATGAAATATTACTATAAGTAGAAGCAAGACTTTCTCAACAGCTACTTGTATTCTCAACTCTTACGTACTGGCCAAAAAGTTAAGCATGGATATTAGAGTTGGCATTCCTAAGTTACCAATTGTCTTGTTGTTCCTAGTACTGAATCCCAAGATTGAGTGCCAGATGATACTGCCACCTTCGCCTCCTATACAACCTCCTCCACTCTGTGTGTCCCAGTTTGTGCTGGCAAATCATGCATGTGAACTGCTGCCATTCACCCAAGTTCCTCCTCCCTCCATCCATCACGCCGTCCTCCCTCCGCTCCTCTTAATTCTCCTCCACCAGCGCGTAGACATAGACACGGACATAGGCACTCTGAGTACAGAGCAACGCCTATCGAACAGGAGTGTTGCCGGTGGTTGCAAGAAATAGACAATGACTGTGTTTGTGACATTCTGGTTCGCTTGCCGGTTTTCCTTACCAAGCCCATCCACACGTATGCTGTTATGGTTGATTCTTCATGCAATCTCAGTTATACGTGCTCAGGGCGACTGATTTCAGCATGATGCATCTATAATGGAGGAATGATAACTTTCCTATTTGTTTGATTATGTCTAGGATCTGTAAGGCTAAGTTCTGTCATCTGCTTTTTTGTACTGAATTATCTTCTGTTGCCCCCTATCGGGATCTTATAGCTTGCTTTATGAAGGTTCTGCTTTGGAAATTAAGCCTTTCCTAATGTTATATGAAAAGTTTTGAATTCTTCTCCAGATTAAAGAGAAAATTTCTTTAGATATTTGTGTTGACAAATTCCTTTTGGTTTTTAGGTCAATGAAAATGGTGATCGATGTAACGTTGCAGATGCAGATTTTTTTTTTTTATATTTGATTTTTTATTTGAGCTTTTTTCAAGGGTGTGGTCAGTTATGACAAACAAGACTTTGAATAGAATAATATGCTGATAAAGACCAGGAGTTGTTTACCAATAAGCTATGATAGTGATTGATTGATGAAAGTTTTGCTCTATGCTCATCTCCCGACTTTCAGAGGAATACCCAGTTCGTTTCATCATTCCTGTTTATTCGTACCACCGCTGGTCTAATCAAAGGAGAATTGTCAGAAAAAGACAATAATACTTGTAGAAATGGCTGCTTATATATTTATGTTACGTATAGTTGTATGCTTATTCAACACGCATGTCTCAATTATTTGATTCTTTGAAATGAAACGTTACTAATACTCCACTATTTAACCAGTAGAGCAAGGCGGAGATAGAGACATTGTAGTCAATAGCGCCAAAATTGCCCCAACACTGCTGCTGCAGTATCAAGTGGAGCTAACAAGTTGCAATTCTAGCAAGTTGCAGTTGCCATGGCCGTCTCCCCTCTAATCGTTGTCGCGTCAAAATGTACGTTAGCTCCAAAACTGTTAAGAAATCGACTTACAATCACCTTGCTAGGCCCCACCACGAGCTCGTCCCACACCTTGTCAGACTCTTTATCCTTTCTAAGGAACACGTCCGTGGCATCAAGCCTGTGAACCTTCCATCCCTTGGCGTTTTTCAGTCGATGAATCTTCTCTAACTGACGACAAGCTAGTTTGGATGTATTGGTCTTCACCTCTTTTATAGCTTCTTGGCGCAGTCTTACTCGAGTTTCTTGATCTATAAATGCCTCAACGCGAAAATAATGGTCAAACTCGGGCACCCCAATGGCTTTTCTTATCCCCCCTGAATAATCAGCATTCGGGTTGAACATTCGTCTCCCTTCGTCCACCAACCCTTTTTCAACCATCCGATCAACTCGCTCCGATACATACTGATGGAGCAACGGCATTGAGACATCCACCCAAAGAAAACAACACTCGTACCTTGATCGAAATTCGTGAGTTTCCCCATCAACGAGAGCTTCAATGAAAGAATTCGAGCCCCCAACGATGATGGGAAGCTTCTTATGACTCGCAATGGATTTCAAGGCTAGTGAAGCCTTGTCACAAAAGTTTGTACGTGTAAATTCTGCATTAGGATGTATTATTCCTAGGAGATGGTGTGGTACACCACAAGACTCTTCCTCGGTAATCTTGTTTGTGATTATGTCTAACCCTTGGTAAACTTGCATTTTATCGGAGTTCACTATTTCACCACAGAAGTGGGTGGCAAGGTCGATGGAGAGTCTGGATTTTCCAGTTCCGGTTGCTCCCATGAGAACCACAACCTTTTCTTTGAGTGACTGTGGCTGGGAGCGGAGAAACTGCAAATCGAGCCTGCTGGATGGAATGTGCACGGAGGGACTAGCTATTTTGCACATGAACATGGACATTTTCATCTGACTGAAAACAAGTAATGAGCAATTCAGATAAATTATAGCTTGACAACACAACGAGCAAGAAAATTATTTTGGAAAAATGCACACAACTATTCCTCCTAGTAGTAATCTCAGAAGCGGCAACTTGAAAATGAATTTACGAGGGGTGGATGTACGAGCGTAAAGAAATAGTATACGATTGATTAAATTTTTAGTTGTTTTTTCAGCACAAGAATAATGGACAGATATGCACTTATATATAGATATATCCTGTACTGGGACAGAAACAGAACATACAACAAACACTGGTGATGAGGATGAGAGGAAATTAAAGGATCAAATATATGGTTTGTATATATATTGATGAAGAGTACTGAAACCCTTTTTCTAGCTAAACAAGGGATGGGGCTGAGCAGTTTATATACTCCAACCATCGGCGGAACCAGGGGGGTTTAGGGGGGTCAATTGACCCCCCTATTCCGAAGATTAATGGATATATATATGTATGTATGAAATAACCATATGGATATTTGGTCAAGTGGTAAGATTCTTGCTTAGTAGGTTGCAACTTGTAAGAGGTCTTGAGTTCAATTCTTGTAATGCTACTATATTATTTAATATATGTTTTTTTACTATTTAAATTCATTATTTTTTTAGTCATAAATTTAT